>VDFB02000363.1:47630187-47921395 GCA_007258455.2 Sequoia sempervirens | reverse complement strand
ATGTTAGTAATATTAATTAGTTATATAATATTTTATATATTATTAATATATATATATATATACATTAAGTAAAATATAGAAATAATATTTAAATATTATACATAATAATATAATATATTATATATTAAATTATAAACTATATTGTATATTCTCAAGTAGATATATTAAAATAAACTATAAAATATTTATTGCATTTTATAAATCATATATTATAAAGTGTATAAATTTTTTTAAATCATATATAAACCAAATCAGATATCCGCTTTGAAACGGATATCTGATTTGGTTTATATATGATTTTAAAAAATTATTAACTTATAATATATAATTTTATAAAATGCATAAAAACGGATATCCCGATTTGAAACCGACATCCGATATTTCTAACACATAATTTATTGCCTAGGGATTAGCCTCGGGCTTGCTTTGGTATTTGGCTTGGACATGCCAATCCTAAGAAGTCAACGCAAAAAACGTGTTTGACAACTTACCTTGTTTTTCTAGACTTCGTCCATGTGGCTGACGACTTTATTTTTAGCCAAAATTGATGAAACGAAAAGGGTTTGTAGAAGAGACTCTCAGATTTCCACCAATATAAATTATTCATTACTTTGAATTTAATAAATAATTATTATTTATTTTCTTTTAGAATTATGACTAAAGTCCTGATTGATAGGCTGATTGAAAAACATCTATAACTTTCAAACGGTATTATATTTTTTGAATCCAAAATATGTGTCACATTCTATGTTTTGCATACTATAGGATTAAAAAAAAAAAAATGAATTTTATGAGGTTTTAACCAAGTTAAGGTGGTCAGACATACGAGTTTTTATATATTTTTAAAAGTTGTAATAAAAATTCATAATTAATTATTTACTTGGAAAAAATTACAAAAAATATGTGTCACATTCGGACATGAGTCCTCTACATATATCTAAAATCTCATAAAAAATATTATCATTTTATTATGGTTAGGGTGGTCAGATAGACACCTAATTCTTATTTTTTTCCTGAAATTTAAGTAATACTGCATTGAAATTTCAAATTTTCACCAAATAGATTTTGTTTTTTAAAAAATTAACCTAGTAGTTTAGAAACTACATTAAATTTCCCACAGATTCTATTCTTACATATTTTTGAAATAATATAGATAACTTATTCAAATTTTTACGTCAAGTTGCCTAACTCTGATTTTTCTGAATTTTCATTGCCACTTAAGGGCCTGTTTGGCCTACCATGATCTTGCACATGCCCATATGTTTTTACTTCTAACAAATATAATGAATTAATATTTTCGTGTGAACATACTTGAACAACTATTGAGTGAGATTTGTGACTTTTGAATTAGTGCTAGTACATGTTGTACAAGTTGATAGTGACCTCCCACAACCCAAGATCACCTACAAAGAAAACACAAAACCTTCCACAAGAGAGTATGGAAAGTGAATATCTTTCTTGATATTGATGCAATAATGTACAATGATCAATAATGGATCAACGATAGTACATCCCATATAATTTTTGTAATATATAAGAGGCTTTGTTTATATATGCAAGGTGAGAGATAGGATTAGAAAGATCATGACAAGTAATTTTTGAACACTCAAAATACTGAGAGGGGGGTATATCAGTATTCTTATTAAATTAAACATTCATTAACATAGAAAGCATGCATCACATCAAAGAACACAAGAACACCAGATTTACATGGAAAACCCAAAAAGGGAAAAACCACTATGAGGATTAGCTCACAATATAGATATTGTAACCGGTTACAGAGTTTGGTACAATTGGTGGACTCACTATCCAAAAGAAGAAAGGCTCATTGCTAGTGTCTCACTCCCAAAGGGCTCACTACTTAGAATAGAAAGAGATAGAAGAGAGGGTGGCTCACTATCAATTTTGAATTGCTCATATTATGTCTAACCTATGCTGAAAATATAGTTCCACTGAAGCTCAAAAGATTGGCTTAACACACTTCATTCTTCTCCTTAAACCCAATTCACACTTTTCTCTAAAACTCGCACACACTTATTTTTCTCACATATACATACATCTCACAAAAGGAATTAACCTTCTATAAATACCAAAAACACCAATTAGGTCATCCCAAAATATGTACTATGTAATACATTATTCTGTCAGCTCAACACTCCAACATACATTCCTTGTGAAAGACGAAAAAAAACATAACACAGTAAGATAGGTCATAATGACCTATAATTACTCCCACAATTTCACTTCTTACTTAACTCTGAAACTCCTCACAACCTCAAAATAGTTAGGTTGACTCCACAGGTGAATCAACAATGGAATAAACCAAATATACACTCACAAGTTGACATGTGAACCCCCAAAGCACTTGACACTTGGACCAAAGACTCTTTGGACACTTGTAAACACTCCTATAAAACTTCATAGCAAGATAATCATCTATGGTGGAATGTTGAGCATTCTAATTAGGTACTTTGTAATAGTTGCACTGGCATATATACAAAGTGATACTCTATCACTCTTATCTTCAACTGTAGAAGACATCAGATCATGAAACTTTGTATTTAGAGTCTTCAAACATACAACATTATTACCTTAGAACCACATAACCAAATCCTTCGTGGCAAAGCAAAAGAGACCAAAAGATTGGTTCACTATACACTGGCACTGCATTCTAGACTTAGGTAATCATCTAATCATTTGGTCTTCATCAAACCAACACTTCTACATCTATGCCATGTATTTTAATCCATAATGAGTTTCCATCAATGACAACACCATATAGTATCATATGCTTATCAATCTCCATCAATCTCTTCATTCTCCAACAAAATTGACAAAAAATATATTGTAAAAACTCTGTAATACATTTATATATGTATATTGTATTCCAAATAGAACAACAAAATATAAAACTTATCTTGTGGAGAGAAAGTTACCTTGATTAGACACCTTCACCTTTGCAAGGTGTGCCTCTAGATTCCTTTTTGTTGTCTCCTATTCCTTCTTAAGGAAGGCAATTATTTCACATTGCTTCTCAAGCTTCATATGAAGCTCTTCACCTTTTTCTAGAGAGCTAGGTACTAGAATCTATTATAGCATTATCTCCACCTCAACTAAAATTGTAGTTAGGGATGTAAGCCTTGCACTTACTAGGTTTCTGAGTTGACTATATTGTACTATTATCTTCTCTTTTTTCTCCTGTAGCTGGAAAATCTGACCATGTAGGTTCTCAATTACAATCCTTGTTGTTCCATCTACATCTTTTATTGGAGCATACATTCTAGAGGCCTAGACAATCCGAGACTCAATTGAGTCCATTGTTTTTTTATGGTCTTCATGGAAACATGCCATTTCAAATAAAATTGGAACTAAAATTTTTCATCTTCAATACATTTCTAAATATCTTGTGTCACTCTGCAACTTACCATGTGAGATAGCACATTTGTTAGAGATATCAACCAGTCTCTTATCATTCATCTTCTTAATTACTTCCTTTTCCAACTTCTCCTCTAAGCCAATAGAGTATTCCTTGAAGGAATCAAGGAGGAGCCTTATTTGTTGTATATTGAACAACGATTCATCAATGGTGGCACTAAGAATGTATTCTTACAACACTTTAACAACTTCATGTATCATCTTTGCACTCTTCTAGTGAGTTTGCAAAATATCCTTTCTAACAAAGGCATGGAATGTATCACCAAGTTGCAACTTCTACAGGGGAGATATTTTGTTCATGTCCACTCGAACCTATTGCATAGGAAGTTGTAGTAGCCATGCTAGCACCATAGGTTGGAACTCAAATTGCATATCTAATAAAAATTTCAAGGAATCTTCAGAAGCTTTGGAGGATTCTCCACTTGATCTAGGGCTTCCTTCTTCCCTTTTCTCTTTCTCCATCTCTTTCTTTTAATTTTATCTAGTCTTCTCTTCCTTTGAAACTCTCACCATCCAAACGAGGAAATTTTTCATCTTTCTGCATCCTAGAGTTCTCTAGGTTCTCTTTTTATACTCTTTTCTATTGTTCTACATTATTTTCCATGTTTGGGAGAGGAAACTTTTATTTTTTTTGACCTTTTTCCTTCTCTAGGACACCATCATTCTTTTCTTCCTCAACTATATTTTCTTCAATTAGAGGAGCATTATCTATTAGCATTGCTTCTTGAACACCCTCAGGTCTAGAAATAGGCTCATTTTCTACATTCTTAGGCACACTAATTTCTACAGCAAATATATCATGATCCATTTTTGTCTTATCATTCAAAGACATGCCTAACTCATTGTCCAAATTTGCAACCTTGTGTATTATTTCATTATTCATCCTTTCTATGTCCTCTTTATCCCTTCTCATCAGGGTGTTGACTCTATGCTTAGTTCTAAATTCTCTATTGTAAACTTGTTCCAATATATTTTTTTCCTCATCAGTGAGAGAAGATCCAATTTCTTCTCCAAAGAATCCTAATCTTTGAATCCTCATTTAATTCCTCTTATCTTCTTGTGCACAAAACACCTTTGAGATCATCTAGAAGTTGACTTTCAATATCACTTAAATTGGTATTGAATGTAACCATGTATTTTACAATTTAGATTCCTCAATATTAGCCTTATTTTCATCATTCTCTTCCGGATACTTCTATGTAGTTTCTTCCAACAAAATAAAGTTTGCAATTCCATTAAATAAAGCATCAAATTTTAGAGGGCTATGCTCCCTTACAGGAGGGGATTTTTCCTTCTTGTTTCTCTTTCCCTTACCCTTAGGAGGACTTTCTCCTTCATCAGATGTCTTCTCTCTCTTTCTTCTAGATAAAAAAAGCTTTCTTCTGCTTCTTCACTCTTTGTATCCACAATTTTAGCCTTTTCTTTCTTTTCACTTGTCTCAACCTAAGAGACACTATATTTCCTTTTCTAGACCAACTTAGGTCCTTCTTCTTCTTCTTCATAGCTTGTATACCTCTCTCTTGTGGCTTTCTCTTTTCTTCTCTTTTGTAGAGGCTTTTGCTATGCTACTGGTGCATTGGTTGTAACTTTCTTCTTCATACCAATTGTAGGTTTTGTTCTGGAGGATTTTGGAACAATTCGAGAGGGAGTAGAATTCTTGATGGACCTTCTTGTACTTGAGGTCCCCTACGGATCCATAGATGGATCTTTGATTTTCTTCATTGTCCTCTTGGAAGAATGAACAATCTCTTCCAACTCTACCTTCATTTTCTCTACATTTTTCTTTATAATTTCCTTCTATTTTTTATTCAAATGTACTTCAATAGATATCTCCTCATAGGTTCCAAACCTATCTATAGTAGGGTCTCTCGACATACTTAGCATATAATCTTCCATATCAATAATCATAGATCTTCAACTACCTCATATCCCATTTCAAGAATCTAGACTATTATGGGTTCCATTGCTTCCATAAGGAATTTATCTCAAACATGACCATAAAGGTTACATCCTTTTTATATTTTCAACAAAAATTCTTGGAATCCTTTCCATTTCTTGCATTTTCTCTTTAAAAGTTTTAAAGAAACCCCAAATCACACTAATTTGTGTTTCCAAATTTCTAAGCCATATTAAATGATCCCTAATCTAGATAGAAACTAGAATACCATCCAACCATATAACATTATTTGCACAAGGCGATTCTCTGAGAAAATTAGAAAAGTAAACATATGATGAGGATACTATACTGGAATGGGTACTAAGGCTCCTTTATCTTTTGAAGATTCTCCATCAACTATTATCTCAAGAGATCACATAAATCTATGTCTAGACCAGGTTCTTTCACGATGTAGTGAGCATTATGAATAGTCATTGCAGACATTGAATTCTTTCTATTAGTGTAGTATATCTTGTAACCAATCATCATGGATGCATATCTAACTGACGAATATCTTATATCTTTCATTGTGAGGGCATGCTTGTCAAATTTTTCTTTGGCGAACTTCATAACCATCTCATTCTTCATGGACTTCATTACTGAAATGGGTCCTTTTGAACATAAACTAGTCATCGCCTTGATATCTTTCTTATTTATTAAATGTGACATATGCAACTGCATAAGCTTGTCATGGATTTTGTTCAATGTGTAATTTTGAACCACACGTTCTCATAATAGAAGTTCATAAAATCATTCCAAACATCCATCTTCTTCTCTGATAAACTTGCAAATTATAATTTCAACTCAAAATCATCTCCATTGGGCTCATTAATCCAAAATTATCCTAGATTAGAGTGATTGTACTCTTCCATTTTCACATGAATGTAGATTTTCACATATTTAGTATGTAATACGCCAAAAGGAACATTCAAAAAAGTACCTTTTAGACCCATCTCCATGGATTTAAAGGGATGTTTCGTGAATTTAGGTCTTGGCCATTCTAATTATACATCACTAACTTGAGGGATAAACATTTAGAATCACTTCTGAAACAAGAGTTTGGTAGGAATGATAAATACCTTGAATTCTTTTACTGATAGGTTTTCACACAACAATTTGAAAACTTCACTTTTCCTCTGCTATGCTCTTCACTCTTCAGATGCTCAATTGAAAATGTATTAATCATATGAAAAGTCACATATAAAAACCCTTTTTCGAAGACCTAAAGTGCATTGATTTCATTAGGTAATGTTAGGTAAAAAAGTTGGAAAACCCTAATTGTATTGATAGAGTCACTTTCCATCACTCCACAAATCTTCACATTAAGATATTTTTCACTGGTGTTTTCTTTGATAGAACTTCAAGAATCTTGAACTACATTTGTACCTATGTGCTAAAGGCATCAACACCACATCTTTGGTGAGGGCTTAAGGATTTTTTGTTAATACTCCCCCTAATCCAAAGTTCTTCAAAAATGCACCAGGGACTCATCCTTAATTTCACTTTCTTCTTTCTTTTTCCATATTTTACCCATTTCCTTCTTTACTTCTACCAAATTCATATTCTTTACCGAATCATTCTTCTCAAATGAAACATAGGGTTTTACATTCTTGCTTCTACAAAATTTGGAAATGTGTCCTAGGCTGTTGCATTTGTGACATATGACACCCTTTTGAACAAGCTTACTTCCACCCATTCTAGATATATATTCATTAGACTTATGCCCAAATCTATTTCATGCATAATAGTAGCCACTGAAAGATTGAAACATCATTCCATTTTGTAGCCATTCATCATCTGACTTCTTCATTCACTAGCTCTATGACCAAATATATTGCATGTAAAGCGTTGATTGGGAAATGATTGAACATTTTGATTCATTCTAATCATACATTCTACAACTTTATGTCCAACTTATTACAAAAATAATGTAATAACCATTAAAATACATGGCTACCTTTTTGCATTTGGTTGTCTAATAGGTGCTCTCCTGAAGTATTTCTTCTAGTTCTAGATACTTTTTGTCATTAATCTTCTCAATATTATTGGGAGTTTGATCATATTTTGAACTTTCACCTTGCTCAAAACTTGATCCTTCTTTGTCCTTAGAAGCCTTTTGATTTGCAATTATTTTATCAAGCATTATGGAGCTCTTCTTGAATTTGTCTTCTTGAATCTTTGCTTTCTCTAGATCTAATCTCAAGGTCACAACCTCTTGTTCAAGATTTGAACATTCTTCGTATTTATCTTTTAGTTAGCATTTAGGTAGTCTTCAACTCTTTTACCTTCTTCAACTTGCACTTTGAGACTAGTGATAGTCTCATTGGATTGCTTAAGCTTCTCATTTTTTTCCTTGATTTTATCTATATATTTCTTGATTTTCTCTCCCAAATTCTTAATGCACTCATTTGCATCACCAAGATCCTTTTTTAGATATTTTTTCTCAGCTTTTGCTTTATCAAAATCATCAAGGGAAGATTTGAGTTCTCTTTCCATATCAACTATGCAATCTTCTTCACTAAATACTTTAGGGATGATTTATTCTGGAGGAGTAGGATACTTCCTTGTAGCCATTTTTTCAACTCCAAGATCTACCTCATGGATCAAACCAATTAAAGGAACCAAGCTTTGATACCAATTATTGAACACCTAGAATACTGAGAGGGAGGGTGAATTAGTATTCATATTAAATTACACATTCATTAAATGTATCAAAATAAATTTTTAGTAATGGGAATGAGTATAGGAAGAATGCATCACATCAAAGAACACAAAAACACTAGATTTATGTGGAAAACCTAAAAATGGAAAAACCATGGTGAGGATTAACTCACAATATAGATATTGTAGTTCTAGTTACATAGTTTGACACAATTGGTGGACTCACTATCTAGGACTCACTATCCAAAATAAGAAAGGCTCGCTACCGTTGGCTCACTACCAAAGGGCTCACTTCCTAGAAAGAGATAGAAGAGAGGATGGCTCACTTTGAACTACTAATATTGCATCTAACCTATGCTAAAAATATAGTTCCACTAAAGCTCAGAATATTGACTTAACACACTTCATTCTTCTCCTTAAACCTAATTCACACTCCTTTACTCTGAAAATTGCACACACTTATTTATCTTGCATATACATATATATCACACAAGGAATTAACCTTGTATAAATACTACAACCAACAAAAAAAACCAATTAGGTTGGCCCAAAACATGTGCCATGTAATACATCATTCTATTGGCTCAACACTCCAACATACACACCTTGCAAAAGGAGCCAAAGCATATAACACATTAAGATCTAGGTTTACATGACATATAATTACTCCCATGATTTTTATTCTTACTTAACTCCACACAACATCAAAATACTTAGGTCAGCTCCACAAGTGAAGCAACAATGGAATAAACCAATTCTACACTCACAACTTGACACATAGACCCCTAAAGCACTTGCCACTTGGCTCAATGACACTTTGGAAACTTTTAATAACTCCCATAAAAATGCATATCAAGAAAATAATCTACGATGGAATGCAAAGCATTCCAATCAGGTACTCTATAATAGTTGCACTAGCATATATAAAGTGATACTCTATCGCTCTTATATTTGACTGTAGAAGAAATAAAATCATGAAACTTTGGATTTAGAGTCTTCCAAAAACACCATTATTACCTTAGAATCACATAGCCAAATCCTTCATGGTGGAGCAAGACGAACCAAAAGACTGGTTCACTGTATACTAGCACTGCATTCTAGACTTAGGTAGTCAACCAATCATATAATCTTCACTAGACCAACACTTCTACATCTATGCCATGGATTGGCATCCATAATGGGTTTCCATCAATGGAAACACCATATAAAATTATATTCTCATCAATCTCTTCATTCAACTCATGTTGCCATCACACAATCTTCAATGAAAAACATCCAACAATCTCTCCAAATAATTCAAGTTTCCAATAGTAATCCTATAACGTGATACAACTAACATAACAAATAGTAAATGACCTAAGGCACAAGAATTAAATAATATAACATAAGATGTAATGACAACGAAGACACTTTGTACACTTACAACTTGACACACGAACCCCCAAAGCACTTACCACTTGGATCAGCAACACTTTGGACACTTGTAAATACTCCCATAAAACTGCATATCAAGAAAATCATCTATGATGGACTGTGTAGCATTCCAATAGGTACTCTATAATAGTTTCACTGGCATATATAAAGCGATACTCTATCACTCTTATAGATTTGATTGTAGAAGAGATCAGATCATGAAACTTTGGATTTAGAGTCTTCCAACATACACCATTATTACCTTAGAATATTTCACATAACCAAATCCTTCATGGTGGAGCAATACGGACCAAAAGACTAGTTCACTATTTAGTGGCACTTCATTCTCGACTTAGGCAATCAACCAATCATATAATCCTCACTAGACCAAAACTTGTACATCTATGCCATGGATTGCCATCCATAATGGGTTTCCATCAATGGAAGCACCATATAAAATCATATTCTAATAAATCCCCATCAATCTGTTCATTCAACTCATGTTGTGATTACACAATCTTCAATGAAAAACATCCAACAATCTTTCCCAATAATTTAGGTTTCTAATAGTAATCATATAACATGAGACAACTAACATAACAAATATTAAATGACCTAAGACAGAAGAATTAAATAACATAAGATAAGATGTAATGCCAACTAAGACTTCTAAAAATATTTCTTGGACCTAAGTAAATGTAAGATGTGAATAGGACCTAGTAGGTGAACTAGTTAGGTAAAACACCTTATTCACACCAACACCTCCCTTAAGTACAACTTAGGGAGTAGAAAACAAATTCAAGAATGCAGGTATAGTGAAAAGATGAATGGATGATGGGATGATGATGGTGATGGGTCCTAAATACTAAGCCATGTTAGGTACCCATTTACAAATGATCTCTCATAACTAGAGAAAAGGAGACAAACCATGGGTATGTGCAGGATCATGGTGCGCCAAAAAGTGGCAATATTGTGGGTATTTGTAGGGTATGTGGCTGACGACTTTTTTTTCACCAAAAATTAATGAAATGAAAAGGGTTTTTAGAGGAGATTCTCAGCTTTCCAAAAATATAAATTAAGATTTAATTTGAATTTAATAAATAATTATTATTCATTTTCTATTAGAATTATGACTAAAGTCTTGATCGATAGGCTGATTGAAAAACATTTATAACTTTCAAACGGTATCATATTTTTGAATCTGAAATATGTGTCACATTCTATGCTTCACATACTATAGGCTTTAAAAAAGAAAAATTAAATTTCATGAATTTTTGACCAAGTTAAGGTGGTCGATAGACAAGTTTTTATATTTTCTAAAAGTTGTAATAAAAATTCATAATTAATTATTTACTTGGAAAAAATTACAAAAAAATATGCATCACATCTGGACATGAGTCCTCTACTTATATATAAAATATTACAAAAAAAATATTATCATTTTATTATGGTTAGGGTGGCACCTACTTCTTATTTTTTCCCTAAAAATTTAAGTACTCCGCATTGAAATTTCAAATTTTCACCAAATAGATTTTATTTATTTTTAAATAAACCTAGTATTTTAGAAACTACATTCAATTTTCTACAAATTCTATTCTTACATATTTTTGAAATAATATAGATAACTTATTCAAATATTTACGTCAAGTTGCCTAACACTGATTTTTTTGAATTTTTTGCCACTTAAGGGCCTATTTTTTGCATGATCATCCTGCACATACCCCCATATGGGAAAAAACCTCTCTCCAAAAGAGAGAATGCAATAAATAAATCATGTACAAGTGATGAATGAAGTAATCAACATAACCCTATGAGGAATACATCCATCCAAATATATAATCAATATCCCCCCATAAGAGGGAAAGAGAGACTATGTAGGCCCTCCACAATGCATAATCTCATATAGAAATAGTATATGCTTGAAGAAAAAGCATGATTCAATTCCTACAAACAAAATTCCTCCCTTTGAGAAGAAAAAAACTAAGTATAGATGAAAGAATGCTTCCCATTCTGGATAGGAATTAATAGAAAGAAGGATAAAGATGTACAATAATGTCTTTGAAGTCTTATCAGGTGTCATCATATCCATGGAAGATAATGATGCCTCAATCAAATTAGGTACATGCCCAATCAATGATGAAGGTGAAAATCTAGGAACAAGTGGTGACTGATGATGAATGTAAGATATTGGGTTTAAATTATCTTTGACTAATAAATTGAATGTGGTTTCATTTATGTACATATATATTCAAACCTAGTCAAATGGGTTGCTCTTGATTTTTAATATCTACTATATTTTTTCAACCACAAGGGAAAAATTAGTGTACTATGAGTTAGACTCCTAATGGAATTACATGTATACCACTCTTCCTCTTACCATGTATAGGTATAGTTTCTCTCATATTTAGATTTATTTTTCTCCACATCTTGTGTAGTAGTTGATTTTCTCTATGTTTCCCTTTTGGAAATCCTTTAGGTAGTGATAGAGTAATATTGAGACCATGGTTACAGATTTACCTCTAGAATGGGGTGTTCTTGTCCCCTTGGTTGTATAGGATCCATAGACTACATAAAATGAGAGGCTCGTGAGTTGTTTAAAAATTATTGAGTAAGTGGTGTAGTGATGTGATGATGATCTAGTACCAAAGTGGAAGATCTAACTTAATAAAATTCCCATTGGAAACGTCACAAAAATTCCCAACAACCCACACTTGACACAAGAAAAAAATATTTAGTATAAGTCACTTGCAATAGCACATGAGCCAACATGCAGTTAAAGAAAATGAAACCTTACACAAACCACTACTTCACCCAAAAATCTAAAACCATAAAAAATGGCTTGAAAATTGTTTTCACCAAAATATCAAGTATTTTATGTAAAACAAGGTTTTTTGATCCTTCTAGACTCAATGGTGAGGTCTATTTCATCCCAAAGTTCAATTTGAAAAATCTCAAGCTTGAATCACCCTAAGATTTGAGAATGGGGGTTTGTAGATCTAAAGATTTGGTACCATGTTAGAGTCACTCAAGGAATCAAGCCTCCAAGATCACTTGCCAAGATTTTCCTTCACTAATTTCTCTTCTAGATTCTTTCCAAGAATGCATCCCTAACAAACACCATTAGAAAACCAAATTGAAGGAAATCTTGTGACCATGTTCTGTTGAATGAGTTGTTACAAGTAGTAGTAGATCAAGTGGCCAAATCATTGATGCCACAAATTGATCACTTCATAAGAATAAGATATTAGAGTAGACAAAGGGGGATTAGGGAAAAAGTGAGAGAATAATAAGCCGAGATTGATGATCTGCTCTCCCAAATATAACTATAGAGTCATTCATGTGCAACTCACAAATTATCACTAAATTAGGAGAGAACTCAACCTATTTACCTGCTCTCCCAACTATAACCGTAGTTGGTAATGAGGGAACACAAAGAACATCCTAAAAATTATCATCCCCCACAATAAACCCTCTCCCACACACCTCACAGTAGTGTTTTCACCCATCAAAATGGAAGGCATAATACATAGCTCCAAAGATGTAAGTTCATCCTCAGATAAAGCCATGTGTTGCAAGACACCTGAATCAAGAACCCAAGTGGATGATGGAGAAGTATGACAAGGGCCTTGCCCTTTCCTTTCCCCTTGTTATCTTTTTCCTTGTGAGACCCCTCATCTAAACTCTATTTTATAGATTCAAGAATATTGAGATTATTATTTTCAAGAATATGAGTCAAATGATCAAATTATTTTTCAAACACTTATGTTCATCATGATTGAGTATTTTATAATAGGCACATTTTACCTTCTCTTTCTTAGACTTATTTCCATTTGAAGATGAGGTATCATTAGCTTCTTTTGGGGCAGCTAATGTTTTATCCTTCTTCTCTTTGCTATTATTTTATTTGTTATCCTTGTCAAGTTACTACTTTGTCCTTGTTTTTCTTTTGTGTCGTGGTTGGAAATCATGGCATGTGAATTAGGGTACTTTAGTGTTCCCATCTAGATTAGCATATATTTCTCTCGTGTGAGAGAAGTAGCAACATCATCTAAAAATGGAATGGTGAATTGAAACCCAAATACATCTTTAGTAGCATTTAAGCCAAAAACAAATACTGAATATTTAAAAATTAGCTTAAGGAGAATACTAAGAATTAGTTATTCATCTTTATTTTTAATTCCAAATTATTTTAATTTTATCCTTAAGTATTTCAATTTTGTGAATATATCTTTAATTATGTTGAAGTTTCCTAGACTTAGATTGATTAGTTCATTTTCCAACATATGATCCCTCATAGAATCTTGAGTTCAAAATAGAGTTTCTAGCTTAGTCCATATTTCATTTAGTATATTCAAAGATTCAATATGAAAGAAAGAATCAAGAGAAAAAAAAAACAATGATCCATATGCTTCATCACATCTATTGAACCACACAGGATTTATTTAGCTTTAGTAGGTTCAATTTCTAGTCCCATTCTTATCCTATGTAAACCAAGACTTAAGTGAATTTTCATGCAATATTTTTCAATTTCATGGATTGGTTATTGTAGGCACAAAATATTTTTACAACTAAATAAATAGGAAAATATAGTACAAGAACTTATAAAGGAATTGGAAGGATGGCAATTTTAGAGGGAGGATTGATATTTAAATTTGGTCCTGAAAAAATTGGACAAGGGTGTTGGGCACCCTATGTACTAGGTAGCAACTATTCAAGATTTGATTTCACTCTCATGTTACTCCTATTTTGTGTGCTCTTCTCTTCTAGACTCATTTCAAAAAATTCATTTATAGCTAATAAAATCAGCTTTCCTTGACTTGATGACTTGTAGGGCTTGAATGAATGAATGAGAAATTAGGTCCTTGATCTTCCTCTAATTCACTTCAAATTTGTAACTTACACACATAAAAGAGGGGGAAGGGTTGTGACTTAGAGGGGCTTCCCTAAGTAAAACCCCATTTTGGTATTTATACGTTCACAAGGGCTATTATGATATCAAAAGAGAGCTTACCCTTGGTTGGACAAAGGCTAAATAATAAACAAGTTATAAATTAACAATTACTACAACTTGCCACTTAGATTTGCATTCCTTAATGGAATGAAGTTATAGCTGCAATTAATTTGGAAAAAGTATTCCTTTTTCACGCTTAATTTGTGAATAAATAACTAATAAATAAATGAGCTTAATGATGCCTTAATTTAGTGTTGTAATATGTTTTACATATTCACATTAAGTTTAGGTCCCTTTTAATTAAAATGGACTTAATTGTACCTTATTTTTGGTGTTGTAAGGTGCACCTTTACACTTTCACACTAATCTAGGGCTTTATTAATTAATTGAGGTTAATTTTCCTTGATTGGCCCCTTTAACTCAAATCCAAGCCTAATTAATTCAAAATTTTGAGGGATAAAACTTGACATTCATAAATACCATGACATAAGGTTTAACATTGAGCAATGTGTGTCCTAGGCAAGTGGCTTAGGACCCATTCACCATGTAGGGCGAATAGGTCCTCACTTGCACCTAGGACCTAAATTTGAGTTATGTTTTTAGCAGTTTTTCAATGATTTCAAATGTATATTTAGATGTCAGCTTGTGATATTTGAATTTTGGGAATTAATGTTAAGATATGTATAAATACAAGATTATTTCACTATGTTTCATGCAAGAGAAATTCAAGAGAATATTCAAGGCATCCAAAGGCAGATTTAATGAAGATTATGTTGGGAATTCGATGTCATTTAATTGCAATCCTAAACATTATTTCATGTATCTTTGAAGTCCTTGGAATGTGTTCCCCAACACTAGGATTAGAAAGAGATTAAATTCGAATTAAATGAACATATAAATTTACATTTGTAATTAATTCTAGAAATGATAGGAACATGTGAGGATGCCCATGAAGAGTTCCTACAAAATAGGAGCACATGGGGTACCCACATGGAAGGTGGAACCCACCTTGAGTTAAGTTAACTATTTGGAGAAAGAGAGAATGCTTTTGTAATGCATGTAAAGATCCTAGAAGTTAGGGATTGATGTTTACATCCATGGAGTTCAGTTCAGATCAATTTAGTTTAGTTTAGTTCAGTTTAGTTTAGTTAAGTTCAGTTCAATTATCTTCAGTTGCATGTAGTTAGTTTCAGTTGAATGATAGTTTACTTCAGTTAACTTGGAATGCATGACTAATGACTTGAGTTGCATGACAAATAACAAGTGACTACTTTTAGTTAACATGGGATGATCATTCATGCATGGTATTTGCATGAATGGTGGAGAGATATGTTTTAGTTAACAAAGATTGACTTGGACCCACCTTGGGCACCCAAGTTGGCATCTTGGAGTTAACACTTTTTCATGATAATATATTTTATAAGGATGAGTTAAGTGGGCCCATTCTTGGGTGCCAACTTTGAGGATAGCTTCAAGAAGATATCTTCAGAATAAATGTTGAGTTATGACTTTAGTTTGGGATGCCCAAATGGATGAAGGACTTGTTTTGACATGTTTCTTCACGGTAGAACTCTACTTGCAAAGAATAGTTGTGGGTTTTATGAGATAAGTATTGTGCTTTGTAATTGCAAACTCTTTGGAGTTTACAAGGCTCATTTATGTAGTAAGTTGAAGAGAGTTGATCAATTTTTACTGCAGGTTGTGAAGAAGAATTGTTGAAGGCAAAAGAAGCATCTCAAGCAAGGATTGGCATTATTGTAATCTTACTCTGAGATTAAATAATACATTGATTCTTGGTGGAGTTTTTTCCCAAAAGGGTTTCTCCATGGTATATGTTGTGTAACTTCTTTCTTCTAGTCTTTATCTTCTACAATCTTTTGTCTACTTCTACAAATGGTAAAATGAATTAAAAATAATAATCATCCACAAAGAAATTGTAACATAGAACACTTATTTAGATCTACAGTCTAATAGTTTTACAAAGTATTAAGCTACATAAATACCTCCATTTTCAACAAATTACTGTAGCAATCAAGATTCCATCATCATATCAAAGATTTATTGCATCATGCATGTTGTTTGAGCTAATATGGTGAGTAGTGTTCAAGATTTATTCAAGCATATCAAAGGAATTGTTTCAAGATAAGTTTCATGTTCAAGATCTACATCCATTGAAGCAAATTCATGCTAGTTGTAGACCTACAATCCAAGGTTCAAATAAGGTTTGGTGAGTTGTTACATAGTGTTGTTCATTCATCATTCCTTCATGATTTTCTATTCCATTTCAAGGTTTAATTACCAAAACAGGGTTGGATCAAGGAAAACCCCTATTCCCTAACAAACAATATTTTTCTCTCTTTGATGTGTGATTGTATATTTTAGCCCTGTGAATGATCCCTTGAAGAGAAAAATTGAAGAAAGTTGCAAAGTTGTCAAAGTTGCAAGAAAAGTTGTCATTTCACAGAAACTCCTCTAAATAATTTATTTTTGACTGTTCGACAATGAAACTAAGAATCTGGGAGTGCAAACATAGTAGAAGAGAACCTATAAAAATATTTCATAGAACCCTAGCTAGGACCCATTCCCCATAAGGTGAATGAGTCATTGGTGAGCTTCAAAAGGTGACTTTTGGTGAAAGGTACACAATTTTTTCCCCCTTCCTAGATCTACCTTTTGATTACATTTTTTTTCAGATTTGATTACTATCTTTTATTTGCATTTTGGATTTTGTTTGATGGTTTTGATATTTCTCTCCAAAGTGCTATTTAGCTTATACCCCCATCCTTGCACATATAGGAAATTTGTTGATTCATACCTGGATTTGACTCACCTTTTGGTTGATAGTCACTTCATTGTTTGTATCTCATTTCCTTGAATGAATTAGGGAAATAGGTCTTTGTGGTGAACCAACATATTCATCCCCTCTATTTTCTTCACTATTTCACATATATACATATGTACATATATATACATATATTTATATATATATATATACATATATTTATATATATATATATATACATATATTTATATATACATATTTATATATATATATACATATATATATATACATATATTTTTTATATATATACATATATTTATATATATATACATATACATGTACAAATACATATACATATATATTCATATTCATGATGATTTGCTCATAGATTAAGAGTGTTGATGTCTTGTGGAGTTGAGAGCTTGATATTATATTATAGCTTGCAGTTATTAATAATACATTGGTTTTAATGATTTGAAACCTTTTATTTTTCTTGAATTTTTTTACTAGGTTATATTAGTCTCTCTCTCATATGGATATTTTATTCTTTCTTCTATTGTTATTATTTATTTAGTGTTGGTTTTAAGCTAAAATGCTATTGAAATTTATATAAATCGAATACCTTATAACTTTCTCCACATAGGATTAAGTAGGAATATTTTTCATATTACCTTTCAAGGTAGTGGTAGGAACCCCTTCAATGTAGTGGGTGATTGACCATTACCTAAGGAAGATATTTTATTGTCTAAATTCATGCAACTAAGTCTAGTGAAGAGAATAATTGAAGAGGAGGGACTAATAGGTAATAGGTCACTATACTTTATGGAATTATTTTCTATATATGTTTGTGATACACAAGAGTGAGTAGTATAATTAAGGATACATTAGGGTCTAGTTGGAGCCTCTACTTCTTCCTAAGAATGTAGTAGTTGTGGAAAATGACTAGGAGGAAGCTTAGTTATGTGGAGGTTCTTATAGGTGGTTCAAAGGTTTGGGAGATCCAATATGGAAGGAGTTAAAAATTTTAGCTATAAACCATGAATTGCAAGTAGTGAACAATAACATTGAGAATCCAATAAAATTTTGTCAAGATTTGTGCTTAAATGTTAAAATTCATGTTGGTATCTCATAACAAAGGGATGCTAGAGGTAGCTAGTACATAATATTTTATCAACTATGTGGAAATTACTTGTAGAGAGATTTCAATAATTTAGAAGCTATTCATGGCATAAATTTTAAGGGTTTAGGTCTTGTAGATGATGATGGTGATTTGAAGAAAAAATTAGTGATAGTCATGTAATAACTTAGGGATGGAATAGTTATATTTTTTATAAGGAGGAAGAGCACATGGATAATCATGTATCTCATTGGGTGATTCAAGATCTCACAAAATGTTTAGTGTTTTTTGGCTAATTTGTACCTATTGGTTCAATAATGTTATTTTATTTTATTCTTAGTTTGTTGCTCCCCTCACGAGTTGTTAATAGTATATTTTTTATATTGTTTTCTATTCACTCTTTGTTTCATGTTAGTTTTGATGCCAAGTTCCTGTAGATCCCCACTTATATTCTCTATAAAGCAATACATTTGATAAATGTATACAGTAAAACATGCAATGTAATAAGATATCATTTTTTTGGTATTGTAATTCTTTCAAATAGATCATAGATTTTGATGTGGTGATAAAAAAATATATTATATGCTATATTCTTTGTGAATGGATATATGGATAAGGAGTGTCTATAGATTCCATAATTTTATCTTCAAAATTTTGTGTATAGGTACAATAGATTGAGTATGAGGAATCCTCATCTATTTGCTAAAAGTGCTAAAAGTCTAGCCACTTTGCTGTTATTTTTCTAGTTAATAAGAGGAAGGAAAATTTTTAGAAAAAGAAGAAAACAAAGAGCTTATTCTCTCATAGGAAAATGAATATTTGATGTCCTTGATGAAAGTTAAAGTGGTTAGATAATATGTGGAAAATAGAGGTGTTGAAGATAACCCTTCCATTCTTAGGATTACCTCTAAAGAAAATATTGAAAATGTTATTGGTCCTAAGACCCTAGGCAAAATCTAGATTCATATTTGAGGATTTTAGAGGAGGTTTGTAGGAAGAGGGAATTTGGTAGATGGGGTCTAGAAGTTTCTTTCTAGGAAGAAAATATTATTATTATTATTAGATGATTCATAATTCTTTCAGCCCATGATCAATAAAAAGGGGGGGGGGGGGAATGGAGGATTTGAGCCTAAGAGATTATTATAGCATAATATTTACAAGAAGCTCTATGATTTCCTCTTTTTTAATATTGATAGTTAAAAATAAAAAATATTAAAGAAAACCTACTTCAATAATTCAATAGGTAGGATTATTATTAGAATGTAGGGCTCTTCGGATCTCTTTGATTTCTCGCTTCTTACCTAGCTTTGTGTTTGCTAGTCAATATTAATTTATTTAAGGTGGTTTTCCTTATGTTATCTATTTTTAGTCCCAATATTATGAGATGACATTAAGTTAGTTTTATTCTTGTACCTATTGGTTTATAACTTTAGTGTTGTTTCTTAATATAGTTATTCTATTTTTGCTTGCTAGGATTCAAGGGTGCATTTATTCTTATCTTTTAAAAAACATTAAACCCTTTCAAAAACTCATCTTTACCTTTAATTAAAAATAATGTTTATATAAAATTTAATATATTAAAGAGATGAGGTTGGAATTGTGCCTCGACTAGTTATACTTGAATTTGAGTGAAAACTATCAAATAATACAATTTTAATGCATGTTCTGAATACTAAACAATTACAAAAATATTAATAAATTATCATAAAACTTTTTTTTTTAATTATTTATAATCAAACAAACAACCTTAAAAATGAGTTTTGAAGCATGATTTGAAACTATAATTTGAGAGTTATAAAAACTAAATAAACCTAGTAATCTTGAAGATTGCTAATAAAATCTCATTTCTCTTTCAAAAAGTGGTGTCTCCTCTATATGAAAAACCATCTACATTAAGTTTAGTGGAAGTTAAAGAATACATACCATACACAAAAAAAATTGTGTGATAAAATAAAGACATTGATGTACCCTTTGTTAAATTCATGCTTTAATGAATTTCTTAAATTTCCCTTATGAAAAGTTTCCTTATTTACAAAGATGGTAGGGCCAAGTCTATAATAATTTTAGAGAATCGTGGTTTGATTTTATTTATGTCTTGAAAATTTTATTTTATAATTGTATTGAAAATTATGAAGATTAATTTATTGTTGAAAAAATAAGTCCATCCTAAACCATATAAAAATGATCACAAAATAAATTAATAATTTAATAAAAAAAGTTAAATTCCAATTAATCTATAAAAAAAATCAATCTATTGTAAAAAATAAAATAAATAGTATATTGTAAAAATAGTATCTATTCAAGTGTTATCATTACTTTTAATGCCTTAACTAGCAAGCTAGGCAAACAATCTAATGAGAAAAAACAAATATCAGAATATATTATAATTGAGACTGAACTATATTGCAGCTGAAATAATTACATAGCTGGAAGCAAAACTAATGAGTAATAGCAGCTCCAAGTCAAATCTAAGCTTATAAATAAGTCTCAGAACAAAACCTCGAATGTGAGATAAGGACAAGCCATGAAAAAAGAAAATGCTATTACTACATATAACGAAGTACACAAAAAAATGTTTGATAAATATAAAACTTCAATTTCCTGGACCAATATGTTTCCTTTTAATTGTTGTAACAGCCATCACACCAAAATTAGCATTGTTGGGTAAATATTCAAAACAGACAAGGCTGATTTCAAGAACTAAGATTATTTGTAGCCATCAAAATATTTAGGTAATCCATAACATTCATTTTTATTGTGGACCGGCAGCGAGGATCTGTTGAGTGAGCTTAGCATCATTCCCCACATTGTAATCCAGGAATTTTAAAAAGTTATTCTTGAACAGCCCAGCGAGCTTCACCAATGCCTCCATGTATACAGTTTTCTCGGTCCACTGTGTTCACACCAAAAGGTTATATAAGTGGTCAGTATTTAAATGTCCTTCTGTTTAGGTGGTTCATTTAAAATTACATTCGTTTCTTCAATAAGATTAATTAATGATTTCAGATTAACCTTAAGCAAAACAGAACTTACAACAATATACTGTTTAAGTTTGACTGTAAATATCTTTATATAGATTCAAAGCTTTTCTGAATAAACTGTGTAGAAATAATATTCATTTCTAATTACATAAAGAATCCAAAAAGGTTACCATGTTTTCAGGACGAAGGATCTCAGCAGGTACACCTTCAACCTCATCTGGTATATTGAGGCCAAATATGGATGTCTGGTTGTAATTAGCCTTTAACAAGGACCCATTGTGAATGGCATCAATTATGCTCCTGGTGTAGGAAAGCTTTATTCTCTTGCCCACTCCATAGCTGTATAATTTACGTAAACAAGTGGGAGCCATCATGAATAAGATAAAATAAGCATATGTAGAATCATATGAAAACTTTTGACGGTTCAACATTGATAGATATCTTGCTACAAAATTATATGGAACTATATGAAGGCTTGAGACAGTTTGACATTATTTTGTTCAAGCATTTCTAGATAAACCATGTACAAAATATTGGAAGATTTGCCTTACATTGAGTACGTACTTCATCTCCAAGAAAACTAAGCTTTTTAAGAAAATATAGACCAATTTATGTTTATAATCATAAGATATCATTATTCTCATTAACTGATAAGATTATTTAAGACTCCTGTTGTTCCTTCAATAACTCATGTCTTTTCAGTAGTACTTAAATGAATTTTCAACATTATTGGATATCAATTTGTTTATTAATTGTGTTTATGAATTTTTCTAGATTAACTGCAGATAGTATCCATGCTCTATAATTCTTCAATGAACTTTCTCTAATATGTAACGAGTAGTGATTCACAAATTCTTTGGGACTTACCTGCCACCAGACCAGCCGGTGTTGACCAACCAGGCTGTAGTGCCATGCTGCTGCATTTTCTCAGCAAGCATTGCAGCGTACTTTGTGGGGTGTAACATGATAAAAGCTGCTCCAAAACAAGCTGAGAATGTGGCTTTGGGCTCCTTTATTCCATCCTCTGTCCCTGCAACCTTCAGACATTTGAATAATTCATAAGTTTATTGAATTTGAAGTTAAACCCACACAATAGATAGTTATAACAATGATGTTTTTAAGTACCAAAATGTTAATGCTTATCTGAAGTACATACTGCTAATAGTGAGAAACTAGATGTAATTTGTAACTGAAAAAATGTCTTTTTCTTCTCACAGATCCCATTATATTGAACTCTACAACTTTCATGTTACAATTGAGATTGAGTTGTAGGGCTAACCAGAGCAGTGTATCCACTAATAAAATGATACATTGTTTGTGCAAGTGTGAGCTTGCTCACTGGTGGTAATACTCCAAATGCATCGCAAGCCAACAGCACAATGTTCTTCGGATGAGGCCCAACACAAGGTATCTTTGCATTTGGTATAAACTCAATGGGATAGGATGCTCTTGTGTTCTCTATACAAGATAACAATTTAAATTAACTAACACAAGATGAATATGAAACAAATAAATGCTGAAAACCCAAATGCAAAGCAATATGATTTTCTTTACCAGTAACAGATTTATCAGAGTAGTCCACTTCCCTTGTATGTTCTTCAAATACAACATTCTCTAATACTGTCATAACCAGAGACAGTAAAAGTGAATCCTTAATTAGAAGATATTAAAAATTGTCAACCCTGCATGGAATTTTTTGTAGGACTAGTAAGTTACCTGTTCCAAACTTAATGGCATTCCAAATATCAGGCTCCTTCTCCTGTGAGAGGTCAATGCATTTTGCATAGCAGCCCCCTTCAATATTAGAGACACCATTATTACTCCAACAATGCTCGTCATCTCCTATCAGTTCCCTTTGATGGTCTGTGGAAAGAGTTGTCTTTCCAGTTCCTATATTAGAGAATCACTACTTTTTAGCAAATTCGATTAGCAGAAGAATTTGAGAACATAAAACACTAGAGTGCATAGTGAATTTGGTTTTCAAACGATGCATGTACATACCTGACAATCCAAAGAAAAGTGTAACATCTCCTTCCTTGCCCATATTGCATCCAGAGTGCAATGAGAGTATCCCTCTCTTTGGCATGAGGTAGTGCATGACTGAGAAGAGGCCCTTCTTCATCTCCCCAGCATATTGAGTGCCAAGGATCACCATTTCTCTGCGTTTTAAGTTGAGATCTATGCTTGTGGATGAGGTCATGTAGTGTGTGTAACGATTGCATGGGAATTGGCCTGCATTGTAGATGGTAAAATCTGGTACACCAAAGCTCTCCAGCTCTTCTGGTGTTGGCCGGATACACCTGAATACATATCTCAGCATAAGTACCATATCAAAATTTTATTTCTTAGAGAAAGCAAACTAAATGCCTTCTTTGCAGTCAATTGACCTAAGCATGCATTCCATAAGATTAACATGTAAATGTACGAATAGATTAGAGCCCAAGATAGTTCAATTTTAGGGGATTACATTTAAGCCACAATAAAGATGGTTATGCAGAATATTTTATATATTAATGATTGTGTGGTGGTAAAGTTTAACTATTCTAACTTGAATCCCATTAATGTAAGGAATATTTTATATATTTATAACTGTATGGCAGTAATGTCTACATAGTTTTTAAATGAATCTGTGAAAAGGAGTTGTTTTGGACAATTTTGAAATCATGTCACTGCATTGGACTCTTACATGTTATGCATGAAGAGGGAATGATATGCTCTGGCAGAGATAATCCTCACTTTTAACCTGTGCTCTGGATCCCAGTTGAGGAATTGATCATTCACAAACACCTGATTCAAAGAGAGAATAATTACAGTTATCCTTAGTGTTTACTGCCTGGGAAACCTTCCATGAGGGATCAAATTCCAAGATTCAACTCAATGCATTAATTATTTAACAAGCCCAACCTTATCCAATGAATTCAGATAATCAACAGCTCTCTCTCGGTTGACCAAAAATGTTTGCTCATCCATCTCAATGTTTGGAGATCCACTGCAAGCATAAGGTATTAGCTAAGATACTAGAATTGTAATACGAAAATTACATAACAGTACACTCCATGTTATAAAGCTCAATATATTCAGTATAATCGCTAAAACAGAAAAGCAACATAAGGTTTTTGGTCATATGAATTAATAGAAAAGCCTGCTGCCAAAAACTGTGCTTAAGGAAAACTTTAGTTTAGATCATGCTTTGTTTTTTATCATCATATAAATAACAAATTAGTTTGCATTGTATATCATGTTTGGGCAGCATCATTAAGAATGATGAGATTTGTTCATTGTAAAGTTTTGTATTGATATTTTAGATTATATTTTGTGATAATAATGAACATAAAAATATATTTTGAATTACATATATAATATATCATTACAATAATGATTTTAAATTTTATTATTATTATTTTAATAATTTATTATAAAATATCATTTAAAATGTAAATAAAAAATATGTCAGTCTTTTTCAAAAACTTTTCTACACAAACAAAAATTTTGTGAACATTGGAATTACAGTTATGATCCATAGTAAGATTATTTTTTTCACAAAAAAATATATTTGTATAGAAAAGTTCTTAGAAAAAAACTGTAGTAAATTTCTATATCAACCTTTGGATTGCATTTGTGTAAAATATTATTTTAATTTTTTTCCTCTTAATAATCATAAATCAAAGAGTGTCATCCCAAACGTAAAAATCTATTATACTCCATATAAACATTAAAAAAACACTATTTCATGTTTATACCTTCCCCACCATAGATCCTGCTCAGACGTCTCTTCCCTCACAACCCTTTTGTCTTTTGGAGATCTGCCTGTTTTTGCACCAGACATGGTAGCTAGAGCACCGGTACAAGTGATGAAAGACCCTTTCTCATACTTTATAGCCTGCTCATAAAGTTCTGTTTAAACAACCCCACATATCCCACACACAAGACTGGTCACATATTTAATTCATGATCGTCCATCTAAATAAACAATTAATTCAGATCAATGGCATTGCACCTGCAGGAGAAAGATTATAGAGAACATGGGTGAGCTTCAGAGAGCTGTCACTGATGGTGGGTCTGGGCGAAATCAAGGACTTGAGAGGCTGCCCTCTTGCCTTTGCCTTCTCTGGATCTCCATGAATCATTTGGGGCCCCTTTTCCCTCGTCAAGGATGCAAGAGAAGCACTGAATGATATTCAACATAACATAAAACATTTTAACACAAAAATGTGCCACCAAACACAAATTTTTATGATGATATTCTAAATCTGTATTTTTCATATCACTACCTTATTGACATCAACTGCTGTCGCATCCTATCTTCTTCAGACATTTGTTGAGCTGAATTTGTTTTGGGTGTAGTAGGAGCAGACTTCTTCTTTTGTTGTAGCATATGGAGCTCCTCAAGGCTCTGGGCATTTACTGGAGGTACACTATCATCAGTACAGACATTAGTATTGATTCTATGAAGCCCAGTAGGAATATTATCTCCATTGCCAGAGCTTTGGTTCTCTTTATGATACATTCTTTTCTGCCCCTGAAACAACCACAATCATCACATAATCTTTCAAATAAGAATTACTATAGACAAGAATTGCACATAGCTTCTCCAAGGAGAAAAAATCAATTAAAATAACACTATGAAACAACAGCTCACTGTAATGAATTGTTGTATAAATGGAATGAACAGAAAGGCCTCTAACAAATCAGAAGTCCGTTGTTATTGTTGAAGTGGAGAGGCAAGAAAGAATGGTGAGAGAGTGGTGCTTTTCAAAGGTAGCCCCAACGACCGTTTCAGTTGAATTCAAATTTTTGTGGGTAATCCTAATTTTTCTGGTTCAGAAACGTGTGTAGTTGAAAATGGGTACTCTCACACGTATGCATTCCCTTTAGGGTAATAATGGCGTTCTATGTTTAGCTTCATTCCAAATAAAATGACTTGGAGTCTTACAGCCATACTTTGGAATGGCATTAGTGGTCCGTTGTATTTCTGTTTGCTTCTTCCAATTTAATGAATCTGGAGAGACAAAGAGACAAAAATTGAATAACAATTATAGATGGACATTCAATAAATTTGTTACAAGACGAAAGTAGTGGATTCTTTTCGTCATCTTGTTTCCAATGGGGCCATTGCAAAAGTATTGTTCTAATCCATATGATATGATCCAGTTGGTAATCATAGAGGCTGTTACAAAATTATTGTTGCTTCAACATGGACCATTGAATTTTAAGGATCGGTACTGTGTTTTCGTTCGTTCATATTTCTTTTGGTTTTCCATTTGCTTCCTCTATATTTTTCGTTTAGTTTGATTTGGGAAATTATATGCAACCTCGAAAATTCGGGTTGGGTTTATATTTATTTATCAGGTTCATGTCATTTAAGAATCTGGTTTAGCTTCTCTCTTTTCTTTTTGTATCCCTCGAGTTTCTTAAAAAAAACCAAAAAATTCCCAAGCCCAGTTTCTCTGTGTTCTCTTCGGCTTTTCTTTTTCTATTTCCTTCAACCAGATCTTAAACTCTTATCAGGCTCTTTTCTCTTTATTTTCTTGTCTTTTGGTGATGGTCCCATGGATGTAGGACTTTCTTTCAGCTTATCAATGTTAAAGGGAATTTATAATGGAGTATCTATAAGTGGAGGGTAATATCAATAATTTAGAAAGGATTAACTTTATTAATATATATTTTGTTAAATGGGTTGACTCTGCAGTGCAACGGTTAAGTTGTAAGGGTAGTAGTTGGGCTGTCTAAGGTTTGAGTCTCTCCTCAACTCGCACAAGCTTAAAGGCAGATTTGAGACCATCGGGTAAACTCGATGACAATATAGATTTGGTTTTAAATGATGGATATGGGTATTGTAAAGAAAAAATATTAGCTTTTTCTTAATGAGGTATTTAAGTTAGTTAATTAAATACTTTTATTAAAGACAAATTAATTTTGGTAATTTGAGTTGTTGGATAAATAAATTACAATATTTGAATTGTTATTTTAGGAATTAGTAAATTAAATGTAGATGGGATTGTGCACTTCTAAAATTTCATGTAGTGCAAAATTTCACTTGCATCAATATTGAAAATAATTGCTCTCAATTTGATATGTGTATTGGGATCAAAGCAATCTTTAAATTATCTATGGATCAAACATGTACCCTGCAAGATCAAGGGGATGTCCTCACATGCAAAAGTGATCTATAACCCACAAGAATGATCTAGATGATAGCAGACAAATGTGATATGCTTCACCATGATCTATGTTCTTTATTGACTACCAAGGACTAGTAATATTTATAAATGCCTAGGGAAAAGTGTGGGATCGCAAAGGCCAAATTATCTTTAGGTTGACCTCTTTGATTAAACTAGTTTTGTAGTCATGGGAATAATTAAATATAAATAAAAATAGTCATCCAAATGTAAAGAATGATTTGATGCGTAATTAGGTTCCTTTTAGTGCTCTAAAGAGAACTCTTTTAGAAATGATTCTTCTTAATGTACAAAGGATTTTTGTATAGGGTTGAACTCTTTTTCTTTTGAATTAATGTATATTGAATGCAATCAAGTACCAAGACAATAATTAATCATTTAGCTCACAATGAATAATAAAATAGGTGGGAGTCAACAAAGATTTAGAATTAAAACTTTTGGGTCAAATTTTGAATGATCTATGGGGTTGATCCCACATGCCATAGGATTAAACCAAGACAATGAAGTGTAAATATTCATTCAAATAATGAGTGTGTGGATATAGGGGTTATAATAGGTGTAATAAATGAAAAATATATAGAAATATGTGGATGGGTTGAATATGTGGGAGGATGTGTAAATGAGGATGGGTGAAGGTTCAAGGAATGAGCCAAACTTTGCGCAAGACTTCCCTATTCATTGATATGCACTAATATTATTAAAAAATTCAATTAAAATGGGCCCATAACTAAATGGTAATTGGTATGGTTATGCAAATTTCACCATTAATTTTTTTCCCACTTTGAGTTTCATGTGACTCTTGAATGAATGTGCATCTCAAAGTAAATGAGCACTTAGAAACATGCATATAAAATAAGTGTTTGACACATAAAAAGATCCTAGGGCCAATGTAATATAATATACCCAACTAGATATCTTTGTGTTTGTTCATCCTTTGCCATGGATGCTCCATGAGAACATGAAAATAAAGAAAATGGTAAAATGAATAGCTTCTATCTTGAGATTAAAGATTTAACTACAAGCTAAAATTCCCTATTTATGATCATGAGAGACAAAATGAAATAGTAGGGTTAAATTTTTTCATCAATATAGAAAGTGGATATTAAATATCAGGTACTATCATTGTTGTGTAATAATAATATGATTAGAACTAATGATGAGTCTTTATATTGACACTTGTAACCATATACAAGCTAAAAAAGGGAGTGTTAATAATAAGATATACCCCCTTTAGTTAGTTACATCAATCAAACATAAATTGTGGGTCATCCCACAATAATGGGTTACACTTTTTGGCCAAACTTGACATTAAAATCAACATTTTGAGAAAAATCTTCACTTTCCAACACCTATAGTAGCTAAACTATTAGGAATTCGAAGATGATGCAAAAGAGTGATTTGTGATATTTTGTCTATAGTTTTCAAATGTATTTTTAAAAAAAAATTGAAATTAAATTGATTTTTTTTTGCGTCTCCTTTGATAACTAGTTTTTGAAGGATTCAAGAATTACAAGCAAAACACAATAATATTTTCAGCCAACTTATTACTTTCACATTCATGTAAAAATATATTTATAAAAGATGATATAAAACTAACTTTTACCTAATTGGACATAACTTTCCTCTAAACAATGTTTATTATCCAACATCCCCCCCCCCATAATAAACATCAAAGAAAAAAATGGTCATTATTCCATATTCTCCCCCATAATGAACATTTTGAAGAATAAAAACTCCAAAAGGCGTGTTGCAACACTATTTGACTTAGGGCCACTCCCTAGCCATCTCCCAAAATCGGTGAATCTGCAATCTCCAATAATCAATGTAGCTCACTTTGCAATCAAAGATGATCATCCTATAGGTGACCATCACGAGTCACTCTTTTGGTGCTCACTCCAATCAAAGATGATCCAACTACAGTGGACCATCATGAGTCACTCTTCTAGTGCTCACTCCAAATCATGACCATACACGGCCCTCTCCTCTCTATCTACAATGTTCAAAAACTAGTAACTTGCAATCTCAAAAAATAGTCCAACCATAAATCAACAATTTTTAGGACCACAAAATGTCCAAAGTTATCACCAACAACTTATACAAAATCTGAGATAAACCAACAATGCCACATAATCAGCAAATCAATAAAACATTTGAAGAACATATCACTCATCTTTGACAAAACATCTGAATAGCGTACCACTTCATCTTTGTAAGTGGTCATTCAAATAATTCATACACACAGCAACAAATTCTCCCTCTGTAAAAAAACACACCGCAATAACTGCATCAACATCATTAGAATAAATAAATAATTTCAAATCAAAGGCATCTCAAACATAAAGGGAATCCATAACACTCTGAAGATGAGCAAGAACAAGCTTATCATCACTTATAGTAGTGCCAACATTATTTTTATGACCAACAATATTACCAACATTGTTTTCATCACCAACATAATCAACATGATTGACATCACCAACACCATTATTAGCATCATTCAACATAGCCTTATTTGGGGCATTAGGCCCAACCTCTGTCAAAGATGTCACAACTATAATATCTAAAGATCCATCTAATATCTCCCTCAAAACTGGTTCAAATAAAGGATTAGTAACACAACAAAATTTTGTGCTCTTTCTTCTAAAAAAAATGAGAAAAATCATGAGTATGTTGACCACATAATGAAGAAGGGTGTAGATCAAAACAAGAAATTGATGTATGACCATGACGACCACAATAGGAACATAATTTTGGTTGAACAAATTTAACACTTGTAGAGGAAGATTCAACTTGGCATGCATTCATAAGCCCTCCAGATATAAATTTGATGGGTTTGGAATACTTTGGAACATAAGACCCAACAACACCCTTATAACCAATACCACATTTTCCTTTGTTTATTTTTTGAGACTCCCAAACTCTCACAATTGGCTTTTCATTCACTTGTTGTATGGAAGTATTAGAATAAGAATTTTTTTGATCAACATCTTTGCTTTGTGTTGAGACATTGGATGTTTGCTCTTGCAACCTATCTATTTCTTGATGTAGTGAAATATATTGAGCACAAAACTGCATAAAAGTAGGTTGAAATAATCTCCAACATTCTCCTATTTGGTTTGCTTCTTTCAAGTTGTCAATTTTAATGTGTAGAGACAAAATACCACCTTCATACAAAGTATATCCCATTATATAGACTTAATCAATAATACTAAAAAATTCTTACAAACACTTATTTCTCCTTATCACACAAAAACAATAAATATATATATCTTTAATCTTTGAACTCTTATTCCCCTTATATTTCTACTTTGAAAATCAAACATCATAAACTATAACTCCCCCTATCTGAAATTTATTGTTAAGATCTGTATAACCAACCCCTCAATGAATACCAAAAATAAACAAATCAACCAACATTCTTATAATTACATACATCCAAACTGCAATATAAAAAATCAAATAAAATTTACCATTGAAAACTCTATTTCGACTGCTTTAATTCTTATTCAATCCAAAAAACTTCAAATGAGATTTAGCAGATAGCCTCCAGCATTTCCTTTAATTGACCCTTAAAAGAAACAACTACTCCTTCCGTCTGGGATTTCCTTATTCTGAAAATACTATGAATAAACTTCTTCTCTACATACAAATTTTGACGCACAGGCACAAACGAGTCTAAAGCAGATCATCTACAACAGAAACTCCCTTGAACACTTCTGTGACTTCAATATTTAAATTCATATCCATTCATTCCTTGTAGTTATGCCTACTTCCACAGACTAATCAATATATTGTATTTTTCAAAAAATTACCTCAAAAATATGTCCTTCATATAAATGATTCAAACGATTCAAACTCGATCTAAAATTGATTCACCAGATTCTTCATACCTTCTCTGTCACCGTTCAAACACACTCTCTGCATCATCCGTTTGCAGACGTTCTTACACTTTCTTTCACAAATAAAGATACAACTGCAATGATTATTAATTTATATAAACCCTTACTTAGCCAATTGATATCTCATACATCATCCTGCACGCCATCTATCAGCATAACAAATTGGGACCGATCATGCACAACATCAATGATTTTCTAGCTACTGCAAAGATGCCCAAATGAAGAAAAGAGGGAAAAGAACGGAAGTCACTTGATCGTTATGACAGTTACAAACTCCAATTTTGTGTTCTCCATCTTACAGGCCATCAGATTTAAAAACCTTGAAAGATGGTTGTGGTCTGGTCATCAGATTTAATTTGTCAAAACGTTTGCACTTCTATTCTCTCATCTACGCACACCCTACAGGGCTGGGAAAAGATAAATGTCCTTCAAACAATGTTTATTATCCAACAGTTCTTAACAGTAAACAATATTTTTAAAAAGTGATGTGTACTATGTTTTACATACATTTTTTCTACAAAAAATAAAATTCCAATTCTTTTGAATTTAGATTGGTAACATTCATATCTTCATAACGTTTTGTTGAATATTTTTCTTTTAGTTAAGTTTTGAAGTCAAACCAACTACAATCTAGACATAGGTGCACTAATTCCTACATAACCTTTTTGTATATATTTAAATTTTTATTTTTTTGGTTGGAATAAGGCCATCAATACTTAGAACATAGATATTTTAAAAATAAAAATCCATAAATTTACTATTTTTTCACGTGTAGAACAAATAACTTGATGTTTGGTGAAAAACATATGTTCAATAAAACTAAAAAAATAAAAAATAAAAACAAAATATTTTAAATTTATAGTTGTTGGAAATCTCGTTTTGAGGAATACAGTCCTCCAACTTGGTTTATCAAGTTGATTCCATTTGTACCTCCAATTCGGGCTTCAAAAGTCAAAAAATAATATTAATTTTGAAGTGGAGGGGGCAAGGTGAAAAAAGGGGGTCTTCGAATAAAGAAGAGGGCTTTGAACAAAGGGGGACCCCTTCATTCGAAGGGGTTTTTGAATGAAGACCTCCAATATGGCATCATATGAAGACAAAGCATACAATTTCATTTTAAAATATTTGCATGTCATTAAATATGGTTTGTTCGAATGGGGGTCTTCATTTGAAGGTATGCATGTTCATACGAAGACCCTTCATTTGAAGTCATTCAAAACTTTTTGATGGGCGGCTCTAATTTTTGTTCGTGCAAATATTTGTAACCCACTATTGTGGGTTCACCCAAGTAAATCCAAAGGAGACAAAGAAATAGTACATAAAAAATAAATATAAGCTAAGCATACAAGAATCCAAATTATGCAAATTAAATCAATGGAAGAGTGCATCGTGTGACAATTTGATCAAATATGTTGAATGATGGTGAGGGAGTTGAGAGCAATGAGGAATACGATGGAGGTGTGGGTTCAAGTTTCTTGGAGGCTGCGTTTGGTGGTGTTGTGCATGCTGGAGGGAAACAAAATGACAGAAGAAGAGTTTCAATCTCTTCTGTAGGAAGCATTGACTCTATTGATGGCAAGGATGAAGGAGGTGGGATTGTCTATTTTGCTCCTTTTCTTGCTACTTCAACGGAATTTGGTTTGGCGGGCTCCATTAGAGGCTTTGGTTCTACAAGGAGTGGCTCTTCTGTGGGTACTCCTTTTGAAAGTGTGATTGTCTCCCCTGACTCCCTGGTTGTCGAGTTGGGGGCTCAAGAGTGGGATGAGGATGAGTTCCTGTACTCTAATTTTGAAGATGTTGTTGATGGTTCTTTCTTTGTCGCTTCCAGTTGTCCTAAGGATGGGCTTTGTGAGGGGTCAGTTGAGGAGGATGAGCTTCTTCTTGATATCCTTCTGGAGGCCCGTATGAAGACTCAGGGGAACTTGGTTGGAAGATCTGTTGAGAAAACTAGTGGAATACTTTATTTTCTATTCTCAAAAAAGATTCCTTCTCCCTGTTGTTGCTAAGGAGGGTGCTCCTTCCTCTGTTGAAGCTCCTATTGTTTCTCCTCTTCCCCCTTTAGTTGTTGAACTCCCCATTGATGGGTTGTACTATAGCGCTAAGGGTTTGAATACTTCTCATACTATTCTTCCTTCCTCCCCTATGGCTGCTTTGGAGGAGCTTCTTGTGTGGGAGGATGGTGGTGGGTTTGACCAATGTGAGGTTTTTGTTGGTGGCCCCATTGCTGATAAAGAGGATGGACAAGCTGAGTTCGATGTTCCTGACTCTACCTTTTATGATACTTTGGAATGGTTTAAGAGCTCCTTGGTTGGGAGATTCTACGGCCTTCGTCCCAACATTGATGCTATTAGAAGGTGGGTTTGTTGGATTTGGAGTTTTGCGATCAAGTCAAGGCAACTGCCATGATAAATGGTTTCTCCTCTTTTCTTTTCCTTGCGAAGAAATTTTCTCTAAGGCCCTTCTTGATGGCCCTTGGTTTTTTGGTTAGAACGACCTTTGTCTTCAAAGGTGGTCTCCTGGTTTCAACCCCATGGCAGACACTCTTAAGTTTCCTATTTGGGTTTGTTTACCAAGGCTGCCTTTGGAGGTCGCATGAAAATATTTTTATGGGTATTGCTAATACTTTTGAGAATTTCTATTCTACAGATAAGATCACAAAATTGATGAAGCGATTATTGTCTGCTAGGTTTTGTGTGTTAGTGGAGAATAACCTTATTCTCCCTACTCAAATAACCTTATCTTCAAGATTTGGTAAGTGGGTGTAGCAAATTGAATATGAAAATTGTCCCATTATTTGCCATTGTTGTGGTAAAGTAGGTCATACCTCCTTTACCTGCCTAAGGAAAAATAAACAACACTTTGTTTAGAAGGAAAAAGAGAAGATGTCTGCAATTACCAAAGATTACACCACTCTTTTTCAGAAGCCTTAGGTTGATGATTCTAATGGCCCCTCTGTTGATACTCATGGTTTGGTTGGTCCTACGAATGGCCCTGTTTCTTCTCATTGCAATAAAAAAATGAAAAGATTTGTGGAGATGACCCCTTGTACAACAGTTCATCAAAAATCCTTGCAACAATTTTTTAAACCACCTTAAGCAAAGTGTGTTGTGCTTTGCTCCATTTTGATGGAGTTGTAGTGGTTCTATTTGGTTGTTGTCTTGTGTTGTCTTGTTGTTCTCTGCTATTTTTTTGTTTTGCTAAGCTAAACGATCTATCTTTTGATTTGTAAAAGGTTTCGGGGCCCTTTCAAAACCCTGCATATCTAATCAAAAACATATATACTAGTGATAAGCATGAAGGAATATAACTTTTTTGCTATTATATGAAGATTAGAAGAGTGAGGTGGCCCTAATAGATATGTACTCTCATGTAAGTATATATAACACTATATAAGGCAATATATGCCCCCAGTGTGGCTTCAAGAAAACACACACAAAATGGTATGGGTAAGGTGTGAGGTCCCTGGTGGAAATATAGGTCTAGGTGCATACCATATTAGGTTTTTCTAATTGAAAAATAGTGTGAGGAATGTAATGGTGCCTCTAATGTGGCTCCTAGTACATGACAAGACATGCAAGCACAAATAATAGTATAGGGGAATTTATGATGCTCCCTAATGTGGAGGATAACTCTAGGAATATAATCAATCACGTAAGCAAGACACAATATGGTGGAATTGTCATGTCCATTTTTTCCATAAGATTCTAGGATGTTCCTTAAGCCTATTTTCCATTTCTTGTGGTCTTGGTGAAATAAATTAGGGGAAAAACTTTGTAATCCTTAAATGTGTCTTATTATATGAGCACCTAATTATAGGGCTCTTTTATAATCAAGATTATTTCTTTAAGTGATGTTGGCCAAGGGTTTGTGGATGGGGTACTTTTGGAAGGAAAATTCAAGAGTTTGAAATTATATTTTGGAGAGAAAGTGGGCTCATAATTAGTGCCGATTTAAGCTAGGTTCAATATTTAAGCTAGGAATATAACTTTTTTCTAGTATATGGTTCAATATTTTATGAATTCATGATCTCATATAAACCAAACATATTGTTCATTTATCACTAGAGATTAGAGGAGAGAAATCCCTTGGTTTTCATAACTAGTTAGTGGACAATAGCTCCATTATCTAGAATTGTAGAATTATACATGGGGATTTCATTTAAGCTTCAATTTCTTGCTATTTGGGTAGCTTTTATAATGCCTATCAAATAGGGTGATATGTGGCTTCCTTAGTGCCCAAGGTTTGTGAACCTCTCGTGGCTCCTTTAGCACTTATCATTGTTCATGTATTCATTTATTTGATAATAATTATTATGGTTGTTTGAAAAGATTTGGTAAATCTTAAAATTATTATAAGTAGAATTCACATTGGATTAGTTAGGAGTAAATTGATTATTGAATCTATTATTCATTCAAAGATAATTATTATCTTTTTTTGTCTATTCTATTGATTTATTATATTTTATCTTGTAATAAATGTATAAATTTATGTTGATTAAAATTAAATCAAGTAGAAATCTCAAATTAGGGAAATTAGAATAGTATTAGAGCCTTGATCTTGCTAGCCTATGAAACAAGGGTTTTGATGTAACTTGGAGAACGAGACAGTAGACAAAAGGAGGTGCAATTTGATAGAGGATGAAATGTATCAAGGAATGTTTGATTTAATAATCAATTTATATGTGGGGTATAAAAAATGTCTCAATCACTCAAAGACATGATGACAATATTGGTGTAATTCGTGCAAGGTCAAAAAGCTCTTGGAACCCTAGAATCACATATAAAAGGGGAACTGCATCAGGAGTTAATCAAATTATTGGTTCTTTACCCAATCCCTTTCAATCTAAATTCTTGCAAATAAGAGAAGATAGATACTAGAATAAGAGGTAACTAAGATTCAATAGAATATTTTCTAGCCCTTTGTGTTGAGTATAGACCTCATGAGCCACAAGTTAGGGACAATATATATAATTTTAATTTTTTCTACAAAATTGAACTTTGAAATTCTCCTCAAACCTAGAAGAAACTAACTTAAAATTAGGCTAACAAGGAAATATAATAATAGCTAGGAAAATTCCATACAACTATATTTGATGGGACACAAACGTGTCTATCCCATGCTTGGATACAAAATATAAATACCTAATTATCTCTAAATCCAATATATAAGGAAGCTATCAAGTTTACTTCTCTACACTTGGAAGGTTATCCATGAATGGTGGTATCATGATATTGTGACAGGAAGGTATAGATTCATAGCTACTTTTAAATAATTTGACCAAATATTGATTGAAATAATTGATAGGGTTGATCTAGAGATTCACTTTTGAGAATCAAACTAGTTAAAACACTATAGAATGATGGACCATGAAATAGGGTAATTTTATAGATGTTACCTGATTGTTAGCTTTCAACTGAAATTAGGTTTAGTGTTTATTCTTTTGTGTTGTTTGTTTAAACATTTAAAAGATAAACCATAAGTCTGTTGGTTTAATATGCATGGAAAAAGATTGTAAAATGAAACAAATTACATTTTTTATTCCAATGTTACAATTACAGCAAATGAGAAAAGAGAATCATATGTATACAAATGTAATCTTTTATTGATAATCATGAAGTGTACATGTCCCTCACAAGCCAAGGGACTAACTTTACTTATTCAATGGAAACATGAAACAATTTATAAATGAATAAGTAAAAAATAATGTGCATATAAGAATGGAGACCAGTCATTGCCTAAGAATGACTGGTTGTAAGTTGCCCTCTTGCCCTGCTGCTGCTGCCCCAAGTCGCTTGTGTCCTCCCCAGCTCTGTAGTGCTCCTATCTCCTGCATCTAGAAAAACAATGAAATTAGAGCGAGGCTCTAAGCAATGAAAGATCTCAATCCTTACATACACACCTACCTATGCATGTATAAACTGATCCATAAGTGCATTAAATAAGCATTCGAACCTTGGATGTCCTAGAAAACAACGAAGTCATCAAACACATCCAAAATATGCATCTATTTTTATAAGTTGTTTGCTTCATGTGCAGATTTAGGACAAGTTTGGTTACTGTTTTGATTCAGTTAAATACAACATGTGGGGTAAATGTGGCTCCCACAAGGGTAGAGCTTAGCATGCTTTGAAAGAAAAAGGAAATTGAGCAACTTGATCAAAGATTTACCTATTATTAATGCATTAAATCAATATGGAATCACACTAGTTGATCAACTTTCATTATCAAATTCAAAAGATGCACCAAGTTCAATTATGCATCTCTTAAATAATGAGAAAGAAATCTAGAGTATTATCAGGTCCCTCACACTTTGACCCTATTGGACAGCCACACATCACATAGGATGGTGAGCTTTTAGGTCATTGACATAGGGGACATGTGTCTACCCACTAGGATCAAAGTGGGGAGATAGTTATGTATTACACATGATCAAAAAGGAGACAAATGTGGTGGAATCAAATAGCAGATTCATGTGGGACAACAAGCATTATTATAGCAGATTTAGGTTGGGACAACATGTATTCTCATGTCATGTAGGACAACAACAATGTATTTTGACCTTACTAAGAGAAAACAAGAAATGGTCACAAGAGATTACATTACAGATGAAAAAGAAAGGAAAGGTAGTAAAAATTTTCAATTGCCATGTTCGGTGTGTCATAATGATCAACTTTCATCTAGATTTCTTGAAGTTACTTAGACCCAAGGATTACCTCCACAAGTGATATGTAGTTGACAATAACTTTATTCATGGAAATGGAGAAGCAGTCAAGTGTCACAACTTACAAAGTGTGAATTTTAATGGACATGAAATGTTGTTACCATTGGCTACACAATTTGTTGTTTTGAAACAATGAAATGATAGAAACAAAAATAGAGAAAGAAATGGTTGAGTCAATCATGAAACAACACAAAGTGACCCCTTTGAAGACAAGGTCATGATACAAGTGAATAGGACGTCACCTTTGCAAAAGCTATAGGAACATGGAGAAATAATGATATAGCTAGTAAGGATGAATCAAATAAAAATTCAAAGGGATATCTTGCCTCTAGCCTACAAATACATGATAATTGTGTTAACAAACACAAACCTGTTACTGACACTGCATCTATTAAAGATGATGGGAAATTTGGGGCGAAGCATTTTAACATCTTAAAGGAGGTGGAAAAATCAAAGAAGGTGCTCAGCAATATCATTAATTCTCATTCGAAGGTGGACTGCACATGCATAAGTGAATGACATCAATGTCAAAGATAGGAATACCAAAAGACAAGCCCAAGTTGAATAAGGCCTTCTCCATCAAACATTAGACAAACAAGTTTTCCAGCTAGAAATCAATGCATGATGGTTTGAGGAGAGGCACAATGGAATAGATAAAAGAAACATACATCAAAGTGCATAGTAATAAAATGACTATCATTCATCATGAGAACAAAACATGCACATACTTTCTTGTTTTAGTCATTGAAAAGCTATTGAATTGGAGGGTCTCAATTTAAACTATGAATAATCCGTGCAATGCAAGGTACAATCATTACACACATGGCAATAAACTCTTACAATCTAACTCTATGCTGCATTATGAAGACATTGAATCAATAGCGACATTTATGACTATATAACAAAAGTATTTATGGTACTGCCATCAAAAGGATGATACTGTGATGGTGTCTCTACATGAAAATTCAATGACCTTAAGGCATGGAGCAGGAGGAGTGAGGGGTTCAAGCTACTTCTGTCTGAAAGCCTCAAAATATTTTCCTCTAGTACCATGTCTTCCACAAGGGCTACTAGTGTTAAGCCATTATTGCCTCTTCCAGAGGATAGGGATCATTTACAACCATCTGACAGTGATACTGATTTTGATGATGAATACTTCATGAAAAGTGAGCAATGCACATAGTAGTATTGTCAAGGTTTTGATGACAGCCTAGTAGGAAAATAAAATGAAACAAAGGTGTCATAGTGGCATGAACAAGGATAGTCATATATAGTAGCAAATAGAAAAGGTGAACAGAGAAAGACATGGCATGATTCAAGAGAGTTGACAACCCATACCTGTACAATCATAAAGGAAAATTAATGAGCACAAGGATGAGATCATCTAAAGAGGATAATGATGATATTTCTTGTAAGAGATTTAAAGGAGCAAGCACAAAGGTTGAGAATATGTCAAGGACAAATATGACAATGTGAAGACTTCATGGATGAAGACAACCTTGGGTAGATCAAGGGAAAAAAAACCATCAAAAGAGAAAGGGAAGGAGAAGAACTCAGTCATTAGATAGTGAACTCAAAAGGAACAGTCACTTGTAAGTTTTCCTTATTATATCATGATTGTCTCTAGATACATATGTTGTTCTTTATAAAAACTTCCATTTGCTTGATATCCATGGATCTCTTGAGTGTGCATATGAATATGCAAACTAATGTTTCATCAATCACACTATGTCCTACTTGTGATGGATGCAATATATCTTGAATGGGAAGTACCATAGAAAGGTAGTGAACTATGTGACTGACAAGGGGCGGTGGCACCAAGCAAAGTTTTCCAAAAATGCGGAGACATCTCACTATCTTATGGGAGTTTCTACAAAATTATGAGCAGAGTTAAGAGACACTGAATCATAAGAGAGTATGATAGTCACTCAAGGACAAGAACATTAAATCATAGTCACAGGGGAATGTTTCAAGGGAAGATTTAGTTCTAAAATGATAGTGAGTAGCTCAAATGAAGCAAGGTAGTCACTGCATTAAAAGAAGCAAAAATGACAAATGAAACTCATTTCATGTAGGTCATGGCCAAGTAGACCCCTTTTCTTGAAAAATATGGAAAACCCACCTAAGGGTACAAAATATGAAACAACATTGCTACATTCTACAGAAAAGGAAGTGTATTTACAAAAACCCACTTCTATTTCTACAACAAAATTTGAGTTTCTACTAGAAATCAAGAAACCCACTTGGGTTCTTTTGAAAACATTTGCAAATACAAAGGATATGTGCTACAGAAAACCCACTTAGGGATTTTGCAATTATATTACAAAATGGAACAAGAAATTGTGAAATACAAAGGAAACTCATTTTCAAAAATGGAGACCGAGTTCACAGGAAATATTCTTCTTCTACATATCAAAAACCCATCTGGGTTGTTAAAAAAATTGCTAATACAGAAGAGAATCGAAAGGACATTTTGGGGTTTTCAAATGAAGCAAAACCACACATAAAATACACTATTTATTGTACATGGCCACGACCAACAAGCTTCTTTTTCTTCATCAAAGAAACAAAAACAACAATGGGGTGTCCTTATTAACAAATGCGAAAAGAAAATAAACGTTTGTTGTTATCTTTTCAAGATGGAGGGCTCAAAATAGCTTTATTTTGCTCAAAATTATAATAGAGTGGTCAATTTAACTCACCTGGAGCTTTTTCTCATTTATTTTTTTGCAAAACTTTCAAGCTTTTGCTTCTTACAAAGCTCCGTTGAGTTCTCATGGTAGTTGGGACAAAATGAAACAAAAAAAAAGAACAAATAATGCATATGGGTCAGAAATGTATCTATGGTTGTGGCATGTTGGTTCAAAAATGGCCTCCAAATGGTGTAAAATCTAGATTTTGAGCTACAAAAAAACATTTTACCTATTGTTCAAGGTGGTTTCTTCAAAAAATAAAAACCAGTCTGAATCTCCAAGTTTTTCCCATGTTTGCTCAAACCCCATGGTGGCAGCATCATGTTCTAGATTTTTTCAATAACAAAATGATGGGCTTGCCTCATGGTTTCAGTGTTTTGATGATTAAGGTTTGACCCTATTCGATGGGGATGTGTTTTTTTTCCATGTTTTTAAAAATTAAAGCATTTGTTAATGTATGGGGGCCGAAACATATGTTGATTGACATAGGAATTCTATGCCTTAAGTTCTTTTTCCCCTTTTTCAAACTTTGCTAAGTCCTTAACAATGCATATGGAGTGTGCCAATACAACATGTTATGTTATGCCTTTGTTTTTGACCAATAATCATGTGACTTGGAATATGATTTCCAAGAAATTTGGAGGTTGGCCATATTGACCAAGTATTTTGGAGCTCTATGATGCTTTTGCAAACCAATGTGTATTGACCATGTGTGGACTAAAATGTAGAATGAGGTAAGTGGAGATGGTCAAGTGCCTTGGATGCTTTTGAAAACATTTAGATATGACATTATATGTTGCATTTTATTCCAATGTATAAAGATATCATTTAAGTGATTTGAAAATCATTTTTATTATGTCTTTTTGATGCAAATGTAATGTAATTCAAAGAGATGGTGGGCCCCTTATTTTATGCTTTGAAATGTAAAATGACTTGATTAAGTGATGTTTTATGAATCACTTAATCAAGATCATTATCTTTAATGCTTTTTGGAGTTCTGTGTTTTCAAAACACACACATTACATGAGGAGAGTGTGGGTCAATACTTGTGTGAAGACCAATGATGACTTTTAGACACGAGGGATGTGTGAGAGGCTATTTTGACTGATTTTAAAGGAAAAGGGGTTGTTTGGAGGCATTTTTGTCAGATTTTTAGTGTGATTATTGACTTGGCTTAACTTTTCTTCATGTGGAGGATAGTTTGGAGGGTTTCTATAAGGTTCTTTTTGGCCTTTTCTATTGTATCCGACCAAATCTTCTGGAAGCACTTGTTTGAGGGATTTTGGTGAGATTTTGCATAAGCATGTTCATTTTGAACATTTTGAGGGAGTTTTTTCTTTCCAATAGTAGGATAGCTTTGTTTCTTGGAGCTATTTTTCATGGAGAAGTATTGTAACTCAGATGGGCCTATTATACAGTAAGCACTTTGAATTAATAAAGTAGAGCATTTTTACCTTCTCATTTCATGTTTCTCATGTATGTTGTTAATGATTGATTAGTTTGTCTTGTGAAAATCTATCTTTTCCTTGCAAGCTTGTCTCATGTTTATGCATTTGTTTAGCAGAAGATGTATGTTTATAGGTTGTAAGTTGTGTTTTTTAGTAGTGTTGTTAATTGTGAAACCCCTATTTTCCTTTTAAAAGAACTGTTTATAGACCTCCTTGTGAAATATTTATGTAAACTGCATTGGAAAGTGAGTTGTGTGAGTCAAACTTTATGATATTAGTTTGAATGTGATAGGATGTTAATAGGTCTATGTTTTTTTGGTGCACCACCTTAGGTTTTTTAGCATTAGGTTTATTTTCATGCAAATTCTTACCCTTTACCTCAGAGATTAATAGTTAGGTGGCATCAAAAGGGGAATCCGACCCATAAGCCAGAGGTCTACTTTCAAATAGGATAACCACAACCTAAAAGTAGTCCCATGTTACATCCAAACCTGCTAAGTTCATTCACAGCTTGGCATTAGGGTGAAGATTTGGATCCCTAACAGTTTTGGCACGCCTAATGGGATAGGTGAACTGCTTCTCAATTCATTTTTATGCATTTTGTTACTATTGTTTGGTGTGTGCAGCAGTAGTTTTAGCCTTTTGGAGGCATTTTCAATACATACCTGGTGACTCTAATAAGTTTTCACTGGTTTTAGTATGATCAAGTGCTTGTTAGTCTCAAATAGATCTTATTTTTCTTATCTTTCCAACTTTTAATGAATAGGCATGTCTATGTTTCATGGAAACATGTCATATCACCTATCATATCATGAAACTGCTAATTACCCACCATTCCATGAAAATCATGCATGTATTCCCTCTTACCATCCACATCACATAGAAAAAAATGTTGGTTTCATTTCAAATGCCTCTGTTACTATAGATTACCAACAGTCCTATCATGTTTTCCACCCTCCCATCCCTACTCAATCTCAATAGCAACCAATGTATGATCAAAATCAACTCCATGAAGAGGTTTTTGATGCCAACCAACATGATTATTCACATAATCATCCTTAAGAGCACCCTTACCAAAATGTATTGGACTTGTTCTAAGAGCTTGACCATGTGTTGTGAGCTTTGAGCCAACAACTTGAACATATGAAGATTAGTGATGCTAGTAAGGTGTTTTCTCACATATATTAGATGTTGGTTGACATCAAGAAGTAGAAAAAGATTATCTCCCAGAAGCAATATTTTGCTGATCCATCCTTTGGTTATGATCAAGAGCAGGTGATAAAGAGGATGCAGTTTGAAGAGGGCCTTGAAAGGGAGATAACTGCTAAAGAGGAGCAAATGAAGTTTTTGTTTGCTCAGGTGCAAAGTATTCAAGCTTATTCAAACTATCAATGCCAATAAAGGAATGAAACCTAGGCAACCCCTTCCTTTTCTAGCTTTAGCTCAATTCCTCCTATAGTGTTGAATCATCCTATGAGTGAAGAGGTTCCTATGTACAAGCTCCCTAGCTTTAGACAAGAAGAACCTGTTGAGCCATTGAGTGAGCCTACGAATGAGCCTTCTACCTATAGGTTTCCAAGTTGGAAAGAGCCACCTGCTCTACCCTATGAGGTTCCAACATCTACTATACAAGAGAAGGAGGGGGTCAGGAATATAAACTTGTTACATTTAGCTATGGAGGAATGTAGGCTATAGCAGCAAAAGGTTGAACAGGAGAAGGTTTCTCAAGATGTGTCTTACAATGTTTTAGCTAATGATCCTCATGTTGTTGTCAAGGATGGTGAAAATGTTCCAACAGGACAGTAGGTTGAGGAAGTAAAAGAGGTTGTTGTAGAGGACCAATCTTCAGCTTGGATTGATGAATTACCTACTTTTGTTGACAAGGATGAAGATTCAAAGCAACAAGAGGACATCAAGTAGTGTGGTGAGTGGTAGGTTCAAGAATCAGGACAATAGCCTGAAGAGGTTGAAGAAGGTTATGTAGGCCATAATTCCTTAGCTTCATTTGATGATCTTCCATGTTTTATTGAGCCTGATGAGGAGAGCATAAATCTAGTCATAATTCAACAACATGAGGTTGAATTCCTTGAGGTTTTATTTCCTCAAGAGAGTTTCCATGAGCTCCATATCAGTCCTTCCACACAAAAAGGAAATGAAAGACATGAAGAGGATCTGTTTCAAGTTGAAATTGAGTTTTTTTTCTCATTTCTAGATTTTATGCTAGCATCTTTGGAGGGAGATTATCAGGAACAACAAGAACAAGAAGTGGAAGTAACCATGTTCAACCCCTTTTGTATCGATAAATCATCAAAATCAGACATGGAGACAAATTAACATGAAAAACTTGGTGAGGAAGAGGCCGATATGTTTTGGTATGATGGGCTACCTTTTTTGTTGAACCAAGTGAAGAAGATATGTTTGTGATAATGCAAGGTTTGGGACAGCTAAAAGATGTTCAGCAGTGTGATGAGTTGTTGGTTCATGAAAATCAACATGAGAATGAAGCTTCAACTCATGAAGTATTTTCATTTTGAGATGATCTAAATTCTATTTTGGCTCATGAAGAAGCCTCTTTTTTCCTAATTTTGGCTATTGAACCAACACCCTTTGTAGCAAAAGATCAGAAACAACATTATTTGGAAAAGAAAGAAACCAACATGGAGAGTTTTGGATTCACACATTCTAGAGGCTGCCCCATTAGATACTTAGCTAGTTCGGAGGCCACTAAAGTATTGGAGGTCATGCTTGCACCCAAGTATGAGGATGCAATTGAAGAGGAAGTTGATTTTGGAGTTGCAGCTGAAGGTGATCAAATTAAGCTCACCTATCTAGTTCAGGACAGCAATAGGCATGATCGAGATCAAGGTGTAAGTGAGTTTCTTTACATCTTTCATGAAAAATTGCAATATTCTTTTGAATATTTGCATGTTTTTCATGTTCTTTTAGTTGTTCATAATCATGTGATGGATTAGTTACTGATTAAAAAGGGGTGTTATTTTTCCCAACTAGTTAATGGTTTCATTTGAGCAACTTCTTTGCTGGTTAGAGTAGGTTACTGTAGTTTCATGTTAGATGCATTTTTAGTTTTCCCTAAGTGTTCTTTAGCAAAGTTAGGTAGTTTCCATTCTACATTGTTTGGTTTTCAATAAGTTTTCAAGGTGTCTCTTGTTGGTTTAGTGAGTTAGAACAATTTGCAGTGTTGTTTTCAGTGGTATTAGCTTTTTGAGTGACCCCATGCCCAATAAATAAGCTTAGGCAACTGGTCTCATGTTTATCAAGAAAACAAATAGCAGATGTCACCAAAAATGTTACTTGATTTTTAGCTTTCAACTAAAATCAGGTTTAGTGTTTATTCTTTTTTGTTGTTCATTTAAACATTTAAAAGATAAACCGTAAGTTTGCTAGGTTTAATATGCATGGAAAAAGATTTTCAAATGAAACATATTACATTTTTTATTCCAATGTTGCAATTACAGCAAATGAGAAAATAGAATTATATGTACACAAATAAAATCTTTTATTGATAATCATGAAGTTTACATGTCCCTCACAATCCAAGGAACTAACTTTACTTATTCAATGGAAATATGAAACAATTTATACATGAATAAGTAAAAAAATAATAATGTGCATATAAGAATGGAGACCAGTCATTGCCTGATAATGAATGGTTGTAAGTTGCCCTCTTTCCTTACTATTGTTGCCCCAAGCCGCTTATATCCTCCCTAGCTCCCTAGTGCTCCTATCTCCTGCATCTAGAAAAACAATGATACTAGAGCGAGGCTCTAAGCAATGAAAGATCTCAATCCTTACATACAAACCTACCTATGCATGTATAAACTAATCCATAAGTGCATTAAATAAGCATGAAAACCTTGGATGTCCTGGAAAACAACGAAGTCATTAAATACATCCAAAATATGCATCTATTTCTCTAACTTGTTTGCTTCATGTGCAGATTTAGGACAAATCTGGTTATTATTTTGATTCAGTTAAATACATCATGTGGGGTAAATGTGGCTCCCACGAGGGTAGAGCTCAACATGCTTTGAAAGAAAAAGTAAATTGAGCAACTTGATCAAAGATTTACCTATTATTAATGCATTAAATCAATGTGGAATCACACCAGTTGATCAACTTTTATTATCATATTCAAAAGATGCATCAAGTTTAATTATGCATCTCTTAAGTAATGAGAGAGCAATCTAGAGTATTATCAGGTCCCTCTCACCTTGACCCTATTGGATAGCCACACATCACATGGGATGGTGAGCTTTTAGGTCACCAACATAGGGGACATGTGTCTGCCCACAAGGATCAAAGTGCAGAGATAGCTATGTATTACACATGATCAAAAAGGAAACAAATGTGGTGGAATTAGATAGCAGATTCATGTGGGACAACAAGCATTATTATAGCAGATTCAAGTTGGGACAATAACATGTATTCTCATGTCATACAGGATAGCAACAATGTCTTTTGACTTTACTGAGGGAAAACAAGAAATTGTCACAAGAGATTACATTACAGATGAAAAATAAAGGAAAGGTAGTAAAAATTTTCAACTGCCTTGTTTGATGTCACATAATGATCAACTTTCATCTACATTTATTGAAGTTGCTCAGATCGAAGGATTACCTCCACAAGTGATATACAGTTGACAATAACTTTATTGACAGAAATGGAGAAGCATTCAAGTGTCACAACTTAGAAAGTGTGACTTTTAATGGACATGAAATGTTGTCACCATTGGCTACACAATCTATTGTTTTGAAACAATGAAATGATAGAAACAAAATTGGAGAAAAAAATGGTTGATTCAATCATGAAACAACACAAAGTGACCCCTTTGAAGACAAGGTCATGATACAAGTGAATAGGACATCACCTTTGCAAAAGCTATAGGAACATGGAGAAATAATGATATAGCTAGTAAGGATGAATCAAATAACAATTCAAAGGGATATCCTGCCTCTAGCCTACAAATACATGATAATTGTGTTGATGATCACAAACCTATTACTAACACTACATCTCTCAAAGATGATGGAAAAGCTGGGACAAAACATTTTAACATCTTAAAGGAGGTGGAAAAAACAAATAAGGTACTAAGCAATATCATTAATTCTCATGCGAAGGTGGACTGCACATGCATAAGTGAATGACATTAATGTCAAAGATAGGAATGCCAAAAGACAAGCCCAAGTTGCACAAGGATTTATTCAAGGCCTTCTCAATCAAACATTAGACAAACAAGTTTTATAGCTAACAATCAATGCATGATGGTTTGAGGAGAGGCACAATGGAAAAGCTAAAAGAAACATACATAAAAGTGCATAGTAATACAATGACTATCATTCATCATGAGAACAAAAAATGCACATACTTTCTTGTTTTAGTCATTGAAAAGCTATTGAATTGGAGCATCTCAATTTAAACTATGACTAATCCAAGCAATGCAAGGTACAATCATTACACAGATGGCAATAAACTCTTACAATCTGACTCTATGTTGCATTATGAAGACATTGAATCAATAGCAACATTTATGACTATATAATGAAAGTATTTATGTCATTTCCATCAAAAGGATGCTACTGTGATGGTGTGTCTACATGAAAATTCAATGACCTTAAGGCATGGAGCAGGAGGAGTGAGGGGTTCAAGCTACTTCTGTCTGAAGCCTCAAAATATTTTCCTCTAGTACTATGTCTTCCACAAGGGCTACTAGTGTTGAGCCATTATTGCCTCTTCTAGAGGATAGGGATCATTTACAACCATCTGACAGTGATACTGATTTTGATGATGAATGCTTCATGAAAAGTGAGCAGTGCACATAACAGTATTGTCAAGGTTTTGATGACAACCTAGTAGGAAAATACAATGAAATAAAGGTGTCATAGTGGCATGAACAAGGATAGTCATATATAGTAGCAAATAGAAAAGGTGGACAGAGAAAGACATGACATGATTCAAGAGAGTTGGCAACCCATACCTGTACAGTCATAAAGGAAAATTAATGAGCACAAGGATGAGATCATCTAAAGAGGAAAATGATGATATTTCTTGTAAGAGATTTAAAGGAGCAAGCCCAAAGGTTGAGAATATGTCAAGGACAAATATGACAGTGTGAAGACTTCATGGATGAAGAAAACCTTGGGCAGATCAAGGGCAATAAAACTATCAAAAGAGCATAGGAAGGAGAGGAACTCATTCATTAGACAATGAACTCAAAAGGAATATTCACTTGTAGGTTTTCCTTATTATATCATGATTGTCTCTAGATACATATGTTGTTCTTTATAAAAACTTTCATTTGCTTGATATCCATGGATTCTTGAGTGTGCATATGAATATGCAAACTAATGTTTCATCAATCCCAGTATGTCCTACTTGTGATGGATGCAATATATCTTCACTGGGAAATACCATAGAAAGGCAGTGAACTATGTGACTGACAAGGGGCAGTGGCACCAAGTAAAGTTTTCCAAAAATGCATAGACATTTCACTATCTTATGGGAGTTTCTACAAAATTATGAGCAGAGTTAACAGACTCTAAATCATAAGAGAATATGACAGTCACTCAAGTACAAGAACATTAAATCATAGTCACAGGGGAATGTTTCAAGGGAAAATTCAGGTCTAAAATGATAGTGAGCAACTCAAAGGAAGCAAGGTAGTCACTGCATTAAAAGAAGCAGAAATGACAAATGGAACTCATTTCATGCAAGTTGTGGCCAAGTAGACCCCTTTTTCTGCAAAATATGGAAAACCCACCTAGGGTTACAAAATATGAAACAATATTGCTACATTCTAATGAAAAGGAACTGTATTTACAAAAACCCACTTGTATTTCTATAGCAAAATTTGAATTTCTACAAGAAATCAAGAAACCCACTTGGGTTCTTTTGAAAACATTTGTAGATACAAATTATATGTGCTATAGAAAACCCACTTAGGGGTTTTGCAATTATATTGCAAAATGGAAAAGGAAATTGTGAAATACAGAGGAAACTCATTTTCAAAAATGGAGACTAAGCTCATGGGAAATCTTCTTCTTCTACATATCAAAAACCCATCTGGGTTGTCAAAAAAATTGCTAATATAGAAGAGAATCGTAAGGACATTTTGGGGTTTTAAAATGAAGCAAAACCACACATAAAATACACTATTTTTTGTCCATTTCCATGACCAAGAAGCTTCGTTTTCTTCATGAAAGCAACAAAAACAACAATGGGGTGTCCTTATTAACAAATGCAAGAAGAAAATAAACATTTGTTGTTATATTTTCAAGATGGAGGGCTCAAAATAGCTTTCTTTTGCTCAAAATCAAAATGGAGTGGTCGATTTAACTCACTTGGAGATTATGCTCATTTAATTTTTTGCAAAAATTTCAAGCTTTTTCTTCTTACAAAGTTTCATTGAGTTCTCATGGTGGTTGTGACAAAATGAAACAACATAAAGAAAAAATAATGCATATGGGTCAAAAATGTGTCCATGGTCCATGTTGGTTCAAAAATGGCCCAAATGGTGTAAAATCTAGATTTTGAGCTACAAAAAAACATTTTACCTGCTTTTCGAGGTGGTTTCTTCAAAAAATCACCAAAAACTAGTTTGAATATCCATGTTTTTCTTGTGTTTGCTCAAACCCCATGGTGGAAGCATCATGTTCTAGATTTTTTCAATGACAAAATGATGGGCTTGCCTCATGGTTTCGGTGTTTTGATGATTAGGTTTTGACCCTATTTGATGGGGATGTGTTTTTTTTCCATGTTTTTAAAAATTAAAGCATGTGTTAATGCATGGGGGCCGAAACATATGTTGATTGACTTAGGCATTCTATTCCTTAAGTTCTTTTTTGCCTTTTTCAAACATTGCTAAGTCCTTAACAATGCATGTGGAGTGTGCCAATACAACATGTTATGTCATGCCTTTGTTTTTGACCAATAATCATGTGACTTGGAATATGATTTCCAAGAAATTTGGAGGTTGGCCATATTGACCAAGTATTTTGGAGCTCTAGGATGCCTTTGCAAACCAGTGAGTATTGACCATGTGTGGACTAAAATTCAGAATGAGGTAAGTGGAGATGGTCAAGTGCCTTGGATGCTTTTGAAAACATTTAGATGTGACATTATATGTTGCATTTTATTCCAATGTATAAAGATATCATTTAAGTGATTTGAAAATCACTTTTATTATGTCTTTTTGATGCAAGTGTAATGTAATTCAAAGAGATGGTGGGCCCCTTATTTTATGCTTTGAAATGTAAAATGACTTGATTAAGTGATGTTTTATGAATCACTTAATCAAGATCATTAGCTTTAATGCTTTTTGGAGTCTTGTGTTTTCAAAACACACATTTTGCATGAGGAGAGTGTGGGTCAGTACTTGTGTGAAGATGAATGATGACTTGCAAACATGAGGGATGTGTGAGAGGCTATTTTGACTGATTTTAGAGGAAAAGGGGCTGTTTGGAGGCATTTTTGTCACATTTTTAGTGTGACTATTGACTTGGCTTAGCTTTTCTTCATGTGGAGGATAGTTTGGAGGGTTTCTAGAATGTTCTTTTTGGCCTTTTTTGTTGTATCTGACTAGAATGTTCTGGAAGCACTTGTGTGAGGTGTTTTGGTGAGTTTTTGCTTAAGTATGTTCATTTTGAACATTTTCAGGGAGTTCTTTCTTTCCAGCAGTAGGATAGCTTTGTTTCTTGGAGCTATTTTTCATGGAGAAGTATTGTAGCTCAGATGGGTCTATTATACAATAAGCACTTTGAATTAATAAAGTAGAGCATTTTTACTTTCTCATTTCATGTTTCTCATGTATGTTAATGATTGATCAGTTTGTCTTGTGAAAATCTATCTTTTCCTTGCAAGCTTGTCTCATGTTTATGCATCTGTTTAGAAGAAGATGTATGTTTACAAGTTGTAAGTTGTGTTGTTTAGTAGTGTTGTTAATTGTTAAACCCCTATTTTCCTTTTAAAAGCACTATTTATAGACCTTCTTATGAAATATTTATGTAAACTGCATTGGAAAGTGAGTTGTGTGAGTCAAACTTTATGATATTAATTTGAATGTGATAGGTTCTTAACAGGTCTAGGTTTTTTTGGTGCATCACCTTAGGTTTTTTAGCATTAGGTTTATTTTCATGCAAATTATTACCCTTTACCTCAGAGATTAATAGTTAGGTGGCATCAAAAGGGGACGTTGGTCCATAATCTGGAGGTCTACTTTTGAATAGGACACCCACAATATGAAAGCAATCCCATGTTACATCCAAACCTACTAAGTTTGTTCACAGCTTGGCGTTAGGGTGCAAATTTGGATCCCTAACAGTTTTGGATCACCTAGTGGGACAGGTGAACTACTTCTTCGTTCATCTTTTATGCATTTTGTTACTATTGTTTGGTGTGTGCAGTAGTAGTTTCAGCCTTTTGGAGGCATTTTCAATACATACCTAATTTGAATTTTCATGGTTGAGGTGCATAGCCAGCCTTGGAGAATAATTTATGTTGCAAGTATGAGCAGTTAGTGTTGTCATTGATATCTATTGCAAGAATATGAGTAGTTTATGTTATCCATGATTTGATTAGTTGCATTATGTTGTCATTAGTAAAGCTACTGGTGTCAACCTCTAGTTGCATTATTTCAGTTCTAGAAAGATATGTCACTATGCTTTAAGATGTCTAAACAAAGTTGTGAATGACAAAAACAAGGAGAACAAAGGTAAAGTGATTAAGAAAATTTATTATGTTAGAGAAAATGCAAGTATTTCTAATGATGAATCTGATTATGGAGATGATGATGATGATGAATGCTTGTTCATGGCTTTAAAAGATTAATCTTTTTTGCTAACTCTGAAAGATGTTTGAAGGAATGCCCTCCAGAGAGAAAGGATAATAGTGAAGGTACTTTGGTATCTACCTTTCATGCTAGACAGGATAAGAACTATTTGATCATTGATAGTGGTTTCTCTAATCATATGACTAGAGACAAGAGTAAGTTTATTAAACTTGAAAATTATGATGGAGGACTTGTTAGATTTTGTGATGATTCAACTACTAAGATATGTGGAGTAGGTTCAATCAGTTTTGATGGAAAGAACAATACTGATGATGTTTACTATGTCAAGGGTTTAATGAATAACCTCTTTAGTGTTGGAAAAATGTGTAGCAAAGGATACAATCTTATGTTTTAGGATGATGGATGTGAGATCAAAAAAGGGTCCAAAATTGTGATTGTTGTTGGAAGAAGGATAGATGGAAATGTTTATCAACTCAAGGGTGTTGATGGTCACTATTTTATGACTCAAATTAATGAAAGTTGTCTATAGCATAGGAGGATGTGTCACATTAATTTTGATAATTTGGTAAGAATCAGTTTATTTCTAGCAGTGAGAGATCTACCAAAGATTACAAAGCCTATCAATGATGTCTGCAAGGTCTGTCAAATTGGAAAGCAAGCAAGAAGAAGTTTCAAAGGAAAAGAACAATCTTCTACTAGATTATTGGAGTTGGGTGCATACAAGTCATTTTGGTCCTACAAGAGTAAGAAGTCTTCAAGGTGATAGGTATTTCATACTTTTGATTGATGATTATTGTAGAATGGCATGGGTTACTTTTCTTAAAGAAAAATTTGAAGCCCTAGATAGGTTCAAAGCATTTAAAGTTATGGTTGAAAATGAAATGAACATGAAAATAAATTGTTTGAGGCCTGATAGAGGTGGAGAGTTCACCTCCATTGAATTTAACATGTTTTGTGAGAATCGTGGCATAAAGAGGCACTTTTCTACCCCTAGGACTCCTTAGCAAAATGGAGTTGTTGAAAGGAAAAATAGGATTGTTCAAGAAGCTGCAAGGACTATGATGAAAGAAGCTAACCTACCAGAAGTCTACTGGAGAGAATTAATTCATACTATTTTTTATATACTTAATAGAGTTCAAGCAAAAGGAAACAACACAAAGACTCCCTATAAGTTATGGTAAGGAAGGATCCCAACTATCAAATACTTTAGAGTATTTGGAAGAAAATGTTATATTAGAAGAGATGAAGAAAAATTGGGAAAGTTTTATGTAAGTTCTGGTGAAGGAACCTTCCTTGGATATTCTACTAAAAGCAAAGCTTATTGGTGCTGCAACAAGAGACTAGGAAAGATTGTTGAGAGTGCAAGTGTCAAGGTTGATGAAGATTTTCAAAACTCAGTGGTGATAGATGGATATGAAGATGAGCTTGATTGTAGAGAAAAAGAAAAGGCTAAGGAAAAGGACATGTAGTTTGAAGAGGAAGAATCTTCAGAAAAGAACCCTAAAACCCCTAAGTATGTGCAGAGGAATCATTCTAAAGAACATATCATTTGAGATAAAAGAAAAGGTTTATTAACAAGAAGGAAAGTTATTGAAGAAGAGGTAAATTTGTGTTTACTTTCTGAAGTTGAACCTAAAATAGTGATTGAAGCATGCAAAGATGAACATTGGATAAAGGCTATGATAGAAGAACTACTACAAATTGAGAAGAATCAAACTTTGGAACTTGTCCCAATATCTACAAACAAAAATGTAATTAGAACTAAGTGGGCATTCAAAAAAAAATTGAATGAGAATGGAGAAGTGGTAAAAAAATAAGGAAAGGCTTGTGTGTAAGGGCTATTCACAAGTTGAACAAATATATTTTGAGGAGAAATTTTCTCTAGTGGCAAGAATGGAAGCTATCAAGATTTTTTTGGATTTTGCAGCACATAAGGACTTCATTCTTGAATGGAGAGTTGGAAGAAGAAGTATGCATGTCCAAAAATAGAAAGGATTTCAATTATCGGACAAACCAAATATGATTTGCAAATCGAAGAAGGAATTATATGGATTGAAGCAAGATCCCAAAGCTTGGTATGCAAATTTGGATAAGTATTTGATACAACAAGGATTCAATAAAGATATCACAGATAGTAACTTTACTTTAAAGTTGAAAATATAGAATCTTGATTGTGGTTGTGTATGTTGATGATATAATTTTTGGAGGCAATGAAGATATGTGTAAGAAGTTTACAAAAGTGATGCAAAAAGAGTTTGAGATGTCTATGGTTGGGGAGATGAACTTCTTCCTTGGGCTAAAAATCAATCAAATAGACAAAGGTATATTCATTTCATAATTAAAGTATGCCAAAGAAATAGTGAAGAAGTATGGAATGGAAGACTCTAAACCGGTATGTACTCCTATGGTTATTGGTTGCAAACTGAGAAAGAATGATGAATCTCCTAAGGCTAATCAGAGAAAATACAGATCAATGATTGGTGGACTATTATATCTAACTGCTAATATACTAGATCTCATGCATGTAGTTTGTCTTGTGGCTACATTTCAAGAAGATCCTAGAGAGTCACATGTTGTAGCAGTAAAGAGGATATTTAGATACTTGAAAGAAACTTTGGATCATGGATTATGGTATCCAAAGGATAATAATTTCACTTTGAGTTTTTACATAGATGTAGATTGGGTTGGTTGTATTGATGAAAAGAAAAGTACAAGTGGTGGTGCATTCTTTCTTGGATGTAGATTGGTATCATGGCTAACCAAGAAACAAAATTCAGTATCTTTATCTACTATAGAGGCTGACTACATTGCAGTTGCATCTTGTTGCACACAAGTATTATGGATGAGGTAAACATTGAAGGATATCAGAGTGGTGTATGATGAACCAATTTCTATCTTCTATGATAATACAAACTATGCAATCAATATTTCAAAGAAATTGGTAATGCATTCAAGGACAAAATATATTTCAATCAGATATCACTTTCTGAGAGAGAAAGTAGTGGAGAATGAGGTGAAGCTTGAATATGTGCCTACAAAAGTTTAGATTGTTGATATATTCACTAAGGCTCTTCCTAAGGATACTTTTGAGTATCTCCCAGAGAATTTGGGGGTTATTTCCCCTCCTTTCTTAAACTAGATGCATAAGGAGATGCATCATTCTAGTGGATCTCAATATTCATTATTTATTCTAGATTGATGTTGGTGGCTACCTCTCAGGGGGAGTAAGTAGTGGCATTTATGGTTGTTGCAGTCATAAGAGTGTGTGTTGTCATTTTTCAATGGTAGCTGATTTGGTGTAGTTTGGTGTGTGCTCCTAAGGGGGAGTATACAGAGAAGTAAAGAAAATAAGTTGTAGAAGTAAGCAAGTTGATTGATGTCAAAGGGGGAGAATAAATAATGCAAAATTTTGGTCATTTTCCATTGATGTCAAAGGGGAAGAGAGAGTATTGTGAAAAAGAAAAATTTTATCAGGGAGAGAAATTTATGTACACAAGGGGAGAGAATCATATGGAAAGATAAGGGAGAGAGAGTAATAAGCTAGTTGAGTAAGGGGGAGAAGTAATGTGAAGAGTTGAAATATGTTGGTTTCTAGAGTTGTTGTGTCTTTGATGGTTTTTCACATTGAATGTGTTTCCATCAATGACAAAGGGGGGAATTGTTGCAAGTGAGTAGTTAGTGTTGTCATTGATTCATCAAGCCTATTTTTTCACTAATGTTTATTGCAAGAGTATGAGCAGTTTATGTTATCCATGATTTGATTAGTTGCATTATGTTGTCATTAGTAAAGCTACTACTGTCAACCTCTAGTGTTGATTTGATAAGCTTTTGTATATGGTTGAGGAAGTATTAAAGATGATGAGGATGTGTCTCTAGTGCTTGGTTTACAAGTGATTTTGAGAAAATTTGATAAAAAGAGGAAATAGTGTGTTGCAATAGTGTTCTGGGTTACAAAGGTGTGTTCTTGTGTTGCTCCACATTTCTTCTAGGTTGAAGATCTGCCTGTGCAATTTGGATATGTTGGTTAGAGGTGATCAAAGGTGTTGTATTCAATATTTGGTGTGTTAGATCATTGTGCAGAAGAAGTTGTGTTCACCAATGTATGAACTAGATGTATTGTAGAGGTGTCTAGGAGAAAAGTCTTTGCTCTATTTTTCTTTGTAGTTGTGTTTCAGGTTTTACAGATCGAAAGGAGTTTTTATTGTGTTGTTATCTTTTTTCAGTCAATATGGTTTAAGGTTCGATGTTTTGAAAGTCAGTTTTTCAAGTAACATTGTATGGAAAAGTTATTTGTGTATTGGGTGTGTACATTCTTTGGGTGGAAGTTGTTACGAAGGAGTTTGTTATATTTCAGAGTGTTTGAGGAATATTCTAGATTATGTTCAAGCATAGTGTGCAGTTTGCAAGTTGACCTTGTATTTAAGGAAGCGTGTACTTAAAAGTCTAATGGTGTTTGCATGGGTAACGACCATGTTTGGTGTGGAGCTTTATCAGTGTCCAAGTGGGAGATTATTGATATGTGGTGTCTGATCATGCAAATATTGTACACTCATATGTATCCTCGCTGAGGTTCAAGGTTGGGTCAGGCCTCGAGTAAGGGTTCGAGGGTGGAAACCCTGACAGTAGGCATTCAGGGGCAGCAACCACTAATAGCAGGGGTTCGGGGGCACATGCTCCAAAAAAAATTCCCATTAACACATCAAGTTTTTTGTTAGAATTGGCTATGGATGCCAAGATCTATGGACCAAATGGAAAGCAAAAAAAGAGAGATGAATATGACAAGAATAGACTGTATTCAATGTCAATGATATGAGATGATTGTTGATTACAAATGAGAGAGACCCCTTGGTTATATAGCCAAGGTGAGATGCAAGATGTCATAGGATTATGACAAGTGTCTTAATCATATGACATGAGACAACTAATCACACTTACCTAGGTTCACATGTAGTAGTTTTCAAAGGATAAGATAACAACTAATGACAACTAACACCTTCTAAAAATATTCCTTCCTATGACCTAAGTAAACTTAACATGTGTAAATAAGTCCCCTAGTAATGAATTAACTAGGTACAAGACTTTATTTACACCAACACCCCCCCTTAAGTGCAACTTAGGGAGTAGAAAATTATTATGCAAATGACACAAAGATGCAAAGATGGGTCCCAGATACGAGGCCATGTGAGGTACCCATTTACATATGCAATGAAATCAATGCAATCTCTCACAAACGAAGAAAAGGAGAAAACCCAGTGGGACCAAACTCCTACCCAAAAGAGAGATGAATTACAAAATAGAAATATTCTCAATGAAGAATGAGAAGGTAAAAACCCCATGTGAGGAAAAAGACCCCCCCATAAGAGAGAAGTAGAAGAGAGACAAGGTAGCCCCCCCTCAATGTTGAGTCTCCTGCAATGATGGTAGAAGCTCGAAATTGAATGCTAAAGATGATCCAATCTCGTCGAACAACATTCATCCCCTTAGGAAGAAACAAAACCATGGATGTATGCAAGATATCATGAAGATAGATGATGTATGATGTCTTTGAAGCATGCTCAAGTGTCTCCATGTCGATGTCGAAAGCTGACACAGTCCAAACAGGTGTTCTAGGCCACACTACTGAAGAGGACAATCCAACATCAAGTAGAGATTAATGTAGAACATGATCCAAAGACAAAGATATCCCCTTTGAAGACAAAGAAGCCTCCTCCAAATGTTGTCCAAAAGTATCCACAATCACACCAATCTGTGAAGAATGATCATGTAGAGAATGAACAAGAGGGTGAAGGTGTTCCCTCACAACAACTGAAGAAGGTGCATCTTCATCAAAGAGAAGATTTATGTCATCAATGGTGTCCTCCAAATCTGCAAGATGAGACTCCACAAACAAGTCTGAAATACCTATCAAGAAGTCATCCAAAGTAGCCATAGCTGGAAGACTATAAGGATCCTGCTACACTTAATCAATAGGTGCCAAAACTATAGCAACACAAGCATCATCAGGTACAATAGTAGATGGAGGAGATGAAATGCATGGATCAAGTACTGGATCTGATGTGAGAATGCCCACGTTCAAAAAGCCAAATGTCTCCTCTGGATTATGGTTCATATGATCAACAACCAAGGGAACATTGTCACCATCAGAAGCAAACTGTGCAAAGGTGTATAACCGAGATGAATGATCAACCACCCCAGTAGCAATGATCTCTCGAGTCTCCAAGTCTTGAATGATGATCGAATCAGGTGTGAACTCCATAGTTCTCCCATCTCCACCATGTGTAATCTGGTATACGGAAAGAAGATTGCTCGTTAAATGAGGAAAACACAAGACATCTTGAAAAGTGTTGTCCCCAATGCTAATAGATCCCTTCCCTATTACACTCATATATGTATTGTTTCCCATCAAGATGGGAGACATAGAACAAGGCTGAAATGAAGAGAATATAGTCTGTGAAGATGCCATATGATGTGATGCTCCTGAATCTAGAAGCCATCTCCCTAATCCTGGACCTAAAAGAGCATAAAGAGCTTGTCCTTTATATCCTGATGTTTGACCTTTGTCCTTTTTAGACTGTTTTGATGTAGAAGGAGAAGAAGATTATTCAAACATTCTAGAAGGAAAATCAATGTGATTCCTTTTGAGAAGATTTTTCAACTCATCAATATCCTTCTTATAACAATAATGTTCTTCATGTCCATCCTTCTTGCAATATGCACAAAAAGGCCTCTCCTTTGATGTTTCTCCTTTTGAAGATGAGGATTCTAATTCTTTATGTGGCTTGTTCTTTTTCTTCTTTTGCTTCTTATCAAGATTCCCTGATTCTTTTTGTCCCTTAGACTCATTAGCCACCAATTCTTGTGGCTTGGAAGACTTGATTAGACCCATTTTCATTAACTTAGCTTCCTCTTGGATTAGGAGATTTGCAAAGTCATCAAACTTAGGATCAACATATGATGCTCCCATAGAAATTTGATGGGTATGAAAGCAAGAAACAAACACTGAATACTTAGGACCAAGCTTGGATAACACATTCATAATCAATTGTAAATCCTCTTTTTCAATACTGCATTCTTTCAACTATGTTCTTAGTTGCTTTATTTTGGAGATGTAGTCTTGGATGTGTCCAAAACTTTTAGGATCAAGATTCATCAAATCATTATCAATCTGATAACCTCTAATCGTATTTGTTTTACCATATAATTTTTCAAAAGTCTCCCATGATTCTTTAGGTGTATTACATGATTCAATATGAAACTACAAATCAAATGAGACTAATGAACATATGCATCCAAGTGTTTTCTCACGATCAATCTCCCACTTTTCCAATTCTTTAGCATCAGTAGGTTTTTGAATTGTGTCCTTTAGATGACCTATTAGACCTTTCATCATGAGATAGTTCCATACTGATTTTCTCCATGTAGCATAATTATGTGGATTTAGGGGTTCAATTTGAGATTTCCCATTGCAAGAACACAAACCAAGCAAAAGAATGCAAGCAATCATTGCAAGATCACCCCCCCAAATTACTCAATCAAGAAACCCCCCAAGCAATATTTTATTTGGAACTTTATATTTAGTGCGTTTACAGTTGCCACTTGCCAAAAACAGCAAAGTGGTCTTTGATCTTGGTACAAGCAGATGCCAAAATAGGCCACAGAATCAAGTACAACTTTTGGTACAAAATGAGACCAATATGATCATACCACTGAAAGTACATGAAAAATTATGCACTTTCAAAAAAAATTGCACCCAAAAATGTTACCGTAGGAGCAAGATATGAGCTCCCAAAGTTTCCAAAATGAGGACGAAGTAACAACACCTGTGAATATCTAAAAATTCTGAAAAAACCCACACACCAAAACCAAAAACTGATTACATCACTATGAAGAGCACGAAAAATTAGCCCAAATCAAAAAACATTGCTTGAAAAAAGGAGCCAAAATGACTGAGTTATTAGCCTTCAAAGTTCGCCAATGAAAATCAAAATGCAAACGGTGAGGGGGGCAATTTTTTTTTTAAATGTTGATGTCACACTGATGTAGTACTGATGTCAACAAATAATGTGATTAAATTTGATGCCTTTCTTCCCATCAAAAGCATATTCTCCAAGGGCGGAATATTCTCTTGTCTTTCCGCTTAAAATTGGCTTCTCGTCGGCTGTCACGAGCTCTATTAGATTAAATTTGACATGTAAACAGACATCACTAGTTGGCCCATCCTTCGCAGAATCTGCAGAATATTCCAACCTTTCTGCCCATATTTATGAAGACCATCAGATTTCTTTGATTGACCGCCGATTGAATTTTGTTAAAGCTGGAAAACTTCAGAATGGCCACTGGAGTTGTTTTTGGATGCCAGTGGTGAAGCCCGGCTGCCTACCGATGAATGAAATGTCAGCAACCGTGGCCGGTAGGAGAGAGGGGCCCACTAGGGGCAACACCACGTGGTACACTATTGGTGGGCTTAGTGGGTACTGTAGACTGTGCAGTACCTTTGTACTGCCTACAGAAAACTGCATAAATCTTTTTCTACTTTTTTTTTTGTTTTTGATTTTTAAATGAAAACTTTACACTATAAATTTTGATTGGTACAAAAATTATGATTTTTTTTATAAAAAAATTTCAAAAAAATTTCCACGAATAAAATATTTTTTAGAAAAATTTGTACCGACTGTATTTATGACAATTTGGAGCCGTACGACTCTATGGGAAAAAAAAATTACCTCACCGCACAACTGCTCCGATTTGGATGAATTGACAATGGATCTTAGGGTTTTTGGCCCTTCTGGACGTGATGGAAAGGTTAGATTTGACCCAAAATGCTTCAAAAATGTAGCTACCTTCTGGATCTGGCAACCACTCTTCAGCTTCAAACCCTCATAGATTTGGCCTCATATGTCTGATTTGGACAAAACAAAAGGAAAAATTGACTATCTCAAACCTTCTAAATGCAATGGTGAGCTTAGATTTGCACCAGCAAGGTCCGATATGAACCTGCAACAAAGAGCCAAAAATGGAACTCCCCCAAATCTGAGATCTCTCTTCAGAATAAGACTCTCCAATGGCACCCAACCCACTCTGATACCATGTTAGAATTGGCTATGGATGCCAAGATCTATGGACCAAATGGAAAGAACAAAAAGAGATATGAATATGACAAGAATAGACTGCATTCAATGCCAATGATATGAGATGATTGTTGATTACAAATGAGAGAGACCCCTTGGTTATATAGCCAAGGTGAGATGCAAGATGTCGTAGGATTATGACAAGTGTCTTAATCATATGAAATGAGCCAACTAATCACACTTACCTAGGTTCACATGTAGTAGTTGTCAAAGGATAAGATAACAACTAATGACAACTAACATCTTCTAGAAAGATTCCTTCCTATGACCTAAGTAAACTTAACATGTGTAAATAAGTCCCCTAGTAATGAATTAACTAGGTACAAGACTTTATTTACACCAACAGTTTTCCCTCTAACACGTCAAGGTTTTCCCGTTAACACGTCAAATGAAAAAAAATAGCTTTGTAAAACCCTAATTATAGAAGCTTCCAAAAATCTTGTTATAAGCGACTAGGATGTAAGTTGTGGTGTGTGTGATTTGTGAGATTGTAATCTATTTTGTACTAAATAATAAAATCATTGGGTGGCTGAGTTTTTTGTGGATGTAGCCCATATTGGGTGAAAGACATTAAAAAATTTTGTTGATCTCTTTTGTGTTATTCTTCATTGTTATTATTGGGTTATTTAATCTGCATATAATTGTTAATGTTTATTGTGTTGATTTTTCTAAGTCCTAATAGACCGACCTAGTGTTTACACTACTTGCGATGAATAAATATTGTTTATTCAAGTGTGTGGTTGTGTGGTGTTATAGGGTTGGGTCCCAAGTAAGGTGTTATGTGGTCTTCTTTCACTTCTATTTGCCACATAAGTGTTTTTGGCACCAACCTAATTTTAATTTACATAGTTGGTGTACATAGCTGACCTTGGAGAAATGTTTCAAGATTGAGGATGGTATAAATAAGAGTTGAGTTATTGAGGGAAGATGAGATAGACAAGAGATGTGAATGATGTGAAGTAAAAAATTGTAGAGTGTGAATTTTAGTAATGCAATGTGATCTTTCATGCATTAGATTACTAGATGCTGCAATGAGCTGAAGGTGTCTACAATTCTTTAGTCATGTTGTGAAGGTGTTGGTAACACTGTGGTGGATTCCTTGTTGCATTGAGATGCTCTTCTTTGTTTAACATTTCTTCTCTATATTTTGTTTTATTCTAGAATTGAGCCTTTCTTCTCTGGGCAGTGATCCCTCTAACAGTGAGACCCTATTGTATTTGGTGTTGATATTACTTATATTGTGAGCTAATCCTCACTGTGGTTTTTCCCTTCTTGGTTATTCCCCATAAATCTAGTGTTCTATTGTGTATGGTGTTAATTTGTTTCATTTTTTGTTATTTTCTTTTCATGCTAATTCATCATAATATATTTAAGGGTTCAATGAATGAATATGTTTTTGAATGTTAATGAAGGTTTTGAAGTTTTAAGGTACAACTAATTCACCCCCCCTCTCAGATCTATCTTTTGCATTCAATAATTTCAAGGTTGAAGAAGTTATAAATAAGTGTTGTGTTGATGGAGGATTGTGTGTAGAGGGTGTGCTTTGAATTGCAGAGTTGTGAAGTACGAATTTGTGAAGAGCGGTGTGAGCTTCAATGAGTTAGACTAATAGAAGTAATGAGCAGAAGGTGTCTACAATCTTCAGTAAGGCTATGAATGCATTGATGATGTTGTGATGGAATTTTTTGTTGCATTGAGATAGATTTCTTGCTATAACATTCTTCTTTTCTTCTTTATGTAATCTAGCAATGAGCCCTTCTTTCTTTTGGGCAATGAGCCCTTCTTTCTTCTAGACAGTGAGTCCTTCGGCAATGAGCCTATTGTATTATGTGTTGTAATTACTTTATATTGTGAGCTAATCCTGACCATGGTTTTCCCTTCTTTGGGTTTCCACATAAATCTAGTGTTCTATTGTGCATTGTGTTGATGTGCTTCAGTTTATATTATTCTTGAATGCTAAATCATTCTAATAGATTAAGGGTTAATTGACTTGATGTGGATCTGAATGTTAATGAGGGTGCTCATGTTTTAATGAACAATTGATTCCCCCCCCTCTCAGTTGTCTTGTACATTTAATAATTGATATTAGAGCAAGGTTCCTTGGTAGAAAGCTTAACAGCTTGAGGTAGATTTGGGATGGTGCACAAGAGAGGTGTTCCTCTATTTGATGGATCGGATTATGCATTCTAGAAGACATGGATGGAAGGTTTTCTGGTATCCCTTGGATATAGAGTTTGGAAATCTATTGTGACTGGATACACTATGCCTATAAATGGTCTGATCACTAATGATGAGATCAAGGCCTATGAGAATAATGGTAAAGCAAGGTATACTCTTTTGAGTGGTCCTTCTAATACTGAACTTGTGAAAGTTATGAGTCTAAAAACTACTAATGGGATCTAGAAAAATTTGGAAAGAATTTATGAAGGAGATGATAAGGTCAAGCAAGCTAAGATGCAGAATCTAAAGATCATGTTTTAAAATGTGTGGATGTCAGAAGATGAAAACATTACAAACTACATGCAGAAAGTGGATGAAGTTGTCAATTCCATCAGAGGGCTTGGTGGAAATCTTGAAGATGGTGAGGTGTTAAAGAAGGCACTAAGAAATTTTCCTAAATCTTATAGTCATAAGGTTTCTACTATAATGGAATCTCAAAATTTAAATAATTACTCTAGATATCAACTACTTGACACTTTAACTGCTTTTGAATTAAGAGAATTTCGTTCAAGTAGCACAAAAGTTTAGACTACTTTCAAGGCTGGAAAATTAGAAAAGATAGAGGAATCAGATCAGGAGGATCTTGATGATGTAGAAGCAAACTTTGCAAGGAGAATGAAAAATGGTATTGGTAAATGCAAAGGTAATTTACCTTTCAAATGTTTCAGTTGTGGAAAGATAGGTCATTATGCTTCAAGATGTCCAAAAAGAGATTTAAATGATAAGAATAAGGAGAACAAAGGTAAAACAAATAAGAAAAGTTATTATGTTAGAGAAAATTCTAGTATATCTTATTTGATGAATTTGACTATGGGGTGATGAGGATAGTGAATACTTGTTCATTCCTATGAAAGTTGAATCTAATTATGCTAACTTTGTGACATGTGTGAAGGAAAGTACTTTGGAAGCAGGTCATAAGACTATGGTGACTTTTTTTCATGCTATAGAGGAGAAGAACTACTAGATCATTGATAGTGGATGCTCAAATCATATGATCAGTGACAAAAGTAAGTTTGTTAGACTTGAGAAATATGACAAAGGTCTAGTTAATTTTGGTGATGATACATCTACTAAGATATGTGGAAACAACTGAATCAGTTTTGATGGCAAGCATAATACAGATGATGTCATTTATGTCAAGGGTTTAAGGCATAACCTCTTGAGTATTGGAAAAATGTGTAGCAAAGGCTATAATCTTATATTTCATGATGATAGATTTTAGATCAGAAAAGGCTCCAGAACTATGGTTTCTTCTGGAAGGACATATGGAAATGTTTATCAACTTAAAGGTGCTAATGGTCATTGCTTTATGACACAAATTAATGAAAGTTGGCTATGGAATAGAAGGATGTGTCACATCAATTTTGATATCGTAGTAAGGATCAATTTAGTTCAAGATGTGAGAGATTTTCCAAAGATTACAAAGCCCATCAATGTTGTCTGCGAGGAATGTCGAATTGGGAAGCAAGCAAGAAGTTTCAAAGTCAAAGAACAATCTACTAATGGGTTGTTGGAGTTGGTGCATACAAACCTTTGTGGTCCTACCATAGTAAGAATTCTTCAAGGTGACAGGTATTTCATGTTATTGATTGATGATTATTCGAGAATGACATGGGTTACTTTTCTCAAAGAAAAATTAGAGACTCTAGATAAGTTTAAAGCATTCAAAGTTCTGTTTAAGAATGAAATGGGCATGAAAATCAAGTGTTTGAGGTCTAAAAAAAGGTGGTGAATTTACCTCCAATGATTTTAAATTTTTTTATGAGAATCATGGGATAAAGAGGCATTTATCTGCCCCTAGGACTCCTCCATAGAATGCAGTGGTTGAAAGAAAGGATAGAACTGTTTAGGAAGCTGCAAGAATAATGATGAAAGAGGAAAACCTATTGGAAGTCTACTAGAGATCTAAGTAATTTATATTGTTGTGTACATTCTTAATAGAGTTCAAACAAGAGAAAATAGTGAGAATACTCCCTATGAGTTGTGATATGGAAGGATTCTTACTGTCAAATACTTCAGTGTTTGGAAGCAAGTGCAATATCAGTAGAGATGAAGAAAGCTTAGGAAATTTTGATACAAGATCTAATGAAGGTATCTTCCTTAGATATTCTACAAGAAGCAAAGCTTACCAATGCTACAACAAGAGGTTGAAGAAGATTTTTCAGAGTGCAAGTTTCAAAGTGTATGAAGAATTACAAAAGAATTTCATGGTGGAAAATGGATATGAATTAGATGAGTCCTCTTGCAGAGAAAATGACAGAGATGAAGGTAAGGAGAAAGAATTTTATTTTGAAGAGGAAGAAGCTCCAAAAAGAATCCCTAAGACTCCTAAGTATGTGTAAAAGAATCATTTTGAAGATCAAATCATTGGTGACAAGAACAAAGGTGTTTTGACAAGGAGAAAAGCTATTAGGACTAAAGAACGCATAAATCTATGTTTACTCTCAAAAGTTGAACCTAAAATAGTGATTGAAGCATGCAAGGATGAATATTGGATCAAAGTTATGGAAGAAGAACTGGCGCAAATTAAGAAGAATTAGACTTGGGAACTTGTCCCAAGACTAGCAAACAAGAATGTAATTGAAATAAGTGGTTATTTTGGAACAAACAGAATGAGAATGGAGAAGTGGTGAGAAAAAAGTCAAGGCTTATATCTAAGGGCTACTCACAAGTAGAAGGAATAGATTTTGAGGAGACATTTTCTTCAATGATAAGAATGGAAACTATCAAAATGTTTTTGGATTTTACAGCACATAAGGATTTCAAAGTTTATCAAATGGATGTGAAGTCTACTTTCTTGAATGGCGAATTTGAAGAAGTATACATTGGAAAATTGGAAGGATTTCAGTTATCAAACAAACTGGATATGTTCTATAGATTGGAGAAGGCATTATATGGATTGAAGCAAGCTCCCAAATCCTGGTATGAAAGGTTGGACAAGTACTTGATACAACAAGGATTCAACAAATGTACCATAGATAGTAATCTTTATTTCAAATTTGAAAAAGATAAAATCTTGATTGTGGTTGTATATGTTGATGATATAATATTTGGAGGAAATGAAAGTATATGCAAGAAATTTACATAAGAGATGCAAAAAGAATTTTAGATCTCCATGTCTAGGGAGATGAATTTCTTCCCTAGCGTACAAATCAATCAGACAGAGAAAGGTATATTCATTTCACAATCAAAGTATGTCAAGGAAATGTTGAAAAGTTTGGAATGGAAGATTCTAAGTTGGTATGTACTCCTATGGTTACTAGTTTTGAGCTGAGTAAGAATGATGAATCTCCTAAGGCTGATCAGATCAAGTATAGATTAATGATTGGAAGATTTCTATATCTAACAACTACTAGACTATATATCTTGCATGTAGTTTTTCTTGTGGCTAGATTTCAAGAAGATCCTAGAGAGTCACATGTTGCAAAAATTAAGAGGATATTCAGATAATTAAAGTGAACTTTGGAATATGGTTTATGATATCCAAAGGATACTAATTTTTCTTTGAGTGCTTATACAGATGCAAATTGGGTAGGATCATGTTTTGATGACAAGAAAAGTATAAGCGGTGGTGTATTCTTTCTTAGATGTAGATTGGTGTCTTAGCTAAGCAAGAAGCAAGATTTAGTCTTTATCTACTACAGAGGAAGAATATATTGCAAAAACATCTTGTTGTATACAGGTGTTGTGGATGGGGAAAACCTTGGAGGATATCAAGGTAGTATATGATGAACCAATTTCTATCTTTTGTGATAATACAAGTGCTATTAACATTTCAAATAATTTGATGATACACTTAAGGAAAAAACATATCTCAATCTAATATCACTTCTTGAGAGAAAATTTTGTAAAGAATGAGGTGAACCTTGAGTATGTGCCTACAAAGGATCGGGTTGCTAATATATTCACTAAGGATCTTCCTAAGGATACTTTTGAGTATCTTCAAGAGAAGTTATGGTTTATTACCCCTCCTTTGAACTAGATGCATAAGGATACGCATCATTCCAGTGGATTTCAAGATTCATTCTTTGTTCTAGACTAATGTTGGAGGCTACCTCTCAGTGGGATTAGGTAGTGGAATTGTTGGTTGTTGCACTCAGGGGGAGTAAGAGTTGGTGCAGGTTGGTGTTGTCCTTTTTCAATTATGTAAAAGGGTATGTGTAGTGGTTGCTAGTTAATATAGTTTGTTGTGTGCTCCTAAGGGGGATTATGCAAAGAAATAAAGAGAAAAGGTAGTTGCAAAATAATTGTTGTCCCTTATAGGTATTTCTTTTGGGGGGGGAAAGAGTATGTATGTCTGATGTCAAATGGGGAAAGAGATGAAAATGTATTTCCCTTTTCCATTGACGTAAAAGGGGGAGAGAGAAAATGTTCAGTTGTCAAAGGGGGGAGTATGGTGTAAGGGGGAGAAAGAGAAAGGGTTGATATGGAGCAATGTGATTAGAGCTATTATATTTTGTTGTTGATGGTTTTACACATCATGTGTTGCCATCAATGAAAAGGGGGGAGATTGTTGCAAGTATGAGTAGTTGGTGTTGTCATTAATGTCAATAGGCTTATGTTTTTGTTATCATTAATGTCAACTGGTGATGGTTGAGAAGTTGTGATGATGCTTTGTGTAGAGAAGGGGAATTCACTACTCACAATTTCTCTTCATTTAGAGAGCCTCAAGAGGCGAACTGCCCTAAACTACCTCAAGGAACAACACAAGAGTTTTAGAATCAAAAAGAGTGAATCACAAAGATTTTTTGGACAAACTAATGATCTCTTGGCTAGAGGACATCAGCGCGGAATACGGGAATCCTAGATGTGTGCTGGCATCTCGTATGGATCAGGAATTAAGTTTATCATAGAAAAACAACAAAGTGACAACTAGCAATCTAATCACTGAGAACTTCAAAAGTATTAGAAAGTAACAGAATGTGATAAAGCCAAAATAAAGTGAAATAGAAATGATAAATAGAATAATAAATATAAAGGAAATTCTCACAGCCACACAAGTGATGAAGCCTCTAGCACGTGAATGTCTTCAGTACCTAGGTCTATAAGTTTGGAGCAAATGTTGGGGTTGTATAGGGGCATGCCTCAGTCAAACCCCTATTTAGGTGTTCCCACCTCCATGAATAGCTAGATGGATAGAGAGAGTGAGAAAAGTAATCAAATGTGATGTGATAAAAGAAATCCTCGCTCGAGGAGGAGAACCTGTATCACAAAGTAAGGAGATAAAAGCAAGCCCTGCTCAAGGAGGAGAACCTGTATCATGAAGGATACAATAGATAGGTTCCATATGGAATCCAAAGATTCTCACAAGCATGTAGTGAAGATCTATAAGGCTTAAGCAAGCCAAAGAAGGAAAGTGATATTTGCGAGAGCAAAAATATTTGCAAAGGGTGTTGCTATGAGAGCTTGATAGTGCTTGAGGGTGCTATAACAAATAAGGGAGTTGTGCAAGAAAAATGGTAGAATGCTTGAAAGAGAATATAAGAGGAGAGAGAGAGAGTAAATGAGTTGAAAATACAAACATGGCATCCCGGGCTGTTACCACCAACAAAAGTAGATGAAAAGTGGCAAGCATGCAAGGAAATGGTCATTTGAATGTTAAAGCATCACGGGATGCTAGTATGGTGTGTAGATGTCCACACTGTATGCTAGTATCTAGACACATCACGCTACTAAATGAAAGGCACAGGAAAAGCACAAGGTTTGACACAAAGTTGACATGTGAAGGTAACTACTAAAAAAGGGGTGTTGAGCATCCTGAGAGGGGAAAAGGCTAATGCAAGGGCTAAAATGAGCCTACACAAGTGCTAAGGGAGTGGACACTAAAGTGGATACAAGAATGTATGTGAAATTGCAAGGGGTGCAATTTTATGACATCACATTTTCCCCCACTTTAGCGGGCATATGAATCTATGCTAATATGCATGCTAAAGGAAATCTACTAAACATAAATGACATCACATTGCCAAAAGGATACTATAGAGGAAGCAAATAACTCTTCAAACCAAGGAAGCATGCCCCTAGGCTGAAGACCTACAAAACAAATGCATTAGACAAGAAATACCTGCACAAGGAAATAATGTCAGAACATAAAAAGCCACTACTTCATATGGTTAGAATAGAAAAACACACACATACACACAATAAACTAAAGGATTTGAGTCAGCAAATTAAAAGAGACCTCAATGTAAAAATTTTGACTTAGTACTATGTGTTGTCCCCAAATTAAGAAACAGCACATATAAAATAATTCTAAAATGAAGAGAAGAAGATAATGATTGATTGCTTCAAGAGAAGAATGCACCCAAAAGTCAGGGAAGCAATCAATATCAAAGAGAGAAAGAGCATATACATAGGATGAAGAAGATGTAGATATTTGATCTGGTATACACAATTTGAGAAGAGAAGAGAATTTAAGAGAGAGATGGAGAAGCTAGAAAGGAATGAAGATTCCTAGGGAGGTGGCTCCACAAGTACTCTCTCCTAAGGAGGTTTGAACAAAGATACTCCATAGCTCTATGGAACTACGAAGTTGCACAAAGTAAATGGAAGGCCTGCAAACCAATGATGGAAAAACCCCACATGATGAAAGCGTCTTACAAGCCCACAGACTTGCAAGAAGGCAACCCCCAAGTTCTCTCTCATGAAGGAAGCACAGGGAATTAAGTGTCATACAAGCCCGTAGACCTGCAAGGAGGCATCCCCCAAGATCTCTCACATGGAGGAAACCTAGAGATGTAAGTTCCTTATAGGCCCATAGACCTAAAAGGGGGTGTCCCCCAAGATCTCCCACATGGGCGAAACTAGTAAAGAAAGTGCCTTATAGGCCCACAAACTTGAAAGGAGGCATCCCCTAAGATCTCTCACATGAGGGAAACCTAATGAAGAGGACTTCGCGGAGTCAAAAGGCAGCTTCGTACGTGCACCTATAAAGCAACATAGTAATCTACAGATAAAACATGCTAGGAAACACAAATCAGCCATGCAAGAAAACAAGTAGATAGTCGTGTGAACCATCGACAAGCTGAAATGCTTTCAAAGGGTTCCCTCGAGAACCCTTCAAAAGAAGAGGGGTTTACACAAGGGATGTGTTATTTGAAAGTGTAGAAAGAAGAGAGGGGGGTCCTTAAGGACATGCATCTCCAAAATGAGTTATCACTACCCCCAACCTACAAGGGAGGAGAACCATGCAAGATACTTAGAACATACAGGATAGAGGTAGAGCTTGATATCACTTATCATTTGAAGAAGAGGTGGGTGCATCAGTGAACACATGAGTGATGGCACTTGAATCATGAAGTTGTTGTATATTATCCTTCAAGGCCTTACATTCACTAGTAGAATGGACCAACACTCAATGGTATGCACAAAAAGAATGTTTTGCTTTTTCATGCTTGTGAAATTTCTTATGTGCGGGAGAAGGAAGAGTAATCGAGCGGGCTTTTAAAAGCCTCAAAAAAATACACTCTTGCTCAGATAAATAATGTGGAGCAAGAAGTAACCCTTTCTCTTGTGGAGAAAAGTTTGACTGCTCACAAGAGGAAGACATGAAGATAGCAAATAAGGGAGAATATTCATAGAGAGCATTATTCGAGAAATGGGGATCACACTCTTCTTCGAGATCACCATCATCCTTCCTAATAAGATTACCAACATTAGCTTCTTTAGTAGAAGTGTGATCATCTTCCTTAGAAGGAGGAGGATTGGCATTGATGTAGGGGCATCTGGAAGTCTTCAAAAAATTGAGGCAGTTGATAGTGAAGTTCAGTTTAGCTATCAACTTGGCTAGCTTAATATGTTGATGATCTGAGGTTGTGGATTAAAGGGTTTGTTGTTGAGGGTACCTAATTTAACCATGTCAAGTTTAGAGATTTGCATGAAGGATTGATCAAGTTATGAAGATCTGTGTGCTGACAGTTGTTTAGTTATTCTAGTTGGTGTTCCTAAGGGAAGATGATGTGATTCCAGTATGTGGAGTTGTTGAAGACATTTCAATGGTGATTCATGAGGCTCATGGACGTTTCTAGATTGTTTGTTGTTGGTCCACATTATTCTGTGTTCCCATGATGGGTGATTTTCTTTTGAGAGTTTATGTTTTCTAAGTTCTTGGCTGATAGGGTATTGTAGCATGTTGTGGATCTTCAAGGAATAATTTAGAAGGTGTTTTCATGATCAAGGATGTTTTTTTGGGTCTTGGCTTTGTTGTGGCTGACCTTGGTTGAGTCGCATTATAATTTGTTATTTTTTAGGGCTAGCTTATTTGAGTTGGCACGTTATTTTACTAGTCATTGTAATTGGGCTGACATGTTGAGAGTTAAATGATGTGCGAATGATATAAATCGAGAGAGGATTTGTTACGATAGTCAGAAGATAGAGGGATCAATAAGATGATCAATAATGTGAAGTATGAAGCATAGTGATGAAGTATTTTGATCTAGAAGAATCTTAGAGTAGAGAGTGTGGAGCAGGAAAAGAAGTCGATGGAAAATTGTTGTATGAATTTTTTGTAATCCCTAGGCTATGACCTAGAATCTGTAAGCCCTAGAGGCATATGTAATGTGTTTTTATATTATAATATAATGTGGAATGAGCTTTGAAGGCTAGGTTTTTCCCTATTAAGGTTTTCCCAGGATATATCATGTGTCTAGTGTTCTTGAATGTCTTTTATCTTTCTATGGATTAACTGTTAAATTTTGTTGCATATCTATGTGATCATGGAGTTGGTAGTTTAGGCTACAAGGTTGGACATCCTTAATTGGATCCTCCCACCTTGAGTGCATCAAATGGTATTAGAGCTAATTGTGAGTCTGATTGTGAATATGTTGGGAAGGGAGATAGTGTTAAAAGAAGTGTGAAATCTTAGAAGAGAGATCAAGGCAAGAAAGATTTGATAAGCATTCAAATTTGGTTGTTTATCTGATTTGTTTCAATGGGGAAGAGTGGGAAGAGGATGAAGAAGGAAAATGAAACCCTAATCTATGAAAGGGATACTTTGGAGGAAGAGTTGTGTGAAATCAAGAAGTATAATGCAGAATTGATGGAGAGGATGGAAGAACTAGGAGGAGACAAGTATGATGCTCTTGAAGAGTAAATAAAATATGTCAAAAGGAGAAACAAAGAACTAGAAGTAGAGTTGGATATGTTTGAATATCTTAAAAATAAATTTATAGAAGGGTTCAAGTTGTTTGAAAGGGTGGAAAGGAGGAATAGAGATCTGGATTAAAGATTGAAGGAGCTGAACAAGGAGAACAATTGGTAGAACAAGGAGAATGAGAATTTGAGATCTAAACCTGAAGTGTGTGATGTTTCTTGTGATACTAATGTTTTGTGTGATGTTGCAAAATTTTCTTTAGGTGAATTTAAAGGTAACAAGGTAATGAATTCTGAAATTGTTGGTGATGGTATTGGTTTCAAAATCATACAGAAAATGGGATATGAAGGAAAAGGATTGGGAAAGCAGCAGCAAGGAATTGTAAAACCTATTGAGTTGGTAATGAGATCAAAAATTGAATACCTTGGATATGACAGAGGTAAGAATGTTATTGCAAGTTTGAATTAGGAAAGAAAAGGTATGTATTGTTCACATTGTAATAGGCATTGACATGAAAAGGAATTTTGTTGGGATCTACATCCTTGTAAGTTATGGGGATTAAGGAATCATTCTAAAAGCATGTGTTGGGATTAAATGAGAAGGAGAAAGCCTATGACAGATTGTAAGCAAATGAATTATGGATGGATTGATGGAACAAAATGGAGACATGTTACTTGTATGTTGAGAAGATCGTATAGATGGAAGAACTCATATGTTGGAGGAAAAGAGGGATCAAGATGCAGAGAAAGAATACCTTATGCAAAGCATAGAGAAGTTTGGAGGAAGAAAGAATCAAGTGTTGAGTGTCATCAAGAACTTGATGTCAGAGAAGCTAATGAAGGAGCAGCAGTAAAGGATGTAGAGATAGTTTGTGCAAATGAAGAAGATCTTGAATTAATTTATCTAGAGGAAGGGGGACCTTTGGAGGAATCAGATTTCCTTGTGGAATCAGAATAAGGTGAAGCATTAATCTTGAGGAGAAACTTTGGTGAAGTAAATGTGAATGAAGGAATTGATCCTGAGGCAACTTGCAAAGAAGGCTTTCTCAGACAACCAACCAGTGAGGTAATGTAAGGCTTGCAAGTAGATCATCAAACCTTGATCATGACAATATGAAGAACTGAAGGCAACTTGTATGGTGGCCTTGCTCAGACCACTGACCAGTGAGGCAGTGCAAGGCTTGCAAGTAGAACGTCGAACCTTGGAGAGCTTGAGGTAGTTTTGCAGGATGGAATTGAACAAAACACCGACCTTGAGGAAATTGCAAGTACCTGTGGACAGATCACCAAACCCATTTAAAGAGACAATATTGGATTTGATACAGTTTAGACCAAAGTGAAGAGGCTCACTTTTCAAATAACCCTGAGAGTCTGATGTAGGGGCATCCGGAAGTCTTCAGAAAATTGAGGCAGTTGATAGTGAAGTTTAGTTTAGCCATTAGCTTGGCTAACTTAGTGTGTTGATGATATGAGGTTGTGGATTAAAGGGTTTGTTTTTTAGGGTACCTAATTTAACCATGTCAAGATTTAGAGATCTGCATGAAGGATTGATCAAGTTGTGAAGCTCTTTGTGCTAACAGTTGTTCAGTTATTCCAGTTGGTGTTCCTAAGGGAAGATGATGTGATTCCAATACGTGGAGTTGTGGAATTTTTGTGGTGATTTTTGAGGCTCATGGATGTTTCTAGATCATGTGTTTTTGGTTCACATTGATTTGTGTGCTTGCAATGGGTGATTTTCTTTTGAGATTTTATGTTTTCCATGTTATTGGTTGATAGGGTGTTGTAGCATGTTGTGGATCTTCGAGGAATAATTTAGGTCTTTTCATGATCAAGGATGTTGTTTTGGGTCATGGATTTGTTGTGGCCAACCATGGTTGATTCGCATTGTAATTTTTTATTGTTTAGGGATGACTTATTTGAGTTGGCATGTTATTTTACTAGATGTTGTAATTGGGCCAACATGTTGAGAGTTAAATTATGTGCGGATGATATAAATCAAGGAGAGAGGATTTGTTATGATAGTTAGAAGACAGAGGGATCAATAAGGTGCTCGATGATGTGAAGTATGAAGCACGGTGATGAAGTATTCTGATCTTGAAGAATCTCACAGCAGAGAGAGTGTGGAGCAGGAAAAGAAGTTGATGGAAAATTGTTGTATGAATCATTTGTAATCCTTGTGCTACGGCCTAGAGTTTGTAATCCCTAGAGGCATATGTAATTTGTTTTGAGATTATAATATAATGTGGAATGATCTTTGAAGGCTGGGCTTTTTCCTGTTAGGGTTTTCCCATGATATATCCCGTGTCTGGTGTTCTTGAATGTTTTTTATCTTTCTATGGATTAACTGTTAAATTATGTTGCATATATGTGTGATCATGGAGTTGGTAGTTTAGGTTACAAGGTTGGACAGTCCTTAATTGGATCACCCCACCTTGATTGCATAAGGCATTAAGAATATTATAGTTGTTGTTCACATTATCCCGCTATACAAAATAATAATCATCTTTGATAGCAGGTGTGGATGATGTTATCGGAAGGTTTAAGTGGATTGGGTCCAATTTATATTCTCCACTGAAGGAGTCTGTAAAGTCTAGATAACCCCAATCATCACCAAGACATGCATTCTCTTGATAAGAGGTAGAAGGAGCAGACTTAAGATTTCTTGCTTCAAAAGGATCTTCTTCAGGGATATGCATCTCAAGAGTATCCATTGTAGTAGGTATTGTTGGAGTAAACATCGACACATTGGAATACACTAAAGGAATAATGGTAGGCACAATGGAAACCTAGCCAATAGTTGCCATTTCACATAAGTGCATAGCCTTAGCGTCAAACTGTGACTACTCGGTTATTACAAATGAACTTAATAGATTTATGCAAGGTAGACAGGACTATACCCATAGCATGAATCCACGATCTACCAAGAAGAAAGTTATATGGTAACTTTTTCTAGCATAACATATACAAGGGTGGGTATAGTAACTTGTCCCAATCTCAAAGGAAAGACTATTGTTCCTAGGGCTTGTCAACCAACATTATCAAACCCACAAATTTCAATAGAAGAAGCATTAAGAGAAGATGAATTAACATTAATCTTGGGAAATAGATCAATCTACATATGTTGAGAATTGAACTGGCGTCAATGATAGTACACCTAATGTTGATATTGTTAATGTTGACTATAATCATTAGAGGTTCTACTTGCTTATGTACATCTGAAGGTGAGAGCTCCTACAGATAGAATGTGATATTCAGTGAATCCATGAAAATATAGGCTATCAATGCATTATCATATATTGACCTAGCGGAAGAAGGCAAAAGGATCTTTTGCAATGCTTCCTAAAGCATACCTTGATAAACCGGGGTAGACTGGAGCAAGTCCTATAGTCAGATCTTAGTTGGAGTAACTTGAAGTTGCTTGACAAGATCATAATCACCAGGTGCTTTAGTTGTAGGTTTAGGAGCTTGAAGATGGATTGGTTGTTTATTCATTATATTCTTATAAGTATGGGCTACCGCTCTGTAAGAGGGGTCCATAGAAATATCAAGAGAATCACTATTAAATGGAACACTATCAATAGATCAAATCCTTTTAGGAGGACTAGTTGGAGTCATATAAATGACTGGTCTCTTAGGCCTTTGAGGGGCAGCAAAGATAGATTACATTTACAAAGTCATCACAACTAGTGGAATAATTATTTGAATAACTGTTCTCAACACCAATCCAGGGAGGATTAGATGTGGAAGGAGATTCATCATTCGCTAATGCATCATCTCTAGAAGAGTGTGCATCAAAACAAATATGAGACACATTATTCACAAATGCAATGTCTCTATAAGAGAGTGCATTGGAATGAAGAGAAGGTAGAGTAACATTAAGAAAGGTAACAATGATTTCATCTTCTTGTAACAAGATATCCTTCAAAGTGAGAGGAATCTCATGAGAAGGATCAAAGATACAAAGTGACATGGGCAAAGCCAAGTCACTATCACATGCATGAAATGGAACATCATTAACACTTTGAATAAAATCATATACTAAACTAATAAAAGAATATATTAAATTCATTTTGCTGATAGAACTAAGAAACACCAAAAATCTAGATTTTCTAATTTTTTTGGTATTTTCTAGGTTCTAGTAATTTGCATTTTCAGAGGTCTTCAAAGTATAATTTTGGGTTGAAACTTGTGTCGGTCCTTAAAAATAGTTTATTGAAGGCACACTTTTTTAGGTATTAAACTAGTCCTCTTGGAGACCTTTCCACTGATGCAAAGGGTTCTAAATTTTGAGCACCTTGAGTCAAAAGGTATGACCCCACCAAGTTGGGGTAAATAATTTCCTAGTTTTTTGAAAAATATTGTGGTTCATGTTAGGTTCACCCAAATGTAGAGAAGGGGGATTCACTACTCACGAGTTCTCTTCATTCAGAGAGCCTCACGGGGTGAACTTCCCTAAACTACCTCAAGGAACAACATGAGAGTTCTAGAATCACAAAGAGTGAATCACAAAGGTTTTTTGGACAAACTGACAAGCTCTTGGCTAGAGGACATCAACATGGAATATGGATGACAGTGCAGTGTGTTGGCATCCCAAAGGCACGTTGGTGTCTCGTATGGACCAAGAACTAAGTTTATCATAGAAAAATAGCAAAGTGACTACTAGCAATATAATCACCAAGAACTTCAAAAGTACTGGAAAGTAACAGAATGTGATAAAGCTGAAATAAAGTGAAATAGAAATGATAAAGAGAATAAGAAATAGAAAGGAAATTCTCACAACCACACAAGCGAAGAAGCCTCTAGCATGTAAATTTCTTCAATACATGTGTCTATAAAATTAGGAGAAAATGTTGGGGTTGTATAGGGGTTTGCCTTAGTCAAACCCCCATTTTGGTGGTCCCACCTCCATGGAAAGCCAAATAGATAGAGAGAGTGAGAAAAGTAAGAAAATGTGATGTGATAAAAAAATCCCCGCTCGATGAGGAGAACCTGTATCACAAAGTAAGGTGATAAAAGAAAACTCCACTAGAGGAGGACAACCTATATCACGAAGGATGTAATAGATAGGGGATATGGAATCCCAGGATGATCGCAAGCAAGTAGTGAAGGAGATATTAGCTGCAAGTCTTAGGCGAGCCAAAGAAAGAAAGTGATAGCTACAAGAGCGAAAAGATTTGCAAAGGGTGTTGCTAGGAAAGCTTGAGAGTGCTTGAGGATACTATAACAAAAAAGGGAGTTGTGCAAGAAAAATGGTAGAATTATTGAAAGAGAAACTAAGAGGAGAGAGAGAAAATGAGTTGAAAAGACAAATTTAAAGAGGGAAAAGAAGCTTCCTAGGCGGTTACAAGGCATCCCGATCCATTACCATCAACAAAAGCATATGGAAAGTGGCAAGCATGCACAAAAATGGTCATTTGAATGTTAAAGTGTTATGGGACACTGCAGTGCATGGACATCCATGGCACACTAGTGTCCAAACACATCATGTACAAAATGAAAGGCAATGAAAAGCACAAGGTTTGACGCAAAGTTGGTGTGCAAAGGTAATTGTTGAAAAAGGGGTGTTGAGCATCCTGAGAGGGGAAAAATGCTAATGCAAGGGCTAAAATGAGCCTACACAAGTTCTAAGGGATTGGACACTAAAGTGGATAAAAGAATGTATGTGAAATTGCAAGGGGTACAATTTTACAACATTACACTTTGATTAGTTTCAATATGTTGTCATTAGTAAATGTTACTAGTGTCAAAATCTAGTGTTGCTTTGATAAGATTTTGTTTTTTAATTTTTGGTTCTTGTTGGTTTGGTGGTGATGAGGAAGTGGTGAAGATGATGAGAATATGTTTATTGTGCTTGGTTTCCAAGTTCTTTTAGAGGAAATTTGAATAAAAGAGGAAATAGTGTGTCGCAGAGGTGTTTTGGCATACAAAGTGATGTTCTATTTTTTCTTTTCATTTCTTATGTGTTGAAGATAAACTTATGCAGTTTGGATATGTTGATCAAAGGCATGCATAGATGTTATATCTATAATTTCTTGGTATGGATCATTGTATAGAGAAAGTTTTGTTCACCAGTGTGTGAACTGTGTTGTAGTGGTGTCTAGGAAAAATGGTTTTTCTCTGCATTTCTCCATAGTTCTTTTTTGGTCTTGCAATTTTGGAATTGTGTTGATAAGGTTCATATCTACCTTTAGTCAAATTTTTTCATGGTTTGGTGCTCCACAAGTTGATTTCTTGAGTTACAATGTGTGAAAGTTTATTTGGGTGAATAGGATGAGTTTGTTCTTCAAGTGAAAATTGTTGTGAAGGAATTTGTTGGGTTTTAGGGTGTTTATGGAATATTCTAGACTATGTTCAAGTGTTTTGTATTTTCCACAAGTCATCTTTTTATTTGAGGAAGTGTGTACTTAAATGTTAATTGTGTTTACACAGGTTCAGCCGACCTTGGGTGTTTACACTAATTATGGATTTACTTCGGTGATTGTGGAAGTGTGGTGTGGTGTATATGTATTATTTATGTCCAATTTAAGGTGTGATGTAGCCTTCCTTCATTCATTTCTACTGCAAGAATTTTTTTGTGCTGACCTAATTTGAATTTGCACAGTTGACGTGCATAGACGATCTTGAAGAATGATTTCAAGGTTGAAGAAGGAATAAATAAGTGTTTTTTTATGGAAGATTGTGTGTAGAGGGTGTGATGTCAATTGCAGAGTTGTGAAGTATGAATTTGTGAAGAGTAGTGTGAGCTTCAATGAGTTATATCACTTGAAGCAATGAGCAGAAGGTGTCAACAATCTTCAATAAGACTGTGAATGTGTTGGTGATGTTGTGGTGGAATTTTATTTTGCATTGGGATAGATTTTTCACTACAAAACTCTTCATTTCTTCTTTCTATAATTTGGTAGTGAGTCATTGGTAGTGATCCCTTCTTTCTTCTAGGTAGTGAGCCCTATGAAAATGATCCTAATGTATTTGGTGTTGGAATTACTTTATATTTTGAGCTAATCCTCACCATGGTTTTTCCCTTCTTGGGTTTTCCATATAAATTTGGTGTTCCATTTTTCATGGTGTTGATGTGTTTCAATTTCTTTTCTTTTATTTCATGTTGAATCATTCTAATGGATTGAGGGGTAATTGAGTTGATGTGGATCTAAATGTTAATGAGGGTTTTGATGTTTTTTTATGAACAACTAATCTAGCCCCCCTCTTATTTGTCTTATTCATTCAACATAGAGATCATCTATTTTTTGAAGATTTATGTGTGGTTGGATTGCGAGATACTAACATGGTACTTGGAGTATAATGGACTATATCTTATATATTTCTTGTTAGAGTTGGCTATGGAAATAGTCACCCAAGATCTAGAGGCCAAAAGGAAAGAACAAAGAGATCAATATACAATGCTCAAATTTTGCAATGGAATTGAATATCCAATAATTTCAATATATAATGTATGAGAACCCCTAGGTTATATAGCCAAGGTGTGACAAAGGATTAGAAAAGATCATGACATGTGTCTTAATCCTATGAATTAGAAAACTGACTTGACATAAAAGTCAAAAATATAAGATCTAGACATGACAACTAATCCTTCTAGAAATAATCTTAGGACCAAAGTAAAATTAAAATGTGAATTCGTCCCCTAATTCCCTAGTAAGTGAATTAACTAGGTACAAGACATTTATTCACACCAACACCCCCCCTTAAGTTTAACTTAGGGAGAATATTATTATACAAATGATGCAAGAATGGGTCCCAAAAACTAGGCCATGCTAGGTACCCATGTGTATATTCAAATGCAATCTCTCACAAACAAAGAAAAGGAGAAAACCCAGTGGTAAAAACCCATCCCCAAAAGAGAGATGAAATACAAAATTCTCTCAATGACACATGAGAGGGACAAAACCCCGTGTGAGGAAACATAACCCCCCATACGAGAGAAAAAGAAGAGATATAATGCAGCCCCCCTCAATGGTGTGTCTACTACAATGGTAGAATCTTGACAATGAGTGTTGAAGATGGTCCAGTCTCATCGAAAAAATTAATCCCCTTAGGAAGAAACAAAACCAAGATGATATGTAGGATTTTTTCCCATTCCTAAAAGGAAAATGTGGGAAGAAGAATGATATGAGATGCCTCTAAACTATGCTCAAGTGTCTCCATGTCAATGCCGAAAGATGACACACTCCAAACAAGCATTCTAGGCCACACAACTGAAGATGTCAATCCAAAATATCCTAGAGATGAAAGTAGAATGCAATCCAAAGAAAAATATGCCTCCTCTAAAGACAAAGAAGCCTCCTCCAAATTTTGTCCAAAAGTAGCCACACTTACATCAAACTGTTAAGAATGATCATGTAGAGAATGAACAAGAGGGTCAGAGTATTCCCTCGTAACAATTGAAGAAGGATCATCTCCATCTAATAGAAGATGGATACAATCAATGGTGTCTCCCAAATCTGAAATGTGAGACTCAACAAACATCCCACCAATGTTTGTCAAGTATGCATCTGAAGTAGATGTAGTTGGAAGACAATGAAAATCCTACTACACTAAATCACAAGAAGCTATATTTGTAGCAACACAAGCATCATCAAATGCAACAATAAATGAGATGAAATTCAAGGCTCAATAATGGGATTTGATGCAAAAAATCCCAATTTCAAGTAGCCAAAAGTCTCCTCAAAATCATGGTTCACACTCAAAGTGTGATCAATAGTTGAAGGAACAATGCCATCATCAAAAGAAAAATATACAAAGGTGTACAATTGAGATAAATGATCATTCATCCTAGTAGAAATAATCTCTCTACTCTCCATGTCTCTAATGATGACTAAATCAAGAGTGAACTCCATAGTCTTCCCGTCTCCACCATGCATAATCTAATAGATGGAAAGAAGATTGTTTGACAAATGGGGTACACACAAAACATCATTGAAAGTTCCCTCCCCAATATTAATAGACCCCTTCCCAATTACACTCATGTATGCATTGTTTCCCATCAATATAGGAGACATAGTACAAGGCTCAAGAGAAGAGAATATGGACTGTGAAGATGCCATATGATGAGATGCTCTTGAATCTAGAATTCATCTCCCTAATACAAGACTTGTAGAAGCACAAAGAGCTTTCCCCTTATTACCTAATGTAGAATCCAAACTAGCATGACCTTTGTCCTTATTAGACTATTTTGAAGAAAAAGTGACTCAGACATTCTAGAAGGAAAATCAATCTGATTCTTTTTTAGAATATGTTTCAACTCATCAATATCCTTATTATGACAAGAATTTTCATTATGTCCAAGCTTCTTAAAATATAAACAAGTTAGCTTCTCCTTCTTAGATGATTTCTCTATGGAAGAGGATTTATTCTTTCTTGATCTAAATGTGGATTGTTTATTGATTTCTTTTTTTTTCTTATCAATATGTTTTGATTCTTTCACCTAACTAACCAACAATGCCTGAGATTTAGCTGACTTGATGAGACCCATTGATATAAGCTTGTATTTATCATGTATTAACATCTCAAAAAATGATGCAAATGAATGTGCAGTATATAAAAACCCCATAGTCAACCTATGAGTATGAAAGCTAGAAACAAAAGAAGCATAATCAAGACCAAGTTTTTTCAATGTATTGTAGATCAACTGAATGTCCTTCTTATCAATTCCACATGCTTTACATTTCTCTCTTAGATCATTAACCTTAGTGATGTAGTCTTGGATGTTTTCAAAGTTCTTAGGATCAAGGATCATCTGTTCATTATCAATTTGATAGCCTCTTACTTCATCTGTAGTACCATACAATTTTTTCAATTTATTCCAAGCTTCATGAAAATTCTTATCTGATTCAATTTGAAATTGTAAATCTTGAGAAACTAGGCTATGAAGACATCTAAGAGATTTGGTATGTTCAATCATCCATTTTATCTTTTTATCTGCATTTGTAGGTTCAGGTACCTTATTTTCAACATATAGAGAATGACCTTCAGTCATTAGAATACTCCATGCATTTTGATGCCATGTTGAATAGTTGCATGAAGTCAGCAAAGGAATGTCAGAATGATCCATGAAAAGAAGAGAACAAAAAAAATGATCAAAAGAAGGAACCAAGAGACCCCCAAATCACTCAATCAAGAAACCCCCCAACAATATATGATTTGGAACTTTATATTTAGTGCATTTACAGTTGCCACTTGCCAAAAATAGTGAAGTGGACTTGATCTTAGTGCTTATAGATGTCAAGTATATCCACAAGATCAAGTACAATTTTTGGTACAAAATGAGGTCAATCTAATCATACCAATAAAAAATAAATGAAAATTTATGCACTTGAACAAAAAAATTGCACCCAAAAAAGTTACTGTAGGAGCAAGAAAAAATTCCTAGAAGTTCCCAAAATGAGAATAGCTCGGCAACACCTGTGATAATCTATAATTTCTGGAAACGCTAGACACCAAAATTAAAAACTTACTACACCGTAGAGGTTAAATGACTAAGTTATGAAGGTTTAAAAATTTCTTTCAAAATAAAAAAGGCCAAAGGTGAGGGGGGAAAAAAATTCAAAAGAGTGTTAATGTGGTGTTGATGTCAGCAAACTGAGGGGTTAAATTTGACAACCTATGGGCTATCCTACTAGAATATACCCCTACGCACTAGAATATTCTTGTAACAAAATATTCTGAAGAATATACTTCATTGGAAAATTTGAAGGAATCTTGGCAAGAACCAATAGAATATTTTTAAAATTGGAGACAAAATCGTCGGTTTAGAACTCAAAATATTCTTTAAAAATTCCACCAATTTTATCCAATCACTATCAGTATTATAGTAGGGACATGCACCCTTGCAGCCCTCTCTAGCCATCCCACGTGGCAACCTCAAAGAATCCCATGATACAACAATACTTTACAGACTGCATTCCATAAGTACTATGTACTGAAACATTTATTTTACAATAAAAATTTCTTTAAAATAAAAACTTCTAAAAAATAATTAATATATATATATTTTTAAAAAAATCATTTTTTTTAAAAGGCTCATTATTAAAAAAATTTGCAATTGTACCTTGAAATGATGGCGACAATACAATCATATAGACGACCGAAGGAGGGAATTTTTTTTCCTCAAGCCCCAAGTGAAGTGCTCGGATTTTGACAAATTGATACTCAATCTTTGGGGTTTTTGGGCCTTCTATACATGATGTCAAGGTTAGATTTAACCCAAAATGCTCCAAAATTGTAGCTACCTTTTGGATCTAGTAACCACTCTTGAACTTCAAACCCTCATAGATTTGGCCTCATATGTTTGATTTGAATTAAATAAAATGAAAAACTAACTTTTTTAAACACCCTAAACTCAATGGTGAGCTCAAATTTGCACCAACAAGCTCCAAAATGAACCTACAATACAAAGCCACAAAGAGGACCCCCCCTAAATTTGATATTTCTATCAAGTTTTTATGATTCTCTAGATCATCATACGATGCAAGAGAAGAGCATACTCAAATTTTCAAGATCTGCTAATATCTCTACAAAAATACTATCCATTGGCACCCAACTTGCTCTCATACCATGTTAGAGTTGGCTATGGAAATAGTCACCCAAGATCTAGAGGCCAAAAGTGTTGGGATTAAGGTCACTCAACCTTAGAGTCCTCACATTGATTTAATTGATGTAATTAATGTATTTATTTGTATTATTTAAATGCCTATTGTGTCATGTCACAAATTAGTACCCACTGACTAGGTGGCATCCCCGTTGGAGGTGACTGGATGATACATCATCATCCCAAGTGGACATAGGAATCCCACTTTGGAATCTATGACATATGACAGATTATATGACATGTCATATGTTATCTTTGAATGCATGGAGAAATTTGGGGCCCAAGATGGGTTATGACAGGATGTAAGAGAATCGACTATTTTTATCTAGTTATGATAGATTCTCTTATAGATCTTATGAAAAATTCTATGGAAATTTTATGACATATTCAATGACAATTGTAAGGCTTATATCATAAGCTATTTTTAGCATATTCTAGGTGCCCAAGCTTGGAAGAAGAATATTTGCATGTTAGACACTTATCAGGGGTGTAAGGGAATGTTGTACATGTGTCCAAATGCATGTATAAGGCAGTGAATATTGTGCCATGTGGATTTTAATGCCCCTCACCTTCTAGATGCTTCTTGAAGCTTGTAACACTATTTATTGAGTTCTTTGGGTTGTAGAATATATAGCTTGTTTACAGGTAACGAAGTTCTTTCGAGTTAACTCCAGAATAGGTGTTTGTAACGAAGAACTTGTGTAGAAGCTTTGTACTTGGGATATGTTGTAACTCATTTTTGAAGTAATATAGAAGTATTGTGCTTTTGGAGGGTGGGGTTTTTTTATCCAAAAGGGTTTTCCCCATTTATATTTGGTGTTTCTTGTATGTGTGTACTTGTTCTATTTCCATTATTCTCTATTTGCATCTCTTGTAATTTTTAAAGGTGTTAAAACAAAATATTTGTAACTCTCCTCTACTTAGATTAGTGTAGGAAGTTGCTTCCACTCACTTGGCTTTCTTTCAGTTGGTATCAGAGCCTGGCCAGCCTTGGTTCCTTTGTTGGGTAGAAGGGTTTTTTGAGCTAATCTTTGTTTCAGTGGGAGTTTTACAGAAGTGTGTGTTTCATTACCTTGTTGCAGGAAAGAGATGGCAAGCACATCTAGGAGGATTGAGATGGAAAATTTCAATGGCAATAATTTTAAAATGTGGAAGCTAAAAATGGAAGACATGCTCATAGACCATGATCTATGGGCTGTTATTTCTAGAACCAAACTATTAGGCATGAAACAATAAGATTGGGATCTCATGGATAGGAAATCCAAGGGTCTTATTAGACTCTTTTTGTCTGATTTCTTCCTCCTAAATGTCTATGAAGAGAAAACTTCTACTTCTCTATGGAAGAAGCTTGGTGATTTCTATTAGGCTAAATCCCTGGTAAACAAGCTTTTCCTGAGAAAGAAGATGTATTCTCTAAAAATGGAAGATGAAGGGTCCATAGTAGACCATCTAAATGCATTTATTATGTTGGTTGCACAACTGGGTTCCATTGGAGACAATATTGATGAACAAGACCATTGTATACTCCTTTTGTGTTCATTGTCAGACTCTTGGGATCACCTGGTAATGGCTATTAGAAGCACTAATTCCACCTTTAATATGGATGAGTTTGTTGCCTCATTATTATCTAAAGAGATGTAAAAGAAGACTTCTGAGATGGTCAAGGAGGCCCTTGCAGTCTGTGGCAAACTAAAAGAGAGAAGCAAAAAAAAAGACAAGAAATCTAACTCAAAGTCTCTGGGGAGATCTAAGTCTCCTAGTAAGAATTCTAGGGAAAAATTTTGGAGTTGTGGTGAAATTGGTCACATTCAGAAAGATTATAAGAAGGAGAAGAAGAATAAAAACAAGTCTTTCTCTTATTCTAAATCTGAGAAACCATCCCAAGATGATGGAGAAGCTTTTATTGCAGCCTTGTCAGCCCATGCATCAAACGATGTGTGGTTGATAGATTCGAGTGCATTCTTTCACATGACTTCTCATAGAGATTGGTTCTCAAAGTTCGAGGAGCACAATGGTGGAGAGGTGTACCTAGGTGATGAATCTCACCTAAATATTGTTGGTCGTGGAAGAGTCAAAATCATATTTCTTGATGGAAGATTGAAGCAGATTAATGGTGTCTTGCATATCCTGGGTTTGGCTCGAAACCCATTTTCTATAGGTAAACTGAATGAATCAGGAGTGCAAGTTGTTTTCTTTGGTGGAGGATGCAAGCTGACTAAAGGAGATATGGTGTTGGCTAAGGGAGATTGTATTGGCACTCTATTTTAGCTGGATGCATTCACTATATAGTGAAATATTTCTTCTAATGTACCAAAGAAGATACCTTTGGATTCTTCATCCTCACCATTAGATTGTGCAAAGAAGAAGCATGTTGTAGCTACATCCAATGGTTGTGCATTTTGGGTACCTAAGGGTGCCCATTCCATGGAAATGAAGCTTCCTACAAAGAAGACAATGGTATGGCACCAACAAGTTGGTTAGATTGTTGAGAAGGGTCTTAGAACCCTACAAAATAAGAGCTTTGTTGAAGGCTTTGATGATTGTAATCTCAAGTTTGAATTTTGTGAACATTGTGTATATGAAAAACGACAATGTGTTTTTTTTAACTCTAGTTCCCATAAGTCTTCTGGGGTTTTGGACTATGTACATTCAGATGTTTTTGGTCGTGTAAATGTTCCTTCATTATCAAAATCTGTATATTTTGTTTCTTTCATAAATGATTATAGTAGAAGGACATTTCTTTATTTCCTCAAAAATAAAGTTGAAGTCTTTAGTCGATTTAAGGAGTTTAAGGCCTTGGTAGAAAATCAGACTAGCAAAAATATTAAGTGTTTGAGAACTGATAATGGTGGTGAGTTTTGTTACATAGATTTTGACAAGTTCTATAAGGAGCATGGGATTAAGATACATAAGAAAACTCCCTACACTCCACAACAAAATGGAGTTGCAAAGAGGATGAACATAATGTTTATGGAGAGGGATAGGAGTATGTTGACTGGTGCTAGCCTTGAATAGAAGTTTTGGGCTGAAGCGGTAGCCACTGCATGTTATTTGATCAATAGATCTCCTACATTAGTACTTAATGGTAAGACACTGTTGGAGGCATGGTCAGGTAAAAATTCTTTGATGAGACATCTCAGAGTATTTGGTTGTGAAGGTTATGCTCATGTTCTGATTGAGAAGAGGTCAAAGTTGGAGAACAAGGTTGTTAAGTGTATCTTTATCGACTATGGTTTCGATGTTAAAGGCTACAAGCTTTGGGATCCAAAAGCTTAGAAGGTTCTCTATAGTACAAGTGTGATCTTCATAGAGATGAAACCTTCCTCTGTTGAGCTGAAACTAGAGAAAGAAGAGAAACAAAATAAGGAGATAGTTTAGATTCCACCTACTCTAAAGAAAGAAGAACCAAGTACACCCATTGGACCTGGTGATGAGGAGAGCTCAAGTAGCTTTGAAAGTTCTGAAGACGAAGGAGAACCTCAACCTTAGCCTTTGAGGAGGTCTAAACAAATTAGGCAGAAACCAAAGAGGTTCAGTTATTCATTATTGGATTCTAGTTGCATAGTTTCCTTGATTACTAGTACTGATAAGCCTAGGACCATTAGAGAGGAATTTGGTATGAATGATTCAGATTCATGGATGCAAGCCATGGATAAGGAGATGACTTCATTAAAGAAAAATAGATTTGAGATTCGGTACCTTTTCCTGTTGAACGTAAACCTATTGGTTGTAAATGGGTTTTCAATAAAAAGTGTGGTCCTAATGGTATTGTTGAGAAGTATAAGGATTGGTTGGTCACTAAGGGCTTTTCTCATGTGGAAGGAATTGATTATGGGGATATATTCTCTCCTGTAGCGAAGTTGAAATATATACAACTTTTGTTGTCACTTGTAGCTACATATGACTTAGAAGTGGAACAGATGGATGTGAAGACAACATTCCTTCATGGTGATTTGGAGGAAGAGATTTACATGTCACATGCACACATATCATTGAGAAAGGTAAATAAAATTCAGTTTGCAAACTAAAGATATATCTTTATGGTTTGAAACAATCTCCTAGAATGTGGTATCAGAAGTTTGATAACTATGTGTTGTCATTGGAATTTCATAGATCTAAATTTAACCATTGTGTATACTTTAAAAATGATAATGGTCATATTCTCATTATTTTCCTATATGTAGATGATATGTTGTTTATTGGGAATGGTAAAAGTATGATTTTAAATTTGAAGTTTCTATTGTCAGCGCAGTTTGAGATGAAAGACTTAGGTACAGCTAGGTACATTCTAGGAATGGAAATCACTATAGAAAAAAGCTAACAAAAAGCTTTGGTTAAGCCAGAGAAAGTATGTGAACTTTGTGTTGGAGAGATTCAACATGGTAGATTCCAGACAGTTATTTTTTCCTGTGATGTAAGGAATGGTACTTTCTATGAATGATTGTCCAAAATCTCCTACTGCCATGGAGGGCATGACCAAAGTACCATATGTGAGTGTATTTGGCAATTTAATGTATGTGATGGTGTGTACAAGACCAAAAATTTCCCAAGCAACGGGAGTCCTTAGCCATGTTATGGCTAATACTGGACAGGTGCATTAGGATGAAGTTAAAAGAGTGTTCAGATATTTATGAGGCACTTCAGATATTTATGAGGCACTTCTAAGTATGCATTGTGTTTTCATGGTTATCCTATCGGATCTCAACATTTTGTGAGCATTCGAGGATATGTGGATTCGGATTGGGCTAGTGACATTGACAACAAAAGATCCACCAGTGGTTATCTTTTTATGATGTTTGGTGGTGCTATTAGTTGGATGATTAAATGAAAGGTTGTAGTCGCGTTATCCATGATAGAGGCAGAGTATATGAAAGCCACTCATGCTTGTAAGGAATCCATTTAGCTTAAGATATTGTGCTCTAATATTGGTTTATATGCAGGAAAAATTATTGTTTGTTGTGACAGTCAAAGTGTAATTTGTTTAGCAAAGAATCCCACTTTCCATGCCAGAACAAAGCACATTGATGTGTAGTATCATGTTGTTCGTGATATGGTAGAAGATGGAAAGGTGATGGAGAAGGTTGAAACTTTGGTGAATGTTGTAGATGCATTGACAAAACCAATTAGCATGGAGGAATTCAGATGGTGTTATGATTCCATGGGCCTTAGGGCCCTGAGCAGATGATTTTGGATGACTCTTGGAAAGTCTTTGACAAGTGGGAGAATGTTGGGATTAAGGTTTCTCAACCTTAGATTCCTAACATTGATTTAATTGATGTAATTAATGTATTTATTTGTATTATTTAAATGCCTATGGTGTCATGTCACAAATTAGGACCCACCAGTTGGGTGGTATCCCCATTTGAGTTGACTGGATGACACATCATCATCCCAAGTGGACATAGGCATCCCACTTTGGAATTTATGGCATATGATAGATTCTATGATGCGTCATAAGGGATCTTTGAATGAATGGAGAAAGTTGGCACCCAAGATGGGTTATGATAGGATGTAAGAGAATTGGCTATTTTTAGCCAGTTATGATAGATTCTCTTATGGATCCTATGACAGATTCTATGGAATATTTATGACATACTCTATGATAGTTTTAAGGAATCTATCATAAGCTATTTTTAGCATATTCTAGGTTCCCAAGCTTGGAAGAATAATATTTGCATGTTAGACACTTGTCAAGGGTGTAAGGGAATGTTGTACATGTGTCCAAATGCATGTCTAAGGTGTTGAATATTGTGCCATGTGGATTTGGAAGACCCTCACCTTCTAGATGCTTCTTGAAGCTTGTAACACTCTATTTATTAATTTTCTTGAGTTGTAGAATATATAGTTTTTTTGCAGGTAATGAAGTGTTATTGGGTTAACTCTAGAACAGGTGTTTATGACGTTATGACGAAGCACTTGTATAGAAGCTTTGTAGTTGGGCTATGTTATAACTCATATTTGAAGTAATATAGAAGTATTGTGCTTTTGGAGGGTGGGTTTTTTTACCCAAAAGGGTTTTCCTCATGTCTATCTAGTGTTTATTGTATGTGTGTACTTGTTGTTCTATTTCCATTATTCTCTATGTGCATCTCTTGTTCTAATTGTTAAAGGTGTTAAAACAAAAATTTTGTAACTCTCCCCTACTTAGATTAGTGTAGGAAGTTGTTTCTGCTCACCCGACTTCCTTTCAAAAAGGAAAGGACAAAGAGATCAATATTCAATGCTCAAGATTGCAATGGAATTTAATATCCAATAATTTTGATATACAAAGTATTAGGCAAGATCATGACAAGTATCTTAATCCTATGACATGAGACAACTAACTTGACATAAAAGTCAAAAAGATAAGATTTGGACATGACAATTGTCTTCTAGAGATAATATTAGGGCCTATGTAAACTTAACATGTGAATATGTCCCCTAAGTCCTTAGTAAGTGAATTAACTAGGTACAAGACATTTATTCACACCAAAAATTCTCACAAAACTACCAATCCATGGAATTTAAATTTAAAAAATGAAGAAAAGAGAGTATTCCTCAAAGGAATTAAGAATGGAACACCCTTAATAATTCTTGATAAAAGGATGAAAATATAATTTAGAATAGGAAAATTTGATTAAGCATCTAATTGCATGATCAAACCTAAAAATTCATCCATAAGCACAAAATAGTATTATCATATTGATGTATAAGCTATGTTGTACAAGCATAGAAAGGTTATTTATGGAATTTCCCTTGGATTACCACATGAATGAGGGTTATACATCATTATTGAGCTTGAAACATGTTTAAATCCAATGACAAGCATTCCCTACAATCACCCTTAGATCCATAAGGAAGATATAGAGAAGGAAATAAAGAAGCTACTATATATGGGCCACATCAATATAAGTTCTAGTCTATTTGCCTTTTGCAGTAGTACTTGTTGGTTTGTTTTTAGGATTTACAACTTGTTCTTGAAATAATCTAAAGAACAACCAATTCTTATACTCAAATACTTCAAGAGGTTAGCCAACGATTAGGAGAAGGATTTTGATACTTTTCTCACCTACACTTTAGGCTCTACAAAATCTAGGAGGGTGGTCCTTTATAATATCTAATGAAATTACACATAAATTATAGCAAGATATTTTTTTAATAAATACAAATGAAACTCACTTAATTGGATATATTATTAGAATTTTTATGCATTATTGGCTTTGAGAACATAAGATAAGATTAAGAAATAAGTTACAACATAAAAGGGAAAATTTATTAGAATTTAGTGACCATGGATATGTAACCAACACTCAAACCTAGATTGGTGACTTAAACCTAGGCTACAAAGTCAAAGAGAAATACAATAATACTTTGGACAACAAACTTTAAACAAATTCATTCAAAGCTTGTATATCACTATCTTATAATGATATCCTTTAAAATTTATAGCTAATTCTTCTTAACAGTCCATACATACATTCATAACCCTCAAGATCTGTAATATAGAAATTTAATCTACTACTTGAATAGAAGATATATAAGAAATGTAATCAGTTGGAAAAATTTGCAAAAATGAACATAAATGATCCTTGATCAATTTATATTAATTAGAGAAATGAAGTATACAATTTAGGAGACACTTTATTGTGAAATTGTCACAATATGCTTGTGTATTCAAAACCTCTATTGCTATACAAAATGACAATTACATTTACAGTTATTCCTTGGAATACCTAGATCTAATGAGTACAAACTTAAAAAATATTCTCTATTTACAAAATTCCAAGATCCTCTACGAATGGCTTTGAATTTCCTTTTATAAAGATAAGGGAGAAACAATCTTCAATCCATGGACAAATGTCACATTTTCATTTGACAATATTATCCTTAGGATAAAACAAAAAGGTTACAACCAACTAGAAAAAGACAAAAGGTACACCACTAGAGGACAAAATAGTTAGAAGCTAGTTGAGGAGACAATCTCTAGCATTCATGATGAGACAAAAAAAGGAGAAGGCGCATGCACTTTGTTAATTATATTTGTCCATCCATGCTTAAAAAAGTCCTCTGAAGGCCAAGGATGTGCTAAAATTTCCCTGATGTGAAACAAATGAGTAGAATATCCTCCACCATTCCACTTCTTTACATCCTTAATAAACTTCTCCAAACTTATCTCAAATTTTATCAACTTTTCTATGGTAGTATTTATTTTATTTCTTTCTCAAGTATCATTTACAATAATAGCATTACAATGGGGGTAATATATTACGAAACTCATACCTCCATACTTTATAATCCTTTATCTCACCATCCTCAAATATAATGCTAGGCATGATACCATATTTAAGATCATCATAGTCTTCTAGAAACTTCTCCAAGGAAAGCTAAAAACTTTGATGCATAACCATATTATCCTCAATAGTTTCTAAAGTCTCAAAGATGATCCCTAACTCAACTAGAGCATAAAGGTCAAAATTTTCTCTCACTACCATCTTTTCAATCATCTGCTTGCTTCGACCCCAAGTATCAATAACACTTTGAACTTTAGTTTTCAAGGTATAAGCAATTTTGACTTCATTATATCTATTCCATACTTCCTCTAGATGGCTTAAAATACATGACAACCTATGACCTACAACATTTCCAACCATCTTTGAGAAATTTTCCCTTTTCTCCTTCTTTTCCTTCTCTTTTGATTCTCTCCATCATTTGATTCCCTCTTCAAGATATTTATCTCCACATTCATAGCTACATTTTCTTGGTCATCCTTATTATTCACTCCTGACTAGGGAAGTGGTATTAATTCAGATACAATATTCCATTACTCCTACAAATTTGAATTTTGGTCATTAACCTTATTTAAATTTGCCTCCAATTTCCTTACTCTGGCTTTTGTGAACATGGTCATATTCACAGTAAGTTTTGTAGCTTGTAACGAACTTGTATCATCCATACTTATGAAAATTAAATTGCTTGTTAATTCACTTGTATCATCAATGAACTTGGGCTTATTTTTCTTAGGAAAGATAGACCAGATGGCTAAAGTCTAATGTCTAGGGTTAAACCCTGAGCCAAAATAAAGTGCATATACATGTTCCTCATATGCTAAAACTAGGTTATTATCCTCCTACCTCTTAATTATGTCAAATGCAATTGAAAATAATATATCCCAACCTAGTAATGATAAACACCACCACTTTTGATAACTTCCCTACCTTTTTGGGGTGTCATTCTTGTCATTTCTTGTTGATAATCAAGGTGAAGAAAGCTTGCAATATGAACTTAAATGAGTGAATGAAAATCTGAAATATGTAGATTAACCTTTTGCCTTAGTGTGAAGAAATAATGAGAGAGAGAGATAGAAAAAACCATAAGATATGCAACAACATATTTACGTGGAGAAACCCCAAAGGGAAAAAAAATCCACCACTGAAAGAGAGGAAAGTATATTACTAATAATCTCAAATATTACATGCAGCAATAGACTTCTCTTATCATTCCCTATAAATCCAGTAGTACCCTGTTACCCTACAAAATTGAATTGAATAACTCTAGCTCAAGGCCCCAATTTATAGAGATTTGTGAGGATGAAAACCACCATGGTTTCACCAAACAATAGGCAGAAATAATACCTATAAAAACCCATGCCTCCCTCCTTGAAATGGTCAAAAAATACCAAAAATAGCCTCTTACAAATGCTCTTACAACTGTCATAAGGTATCTTTCATGCATGGGCGCCTGGGGTCCAAAAATAGCATATTCTATCATAGGAATCTATCATACTACCATAGCATCTTATGACAACTGTCATGCATGTCATAGATGCTCTTACAACACCCTATTTTGACCCAACAACCTTATTTTAGAAGATTCCAAGGTGGGACGCCTAGCTATTTTGTCCTTTTCCAAAAGGATAAATGGTAACGGTAACATTGCATTTACATTGTCTCTTTCACCACTGTTGGTCAAATAGTTTCACCTCTTATGGGTAAATGTACAAAACACTTTAGGAGAATAATAAATTAAAGTATTTACAAGGTTGATGACACCTAAATCCTAACATTCTCCCACTTGACATCATACATTGTAAATTATACCCCTAGAGATACAATTACATAGAATTAAGTATAGTGATCAAGGCCCATGGCCTTTCTGCACCAAGAGAACTTTTCCATGGTGACTGGCTTTGTAAGAGAATTTGTAACATTATCCAAAGTGTCAACCTTTTCAATCAAGACCTATCCATTCTCAATCATTTCTCGCACAAAGTGATACTGAACATCAACATGCTTAGTACGAGCATGATACATAGGATTTTTAGCTAAACATATGGCACTCTAACTATCACATCTGATCCTCACTATCCTACAATCAAAACCAATACCATTACCAAGTCTTTATAACCAAACTGCCTCCTTAGAGGCATGTGTAGCAGCCATATACTCTGCTTCAGTGGTAGACAAAGCAACTGTAGGTTGTCTTTTACTCATCCAACTCACTGCTCCTCCAAACAAAGTAAACACATAGCCACTAGTGGACCTTCGACTATCCAAGTCACCTGCCCAATCAGCATCAACAAAACCCTATATGGCCAATCACTTATCAACATTGTCACTACCATGATAAACCAAATAGTAATCAGAAGTTCCTTGCAAATATCTAAATACCCTTTTAACAAAAGTCCAATGTTCTTTGCTAGGGTTAGACATAAACCTGCTTAGAACTCCCACTGCTTGGGCTATATCTGGTCTAGTACAAACCATTGCATACATTAAACTATCGACAACACTAGCATAATTAACTTTAGACATTTCATCAATATCATCATTTGATTTAGGACACATGTCTAAACTCAACTTAGTACCAACAGGAAATGGAATATTTACTAGTTTACAGTCCTGCATTTTAAACCTTTGCAAAATAGTGTTAACATACTTACTCTAACTTAACCAAAGCTTTCTGTGAACCCGATCCCTAATTATTTCCATCCCAAGAATATATTTAGCAGCCCCTAAATCTTTCATATCAAATGTGCCAGAAAGATGAGTTTTAAGTTCCCTAATCATTGCCTTAATGTTACCAATGAACATATCATCCACATATAAGACAATAATCAGTATTTGATCATCAATAACTTTAAAATAAACACAATGATCCTCTTCACTTCTAACAAAACCCAAATTTAATGCAAATGCATAAACTTCTGGTACCACATCCTGGGTGACTGTTTCAAACCATATAGAGACTGTTTTAACCTGCAAACCAAGTGTTCTTTTCCTTTCACAACAAAACCGTCAAGTTGTTGCATATAAATTTCTTCCTCTAGATCCCCATGCAAGAAAGCGGTTTTAACATCCATTTGTTCTATTTCTAAATCATAAGCAACAGCAATGGATAAAAGGAATCTAATAGAAGTTAACTTAGCAATAGGAGAGAATATTTCACCAAAATCAACTCCCCCTCTCTAGGAGTAGCCCTTGGCCACTAATCTGGCCTTGTACCGTTCCAACTTTCCATCTACACCAAACTTCTTTTTATATATACACTTACAACCAATGGCCTTTCTTCCTTTGGGAAAACTAACAACATCCCAGGTGTCACAGTTTTTCAAAGACATCATCTCATCATGCATGGCCTGCATCCAAGACTCACATTCTTCTGAAGAGAGAGCCTCCTTGAAAGATCTAGGTTCATCATCAATACATAACAAAACAAATTTACAACGAAAATCAGGTGGGATATACCTGTCAACTAGATTTTGTTGTCTTGTGGATCTTCTCAAAGGTGGAGTAAGAGGTTCCTCCTCATGTTCATCCTCATTGTTTTCAACTTCTTTTGTTACAATAGATTCTTCAGAACTCTCTTCTTCTTCTCCATCTTCTTGTCCATCTCTTTGTTCTTCCACATGTGCATCTTCTTGCTTAGTCTCAAAATGCATTGTCTTTGAATTTTCCTTTGGTTGCACATCTTCAGGGTTAGCTCTAAATTCCCTGAAAATAACATCTCTAGAAAATATCATCTTTCGTGTTAGTGGATTCCAAAGTTTATGACCTTTAACATTTTCACCATAACCTACAAAGATGAATTTCTGAGATTTGGGATCCAATTTAGACTGCTTCACTTGAGGCACTTGAACAAAAGCCTCACAACCAAAGACCCTTAAATGTGAAACTGAAGGCTTTTTACTCAACCACATTTCATAAGGATTTTTATCAACAAGAGCTTTACAAGGAGATTTATTAATTAAATAACAAGCAATACCAACAGCTTCTGCCCAAAAGCATTTATCTAACTTATCACTACTTAACATGCTCCTAGCTCTTTCCATTAATGTATAGTTCATTCTTTCTACTACCCCATTTTGTTGGGGTGTGTAAGGTGTAGTCTTTTGCCTAACAATTCCTGCATGTTTGCAAAACTCATCAAATTCCTTAGAACAATATTCACCCCCATTGTCAGATCTCAATACTTTTATCTTATAATCTGTTTGCTTTTCAACCAATGCCTTAAATTCCTTAAATTTGGTGAATACTTCAAATTTTGTATGCATAAAATAAATCCAAGTATATCTTGAGTAATCATCAATGAAGGAAACATAATAACGAGATCTACCCAAAGAATTTGTATCCACTGGACCACACACATCTGAATGAATTAGTTCTAACAATCCATTAGCTTTATTAGTTCCTTTAGGAAATGATGACCTATTTTGTTTACCAAACACACAATCCTCACAGAAATCATTTTTACCAACAGAATAATAAAAAATACCGTCTACTAGTTTCTTATCAAGTATGGTCCTAAGACCTTTTTCACCAATGTGACCCAATCTATGGTGCTACAACATACATGCATTTGAGTGCTAGTTACAAAAGAGGAGTTACAAAAATTAGAGGCATGTAGCATAAATAAATTCCCTGTCTGAGATCCTTTAGCAACCACCCAACTTCCCCTTACCATTCTGCAACCAGACTTGTCAAATTTCACATGCATCCCAAAATCATTCAACTTGGAAACCGAAATTAAACTTTTTGTAAGTCCTGGAATATGTAAAACATCATCAAGGATTTTAACTCTCCCATCATTGAAACACAACTTTACCTTTCCTTTACCAATAACCTTTTGTGAGCTATTTTCACCCATGAAGACCTCTCCTCCATCATATTCTTTGTATGTACAAAACCACTCCTTATGAGGAGTCATATGGAAGGAAGCCCCTGAATCAATAAGCCAAGCATCATTACAAACTGTGTTAGCTTAAATAATCAAAGCATCAAAATCACCATTATCAAAGGACTTTTCTATGGAAGAATATGTATTCTTTTTCTTGTTTCTACATTCCTTATTCACATGTCCCCGTTTACCACAATTCCAACACTTCACTCTGCTCTTTCCAGGGGTCTTAGATCATCCTTTAGACTTATCCTTCTTTTCCCCTTTAGGATCTTTCTCCTTGGGCCTACCTCACACATGCAAGGCATCTTGGGAGCCACTACGCATGGTCTTTCTCCTCATCTCCTCTTAAAGAAGTATGGGAATAATATTATCCATATTAGGTTCTACACCACCACTTCTTATAGCAATAATTAAATTTTCCCAAGATTTTGGCAAAGAGAAAATCAATAAAATGCATTTATCCTCAACTTCTATTTTAACATCAATAGATGCAAGCTGACTTATAATCAAATTAAAAGCATTCAAATTTTCAGCAATAGATTCACCATCCTTCATCTTTAATGAATATAAACATCTTTTGAGATACAACTTGTTAGAAAAGCTCTTAGTTTGGTAGATTTCACCTATCTTCCTCCAAAGCTTGTATGTCATGTCTTATGAAGAGACATTCAAGAGGACAGAATCTATGAGACACAACCGAATAGTCCCTCGATCCTTCTTGTCTAACTTATTCCAATCTTCATCCAACAAGGTTGAAGTAGATAGCTTTTTATCAACTAAAACTGGTAACCACTGATCTCTCTCCTCAAGAAGATCCTCCACTTTCAACTTCCACATCTCGTAACTAGTTCCATTGAACTTCTCAATATCTAGATTAGAGGTAGAGTCCATAGTATGCAATCTTTCACAAATCTACAAAACCCACAACACAAAAGCTCCCACTGCAGCAAAAAACCTTCAACACTTTAAAAGGAAAGTGTCCCTTCCTTAACAGAATTGTTAGCTCTAATACCAAATGTTGAAAATAAAGGTGAAGAAAGATTGCAACATGAACTTAAATGATTGAATACAAATCTGAAATATGTATATTAACCTTATTCCTTAGTGTGAAGAAATAATGAGAGAGAGAGAGAGATAGAAAAAACCATAAGACATGCAACAACAGATTTATGTGGAGAAACCCCAAAGGGAAAAAACTCCACCACCAAAAGAGAGGAAAGTATATTATTGATAATCTCAAATATTACATGTAGCAATAGACTTCTCTTGTCATTCCTTGTAAATCCAGCAGCACCCTGTTACCCTACAAAATTGAATTGAATAACTCTAGCTCAAGGCCCCAATTTATAGAGATTTGTGAGGATGAAAACCACCATGGTTTCACCAAAAAATAGGCAGCAATACCACCTAGAAAAACCCATGCCTCCCTCCTTGAAATGGTCAAAAAATACCAAAAATATCCTCTTACAGATGCTCTTATAGCTGTCATAAGGCATCTTTCATGCATGGGCGCCTAGGGTCCAAAAATAGCATATTTTGTCATAGGAATCTGTCATACTATCATAGCATCTTATGACAAGTATCATGCATGCCATAGATTCTCTTACAACACCCTTTTTTGACCCAACAACCTTATTTTAGAAGATTCCAAGGTGGGACACCTAGCTATTTTGTCCTTTTTCAAAAGGATAAATGGTAACGGTAACACTGCATTTATATTGTCTCTTTCACCACTGTTGGTCAAACAGTTTCACCTCTTATGGGTAAATGTACAAAAAAAATTAGGAGAATAATAAATTAAAGGATTTACAAGGTTTATGACACCTAAATCCTAACATTTCTATATATACATTGGTCCAAAACTCAATAATAACTTCTTTCTTCTTCTATTTAGGAGATTCTATACTTTTTTTTTCTAAAAATCCTCTCCTTTACTTTTGAGGATGAAATACTTAAATTCCTTGGTGGAAATAAATTGATCATACTGCATAAATTCTAAGCAAGCTAATGCTCTCACATCATCAATTACTTGATCCCTAGTCTTGAAATTAATCAACATCCTCTCAATAGATGGTATTTCAACTACAACCCTTGAAGGGGGATGCATCACTTGAGCTAGGTCAAAATATTCTATAAATTTATTGACTTATAGGATAATCCATCAAATATTATGTAGGAGGAGCCACCTATTGTAAAGGTATAATGCTTTCAGGGATTTTTTTCTTAATCATTTGAAATGATGAAGATCTGATTCATCCCTTTGTGGGATCTTAAGTGGCACATTTTCCAATAGATTAGTTGCATTATCAATCATTGTCATTATCCTCAGGATTGGGTCCTAGATTTATGTATATGCACCTTTGTAAGAAAGGTCCACTCCTCTTCTTCTTTCCTCTACCATTTGGATCTTGACCCATTTTTCCCTTATCTTTGCTTCTTCTGAGGCTAATGGAAAATTCTTGATGAGATCCTCAATGGGATCATATTCATGTACAAATGTTGCAAGTTTGTAATTTGTCCTGACATCATGAATAAAATTCTTAGGATCATGCTTCCTAATTTTATCAACCCTCATCCTATAGGGTGATAGTTTATTCAAAAAAAATTCAAACCCTTCTCTAGAAGTTACCATGAAATCAAAGAAAATAAGTTTGGATGGGAAAATTGCATGTTTTTTGTAGTTTCTAAAATGAATCTTATCTGCCTTATTTAGATGTCATATAATTTCTAGGTATACAATTCTATCTAGAATCAATTTGGTCAGGATATGGGGATTTTTTTGGGATCCATAAACTCTAATAATTGTAGCATCTGAATAAAAGAACTAGTCTCCCCAATTGTGTTCAAACCCTAATTCTGGTTGAAGCTCCCTAAGCCTCAAGAATCTTCTTACTTCCTCTGATAATACCCAATCAATATCTTGGCCCAAATTTTTGAGGGCACCTTTGACAAATAATTTCTCAAAAATAACATAATTTGCAGCCTCAAAATGTTATCCCAAATATTTGTCCATTCTTGAATAAATAGCATCCTTTTCTAAGAGTCAAAGGCTTTGACCATATTTTTCTTCTAGCATAAATAAAAATATGAAATAATAAGGAATACTATTTGAAATGAACAATTTTGCAATCCTTCTTGATAGAACTCAATACCTTATGAATTTCTTTTGCAACATATCCTACATAATCATATGGCCCATTTACATCTCTACTTTGGATATAATTGCCAACACCATCAAGTTATTTGGGATTTGGACACTGTGGTCTATACCTGAAATATGGAAAAATTATGTAGAATTGGGGATGGATGAGTTCTAAATGCAAAGAACCTAGGATCAATTCTACTTTTCTAAAAGTTTCATTAGGATGCAAATCCATAAGGTGCATAGATTGACTTTCAACCTCAAAGGTGAGCCAATAAGACCTAGATCTAATCCTTTTTAGTCTTAGAAATGAATTGGAAATTATTTGGAATGATTAACCTAATTGAACTATATGACCTAATATTAAAAATGTAATATTTTAGAAATGCATGGACTAAAACTATAGATTGCAGGTTGATCTAGGTAGTGTCAAATGATGTGTACCTATCACCAAAAAAATGTATGGCATGTGCAAAGGGACTAAGTAACCCCTGGGTGAATGGGTATTTGATGAAGTGTCTTGAAAATTCTTTTACAATCCTTTGATGTTGGATCTAAGATTTTGATTCTTGATTACAAAATTGTCAGAATGTCATCAGTGAATTATTCTAAAAGGTGCATAGATTGACTTTCAACCTCAAAGGTGAGCCAATAAGACCTAGATCTAATCCTTTTTAGTCTTAGAAATGAATTGGAAATTATTTGGAATGATTAACCTAATTGAACTATATGACCTAATATTAAAAATGTAATATTTTAGAAATGCATGGACTAAAACTATAGATTGCAGGTTGATCTAGGTAGTGTCAAATGATGTGTACCTATCACCAAAAAATGATATGGCATGTTCAAAGGGACTAAGTAACCCCTGGGTGAATGGGTCTTTGATGAAGTGTCATGAAAATTCTTTTACAATCCTTTGATGTTGGATCTAAGATTTTGATTCTTGATTGCAAAATTGTCAGAATGTCATCAGTGAATTATTCTATATTTGAGTTTTTTATAGCTTGAAAAATTTTAGGGCTTTGAATGCAACCATGGAGAATTTTCCTTCAAATTTTCTTTGATCCTCTTCAAACCTATAACCTGCACATTCAAAGAGGGGGAAAATGTTGGGCCATTTAGGGGCTTTCCTTAGTTAAACCCCATGTAAGTGTTTCCACTTCCATAATGGCAATGCCAATGATAGGAATGATAATCAAAAGGAAGGAATGATGAATGAACAAAATGTTGCAACTCACCACCCTTCAATGGCTTCCTTGAAGTACTAAAGTCATACACATGGATTTGGGTCTTTATTTTCGTGATTTTCTTGAATGACTAAATACTTTGGATACCTACAACAAGGGTTACCCTTCACAAAAAATAAACATGAACACACATAAACTCACATAGAATTTGACATGATGTTAGGATCTTGAATTGATATAGTAATGCTCTAAAATGTTTCTCTTGAATTTCTCAATAGTGGTCTTGATCATAAGTTTTCCAATATATTTTCACTTAAATTTCAAATGATGAAAAGACTAGGTATTTATATGCAATTGTACTAATTTCCCAAAAATAGATTCCAAACGCTAACACTTGATATTTGAATTTTGGATGTTAAAATGCCACCAACAATAAATTTAAATTTGGGCCTTGGCTAAGAAGGGGGGACCATTGGCCCATGGGAAAATGGGTTTTGGCCCAAATTTCCAGAATACACTTAGTTAGGAGAAAAATGGCAATTGGTTGTGTTTATTCAATGCTTGCAATCCTTCAGAAAATGATAAAAATTAGGCTTTGGAATGCATGATTTGGAAAAATAGGATCTTGATTAAGTAAAATAATTATGGGGACAAATATAATGTGAAATTTTTGAGGGTGATAATTTTTGACAATACTTTTAGCCCCCACTTTAGTGAGAGTATGAACTTACACTCTAACTCACACTAAAGTAGAGAAATATATGTCAAGAGGGGCTTGAATGTACAAAATTTTGAAGAGATAGGATGACTAAGGATCAAGGGAGGTGATAAATCCCCCAAGATCTAAGATCCCATGGAAAACCAACATAAGCACAAAGGAACACACATGTATGATATGCAACAAAACAACATACACAAACATGCAATGTCAACATGAAATACATAATGAGAGTATGGAATGACAAGTTGTATTATGCTAGGACCCATATAAAAGGGAATTCATGACACACAATAGAAAAATATGATATTTTATAGGTGAATCATAAATTGGAAGGAACACGGGCTAGTGAGGACCATTTTTCACTAGGTGATCCCCCAAGGCAAGATGAGAAACACACTATGTCTACTAGGTGTACCCATAATAAGGTGGAAAGATTAGAAACGCATTCTATGTCTATAAGGTGTGCCCATAACAATCGTACCAAGAGTTATACTCCCCGATAACCTTGATAAGGTGCAAGAAGATGCAATGCTAATGCTACACTAAATCCATCTCCTATGAACAAAGTGGAGCAAAAATGTCAAATGTCAATTTCAATGTCAATGCAACACTAAGTCCAACCTCTGTGGACAAAGTAAAGAAAAATAATGCCAATGTATACCCCCACTTTAAATAAATTACAAAACACCATGTATGTAATTACTTTAAAGTAGAAAATGATAAATTTCATTTAAGAAAAGATCACAAGAGCTTATCTATAAATCCCTATGCCAAAGATATGTTCCCAAATAAAGCTACATAATGATAAGGTGTTCCCCCCAAATACAACATAAAAAGGTACACTAAGGGATCCACAAATTTGGGTTGAGTATATGTCTTTTCTACAGTGATATAATAGAGCTCAAAACTGACATCAATCCCCAAATACTCATAGAACAATAAACACAAAGGAGGAATAACACATAGAGAGAAAAGTCAAATAAACTTTTGGGTCAACATGGAAGAGACCTAAATGTCTCAATTTTTTGCATTTTCCCGAAAAGGAAAACACAAAACAAAAAGAAAAGATAAAGTTTACAACATATAGAGGACTGAAGATACAAATAGAAGAATGTCACAAAAAAAAAATTCTTTGTATCCTAATTATGCCAACAGAGCAACAAGGGTCATCCAAAGAAAACTCACAAACATAAGGACATTCCAAGCAACACATTATAGGAGATCACATTACATGCAATAAAACACAAAGAACACATGAAACAAACATAAAGGAGTATTGCACATGCAAACTAACCTAAAGCAAGTCATATGCATCCCAATCTTACTCATCATAAATGGAAGGCAGATAACTACCTAGAGGGACTACAACAAGTGTCGTACTAGGAGCATCTCTCGGTGCAACACGTGGTGGATCACTCTCATTAGGAGGATCATCATGATTTCCCCCATCTAAATTTATTTGCTTTAAGAATAAAATATTAAGCTCATTATGCACCTCTTCATTATTTTAGCAATTTCATCATCATCATCATCCAAATTGATCATAATGGGAGGTTTTATGATATATGTATTTGAATTCTCTTGTTTTATTTCTTGTTTTGGTTCCATGTCTTATTTTGGTAAAGATTTGATTTCTTCTTGGTTTTTTTCCATGAGTGTTGGATTATCATGCACTATTTTGTTCTTTTTTTCTAACTAGTGAGCAATAGAACATCTATGCCTATTCTCTTTAGCATTTTTTTTCTTGCACAGTTTTCAAGTTGTGATGGGGTAGGAGCGATTTTATCAACCATTGGTTTCTTCCCTTCCCTTAGGGGAGGAACTGAAGGAACCATCAGGGGTTGTGAAACCATTGTCTCTTTAGGTTTATGCACTTGTTTTATCTTTGGTAGCACAAAAGGAATCATTTTATTGTCTCTTGGTCTCTTATAAGATATGGGTGGAGGAACAACTACATATTTGTTTGAGTTACTTGGAAGGTTATTTGGTTTAAGCATGGGTTCATGAGGCTTTATAGGTTCCATAGGTTGAGGCTAGAAGAAATCCAATGAAAAATTACCATACGAAGACAAAGGATTAAACCCACTATGATGTACTATAAATATCTCATTTTCAAAGGGGAACTTTATGCACTTGTGAATAATTGATGGGAAAGAATTCATGGAGCATAATCATAGGTAGCCTAGCTTGACACAAAATTGGTCCAAAAATGAGATGATGAAGAATGATGCATCTAATTGCTTTGGTCCAATTTTAAGAGGAAGGGTGATTGAACATATCATAGGGAAAGAAAAAATATTATGAGTTTTTATCCATGCTTTCGATTGTTCGTATGAATCTTGATAAAGCTCTTGATGTTTAAGATGCATGCATCATTCTATATCATTTCCATTTGTGTGGTGATATTGACAAAGGGAACTTGGATTAAAATTTGGAGGTAGAGATTTTGTTGTGTCCATAGGTTGGATTGGAGGCAAGCGGATTAGGTTTATACTCAAAATATACAGCATGATTGAATGGAGGGAATTGGGTAGTGGGATGAACTATCTATCTTTTTCTCTAAATTGGTATGGAACTAGACTTATGGGAGCAACTTGAGGCTCAACATGATTGGTTGTTTGAGGTGTGTTTATCTTTATGATGTTATTTTTTTCTTTTGGAATGGTTGGTAGTTGTTACGGGGTACGGATTTAGATTTCTCAGTAGGAGTCGATGAAGATGTCTCTTCATAATTAATAATCAAATTATGATAATCATGAAGATTCGTGCATAAATGTATGAAGGATGGAAATTTCATCAATAAAACTCTCTCTTGTGTATTTTTAAAAGTTATCAATGAACATTCTTTGGATATTTGGATCAGGAAGAGTTAGATTAAATTGTGGTAATATCAACTGATATTAGCTTTCGAAATCTATGACCTTTTCACCTTGTTTTTACTTGCATCTCATTAAATCACTTATGTTAATCTTAGTACCAATGTTGAATTTGAAATGGTTGAGGAAAGCATCAACAAGCTCGTTAAATGATTGAATTGAGTTAACTATTGGAAAATGAACAAAACCATTCCAAAGCCATTTCTTTCAATGACCTAGGGAAAATTTTAGCTAGGAGCTTATCCTAAAAAATAAAATCACTACACATGGTGGTATATGTTGATATGTGATTTCTAGGGTCCTCATTACCATTGTACTTGTCAAATTGGGGGATCTCTATGTTTTGTGGAATTTTTTATTTCAATATCTCAAGTCACATTGGGCTCCTTTTGATAAATTGTGATGGTTGTCCACTTTGGTTTTAATTCATTATTGAGATTTTTTGTTGAAGTTATGTCACATTTTGTAAGAGTTGGTTTATGATGGAATCATTGCTTGAAATGTTTTGTGAATGAGGTGAATATGGTGGAAGTTTGTATGTATTAGGTGGGCTACTATGTTGCACATATATGAGTGGGGATGGAACTTGAGGTGTGACATGTGAAGATCCAAAATCAGAAGGATTTTCAATGGAAAGACCTATTGTTGAAGTTATGCCAATTTGGTTGGTTGTATTGTTGAAGCAAAATTTGGATTTATGTATGTAGGAATAGAGGCTATGGTTGTAGGGAGGGAGACTTGACTTCCTCCTTGACTTTGCTTGTATCCCAAAGCTTGAAAGCAACTAGCCATTGTAGGCACATTATCATCAACTATATGGGCTAGGCTACACACAACCTCTAATCCATGATCATCATTAATCAACTTCCTCATGTTGTCAATTATAGGTATTGTTATACCATCAAAGTATTCAGTACACGCATAGTCTTGAATTTTTTCTAAGTCCTTGTCCAATTTTCTTAGTTTTTCTTTGGGAACATGAGCAACCATAGTCTTAACATCTATGAAGTTAGGTACTTGTAAAGTTTCCATTGGTATGGTAACAGCAGGAATAGAGTCCAAGATGGGTTGATTATTGACAACACTAGTCATGAAAGAGTTGGAAGACTCGTGATCCATAGTGGGTGTAAAGCTAGTGCAGGATGCCATAAGTCTAGAACTACATCTTGCTAAAGTATTAGTAATAGGACACCAGGTTGTGAAACATGCAATTTTCACAACACAAAAGGTGCACCCAAGATGAAAACCAAACTTCTAAATAAGTACAACAAACTTTCATAAACATACAACAAACAACAAGAGAAAATAGGAACATAGTAACAGAGATCTCAGAAAAAATTGTTTGGCCAAGACAAGCAGGATATGGCCACCCAAGCATATCTAAGTCCTAGTCAGGGGTTCTGAAAGTTTAAAATATGACTATGTATTACACTATTTAAGAATATCAATTCTACTTGCAAATAGTTGAAATAGTAAACAACTTTCTAGAATTTTATTAATGTATCCCAATTTGATGCAAGATGCACAAGTATGCAATGATGTTGAAGATATTTAAAAAAAAATGAATACCAATTTAAAATCTAAAATATAATAATTGATTGATTCTAGTGTGCAAAAGACTTATAAATGATGATTTTTGAATGCAAATTTTGAACACAAAAAATGCACTTCACCAAATGAACTAAATGTAAAATTCCTTAAGATGTCCAATTATGAATTTCAAACTGAGATCTGCAAGTATAGACAAACTAAGTAAACAAAAAAATAAGTGTGAAAAAATTGTTGATGCACCTGTACAAAGACAGGGTCGCTCAAGGGAAAATGGGTTCTTGTTCAAGGTTTTGAAAACTAGAAAATTTAATGTCTAGTTTTTGTCTAAGGTTGTTCCTATCTAAAAATAGGTTTAATAGTGACTATTTTTCTAGAATTTTATAATGTAATGCAAATGAAAATGTATGACAACTTTGAAACAAACTGATACTTTTTTTAATGTAATTTTGAAATGAAAATCTGATCTAAATGCCTAAAACACACTCTAATGCAAGTTATGATGCAATATGAATGCAATATTTTTGGATTTTTTATGACTTTTTATTTTGCAAATATGAAAACCTAAATGATAAATGCAAGACAAAATGATGCAAAACATAGATCTAGGGTTTGAAAAGCTACCAAATCAAATAGCTATGATGTCAAATGTCAGGTTCACCAAAATGAAACATATAAAAAGGGTGTAGAATTGGGAATGGATGAGTTCTAAATGCAAAGAACCTAGGATCAATTCTACTTTTTTAAAAGTTTCATTAGGATGCAAATTCACAAGGTGCATAGATTGACTTTCAACCTCAAAGGTGAGAAAATAAGACTCGGATCTGATCCTTTTGAGTCTTAAAAATGAATTATAAATTATTTGGAATGATTAACCTAATTGAACTATATGACATAATATTAAACTATAATATTTTGGAAATGCATAGATTGAAACTGTAGATTGCAGGTGGATCTAGGGAGTGTCAGATGATGTGAACCTATCACCAAAAGTAGGATCTTGTATGTGTAGAGGGACTCAGTCACCCCTGGGTGAATGGGTCTTTGATGAAGGGCCTTGAAACTGCTTTTACAATCCTTTGATGTTGGATCTAAGCTTCTAATTCCTAGTTGTAGAATTGTTGGAATGTAGTTAGTGAATTCTATAATTTAGTTTTTTTAGCTTGACAACTTTTAGGGCTTTGAAAGAAATCATAGACTTTTCCTTCAAACTCTCCTTTATCCTCTTCAAACCTATAACCTGCAGATTCAAAGAGGGATAAAATGTTGATCCATTTAGGGGCTTGCCTCAATCAAACACCATGTAAGTGTTTCCACTTCCACAATGGCAATGTCAATAATAGGAATAATAATCAAAAGGAAGGAATGATGAATGCAAAAAATGTTGCAACTCACCACCCTTCAATGGCTTCCTTAAAGGATTGAAGTCATATACATCATGCCAAGGATTTGGATCTTACTTTTCTTGATTTTCTTGAATTTTTGAATGCTTTGGAGACCTACAAAAGGGTTAGCCTTCACAAAACATGAACATGAACACACATAAACTCACAAATAATTTGACATGATGTTAGGATCTTGAATTGCTACAATAATGCTCTGAAATGTTGCTCTTGTATTTCTCAATAGTGCTCTTGATCATAAGTTTTCCAATATATTTTCACCTAGATTTCAAATGATGAAAAGACTAGGTATTTATATGCAATTGTACTAATTTCCCAAAAATTAGATTCAAAAAGTCAAAATTTGATATTTGAATTTTGGATGTTGAAATGTCACCAACAACATATTTAAATTTGGGTCCTAGCTAAGAAGGGGGACCCATTCACTCATGGGCGAATGGGTCTTGGCCCAAATTTCCAAGAAACGCTTAATCAAGAGAAAAATAACAATTGGTTGCATTTATTCAATGCTTGTAATCCTTCAGAAAATGGTTAATTAAGTCTAATAATTAGGGGAAAAAAACATAATATGAAATTGTTAAGGTTGAAAACTTCAGACACTATAATACCCAATACCTAACATAGGGAAAAGTAGGTTTTTTCAAAATGGTCCTAAAAAATATCATAATTAAAAGGCTTAAGTTCTCCACTAGTAAACCTTTTAAATTCCCTATTTGGCCTTCTTGGTTTGAAATTGGGCAACCACTTTACTTTGTAACTATCCCTTAACTTTTGATATTCTCTGGTCAATTCCCCTAAATCAATGGGAAGTTAAATATACACATCCAAATTAAACACCTTGCAAATACAATCTATGTCCAAGGTTATGAGAGTGGCAACCTTGTTATTGATGATAGTCTTATTGTTGGGATTATATGCCCTAGCTACAACTCTAATTAGGTCAACATTTATAAAAAACATTAAGGAACATTAATCTTCCTAATCCTCACCTTCAGATATTACAAATTGGTATGTCTACTAGTGATTTTCTAAAGCAATACTTGAACAATGTATAGCTATGAATAGGAATTATGGAATCCCTACAACAATTGTTTTTATCCACTAAAATCCCTGATCCTAGACCAAACCTAGGTCATTTTGAAGACCTTGTCAATTGAACCATAATATCCAAACCCCTTTTGAGTTCCCTTGAAGCTCCAACCATGGAAAATTTACTTGGGTTTCAAGGTATACAAACTAGGGTTTTAAAATTAAAAAAAAATTGAGAAGACTTCTTTTAAAATTTTAATAATTTAATACCTTTCCAGAACCTCAATTCACCTTTTTAATTCTAGCAATTTAGAAACACAATATTTTCTATGCTAGAATGCACAAAGGGAACTTGAATTTACTTATTGTTTAAAATTAGCCACAAGCCCTAGAAACGTCATAGAAAACCCTCATTTTTTCATAAATCCACAATTTTTTTTCTCTACAATCTTCACCTTGTGTCTTGAATGATTTGGAAACATGTAATTAAGCCAATTTACTTGACAGTCGAGTAGATACGGATCAAATCTTCCATCAATGTCCTTGCATGCTTGAATGCAACACCAGTGATAGTCGTTCCTCATTTTGAATATGAACCATTGATTTACCAAAGATCGATAGTGATCATAGGGATTTTAAATCCCTTCCATGAAGAGAAAACCTTCTTTCTATTGCATAGCTTCAAGACATGTGTCACAATTTTGGGGATTCTCAGGAACAAAAGGAAAATATTTTGGGCTTCCTTGATAGTTCTTTCCTTTGTGAAACATTAGAAACAAATAAAACAAGATGTGTGGCATGATTTTGGGAGTTCAAGGGAAAATATTCTCAACTTTCCATTACTTTATGAAGGTTAAATTTTACATAAAAAGGAATAATCTATGCTATTGGAATAAAAAAATATATTTTTCTCATTCATAGAGAGAAATTCTTTGAAATAAAAGGCCCCACAATTCTTATAACTCATGTGACTTAATCACAAGCCAAAACCTAGCACTGACTAGGATAAAGGTGGGACCATTTGAGAGATTTTATTTAGGTGACTTAAAAAACCTTTGAAGCATGTGCACAAATGGATAACTTAAGTTACTATGGAAAATAGGGCCGATAGAGCATGATGAAAGGGGGATTCGCTAGAAAACTTAACTTATCGTGTTAAAAGAAAACTTATGATCAAATTGGAATATGGACCATACATGTCAATTACATTGGGGAATAAAAGATAGTTTTGCAGGCTCATGGGAAGAAGATAATAGCATGAGATACTCCTATGAATTGAAGAGGTTATGTGAAATAACACCACGTGTTCTATGGGACAAGGTAAAGCACATGATTTTTAAAAGGATTTAAAAGCATGTGATAGTAATGGGTACATCCAGTGCTTTAGGAGAGGGAGTCAATAAAAGCATGAAACATAGGTCATAAGGTTGTAACTTAAAGGATTAGATAATCGGGTAGGAGGTTAACACAAAATTAGAACAAAAGTGCAAGAGTTTCACCAAGGTTTAGAGTTTTTTCCAAAGAAACCTAATGAAAATTATTAGAAACCCTTATAAAACGATCCTTTCTTAGACCCAAGAAGCACCTAAAAATTTCAAGAGGAAAATTTTTACAAGTACCACTAGTACTATTGAAGAGAAATAAATGTACCATAAGATTTGTGTTGACTATTAGACATTAAATAGTAAATAAATCAATAATGGATATCTTATCCCTAGAATTGATTAAATGGTAGATTAGTTTCACAAAGATACATTATAATTCTTAAATTTTTATTTACACTTGAGATAGTATCAAATCAAGATGAGGGATGAAGATATTCCATAGACTAACTTTAGGTGCCATTATGAACACATCAAGTTTTTAGTCATGCCCTTTGACCTTGTTAATACTTTGAAAACCTTCCAAGCATGCACAAACAAGGTATTTGGAAATAATTTAAGAAAGTTTTTATTGGTTTTATTTTATGATATTTTTGTATATATTAAGACTTGGGAGGAGCACCTAAATCACTTGGATCAAGTCTTCATCGTATTGGAGCAACACTCATTCTTTTCCAAGAAATAAAAGTGTGAGTTTTTGCTTAAGATTATTTTTTATTTGGTACATGTCATTAGTCAACAAGGAGTTCAAATGGACCAATAGAAGATCCAATCCATTCAATAGTTTTCACCCCCTAAGAATGTGCCATAATTAAGAGGATTTTTAGGATTGTGCAACTACTATTGAAGGTTTATAAATGGATTCTCCAAAATAGCAACACCACTCACATATATAACTAGTAAGGGAACATTCAAATGAAAAAATACAGTAAAGAATACTTTTAATAAATTGAAAGAGGTAATGTGTTCATGTCTAGTACTTATTTTTTCAAATTCCTCACTTTCTTTTGTATTGGAATGTGATGCCTCTATGGAATGCATTGGATAAATTTGATGTGACAATAACATCCAATTTCTTTCAAAAGTAGGAAACTAATAGAAGAAATAAATTTCTTTATTTATGATAAATAAATGCTAGCAATAATAATTTCCTTAGTGAAATTTAGACAACATTTTTTGTGTGGTAATTTTTTGGTCAACTTCTTTCAAATTTGATCCATAATCAGAATCTTGATCAACCTACTTCAAAGAAACTCTAAAAGTAGCTTCTTTCCTTATTTAATCTTCACTTTCAAATCTCATTTCAAATGTAGTTAATGTTCCATGTAGTTCAATCAGCTTTAAGGCATTCAGATCTTTGGCTTCTTCAATAGCAGAGATTTTAGGATCAAACCTTCTAGGGAGAGATCTGAGTACCTTCTTCACAGCAACGTTCTCATCCAAGGTTTCACCAAGACCTTGAATATGAATGACAGTTTCATCAACCTAGAGCATGAATTTGGCAATATTCTCATCTTATTTCATCCTCAGACCTTAAACTAAGCTTTGTAAGTCTACAAATTTTCTTCTTTGACTTTTTCATCACCTTCATAGATGGTTTCTAACTTTTCCCATATTTCCTTTGTTGTTTGACACTCCATCAATTTCACAAATTTAGTGTTATTCAAACCACATAAAATAGCATTCCCAACCTTAGCATTGACCTCAAGACCCCTCTTTCCTTCATGATCTCGAGGAGGGAGATTTTCAGGAGGCTCATATCCTTCTACAACTGATATCCACATGTCCATTCTGAAATCCATCAAATATGAATCCATCCTAACCTTCCAAAATTCAAAATTAGATCCATCAAAAATTAGTACTTGGTTTTTAGATGAACTTTCTTGTGCCATCCTAAATATACCTTAAGTTGATAGAATTTTTCAAAGGAACTTGGCTCTGATACTAGTTGAAGGGAACACAATCTACTAAGAGTGGAGTTGAATTAGTAGATCAAATAATTTTAGAAATTTTTAAAACTATTATATGTATTTTCAATATGAAGAGCATTGAACCATACAAGTTACTTATCAAAGCACAACACAAGATAACACATAACACTAGATTTTATGTGGAAGCCCAAGATGAGAAAAACCATGGTGAGAAACACTCACAAGCAGGAATATAATAAGTGAATTTTATAATGTGATGTAGGAATCAAACTACTAGAGACACCAATCCCCAAATGAATTTGTAGGCACCAACCTACTAGAGACACCGATTCCCAAATGAATTTGTAGGCACCAACCTACTGGAGACACCAATCCCCACTTAAAAGAGATACCAATCCCTACCAAAACAATACAACAAGTAGAACACTAGTCCTACTGGAATATAGAAATAATGGTATATTTGAAATATAACTTTGATATGCACCAAAGACATAGTTGAAACTCTCTCACACTAAGAATCACCCTTTGATACTGGAACTCCATGTTTTCTTCACACTTCTCTCACATACCTTCCATTCATTACACTTACATATGCATTGTTGCTCTCACACACCTTGACACCCATAACGCATATGAACATTTGAAATATATACATGGCATTACATTAACACTCTTCAATGTTTTTCAAGAATCCACACAAACCTGGATGACATAAGGTAGACCTAAATTCAAATTACATGAAATGTGTAATATAATGGTCCAAACACAAAATTATTTCTGTGAAAAGAACTTGACACCTTGTGCCACCATAGTAACCTTAAATGGGCCCTATCCTCACTCCATTTGCAAGATTTAAATTCCACGCACTTCAAATCATTATTGCACATGCCTCAAACTTTGAATAGCTTGATAGACCTTCTAACACTCCAAAAAATCCTTGCACACTGATCTGCACCACCAAAAACTTGGGAAACTAATATAACAAGTGTAGATACACTTTCCTTCCAAACTGTAGAGCTATACTACATTTTTGAAACAAATACCACCCATATTAATAAATCTCTCTACCCAAAAGATATCCTTCTAGACCATCACACTCATGTTGATTTCCTACCCAACATGGTGTAATAAATGCATTAACTATATGAAGGTAGTCACAACATAATTGACTTGATACAAGATATGATAGATTAAACAATCTACACAACATGCTTTTGAAACCTTAAGTCAAATGACAATTCTCATACTCCTACAATCTTCTTCATCTTTAATAACCTAGACACCATGTGATAATCACTATCAAAAACAAATAACCTACTAACATCAGTTGACATCAATGACAACCTATGTCCAATAATTATGATATACTTGAGTTAAATCAATCCTTGATCAATATCCTTTTCATAGCATCCATGATAATCTAATCATTGATCATGAACCAATCCTTGATTCCACCCAAAAATAACCTCTATATGATCATGACATCCATGATAATCCAATCCTTGATCATGATCCTATCCTTGAGTTTTTCCATGAAACCCTTCTAAATGCTCATGATATCCAAGTTAATCCAATCACTTATCAGAATCCCATCTCTAGTCATGACATCTGAAAATAAGCCTATATTAGATTCTACCATTGATCAAGAAGTCCAAGATGATTCCCGTGTTGACCTCCATACCATCCATGATCACAAACTTGACTTGATCTTATCCAAACTCTAAAAACCTCTATTTCCCAAGATGAGACACTTGCCTCCCTTGGACACATAGATAATGAAATAAATGGCATGGATAACACCAAACAAGAAGATACAAAAGATACTACATATCATATCAAAGAAGAACATACATAACCTACCACATATCAAATCAAAGAGGAACATACAGAAGCTACTATGGATCACATCAAATAAGAAGATACAAAATCTACCATGGATCAAATCGACATGCCAAATTCTCAAGAAGAAACAAGCATGATGGAGGTTAAATCTACAATATTCTATCAACTAGGATCATCTACTTTTGTCAAATTAGGCTTTCTTGTAGATGAGAAAATACCAATAATTAATGGTTTCCAACTATAGAATGATGGGTTATCATCTTGTTCCCAAAACAACAAATATCCCATCGTAAATAAGATATTTCAAAGCATGCAGTATCAAGGAAGAGGATTAGGCCTACATGAGTGAGGAATTCTACAACAATTCAATTTTGTGCAAATCCTTGACATCAAGGTCTTGGCTATTGTTTAATCAAAAAATCAAATGATTTTAGTGATACCTCCACGATATTAGGGGAAAATTTATCTGATACAAACATCAAAATGGGGGCCATGTGTAGTCCTAACCATAAGGTTGCTGCCAACACTCCTTCCATCCACACTATAAACCATCATTCCCAATTCATTAAACCTACCATTTGGAACCAACAAAAAAAAAATCTTACGAATCCAAAGTCCAAAATAAAATATCAAAGGTCGTTGAATCAAACAAAGATCCAAGTAGATAAATTAAGTTAAAATGGATCAAGTAAAGAAAAGAGTTCAAATCAAATATTCGATCAAAATGTGGAGCCACAAGAAAAAAGGTCTCCCACATATAACAAATTTCCACCTCCAAAATGGTCATCACACAAAGTGCATATAAAAGTGTTGGCTCCAAACACAATCCCAATCCAAACTATAAGTGTAATCATCCATCACCCCAAGTTTAGAAAATAAAAATTTCTACATCCAAACTTTCAAATAATCCATCTGCATCTACCATCACCCATCATAATCCAACATCTCACTTGAAGTCTAAAAATCTTACATCTCAAATTTTTTGCATCTTGGAACCAACACTTTATTATAAGGACTCTCATGGCACTCTATTGTGATGTGTGTATTTTGATAAGGCCAACCTTGGTATCAGAAAGGATCACAATTACATCAATGGGTTATATGCAAGTGCTATGATCCTGAGAAGGAAAATCCTACATAGAGATCACTATTGGCATATCATGGCACTCGTCTGTACATCAGCATCATCAAAGGATTCAATACAATCAGTGATCATCTAAAATATCAAGGCTATCTAGAAAAATCAAAAAATGAAAAAGAATGAAAAAATACCAAAAAAAAAAGAAAAAAATTGTCACCTTAATGAAAACCTAGCAAACAGGTGTCTTGTGTGACATCAAAAATAAAAACAAAAATTAAAAATTAAAAATTAAAAAAAGAAAAAAAAAATAAGAGAAAATTTTTGTCCCATAGTGAAAACCACTTTGGTGGTGCTTTGGATAAGTACCATGATGAAATCCTGGAAAACAGGTGTCATGCATAAAATAAATTATCTAAGTGGACCATTACACTTTGGGGTAAGTTTTCTCATCTTCCATGCCTTTTCCTTATCATTTACATCTATCCAATCCATATCCTTTCCATCCATATTCCCTACCCACCTTGATCTTGATAAGGATTGGGGTATAAACTTTGATCATGCTTTGGAAAACTCTTGGTATGTCAATCCTTTGGTCATAGGCCATCCATAAAATGTCATTCCATTGACTACATAACACTATCTTAACCTATATCTTGAAGAAAAATAATTTATTCTTATTCAAAATAGTCCTTGGATATCATATACTAAATCCTCCATCTAATAATCCTCATGTCTCCTATCATTTACTAAAGCAATCCATTATCCTTACATACTTATCACAAGACTTGGTTTTCCCTTGTCATTGGTTTTGAGCTTCCAATCCACTATCTTGTCCATTATTCCCTCCATAATCCCATCTAGTCTAAACATATGTCATTCCAAATACAATAGTCCTAAACCATACATTCTTGCTATGCAATCTACCACATCATCCAAAACATTCCTTGGTTTTGTTCCCAACCTTATTGCAAACCTTAATCCTTTAGTCACACTATCATCATTGGGATATGTCTTTCCCATTTATCACATTGTTTTGGGATGTATACTTCCCATATCAACAACATTATCTATCAATCAATCAATCAATCAATTAATCTATCAACCTATGAATTATCACTCAATCATCAACCTATCATCAATCAATCAATTGGTTTTCAGCTCAAGACTAGGGGCAAGATCATGTTTTTCTTTGTATCATTGTGCATGCTTTCTCGCTTGCTTGTGTGTATATTTCACATGTATTTTTCATGATCCTTATAGTATACCTTTTTGTAATAAACAATCTGCAATCCATAATAAGTTTTACATCTACCACTATCCATTTTCCATAATAATTTTTCCCTTCACTAAAACTGACAGTTTGACTTGACACAAACATAACATCTTTCATTGTGCTTAACAAATCATGTAATAACAAATAAACTATCAAGGTAGTCTTCATTTCTACTGATCAATTTCCTATCTTTATCATCTGTCTTCATCATTCATCTTTGCCTATGGTCTTTTATTGTATACAGGTTGTTGCATTCCTTGAAACCAGACTAGGTGTCTTATACAAGGTGCTACATTCCTTAAACCAAGCACTCTTTCCATCATTCTTTGTCTTTGGAAAGAAGATCTAAATGGATGTTGACTCATTTGGTCTAGTGAGTCTTATCTTTTTGGTGATTTTTCTTTTGTCATGTTCTTATGAGCTACTCGAGGATATCCACAAGTGATTAGAGGAGCGAGGATGGATCATAATGTTTTATGTTTTTTGTTTATGGTTTGTCTTGATAATAGTGTTGGGGAAATTTAGTTCCTAGTATGATTCATGGCACTCCTTATCTACAATGTGTATGTTTACGCAAAGAGATAACATTTCACACCATGGTCTTTTCATACCTTGGTGTACGCTATCCATTTTGCAAAATAAAAATGCTCGATGATGATATTTGTGCACTTATCAAGACTCGTGACAACCTATTCATCACTTCCCTTTAACGTCCATTCATCTTACTAACTATTCTTCTCTTCCCAACTAACAATTCTTTCCTTCCCTTCTAACTATTCTTCCTTTCTTACTAGCATTTTCTTCTAGCTAATATTTCTTCGATCCATTCTATCTTGATCAACTAATCTTGTGCACACCTAATATCAATCTAGATAACCATTCTTTACTTCTTACTAACCTTTACATATCAAAAAATTTGGCTCAATTTTTTGAATTTTTTGCCAAATTTCTCAAGGGGACATCATAATCCCACTTTCGTTGGGGCATGCTGGGGAAAGACCTGATTAAAAATTCTTATTTTTCTTTGAGACAATGCTCAAAATCACATTGTCTCAAAGAGGTGAAAATCTACACTTAGAATTGTCCCCAGACTGCAAGAGCAGTTTTTGACTAATTCTCTGTCTAACTCTAATTCCATCTAACCCTAATTTTCATCTGAACCCAATTCTAGTCTTTTTCACTCTTCTATAATTAAATAATTTTAATTATTCTAATTATTCTCTCTCATCGTCTCTTCAATTAAATAATTATTATTTATTTAATTATGCTAACCTAAAGTTTCCTCTATGATTAATTAAATTAATTAATTTAATTAATTATTCATTACATTGAAAATAAATAAGTTTTTATTTATTTTATTTTCAAAAACTTTCCTCTATTTCACTCTTTACTTAACTCCCCCTTTCTCTCACTAAACTCTTTCATTTCTTTATTTCCTTTTTCACTTAACTAACCCTTTCTTCCACTTGACTACCTCTTTCTTTTAGTTAACTCTTCCACTTTTCATTGTTCTCTCTACTCATCTCTTACTTATTTCTATTTTCTACTTCACTCAACTCTTCAATTTCTCTTCCATTATTCTATTTTGAAAATGAGAAACTTTCCTTTGTGCATTCTCTCATTTGATCTCAATCGTTCATCTTCTATTTAATCTCATCCATTGATTCTGTCAACTTCATAGAACCTATAAATTTGACATTCACTTCATTCGAACAACCATCTTCGAATCTTTGTCACCATTATCATCATAAGTCTTTCAATTGTGCACTCTAAAAATCTGCAAGAAACGTATCACAAACCTTTAAAAGCAAAGAGGAGAAGGGCAATAGAGGTGATTCAATCATGGCATAAGAGGTATAATTTGTGTTTTGTGTGCTTTCATTTGATCTTTTATGCAAATTTGTTTTATATTTCTTGATTGGGAATTTTAGCTTAATACTAATAGTTTGGTGGTTGTGCTAATCGTAAGCTTTAAACCTGATTTTCCCCATCATACAAGCATAACTACAACAATAACTTCAAGAGACATAAGAATAGCTAGAATTAGGTCTTTTGACTAAATATGATTTGTACTTGGTCCTTCTCTAATTCTTAGTACAAATTTTTTATATACTCTCTTTTTATTTATTAATTAAATACCATTTTTTTGTCCTTTATTTTCTTTGATATGTCTCTCTTATATGTCAAAGTAACTCCTTATGCTCTTAGATCCCTTACGCATGTGCTTGCCAAATTCTATTACTATCTATGATATATTGGTTGATGGTCTTTATTGAATATACCTTGGGTTCAAACCCAATTGGCTCAAGTTTGGGGTCATTGAATACTCTTTGCATTTCATAGGAGTTGTGTAACACTACTTCATCATCCTTGAGTTGATCTAGGACTCTATGTGTGTTCAAGTTTTTCATTTTCTCAATGGTTACTTTGCAATAGATTATTTTTTAACCTCATAATCATTAATAAAATTTATCCAATAGTCTAGTAATTATGGCACATGTTTTAATTTTATTGATATCACTTTCTCTATTTTTCCAGAAGGATCAAAGTTAGGTTTGCATCTTAGGGGTGTAGGTTATGCATTTGTAGTTAAATGTTAGATTTTTTTGCACAAGTTGGTGAAGTACATGCATATCTTCTAATGACCATAGGAAACTAAACCCCTTGTTTATTTTTGGCTTTTAACAAATTTTGATTTAGTAATTTTCCTAGTTAATTCTCATAAAATAATATTATCTATAGGATACTTAGGCAATATGTATGGTTCCTTGTCAAAACCTTCCATTCTTATGTATAATTTTTTGCAAAATAGATGAACCAAATACCATGGTTCCCTAATTTTGTAACAGATTCTACTAATAATCTATTGGCTTTATCTCCTTTTATCAACCCTACTAACCACATAGAAAACACAGCATTGACTCTCTTGTAATGAATCATTGACTACTTGAATTTTAGTTAAGGATAATGAATTCATATATTAGAACATAACCCAATTTTAATCACTTTCTTCCTTTTCTCTCTAGACTAGGGATGTGAATTTTCTTTCCAAAGAGTAGACCAAAAAAGAAGTTGTGTAGAAATTTCTAGTGTCTTCTAAATTATCAGCTATCTATATAAATAATTACTAATGATTTATGCCCAATGCAACATGATGTCTTCATTCAATATAGTTGTTACATATAGATACATCCATGGATCGAATGTGGTAGTATTAGGAAGACCCATAACTCTACCCAATATTGTAGTCATATCTCCAATCTCTTGTTGGAAGTTACTTCAATACAAAATCTTTGGTGGTTTAGTGACAACATTATTTGGGAGCTACATCTACTTGGATTTTATGTTTCTCTTACAAGCATCTACATCATTAAACAAATCTTACCTTGCTCTATAGTTATCATGCACACCTTCCTATAGAATTTAATATTTGAAGGTATCCTTAATAGTGCCTATGGTTATATCAACCATAATTCTTCCCTCTACAATCAACATTCTTCTATGAGAATCATAATATTTGGCACATTCAAGAATTGATTCTAGACATTGAAGAGAGGTAGGAAAGCATGTAGCTTTTTCTAATCCATTTTTTATAATTTTCTTGTCTCTGCTATTTGCATTTGCACTAGCCATCCTTTTTTGAAATCCACCAAGTTGATATGTATTAAATCATTGTTTGAGATGTTACTGTATCCTGATGTAATCTTTTATTCTAAAGTAATACCTTTGAATTCATAGTTCATGGAAGACATTATAATATGCAATTCCAAGTTAAAACCATATTTTACTGATAATATATAATATTTAAGTCCAAAAAGCATATATTAATTTTTTATTTCATGTAGGCATCCTTTCCTACATTGGAAGTGTATTTTTGGTCAAGAGTGAAGTGTAGTTTAGTTACATTCAATTTTCAACTAAAATAAATTTGCAAGAAAAAGCGTCAAAAGTGAAATTTTATGTGGAAATAATTATGCTCATTTGCAATTTGAGTATTTGCCAAAGTGTGGGACTTAGGTTTGGAAATGAAATTGTGAATGTAGTGAATTTTTATTTTACAAGGGTTTTTCTAGGGTGCAATTTCTATAGGAAGATTTGGATGAGTGTTTATGGGAATCGAACTAGGGTTTTCTTAAAAACCATATCAGGAAGTTTTTGGTTTAAATCTATTAATTTTCCTTGATTTATTTTATTCATTTGTGTTTATCTTTCATTATCTTGTTCGATCGTTTTGTTTAAATTAGGTTCTAATGTTGACTTTTCCCTAATCGTACTCAAATTATTGTCTTGTTGATATTTGTTGAAATTACCCTAGTGCAAGAATGAAATTTGCATTTTTTTACCATGACATTCACATCTTTTAATAGATTTATCATTTTGGTAAACAAAATATTTTTAAATTCAAAGGTACTTACCAATTGATTTCAATTTCAATTTGTGAACATTTCATTTTTTTCTTTATGAGGATTATACACAGTCACTCTACCCTTCTTTTCCATGCTTGTATTTATGACAATGGTAATCACTTGTCCAAATTCATAATTTTTTATCATCAATTGAATTTGCAAAGCTCTCAATTCTACACAAATGATATCAATGTGTGGATTGTCATCAAAATTTACCTTGTGATTCAGGATTAATGGTTGGAGAAAATAGCATTCAATACACTAGGAAGATAGGTAGATAACTAATATTCAACATAGCAAAGAGTTTTGTGGGAATTCACTTTGGACGTGAAGTGAATTTTTAAAATTTAAAATGTTCAATTTAGGTAAAAAGTTATGCCTTATTCACTTCACATGGAAAGTTTTTCCTATGCCTTAAGAGTTATTATTTCCTTTTGCGGGAAATTATGAGTGAAGTGAAGTCTCAAGGTTTCTTTGAATTCTAATTAAATTCCTTATCAAATTTTCACGTAGATAGACATTTTCCACTTAAGTGAAGTGATGTTCAATAGAGGCTCAAAAATTTTCCCTTAAATTTTCAACACTAGCAAATAGATTGATGTGAAGTGAATATGTTGAGGAAGTTAATGTTCACTTCAAATAGACATCTAATCTCCACCGAGGAATATTTTCTCTTTTTAAATTATTGGAAAAACATTTAAAGTGATTGGAAATATATTAGTAAATAAAAGTTCAGTTCAATGGGGGATTAGATTTTTTACTTTGACTTGTCAATGTTTGCAGGGAATTGAAGGTGAATTATTTCAATGTTTTCATTTATATTAAGTAAAGGATCAACATTCTATCTAGCCTAACATGAGAAATTTTAATGTAATTTATCCCCAGTCGACTCTATTAGCTCATAAGAACAATATGAATAAAGGGAACATCAAGTTCACTTAGATAGAAAAACTTTGTCAAGTTATTTCTTCTTTTCAGTGCCTCATTTTAACATTCCTTCAAAAGAGACTCGTAGTATTTTGATTGTTCTACCAGAATATCATGAAATTGGAACCAACCATTTTCAAACTTTCACCCATTTTAGAACTAGAGAACTTGTTGACACCAAGAACTAGCTTAAGGGGAAAAGGGGGGGGGGTCCTCATTTTGCCAAAAGAAAAATGGGGTGTTATGAAATGCATAACAAGAACTATCTTCAAAATTTAGTAGAGATGAGAAGGGAAAGAGATTCGATTTGTTACAAAAAAGTGATAAAAATCTTTGTTTTTGCTGAAAATAATTTAAGTGGATGAGATGCCAAAGAAATTCAATCATGTTAAAGAAATATTTGGCTCTACAAATAGTTTTCTTAATGCTCCCCTCAAGATAGAAATATATATAAACCTGTTACAACATAACTCACAAAGGATTATTAGTGACGTATGTACCCCCATCCAGTTAGTTGCATATGAAGGATACAAGGAATTGAAGGAGAGGAGTAAAATACATAAGCATGATAAAGTTTATAACATTATAAAAGATATCATTATATGATAATCATGTTACAAGCATATAAGTTGGATATGGTCATGAAGGCACATGTTATAAGGTTGCCTCAAATGTATAAAAATGATAAATCAAGCACAATCAAGCATGAAACATAGTAAAAGGTGTCACCATGTGATAAGAATACAAATACACAAGTATGAGATAACAATCAAGGCATGTGTATAAGGTTACCCTTAATATAGTCAAATGATGGGATAATGATGGTGTTAAATGCTAGATAAGGATCATCAAAATATAAATAATATGTAAAATAAGGATAGGATCAAAAGATGTAAAAATAATAAGAATTGTTGAATTAGAGAATTTGAACATGATAAGGAGCATAAATAGGTAATCAATAGCATGGAAGTGACATTATAATTGTGGAACCTAAAGAACATAGGCATACTATGAGTCATGTAGCATGGTAAAATAAAAAGGAACATGTGATAAACAAGGTAGTAATATGGAACATAGAATACATAGAACCTAGGAACATGAAAAGTGGCAAGGGAACATGTGAAAATATAGATGTCAAACATAGAGCATAGGACATGAAATTCAAACAAGAGATGTAGGAATGAATGGGAAAACTAATGAAGAAGCATAGGAAATCATAGGATCTCATCATGACACATAATAAAGCATAAAATTAATAAAGGAAAGATGCTAGTTAAGTGGAAAAACAAAGTATAAAGCCTAATATTGAAGGTGAAATGAGAAGAGAAGATACACAATAAGCAATGCATAGATGATATAAAAGGTGAACATAACAATCATGGTATAAATAATATAGAAGGTGAAATGAGAAGAGAAAAACATAATAATAATATCATAAACAAAAAGGCAAAGTGTAAGAACACATAAAATGTAAAGCATTACAATTTTCAATGTATCATGGAACATATTTATGGAGATCATCCACCAAGAGGTCATCCTTCTCTCAAAAATTAGCATCATATTCCTCTTCCTTAAGTGCAAGACTTTCTTGTTTAACTACACATGTTTCCTCTTGATAGGAGGTGGTAATTTTAGTGAACACGCTACCAATCAGTGGAATTGTAGGAGCTTCTTTCATTACCCATTTTTTGTGTCTCTTTAGAGGTGATCCCATAGATTTTGCACCTTTTGAACTACAACACTTTTCTTTAAAATCTATCTAGTTCATTTAGCAAGAAATACTAATTTTTGAAATATAGGAACCTTATCTTTATTAGGTGAAAGAGTGGGTAAAGTGTACTTGATATGATTGTGTCATTTTAACTTTTTTTTAACCTCTTTTAATGCACAATGATCTTGCTCAATTTTGTAAGAAGGTTCCTTGAGGGCATGTAGTAAGTATCCAAAGTAAAGTGAATTATATTAGCAAGATTCTTATATGGATCTCATGTTATCTTTATAATACTATCCTCTAGAACATATTTAACACATTGATATACAACATCAGGGATATCCCTCAATTGCTCAAGTCATGGTCTACCAAGCAATATGAAAAATCTATCTAAATAATAATAACATTTTAAATGCATACTTCTATAGGAGCATTTATAGGGGGTAAAATGACATTAACCCGAAGTGGAAACCAATATTCTATTAGTCTTGCACTTTAATTTCAATACCATGCAACCCTATGTGTGATGGTCCATTAACTCTATGGAAGTTGCAAAATTCACTCTCATTGTAATTCTTGGGTAATAGTCTAGTTGGATCTAATTGACATGTAGGTGGAAGTGTAATCAAATTAGAACTCAATAAAATTTAAATCATAGTGTCTAGAGGCTCTTGTAACTTGTGAAGTTCCTAAAATCATGAGGCTTAAAGAAGGTACATAGGAAGTAATAGCCACTTGATGCGCATTTTCTTAGTTTCTTTATAATCATTACCATTTGAAAAAGCATTGGCCTTTTGGAATTTGGAAGATTGATGTGATGTAGAAGAGGATAATTAATATTTAAGAGTATTTTCTCTCAAGATTGTTTAGGTGAGTGCACATCTATAAAAGAAAGAAAACTACTCAAATGCACATTGCTCTCCATAGTAGGTAGAAGACACTCAAGGAAGATAATTTGTGGCACATTGCCATCAAATTGGTCATTTATTTTACCATGTAGTGATTGAAAGAATAAAACTATCATTGAAATGATCATTTACTCTTTTGGGGCACAGAATCAAATCATTCACAATTATTTTCAAGCTCGTGTCAATAAGAGAATGTTTTAAGAATGCATTATTTAGCTTAGTAATTGAGTGCATAGAACTAAGATTCAAAATATAAAACCATTAAATAGCATAATAATCTAAGGATCTTGGAATAACTTGGGTAAGATCTTATCCTTATGTGCAAAATCCAAACATCAATAGTGAAGGCTTGTAAATGGACATTAGAGTTATTTTCCATCATACAGCTTAAATCTAGGTACAACAAAACTAGGGTGCAATGGATATGTGATAACCTCAAAGGTAAGTGAACGATATGGAGGAGGATTGTGTGTGATAATAATCATTGCTATTAAGCATAGCATCCACCTTTTTCTTAAGATTCACAAAGTCTTGCAATAATGTATCTAGGGTAGAAGGAATAATAGTAGTATGAGGTGTGTGGGAAACAATGGAGAATGTATAATGAAGATGCATGAAAGGAGGTAATGGCATGGCTATGGAAGGAGTACCATAACATAAAGTGGAGCAAACATAGAGTGAAAGGGAGGAATATTATGAGTACCATAATTATGGTGTAGATCCTATTTAGAAAGATGGGATGTGGGTGGAACACTAATGGAGGGAAAATGGAGGGAACACTAGAGGTAGAGGTTACACTAGGGGGTGACAACATGAATGGTAGGAGTCATTCAAGTGGTAACTATAGAAGAAGGGTTGAAAGAAGGGTTAGAGGATACACCACTGCAATAAGCCAACAAAGCACAAATACCATGAAGAATATTCATTCCAAATGGAGCACTCACTAATTTCTAATATAAAAGGGTAGTCAATTGTTGAGGAGATTGGGCATTAGTAAGTGCATCAATAAGCATTTGGCTTATAAGAGAAATTTTGCTTAGCTACAAATGCATCATAGTCATAATCATGTTCTTCATGAACCTCTAAATTGTTCACAACATGAACATAAGAAAATACACCATTGTTATTGGATTGGGTAGCCATGTTAGAGTTCAAGTAAGCATTCATTTGCAAAGGAAAACTAGGGTCTTGGGTAGTCCATGGCATATATAAAACAATATAGCTACAAGAAATAAAGAGACAGAGCATTAAAATAAAATAGTAAGTGATCAAATCAAAATATGAAACCCTAAAGGCAAATACAAGGGTGGTTAGGTAGAGTGGGTAAAAACAAGGTGATAATGACTCACAAACCCTTAAAAAAAGCTATGGAGTACATTAAGAAAGGAAAATCAAGCCCTAATCAAATTTAGAAACAAGATAAAGCACTAAAAAACTAGATCAAAACCTTAATGTGGAATAAATAAATCCAAAGGCCAAACCCTAGGATTTCTAACATAAGTTAAACAAAATGTAAAACTAAAAGTACCTTTACAAAAATTTACTCTAGAATAATTTATTAATACATTATAATAAAATAAATGTCTTAAGATAATGAGTTGGGCTACACTAGAATAAATGCTAAATTAAATGCGAAATTGAAATAAGTTAATGTGATACTTAGCTCATTAACTAAAGATGGAAAGGGGATGTGTTAGTTCTAAATTTTTAGGATCAACTCAAAATAGTATCTCTAATTCTGCCAACTGGCTATTATTTGTCGTAATTCATCTCCATGAGTGTACATTTGACCTCCACATGTGTAAAACTAATTTCTATGTGCATAAACTAAATCTCCAAGTGCATAAACCTAATCTCCATGTGGGCAAACATGAATTGTTGTGCATGGACCTAAATCAACAAGAGGTGGCCTAATGTAACTTGCTTGCCTTAATTTTGTATGTATTGTTAAGGATATGCAATGTTCAAACACCTTTGGAAAGTCTATGAAATTGTGAGGGTCATGTTTTCAATCAAACCCCTAACAAATTGACATTATAGCTCTGAACAAAGGATTAGAAGATAACAAGCGTACAACAAACCAAGGATGATATGTTTTTGAGTTACCCTCCAATAACTACTATTCTCTAATAAATGCTACGAGAATGCCCTCATATAAATATTTTATTGATAAAAAACCTAGCACACTCCTTGATAACTTCAACAAACAAGCATGCAAATCAACATAACATACACAAAAACCACTCACAATGGCTAGTGAAAAGGTTGGCAATGCAAGAAATCAAATTTTGACTTTTAAAAGTGGGGCTTGTATCTACACTTGTGGAAGTAACCTGGTCGAGTCCACATCCACAAATCTAATCTAGGGTGGCAAATAATGGGTTTGGGGATTAGGCATGCAAATCTAGGTATTAATGATATAAGGGATAAAAAATATTATTGCATTCATGAGTCTATGACACTAATCCAAGCGGGTCAAAATAAAAAGGAAGAGGACATGGTATGCAATTTCCACCATTACTAATAGAATGTCATTGTAAGAAAATCCCCTCCTATGATATGTAACTCCTAGTATACAACTAGTAATTCACATCAATATTGCACTTATACCAAGCTTGTTTAAGTCACATTTAATCAATGACCATCAATTCCCTAATTGCAGATTGCTTAGGAAGAACTGTTTTCTCAACTCAGGTTCTCTGTGAATCATTTCTTCAGCTACATTTGCAAACTATATCATGCTTCAGGTAAAATTTGCTTCACTTGAATTAAGTCTCAGATTTAAATAATTTATTATCAGTAATGAAAATCTTTCATTGTAGGACCACAAATGATCAAAAAAGCTCTAGCAGCAAAAGAGACAAATTGCACAAAACAGGCATGTATGATAATTTACTTGACATTTTCAATGTAAGTTTCAAGGCAAGAGAAAGCAAATAAATTGAACACAACCACCATGATAAATCATTCTTGTCATGAAACTCTAATATCTTATGCATTGTAACATTTGCACCTTTGAAAACATGTAAAAATCACTATATAATCCCCTCAATGAGGTTGCCTATACAATGAATTAAAGCATCGCATGCATACAAGACAGAAATAACCAATGCCATCACAGTTTTCCAATTCATAAGATTGAGACACAATGGAAACACAACCAATCTTCTTACAAATAAATACAATTTGGTTTTTATTAGATGTGCTAGTTTATATGAAATACTTTATTGTCTTGAATTTTGGACACTAAATTACATAATCGTACCTCAAAAATGCTTCTTAAGCATGATCAAATCTTAATCAAAAGAAATCCCAAGGGGAAAAGTTTGTTTATAACCCAGCAGGCGTCATATTCAAGAATTCCACAGTTAGATACTCCATAATTCTCAAAATAGTTGAATGGTTTGAGACCCCATTTTGGACCTAGTTTCTCCTCAAGATAACTGCATTTTTCTAACTAAGCACACTATCAATAATTAAGAAATGTTCCAGCCAGTTCCCACAAGAGTTCTTACCTAGCTATTACCTTAAATCTTAGTATTCCAATCCTTGCTGTCGACTCCTTAATTATTCATGGATCTTTAAAGCATTATATACCATACCAAAATCACACACTAAAAATTAATTTGTCTATCACACTACAATTGCCATTAATCTTTAAGTTAAATGTAAGGATAAATGTTCCGGGATGGATGCAAAATTACTTAACCTAATGCGTACCATACAATCATATATGGCTAGTCAAGGTTCTCTCAGCAAATCAAGTTGAACTGGATATCACACCAAAGATATGCACATGTAAATCCACGTCCAAAATATGACCACAGCCATTATTGATTAAAAGGAGAAATAGGCAAGAAAAACTAAGCTCCTTTCCTCTGGTGCTAGAAAGAAAAATTCGCTTGCTTTCTAGAAGAACTTCCAATTTTAGAAGTCGTGCTGAAAAGTTGCATAATTGTACTGAATCCCTTGGTATTTTGGTGAAATTGACATGGTAAACCATCAGTATACACTACAACTTATGAGGATTTGAGGCTTTCTTTACAAAAGAGCTTCAAGTACTAGAACTGAATAAATGATATGGTACATATCCCATAGAGCTTCTAATGTCACCGACTATTTCATTACATTTCTCGAGAAGGTACATCATTTGATTGGAAATATCTGGTGGTTCAGGTGCTACTGCACTATTTTGAAGGCCTACAACTGGCACAGAATCACGACAACTTTCATTTTGAGAAAATCCAGTTTTCACATCATTTATATCAGGCCTATGCTCCTTGTCTAAGAGAAAAGTTACACGTATAGATTCCTTAATATTAACATTCCCTGATTCATCAGGCTTTTTTAAGCAGGACTTCAATTGGATCAATGGTAATGTGTAAGCCTCATGTGAAGGACAATCATCAGATGTTTCTGCAGGCATATGTCCATCAGATGGTAACAATGAACACAAATCATGTGTCTCAGTATCTGGTAATTTAGGAGGTTCATCTTGAATACTTGCTTCCGACATGTTGAACTTCACAACTGGCACTGAGGAAGGCACTTCTTCCCTAATGTTTCTTTCTTTGGACACTTTGGCATTGCCCTGCAATGTCTCAGTCCCTTTGTTCTGTGATTCTGAAGCACTCTGCGGCAAAGCAGCTTCCTTTGTTGGATGAAACATTTGTTTAAGCTTAAATTTCACATTCGCTTGACCAAACAAGCTATTCTTCGTTGCATATTTATAAGCCGCTACAGCATCAGATGTACACTTAAAAACAACCCGAGCGCAGTTTGTCTGACAATATATTCTAGTTCCCGAGATATCTAATTGCCCAAATCGCACAAAACGTGCTTTCAACTGTGCTTCTGATGGCAAGGCAAAACCTTGTGGAAATTTCATGGAGAGGGCCATTGGCTCCTCCAGAGTTTTGCAAGAATCAGATGATTGGCTGGACCTCTTTTTATATCGAACTGCCTCTCTTGAATCCCTTCCAGAAATGCCAGAATGCCTTTTTGCACTTGTTTTTGAACTAGACTTCTCAGGCGAGCTGTATGATTTCTTTGAGCTTTTTGAATGGCCATCAGACCAAGCAACATTTTTTTTCTTTTTGCTTTCCTTGGCTTGTGAGCCTGCTTCATTGGTTTGACTCATATTATTGGAAAGCTTAGTAACTGGCTCTAAGTTAGACACAGCAACAACTGCAACCTCACTTGATCTAGAGGCATCCGCACCATTAGCATCCACATTACCTAACAGAGACAATAAAGGCTTCTCAGCTGCCTTGTTCTCTTTCTTATCCTCTTCCATTTCAAGGCCAGTAGAAGGCACAACATTCTCAAATGTATCTGCAATATCTGATGAATCCTGAATTTTTTCATACACTACAGATCTGAATCTCAAAAGGATCCTACTTAAATCCATTTGGCAATCCCATTTAATGCCATGGAATGGACCTGTTGCAATGGACCTTAAATCCTTCACTAGTTGATGAAGAAGAAACTGTGAATCAACTTTTCTCTCATAAAAATTGAGCCCTTGATCTTGAACCAATAGTAAATCTGAACATCCTTGATCATCCTCTTTAGATTCACCCCTTCCATCAAGATGAGAGGTATGATTACCATCATATTTATTTGTTACCACATCCCCCGCTGCTTGTTTGTCAGATGAATTCACGTCATGCTCAGTGACAGTAGTTGGCATTAGCTGATTGCTGTCATTACATCGATCTTCTACACCTAATGATGCAGATGTTCCAGGTCTTATAAATGCTTCTGGCTTGCAGACAACTATGCGATCACATGTGGGCTTGAAATTTGGACTCTGGCAAACATCATCCATTTGAGCAGCAATTACTAAATCCGTGCCTGCAACAACATTAGTTTCACTGCTCAAGCTACTACTAAAATATGTGCTAGTTTCAGAGGCTAAACAAGTAATATCAACATTGTCATTTGCCACTGGACTGCATTTATCAACATCAAATATAGCAGAATTACCATCAACATTAAGTTCAGATACTTTGGAGGCCCCTCTTTCCTCATAACTCCTGATTTGACCATTAGTTAAATCATTCAGATTGAGAAGATTTGCATTGGCATTTTCTGATACATGTTTGAGAGAGCTATCTGATCCTGGACCTACTGCAATACTTGGAATCTTCCAGTTATTAAAACAAGCTTTCTTGTCAAGGCTTAACTTACACTTACCATTAGAATGCATGGCATCCAAATGGAAATCATGGCGTGCATCAAATTGCAGTTGATTACATGTTAGATTGGCACTATAATCTAAATTTTGAATATTCTCATTTGCTGTTACTTCACTTTCCTCATGAGCACCATTGTTGAAAACTGAGTGGTTCCCAGCATCTGCCAATGCTTCATTTGCACTTGTCGGCCCAATTGATTCATCCAGCTCAACGTGATCTGATTTAGCTGAATGTTCTTCCTGTAGCCTTGCATTTAAGATATTGCCTTCTGGATCAACAGCATCTGGTTTACTGCTTCCCAAATCCACTCTTTGTTTCTCGTGAATTAATTTGTCATTAGTTAAACCCTCTCCTCCAGCTTCAACAGTCTCCTCTGATAAGATATCACCAGCAGCCTCCTTCCCACACAGCAGATTTCCAGTCAAATCCTTCTCACTGTGTAGAGCTTTTGCAGATTTTTTCTTTGATGATGATTTAGAAAAACTTTTTTCAGATATGCTACCAAGAACTTTATCCCCTACAAGATCTTTCAAGAGAGATTCATTCTTTGACTTGTCTGCTTTTCTCGACACATAACCAGCTTCATCAGAATTCGCTTGTTCTGTAATTAGAAGGGATTCAGCAAATGCCTTTGTCTGTCCTATTTGAGTTGTATCTTCAGAATCAGCACCAATCTGAACAGCCTTTTTATATTTCTTATTTGGCAATATTTTTTGCAGCTTGTCTGTAGCTTCATCCCGACGAGCGTCACTTTGTACAGATTGGATTGAGAAAGATTCTTTATTTAAATCATCAGAAACCAGTTTCGTTCGAACTCTTTTAGACATCTCAAGGTTGGTATTTGAAGGGCAATCATTCAATACTTCAGTTTCACTTATCCTTCTTTTCAAAGCACGTTTATCCATGCTATTATTTTTCTCCAGATGTAAGTTTGGCTCAGCAGTTCCATTTTTCCTTTCTTTTTTTTCTTGAAGATTGTGCTGACCTCTGTAAAATCTCTCCTTTGCCTTCTTCCTTCCTTCTGCTTCTTTTTTATCAACAGTATGAGCTTCCTTCTCCTGATGTGAGATCTGATCAGTAGATTCCCTTTTTCTTCTTTTTATTTCCTGAATAGCATGCCTTCTGGGCAATCCCTTCTCTGTTTCCTTCTTTTCTTCTTTTTTTTCAACAGATTGGACTTCCAGACGTGGGGTTTGATCATCAGCTTTCCTTTTTCTTTTCTTTACTTCTTGAAGATCATGTTGTTCTCTGTGCAATCTCAGTTCTGCTTTCTTCCTTTCTCCTTTATTTTCAATAGCCAGAGCCTCCTCCTGTTGGCTTCTCTTCTTAAATACATAATTACTAACATCATCAGTTTCCTCTGCATCACCCAACAATGTAGTTCCCTGATCAATTTTGAACTTTTTAATGCCATTCGGCAGAGACCCTCTGATTGTAGAATTTTGTTTTTCATTAACTACATCTCGCCTTTTAAACAAATATGAGTCTTCCTTTTCACCGGCTTGACCTTCAAGAATAGAAATCCCTTCTCCATCAACCAAATTAGAATGCCACTTTTGATCCTTCACAGAGACCTGAGCCACTGTCTCCCTCTGGGTACCTGGTAAATTATTACAGTTTATAATCTTAGAGACAATACACAAATTATGTCAAGATAAAATAGCTGTTCTCAACCAAATCAAACTAGATGTTTACAATTTCTAAAGGTAAGACAATTAAATCATTAAAAAGGCTCTGTTCAAACCATGATTTCTTCATGACCAACATTACTTTGATCAAAATGCCTGGCAGGCTGACAAAATCTCATTGCCAAGAACTTGATTTTGTCATTATTTTAATAAGCTGGGTGCAAAGTCATTTGTGAAAGAATGGCCGTCCAAAAGGTGTTAATGACCATTAAAACTAATTGAATTAAAGCTTGCATTCATCCAAATCAGATACAAGAAAAGTATACAAAATATAGACATTTACATAAACAATGAAAAATGGCTAACTAAGAAAAATAGATCAGTGCCACACCGTGCCTGCTGGCAATTTGATGTGCATGCGATATTGATATAAAATAGGAGTTCCATTACATTTTTGAGGTTATTTCCATGGGATGCCTTTTCCAAAACATCCTTTGGAGGCAGATTGTGTTCATTATGACTAACATGTTCACAATACAGATAGAAACCAAACATCTATCTGGATGCAACTCTGTCCATTGAGGGCTAAAAGGTTCACAATGAAGATAGCCGCCAAAGAATTGAGGCAAATTATTTTACCATTCAAATGTAAAGGTGATACATACATCAACCATGGCACGAGGTACAACCCCAAAATTTACTCAGTAGTTTCAATCCATCTGCCAGAAACTTGATACATTAAAGCAAAAGGCATTCACAGACAAACAAAGTATATACACCTTTTGTAGAATCCTCTGGATCAAATTACATAAGCAATTCAAAGTCCAATTTCTCTTTACCACTTTTTCAATTCTTTGGAATGCAGAGCCAATACATGTAAGGGTAGCTATTCCTCCATGACATGTTTAGCACAGCAACCAAGCCATAAAATTTGGTACCATAGTTTAAAAGAAGATTTAATTCTATGCATCCTGACCTTCACATTGAGAAACACAAAACAAAAAAAAGAATAAAACCAACATTTCCACCTTACCTTCTTCACAATAACGAAATTGCTGATCAGAAACAGCATTAATTTCCAAAACACTTCCAGGCCTTTTCTGCAAAATTCCCAAGTCTTCTCGATACTTTGCAGACACTGGAACAGCGGTTGCTGCTCGATATGCCCTCACTTCACCAGCAAACTTGATCCCCATAACAGTCCTGTTCTCCCCACACCAAGGAGATACGGCCATCCTCTTGACAAAATCAAGCATCTGCTCAGGCCTAAACCCGTTCCTTGCCTCCTTTACAAGCCTATCAGGATAAACAACAGGCTGTTCCCACCCTGGCACCGAAACTTCAACATAACCCTCCCTAGCTGAACCATAATTGAACTTATTCCTGCAATTACACATCAAACCCAATGCAGCACGCCTGTGCAATTCATCTACAGCATCCTCAACAGCCTCAATAAAACTCCTCGAAACTGTTTGCTTCGACTTCTCCCAAAATGTGGGCTCAAATGGAATCAAATTGGACTCGACAAACCATCCAAAAGTGGCATCACCAAAAAAAGCCACAAGCACATGCCCACTTCTGCGGGACCTTTTAGCCGTGGCGGTGGCAAGCGCAGGGTTAAAAATTTGGCCCGGCCACCATGGATGTGACTTCACCTTTCCCCACACCATATCCCCTTCTCTAAACTTCGAAACCCTAGAAACCCTAGAATCATTAGACAGTGAAGATTCATCGATCCTACTCTCAATCTCGATTGGGGTATTGGAATCCGCCGCTTTTCGCTTAATGGGTTTTCCTCCTTTTCTGATTAAAACCTTACCAATTGGCAGGGCATCTTCATCTTCCTCCTCGGCCTTAATAACTCTACTTTTTTTCTTCTTGTGGTCAGAAGTTCGAGTCCCTGCGGCCTTCTGGCCAGATGATATTTTCTTAATATTATCATTATTATCCTGGAGGAAATTCATGGCCGCTGATGATGATGGTGGAGATGAATACATTGATGTTTATGAAAGCGTCTATGTTTGAAAAACTATCTTTTGCTACTGCAATAAAACCCATACCTTTGCATTTACGTGCTCCACAGTGGTCATGTGCAGTGCAGAGCTCTTAAAATCAAAATCAATGTGAAATGAATCTGAAACTGCTGCTTTTCACCTCTCTCGCCTTCTTCGATTGGGAGGAAAAATAAAATGAGATGAGTTTTGCTTTTTTGCGGGATTTATTTCGGTTCAATTAGCCGCCGCCCGTCGGTCCTATGAAGAGATTACACAGTGCTGTTAATCCTTTCAGCTATGCATTTTGAATTAAAATTAAAATAGTAATTACCTTTCAGCTAGGAGATCGGCTTGAAACAATTCATTAATATGATTGTTACAAAATAAAATGATAAATTCATTATTAGTTTTTTTTAATTAATATTCTTTCAATATTGTTTCGTTGGTGAACTATATAACTAGCATTTGCATGTATGGGATGTTCAAGGATTACGTGGATAGGAAAGTAAAGGTAAAACAATAATGAATTTGAACATTACATAATTTAGTATATTTATATACAAATCTATATAATTACATTATATAATTGTTGTGGATGCCTTCATTGTTTTGAAACTAGTAGATTCATGACACCAAGTTGGTTTTCAAGATGGATGCATCCTCTCACATAGTTGGTTACTTGGGCAGGACTCAATGGTACAATTAAGTGCCAACATTCTTTTGATATTATTACATTCTTTTTTAAAATCATGTCTAAATGATTTCAACAAAACAAAAAAACAATGATAACATTCCTTTGAATTTTTTATTGGTGCATCCCTTGCACCTTTTTAAGTTGCAACTGTTATTTTTTTTTGTAGCTCCTCTTATGAAGTCCTAAAATTCGATTGCATTGCAACACAATATCGTCAGATGGATTTTCTCAAATAATTTACAAAGAAATTCTCAGATTCCTTTGTTTTGAATAGTGAGACACTTGGGAAATGAAACATAATGACAGTGGCAATTTTGTAAGGTACTAGTGACCATAGGAAGCATCTGATAAATGCTAGAGTGGGGGTTTTATGGCCAGAAATAAATATGCATATAATTTTTCACATGTCATAGCCCATAAGATAGAACAAAAATTTAAAACATTTGAGCAATCCTAAACAACAGATCTTGATTGACATTGATATGCCTGGAAGAAAGAATTATTTTCAACTAAAACCCTTCAAATAGAATTATCTTATTGATGCCTAGATGTTCAATTTCAATGCAATGACTTGGGGAATGAAATGTAATGACAATGGCACTTCTCTAAAGTACTTTTGGAAGTATTGTTTGTAGAAATACACATATGTATTTAATTATTTATATATCGAAGTGTATAAAACATAACTTCAGAAATATTTGTTTATATATTTTTATTATTTTTACATTTTAGTTTATAATAATTATATTGATGCATTATGTTTGTGTATTCACTTATCTAAATACATATATGTCCATGAACAATTTTTATTTTTTTATAAACCCTAAACCACATACATTATCAAATGGTGTGGTGACATATCTAAATATATCAAATACAACCCAAATGTATGTTTGGGGCATTTTAATAATCTTTTGAGTAGCTGATACTATATCATCAAAAATATGGGAGCAAGGAATAACCTATTTTTCTTATGTTCATAACTATTTAAAACATTTATGAATCTTGAATTGTAATATTATGATCAGTTGAATGAACGAGACAACTTAGAGGGGGGTGAATCAGTTCTAGCAAATTAAAACATCAAAACCCTCAATGGTAATTAGATCCACATGCATTTATTAAACCCTTATTTTGTTAATGTGATTAATCAAAATGCATATAACAAAAATTGAAATAACAACACCATACACAAGAGAACACCAAATTTACGTGGAAAACCCCATGAGGGAAAAACCACGGTGAGGATTAGCTCACAACATAAGTAATAACAAAACCAATACAAAGGCTCACTGCCAAAATAGGACACACTATCCAAAAAGTCTCACAACTAAGGCTCACTATCACTGAAAGAATAGAAGAAGATAGAAGAGAAATGTTACACAAAGAACAACTTCGCAATGCAACAAGAGCCCACCACAATTGCTCCAACACTTTCACAACCTTGCATGAAAGATTTAGGACACCTTTAACTAACTACTTTCAGGAATCCAACACTTGAAATTCACACTGCTCTACTCAAATTCGCATGACACACATTACTCGCATCGATCTCACATCTATCATGTCTCTTTCTTTATTCTCTCTCTTTTCTCACAACACCACACTTATTTATATCAACCTCAAACTTAAAAACCTTCTCCAAGGTCGGCAACTATCCATTATACTTATAGGTTCAAATTAGGTTGGCACCTAAACATTCCCACAATGGATAGGAATGAAGGTGACCCATATAAATCCTTAATTAGGACCCAAATAGATCCCAACACATCTCAACATGCTTTCTCAAGCCTCACATGTAGTGTTAACACAAGGTCAACTAATACCCATGCTAAACACCATAAACATTAAGTACACACTTCCTTAAATCAATCTGAAACTTACAGACACCAAAATTCACTTGAACGTAATCTAGAATAATCTTCAAACTACCTAAGATTCATCAAACACTTCATTCAATCTTGCATCACACAAATACTTCAACTCAGAACAACTAGTAAACCTTATTCGCACATTGACGCATGAAACACGCATTGTACTGTACCAAATCAAGTGAAACCTTGAAATCTATATGATACAAGCAATATAAGAAACTTCCCAAATCTGCACAACCTGAAAAGAAACTACAGAGAAACATGGAGCAAATACATTTCTCCCAGGCGATAGAAAACATCACTGAAAGACTAGTTCACACACTGGTGAAAATATCTCACTCTGTACAATGATCCAAAAAACCCAAATTCAGAATATAGCAACCTCTAACAACCTTGAACAACATACCAGATCTGCATAGGCATAACATCAACACAAAAGAAACACGAACCACATCCCAAAGCACATTTTCAACACTTGCACAACACTGTTTACCCTGTTTATCAAATTTTCTTAAAAGCACTTGGAAACCAAGTACCAGAGACATCATCTAAGCTCATTACTTCATTCCAACTCATCTTCAAACATTGCAACAAAATTATAGCTCCATGTACTCACAACACTTCCTTAATATCTCAACTTCACATGCACAACCTGCAACAATCTAATTTTCACTTTTTCACAATTTTCTTAATATCCTCAACGTCTTCATCATGCAACAACTTCCTTAACACATAGTTGACATCAATGACAACACCAGGCAATAGAATTTTTGTTGACATCAATGACAACACCTCATACTTGTAACAATGATACCAATGTTAAAATCTTGTACTTTGATGGTTCTTTAATGTGACTTGGCTTCCTATTTTCCATAAAGGTTGTTGTATTCCCAAATTACTTGTAGAATCTATATAGGTTGTCCTTAGAAAAGAAACATAAATCTGAAATTTCAAGTAAGGAAAGAAAGTAGAATCTACTACTTGTGCTAGAAATAAGTTATATTAGCTTGTGTAAAGAAAGTGTTGATTCAATTTCCTTTTAAATGTATTATGTTGATGGAATAAAAGTATCATATATTGGAAAAGGAACATGTGTTTCTTATTTCAAGATATTGTATCTCTTCTCTTACAAAATGAAATGGGCCATTTGTTTTAAATAAAAAACACACATGTGTGTTTCTGTAGTAGATATTTTAATTTAAAGTGCTTTAAAACAAAAAATCAATGCTTTAAAAAAATAAAATATTTGGAACACTCTAATAGAAACAACAAGAATTCTTTATTTTTTGGGTCAAACACTAATTTATTTACTATTTCAATAAACCTGTATTACTCTAGTTGAAAAATAGAATTTATGTTGTTGTTTGAGGTATGTTTAAATAGTTATGTGTAATGTTTCTATAAAAGAAAACTTAGACAGGAAGAAAACCATTGTATTTGGTTGGTGAAAAAAAAGAATGAAATAACTTGTTTAAATTTCATGGCCCAAGAGAAATTATCTTTATTGAGAGGAACTGTAAGTATTGCATGACGTATTCTTGTTGCATAGTAAAAAGAAGAACAAATGGATAGCATACATATATGTACACAACTAGTGACCTATGTGTTAGCGCCAACCATAGACGTACTAGATCTTACCTGAATCATACTCTTCTATTCCATATATGCATTTTCTTTTTGTGGAAAATGTTGCATAAAGGTAAACTAGAAATGATCAATAAAAAACAAAACACTTATGTAGCTAGTTGCTTATACCCACTACCCAACATTTACCCTACAAGGAAACTAACCAAATTAGATGTAAATTATTTTAAAATTTATACATGCAACAAGCTTTCAAATAAAATATAAGTATATAAAAAAAATCTAAATGTTTTAGGAGGGGCATAGACCAGTCCCAACCTCTAGCTACGAGGGTTGTAGCCCCATGGGGGAGCCACGATCCCCATCATGGGTTGTGGCCTCCCTCATGGCAGGTCACCCATGTGATTGATATTTTCCTAAATCCAACAAAACGAATAGCTAAAATTCATCCTTCAAACGTTTAATGACGAATGGAAAAGAAAAAAAAATGTATTAGCTACACCACTATTGGGTAATGTAGACCAGTGGCAAACAATGCAAAGCAATCAAAAAAAATGGGGGCAACCTGTAGCCAGTTGTGCAATGCAAATCACCCTCATAAGCCTGGCTTTAGATCAACTAATGAACTTGCAATGATTGAAACATTATTTGATATAATTTTTCCTCTCAAGAATCACATAGGTGAAGCAGTGCCAGAAACTTGCAATGAAACCCCAACGCCATGCCATGTTTGATGCAAATGGCAGCAATGTTAAGATGAATAGAATAATATTAGGGTAAAGGCTTCTAGGGCCATTTATGGAAATTGGAGGTGATGATCTAGGGTGATTGAAGGGAATATAAAATTAGATATAAATATCATCCACTACAGAGTAAGGGAGGCATTTATGACACCACATTCACTTGAAAATTGGATATGATTTTACAGCTACGAGATTTGATTTTATATGATTTTACATATACAAAATTCAATTTGATATGATTTCATATTAAATTGCAATTCTCTTGTATGTTGGCATTGCAACTCTGCATTCATTCGACAATATACAGGCAAGCAAAATTAATCTGCAACAAACCTGAAAATTATTTTCTGGTAGCTATGAATAGGTTTAACAGCATGAGATAGGTATGCTGGCATTTGTGGACTCGAAAGCCCACAATAGAATCCTATCGGCTAATTAGTTTTCACAATCATTATTTATATTTGTAAAGAGAATAATATCTCTTAAATGTAATTGATCAAGCATTAGTTGTTCTATTTAATAGAGTTCAAGCATAATTGTAATATATACACAAAAATGAATATGAGAGATGGGAGTATTTAGCTTTAGAATTGGTGATAGAAGAATAATGTTGATAGTTTGAATGGATTTGCTACTATCATATTATTATTTACCTTGTTTAAGATGATTTTCTTAAATTTTGAACTAAACCATGTCGATCAACCCCAAGCTCCACAATTTTAATCCTAAATATATAATAAACTTTATCTAGACTAACAAAATGTGCACCTAAGCGGCTGTAGCCTATCATGGTCTCAAATTGGCTCAAACCAAAGGTTATAGGAAAGTGTGGTTGGAGGGGGACTCTCTGAATATCATAAATAATTTGAAAAATTGCATGCCCCCTCTTGGACTATTGAGTCTTTGATAAGGGACTCAATAGATATTTTGAAATCTTTTGATGAGTATTATATATCACACATCTTAAGAGAAGGTAATGGGATAACATATATTTTCGCTAACATTGGTGTTAAAGAATTTAGGGAGTGGGGTCTGAATGGCCCTCTTCCTATGGAGGTTATTGCTACTATGAACCATCATTGTTGATTTTAATTTGATCAACTTCTCATTATGGTTGGCGACATGCATGCCTTTCCTCATGTGGTGGATTGTGATGAGAAAGAATGGTGTGCAAGATTTGAATCAAGAGATTGGTACAGGAGCTGGGTGTCGTAGGAAATGAAACTCTATGGTCATTACTATCCTCTGCTCCAACTTTGGCCTTACATGTATTCTAGGTGATTTTTGTATTGTTTTCTAGAGTCTTCTTTGTTCTATGATTGGAGCCCTCAAGCTAGTTACTACTAATTGTGGCGAGATGGGTGGAGACATAAATCATGTTCAACCCTCCTCTTGTGAAGCGGCTAGGAAGAGGAAGGAGGTATAGCAAGTGTTGGAGAAGGGAGGGTTAACTCCCTACTTGGAGAAACTTCATGGTAACAATCCTGAGGTAACGAGGCTTTTTGTTAAAGGATGGAATGACAAAGTGCTTAAGCTTTATGGGATGGAATTTGAGGTTAACGAAGAATTTATTGTTGGTATAACTAGTCTAGCTATGGATGACATGAAAGTATTTAGGGATAAAAAGGAGGCGCGGACCACTATAAAAATCTTTTTCAAAGACGATGAAGAGAAGGATTTTAGGACTATAAGGAGTGGTGGATATCAGAGAAGTTATCTTAAGGTTTTATGGGGGGATGTTGTAGAGGAGTTAATGTGCTACATTACATTGGAAGGCCATTTTTTTAGCGGTTAATGCATACCAGTTCATCCTGCTTAACCACTTCTAACACAAGAAGAGGGTTTCTTTCCTATTCTATCTTCTGATGTCTCTTGACTCAGGTCTTAAGGACCACAAGAAAAATCTAAAAAATCTCATCTTGCATGTAGGGTTAATTCTTCTCATCTTTGATTATGCGAAGACTTTTGAAGTAGCTAAACCTATGGTCACCCTCAAGGAAAAACAATCCAAACCTACTAAGGAGTATGAGATTGCTTCTGAAGAGGAACCAACTAACAAAAAAATCAAGAAAAGAAAATTGATTTTGGAAAAAGAGTCTGAGTCGGAGGACAATGTGGACTTTGTTCCTAATTCCCTAGCATCTCTGGAGGGGGGTCCACATGCCCCTACAACGGGAAAGAAGAAAAAAGGGGAACCATGTGCTAGCGAGGGTTATTTAACTTGTAGTGAAGAAATTGTTGTTGTGCTGAGTAGGGATCCAAAGGTGAAGAATGACTCGTATGGGGAGGCCTCCTCACCGTCCCTGGCTGCTAAGGAGAAGAAGGTTTTGGGGGAAGGAAGTGGGAAGAAAAGGTTTTTGAGATCTGCATGCCAAATTTTGGATAAGGATCTTCCTGTCACCATTGTAGGTAGCCTCTTTGCTGATGATTCCCCTAGTGTCAAGCCGGTTTTGCAATTGAAAGATAATTCTGGGGAAGCTGATGTTGTTGTGGATACCCAAGATGTGGATATGGTGAGGATCAAGAAGAGAAAGGTGGTGGCGGAAGAAATTGCAAGCTCCATCCACAAACTCAAGCCTTCGACTGCTATTGAAAAAGGTAAGGATACCCCTGTTGGTCAGGATAGGGTTAGTTCCTCTGTGGAGAAGATGCCTTGGGAAAAGGTGTTTTTAATATTGATAGAGAAAATTTATCTGATGTGCTTGGATATGCTCATGAGGGGTCCATTGTCTTGTTTAAGCTTTTTAAATGGTTTTGTCATGAACTTAATAAGACTAATATCAAAGTTAGAGGTGTGGTTAGTAAGGTTGAGGGGTCCTCTATCCATAATCAGATTGATGAGTTGTTTGACTCCTTAAATTCTATGGTGAATATTGTGGCAAAGGAAACTATCAAAATGAAACAAAATCTTGAAGGAAGAATCCTCATCCTTGAGGACCAAATGGTGAAAATCTGGGATACTGTGATGAGAGGAGCGAAGGTGAATAAATTTGTTGGTAAATATGAGTCTATTGTTGTTAGTTCCCCTGTGGTTAGTGCTAAGAAGTGTAAAGATAGTGCCCATGTTGAAGAGGTAATTGTTGTTGGTAAGCAGACAAAGGAGGAAGGAGGAAGCTATTGTTAGGAAAGGTGGTGAGAAAGGTATTGTTTTGATTTCAGAGGTTAATATAGAAGGACTTGGAGCCAGGACTAGGAACAAAACTAAAGCTCAGGTTGGGGCATCTGGAAAGGATATTTTCGATGTTTTTGATGATGCATAGAAGGTTGTGGCTAGTGACATGGAGGCGACAAATATTATAAAAAGCATGTAATGTTGCCAGTGGGGTCCTTCTATTTGGATGACTTTTTGCTGATGGGTCACTATCATTGAGTTATTTTTTGGCTTAATGTTGTTATCTTTTATTTCAATTGCTGTCTAATGTAAAGGGTTTTGGGGCCCCTTCAAAACCTGTATTTTACCTCTAATCAAAAATAAAATGTGCACCTAAGAATTTGTTCGCCTTCACCTTCTATATGTCTGAACCTATTACACTTCATTGTTGATTTACCAAATTACTTTAACTTTTATGTTTAAATACAGTTTTAATGCATGGAGATGTCATTATGGTATTTAATGATTAAATGATATATATATATATATATATATATATATTCCTTTAAAGAAAATTCATCACATTATATATATATATATAAATAATGTGATGAATTTTCTTTAAATGATTATAAGATGCTTAAATAATATTGTGATTATGTTTTAAATGTAATCAACTAACTACCTAAATATTGCTCTAAGTGAAATGTAGGAATGTTTGTGCCCTCTGGAGGGGAAGGGGGAGTATCACCTAGGAGAGGAGTTGGTATATGAGTCATCTGGTATTGTTATTTGAGTTGACACACACACACTCACTTAGGCTATTTGGAAACCTCATTAGGTTAGTTCAAGCATCAATTTGGTAAGTCTTAAACCTAAGTTGATAGGTTAAGTGTCATAAGAGAATGTAAAACCCCTATCATTTAAGATCTTATTGAATCATCAAAATAAATTGATTTTAAATAGCTTTTGTAAATAATATTTATATAATATATATATATGTATATAATATATAAATACAATGTATATAATATATATATGTATATAATATATAAATATAATGTATATAATATATATAAATATATATAAATATATATATGCATGTATATATAATGAGTAAATGCATATATATGTATGTTTGTATGTATATACAGATATATATAGATAGGTATATGTATATGGTGCAAATAAATATATATGTATATATATAAATATATATTATATTAAATGGTTGTATTTTGAATGCCATATTAATATGGCAAAATTACCACTCATTAGTCATGGAGTCTTAGCTGATTTATAAGTCTTTTGAAGAAATTTTTAAAGGTTATTATGGCACCATAATATAGCACCAGATTGGGCATAATCAAACAACTTGGTAAGCCACGTAGGTGGCTGTGCAACTACACATTAAAGCTTAAATTTAAACCATAAAGTAACGATGGGAATCAATTTGCACATGTTCCTATTTGTAACACCCCGCCACGTAACCCTAGAGGATGACACAAACACAATGGAAGTGTAACAATTTTTAAAAAAATGTAATTAATAACAAGTGAACTAAATTTAACACATGCATCCTCTAAGGTATGCGACAACACTTACATTCCCATAATATACAAAAGTAAACTAATCCATAGCATATAAATAATACTCATGAAATAAATAACATACATCCAAAGCATTAAACTCATCTCATAAGATACAAAGTATGTTAAAGAATCATCCATAGATTGCATTCATTCCATAAAGTAGTTACAAGACTCATTTCCAAAATGAGGAAGATCATACAATAATGTTACAATTACAATGATACAAGAATCCTCCTCAAATACAAATGAGGAGTAGTACATATACAAAGCATCCAACTAATACAAAAGAACATAAGAAATAGTACAAAGCAATGGGTACACGTGAGCTCTCCAATCTAGAAGATCCCACCATCACGAACATGAAGTGGAAACCCAACGGTGTAAGGTGCATGTTCCACCCAACTAAGTGGTACCTGAAGGCCCACCCCCCATGCTAGGAGATACTAGAAGGGATTCCTAGGCAAAACCAACAACCTATAGACACAGGAAACACATAATACTATACCATACAAGAACAATACATACATAAAGGTTACATTGCTTCTAGAGTAAAATAATCAAGTATATCAACTGCACAATACATATTGTTGTCATAGGAGGAGTGTCATCACAAAGTTGCATGGGTTACCCTGGAAGATTTTTCTAGGCCCCGACCCCCATCTTGGGTTACCTTGGTAGCCTCTCACGACCCCTGACCCCACATGCAAACCGATGCGGAATCAAATATCTTTCAAAGGGAAAAGATAATGATCTTACTATTCTAGGACTTCTCGTTTCATCCCAAGTCTAAACAAGCCCTTGAGCCCATGACTGAGGCACAATTAACAAGTTATATGATTTAAGTTACCCTTTCCCCTAATACATTTATTTAATTTCCACTAAATTAACTAACTCTCACATGAGTTACCCTGGCACCACTTTGTGTGTCAATCCCCATTGAGAGCCACTCCCCTACTAACAACACAAGGATCTAATCCAAAACCCAAGGGTAGACAAAGTGCACAAAATTTGATAATAAATATCAACCCTAATGCAAGAGGCAACACATCCCATTCGTAGTAACTGGGTGTTTAATTGAATTACAACTAAGTGCACTACCCAAGGAAAACAAAGGGTTGACCCATAAATCACAACAACCCACTCATAAAATAACATCATCTAGAAGACTTACATACATGACTAACCAATTTCCCCAACTTACATAAATAGAAGAAATCACAATTAAATAAGCATTTCAAGCAGGAAATAAAGCTACCATTAGGATTTCTTAAATCTAATTTCCATTTCAAGAAAATACAATAACAAATTTCCCAAACAAACTGGCTTATTACAATTTCACTTACAAATAAATAAAGAAATTAAATCTATTTTTTTATTTCAATTTCCAAATTACATCTAAATAAAAATCAATTTCCCTTTTACACCATTTCATTTTAAAATTATCAAATTTGTGCTTTTGCATGCATCTATTATAGAAATACATTTTAAATATATATATATACATTAAATATATATAATATTTAAAACCAATTACAATTTCCAAAACATAAATTAAATATATATATATATTAATAAATTAAAATTCATATATCAAAAGGGCAGACAAAAGTATTATTGCCACCATTAGTGGTTGGCTGGGCTAGGCTACAAACACAACTGACTCCCCATATGGGGTGCACGACCTGTGAAGGAAACACTACCTCCACAGTCCGCCTCCCCCTATGGGGCAGTTGTGGGGGTAGCCCCCCAACCCCCTTTGTAAATATTTCTTAGACCAACGATTTTTAAAATCGTCGTACGAATTTTTAAATTCAATTTTTTTTATATAAATTTCTTCAAAATGATTTCTACAGGAATCTTAATAACATATAAAAAAAATATACATATATATATAGATTCATCAAAATGAATGCTTCAGTCGGGCAATTTATTTTCACAAAAATTTTTCTACATGAAGTATTTACAAAATCTTCCAGAGGTTTCAATTTCCTAGCCAAATAAATCTAAATGGAAGAAAAATAATAATCTTCTACAGGAAGATCTTTTCCAATACAATCAGAGGTTTTCTACAAATCTTAACATGAAGATTTTAAATCCATTTCTACAGAGATTTTCCAAATCCTCTATTGTTTTCCCTCTAGGATTTCTATTGTTTAAAAACAATTTCCTACAGAGACTCTCAGATTTCACTATAAAATTTTTCTAGGTATTCTATTTTTTATTTTTTTTTAAATCAATTTCTATAGAAGCTCTAAGCTTTCACAACAATTTTCCAAACACGACAATCTTTCAAATTTACAAAATATCTTAAAGCTTCTACACAGATAACATATTCTTCTTGTATAGGCAATCTTTCCAATTTGCATATCAATAAAAATAATATAAAGAACTTGTTTCCGTATGCTTGAGGAAATGATGTTTGACATAGAGCTTCACCTTCAGATTCCAATTTACCAAGATTCTTCCAAATTATACACTTCTCCAGAAAGATGAAAACAAAACCAAAGCCAAAATTTCCTCGAGAACTTCTTCCCCAATTTTTCACAACCAATATTAACCTCTCTCAAAAATATCTTTTTTTATCGCCGTGAAGTAGCCTCTTTCCTGTTTCAGTTAATGCAATTAATCTCTTCGAGAATTAATTCCCAACAAGAGTGTTTAATTTTTCTAAGACATGTCACAAATAAAATATCATTTCAACCAAATCACAAATATTTACAAGATATTTATGCAATTCAAAATTCACATATTAATTTCTAATTAATTTAGTCACTTTATAAAATAAATTTAATCACAAAGATAAAATCACTTTACAAAATAAATTTAATTTAATTAATTAAATCAAATATAAAAATTCTAACAATATTAATCAAGATTAATTAAATAATCACTTAAAAACATTTTAAGCATTAATTAACATTAATTTTCCACAAAACATACCTTGCAAAATAAATAAATGACAATGAAAACGTGGACAACATAACAACAAAGCATACAAAAACAAGGACTGACAACACACTGTGACTAGGGTTGTGGCTTGACAAGGAAACCCTGTTACTAGCTCCCTATCAACCATATTGTTGGGCAATTGACATGCTCAAACTTGTGAATCCAGGTGGAGCCAATGTCTTGTACCTACAATCAAAACATATGTCGTACATATATATAAATCATGAATCAAACACACTGTGAAGAGAAAATTGCAGAATCGCAAGGCACTCACAAGCGAGTGATGCAATCCCGTTCCCTTCACCAATACAGTTTCACATCAAAATTGACAAAATTAAAACATCAATTAACTACAGATGAGCATATAGCAATATCAACTCAAATAATCAACTATGCTAACCAGAAAGCATGTCATAATCAATAATCATCCATAAAGTGTACCATCACATCACAATATAAAAACCATCATCGCTCCAATGTCAGCGATCAAATAACAACATAGTATCATGGTCTATTAAAGTAAAAGCACTATCTGAAAATATAAGAAAATTAGAGGGTTGCTACACTATTCAAAAGGTCTTCAAGGCTTGGGTGTTGATTTTTTCAAGTGTTGTGAGTCATGGCATGGCTGTTATGAGTCGTGCCTTTCAAAGAGGCTCTTCTTGTAAGTTTCCAACTAAATTTTAAATGCATTGAACATCAGAATGTGGTTGTGCATTTTGGTTTTGGAAGGAGACTCAATCAGTGCTTGTCATGGTAGTCTTAAGAGCTACATAGGTAATCATTTGAAATTGTATTCTTTTTACCATCACCATCTAAAAAAACTATGGTAGTAAAGGTTGGGATTGAGCCTCCAAAAGAGGAAAATAATTTATTTTGAGAAAACTCTTTTATGAGTAGTGGTAAGTTGACTTAGGAAAAGGAATAAGTATCCTTTTGTTGCTTATTCCTAAGGGCTGTGAGAATAGATTTGAGAAAAAGGTTATGTGCAAGTTGTTAGAAAGTATGTATTTTAAGAAGTTTTCATATCTGCAAAAATAGAGTGCCATATGAGGTGAATAGTTTATCTTCTATAGCTTGAATTCCATAGTAAATTGGTTTTTCATCAAACACGGTTCACTGGTCTAAGGTTGGAGTTGCAATTGCTAAAACTAGAGATTGTTTGTAGGGTTTGTAAAGGACAACAAACCCAAGTCGGTATTGTTGAGTTAAAAGCAAGAAATCTCAGTACATAAGCCAAGATAATCTTTTCCAGGCATGGATAATAATTTTCTTCTTCTCTTCTTTAATTTGATAAAAGGTCATCTATATTTTTGAATTTAATTATGCTAATGTAAATATGCAAGGGTGATCCCACAAAGCTGGTTTACAATTTATGGGAGATTCTTATTTTTGCTGAAATCACATATTTTTAGAAAATATAACGATTTAAGCCTTTAAAAGTTTCATTTAAAGCATTCCAATTGAAGATGGTTTGATCAAACTACCTTAGATAAAACCCCCTTGGATAGAACCCTGCTAGTTTTAAACCATACCTATAACAGAGTCTCCTTTACACCTATCAAAATGCTGATAAAAAACAACTTTTGATTTACCTTTTGGGGGATCAAATGAATTCATTTAAATTTTTTTTTTTAATTATGTAGTCCTTATTATAAGCTTCCCAAAAAGTATAATTTTAAATAAATTTAATTTTATTATTATATTTTTTTTATTTCTTGTGAATGTAGGTTTTTCACTGAAAATCAAACTCTTTGTTCTGCACATGTGGAAAAATAGAAGATTGTCATTTTTTTTTTTGAAAAATATAAGTGCACCAAATATTGGAGTCCTTGATCCAACCAAAACAATTAAATTAAATTTTGATACATACAAAACAAGTTACGCATTATACGGTCATATTATGTCTGAATTGTAATTGGTTTGACTTCAAAACTTGATTAAAGAAAAATATTCAATAAAAAACTATCTAACAAAGTGGAAGCACTAGATATAAGAGTTACAAATATAAATTCAAAAGAATTAGAATTTTATCCTTCATGAAAAAAAATTATGTGTTATATGGTGAGCGTCACTTTTTTAAAATGTTGTTTTCTTAAAAAAACTAGTTTTTGAGGGAGATGGAAAAAGAAGTGCAATTTGATTCCAATTTTTTTTAAAAATATATATTTAAAATCTAAAGACAAAATTTCACAAAACTCTAGTTTGCATCATCTTCAAATTCCTCACAATTCAGCTGCTATAGGTGCCTGAAAGTGAAGATTTAGTTAAAAAAATTATTTCAGTGTCTAGTTTGGCCAAAAATTGTAAACCACTATTGTGGGATCACGTAAGTTTGTGGTTGTTTTGGAATCACATGAGGAAAATATACACATATATTCTAGATTACTTATGCTTATTCATAAGAGTATAAAAGATGGTATGAACTATAAATAACTAGATGGATAGGCTAAGTGCTCACACTAGTAAATGTATGTTTTAATCAAACTAGATATATGAGATTTTTTTTTTAGACTGTAGGAATCGGATAACACGACCCCCTATAAATTGCAGTGCGCCTAGTAAACTTTTTAACGTGACCGGCGGCGCTGGTACGACACGCCCTCCAGTACCACGGGGGTGGGGGAGACTAGAACTTGTGACCAACCTCTTGCTACAGGAAAGATTTAGCCAACCAAGCTAGGGCCCCAACCCTAGATATATGAGATTTTGAGTTAAATTATAAGAGATAATTTAAGGGAAAAGCTTAGAATCTTTAAGCTAAGTTTTACCAAACAAATTGGCTTCATAAATGGAATTATTAAAGAATTGTTAAATACATGGAAATGGTAATTCTTCCAACTAATAAGATAGTGTCTTTATAATATATATTGTTATTATCACATTTTATATTATATTTTCAATGAAAAGAATCTTTAAGAAATTTGAAGAAAGGTCTTAAATACAATAGAGAAGATGTAGTCTTTATTATTGTTTGAACTTTATAAGTATTTCATGTTTGACTAGGAGTCATTATTATTATCTATTGATTTGAAATCAAATATCTTGAGTAGAGGGCATTGTATTCTCATCATAAACCAAAGACCATAATACTAGAAGAGCAATTTACTCCTTTTGGTTATTTAAAGGACTCAAATAAGAGGCAATTGCCTAGACCCAGAATGTTGTGAGTATGCAACATGGGTATTTGAGTTAGAAGTGTTAAACCTACTTAGTCAAATAAACAACATTAGTGAAGTCATCATTTTTTGAAAGATAACCTATTTGAGTAAGTTAACCTTTGGTTCAAACCAATAGTTGAGTTAACTATAGGCTAGTAAGATTTCCAAGTTGATTTAGAGGTGGGTGAACTTACGATGCCGCTTCCTAAGAAAGTGGATGAATATTCATCCACTTTGGTCAAAGTAAGTGCAAAAGTATCTGCTTGCACTTGTTGGTTCACTATGCTCCAGGTTTGCATAACTAGTCAGTAGTGTCATAATTAGTTAGAGAATGTATATAGTTGTATGATTGTACTTGTTATGTAGGACACAACACTAATGTTTAGATGGCAATACTAGAGGTTCCTATACTATACTCTTCGTTGAAGGGTAGGGCTACTTCTAGTTGGAAGGTGTGCAGGGGACTATCGATTTGTGGTTGGAGGTAAAGTGCTTGGGTGATGCTATCCCTCTTGTAGATGAAACATTGAGGATTATGAAACAGAAAAGTAATCCAACTAAGGATATCCTAACCTTGTTCTCATTTAAAAATTATGAAACTATTTTGTTTATAAATATTATATGCAAACTATATTTGAAAAGATGTGTTTCATTTACATGGTGTTTAGTTATGTTATTTCAATTATAAAATGTTATACATGATTTTCTTTATGCATAATACAAAATGTGATATTAGAAAAAAAAATTACCTTTATGTTTTGAAGGCATTGAATTATTTACTTCATGTATTAAAACCTAGGTGAAAACTAATAGAGTATGGTTAGATATGTTATAGAACCTATCAAGATAGTGTTTAGAGACATCATTTAAGAGTTTTTCAACCTAATAAGTGAAGGGTTCTCCTAGTCTAAACCCTTTGTCAAATTGAATTAATGGTGATGAGAAATATTTAGGAAAGTAGTCACAAACATGAAGGTGGCCTATCTAAAGAAATCTTAAATGTTATCAAAGTCACGTGTTGATTTGTTCCTTGAGAGTGTGTTGTGTTGAATCATGTTGTCATTTGTTTCAATTATCATAGTATAGTTATTGAAGTCTAAAATATTAAGGGTAACCTCTTTAGTACTCAAGAAGACCACAACCATAAGGATCATTTGCTAGCCATGGAGGAAATTTTTAAGGGCATTTGTAAGACAACAGAAGTGTGTTGGAGAAGTAGAGGTAAAAATTCAAGTAAGGATTCATTAACCTATACTTTATAACTTATTTCAATGGAAAGTAGAAAATCTATGAATGCAAGCACACCTAGAACTACTCCAATCCATGGTTTTTGTGAGGATAATGAAATATTGGTTGATGAGAAGGGTAATTTCAAATTTCCTAAATTTATTTCATATTTGCATTGAGAAAATGGTATTAAAACACAAATGTTAACTATTGTTAGGTAGTCAGAGTTGAATCTACAAGTTGAAGGCCTAGACATCAAACCTATCTATTTACCTTTTATTATTTGCAAAGATGTATAAAGATGGTGTGATAAGGCATATTTTTATGTATATTTTTCTATGTGTATATTTTTATACATCCTTAGTTTAACTATGATATAGGTGCTACATATTTTGCTACTCTAATAGATACATGATGTAGAATATGGGATCACATTGTAGCTGTCCAATTTATGGGAAAACTTGATAAAAGGATGGCCACTGTTATGTATGAAAAAATTTCACTCTCTTTAGAGATGAGAATATTAGTTCTATATTTTTTCTATTACTACAAATTAAAGGTGAACTGATTTCCAACCAGGACCAATATATTACGGGTATGTGCAAGATCATGATGGGCCAAAAAGTGGCGATATGATGGGTATTTGTAGGGTATGTGGCTAACGACTTTTTTTTACCCAAAATTGATGAAACGAAAAGGGTTTTTAAAGAGATTCTCAAATTTCCACCAATATAAATTATGCTTTACTTTGTTTTTAAGAAATAATTATTATTAATTTTCTATTTGAATTACGAGTAAAGTCCTAATTGATAGGCTGATTGAAAAACATCTATAGCTTTCAAACGGTATCACATTTTTTGAATCTAAAAAATGAGTCACATTTTATGCTTCGCGTACTATTGGATTAAAAAAAGAAAAATTGAATTTCATGAAGTTTTGACCAAGTTAAGGTGGTTAGACATACGAGTTTTTATATTTTTTAAAAGTTGTAATAAAAAATTCATAATTAATTATTTACTTGGAAGAAAATTATAAAAAATATGCATCACATCTGGACATGATTCCTCTACTTATATCTAAAATCTTATAAAAAAATATTATCATTTTATTGTGGTTAGAGTGGTCAGGACACCTTCTTCTTATTTTTTCCTTGAAATTTAAGTACTACTGCATTGAAATTTAAAATTTTCACCAAATAGATTTATTTTTAATAAAAATAAACCTATTAGTTTAGAAACTACATTCAATTTGCTACAAATTCTATTCTTACATATTTTTGAAAGAATATAGATAAATTATTCAAATTTTTACGTCAAGTTGCCTAACTCTGATTTTTCTAATTTTTTTGCCACTTAAGGGCCTATTTTTTGCATGATGATCCTGCACATACCCTTACATAATAGGTGGTTGATGTATTTATAGATTTTTGAATATTATTTTCCCACCAAATTTCCCAATAGAAGTATCTTATCATATAATAAATCATTTATTAATGGATTATGATCATTATCCTCTCAATTCTTCAAAGGATACACTATCAAATCTAAGCAATAATACTTAATTAATGGATATATTGGCAAGGCAAGTCAATCTCAAACAAGCTTTGACCCATAAAGAAGAAGATGGTGAAAAGTGATCTATATTCCTTCCTATGAATATATATAGGTGTTACATATTTGAATTCAAGGTAAATAATTTCTATGAATTCCTATCTACTAAGCTTAAATATTCAAATTCCCAAAGAAATCTCATTCTTACATAGAAAAATATACACTTTGATCTTATTCCATGGTTTTAATTGTTTCTTATTAAATAAAACTAAAAATTATTTCAAAAGTTCTAAGAGTGATCTATATTCATTCCCAATTTCCCATTGTATAATATTGCAACAAGATATTTGATTATAGGTGGTTGTTTTCTAGGGATTTCAATAGGGTGAGTCATTTCCATTTATGTTTTTTTTTTTTAAATGAGTTGATTTATTTAATTTTTATTTTATATCCTCATCATACCTATCCCTCACACCCTTTAAATCCATACTTATCAATTTCTACTACATTTTTAATCTATTTTTCCATATCCTTATCTCCCCATTTCTATTGTTGAAGCCTTATCCTTAGTTTTCCATTTCCATATTATTTTTCCAAATTTGTCATCTAACCATCATCATGAATAAAAATTTTAGACCACATACCCTCCTCTTTCATTATACTTAATCCATCATGGAGTCATTTTACCATTTTGTTATGTTTCTCATCAACCTTTTATGATTGCAAGCCTTTATTTGACACCCTTTGGATATGCGAGCTATTATCATATAAAAAAAAATTAGAATATTTAATAATTATGATTTGACATTGATATATCTATCCTACTTTATTCTCTATAACCATTTTTTTTATTGAGACAACACCTTATTTGTTAAATAATTCTCCTACCCCACTTTTCTTGTTGAGTTTTCATGTACCTTTTACCATCATCCTATAGGTTTTAATGGTTATGATTTGATTTCTATTAATATATTTGATTTATTAGTATTTCAATTTGGAATAATTTTTTAAGTTCCATAAGGGAATTGACTAAATCAAATTCCCACTTAACCTTTATTTTTGTAGAGTTCCCCTTATGAAAGTCTACTCGCATGTTATTCTCATAAGATTTTGTAAATTTCAAAAAAAAGTCTCAAAATTAAATCACGTCTTAAATTAGTTAAAAATCCTTAAAAATAGTTGCATAAGTCTATTTGAAATATTTAAGGTCACCCTAAGAGGTTATGGCCATGTTGTTGGCTATTACGAGAGGTCAAGGCTACCATACAAATCTATTTATTGTTTTTTATAGTTTATTTTGACGATTTTATAATTTTGCTTGTTTTCAAAGATCTATATCAATCCTAGGGATCTATAAATACTTATAAATTAAAGTTTTATGAGGTGAAACCATTCCAAAAAGAATTATCTCTCTTTCCAATGAATTAGAACCACTAGTTTTTAGTTCATTTTCAAGCTTTTTTATATATTGATACTTGAAATAACCTGGTATTTTTTCTCATTATGTTACCACTAATATTGACCAATTGCAAACTTCATCATTCCATATACCATCTAAAAAATCTCTAGTTCTCCTACTTGAATTCACTTTATCGTCCATGTTTTTTAGGACCTCTTAAGTTCTACTATAAATTACATGCCTTCTATTGGTCATTGATAGGAAATAACTTCTAAGGAGTTAGCACACTCTATCAAGAAGCTCCCTAAAAATATTCAAGTTTGTACCCACTCCATGGTCAAGGCCACCCTTGACAATGTTGTTGTGGTGATTGTTAAGACTAGTCAACATAATAATCTAGGTAATTTTGCATAGGGTCACCTTGTCCTTTTGGTTTAGTGACTCAAATTTAATACATTTCATCAAGAATTTATTCTAAGAAACTTTCATTTGTACCACTTCATGTCTATCCTACTTATTCATTTTTCTTTATTTTCAATACTTAACCAAATTTGTTGATTAATTATTTCTAAGGCTTACATATTCCAAGTGAATAATTTTTCCAATTTTTAATCTAGTCTATAGTCATAAATCTCATGGCTATGGATCATGGTTAGGCTAGTTGGATGCAGCCTTAAGTAACTTTAATTCGTGCTTAGTTTTCACATATAACCACTCCTCAAAAATAACACATGCAAATCCTATTTTCAAAAATTTTCATTATTGAGGTTCTTTTAGAATCCTAGTTCCTATTAGAATTGTGAAAGCACACAATAGAGGATCAAACATAAAATAAGAACACCTTCCATGCATGAGAGTTGTAAATAATGATTTACTATTTCCTCAAAAAGAAAAACTTGCAAGAGATTGAAGAGCTTTCATTGAACTAAATAATACAATGAAGGAGAGTGCTTATAAGAGAAAACCATAAATGAGAAAGGGATTAGATCAATGACAAGTGTCATCATTGTTGGAAATAGGATGCCATTTAATTGCAAATTCTAAACATTAATTATTTCATGTATCTACTAAGTTCTTGGAATGTGTTCAACAATACTAAGATTAGGATGAGATTAATTATTTGGATGAAATAAATCATGAAATAGAAATTTGTAGTTATTCCTAAATAATAGGAGCATGTGGGTGCACACATGGTAAGGTGACATTCACCTTATGTTCAGTTAACTATATGGAGTAACAATTAACACTTCTAAATGCATGTAAAGATCCGAGGAGTTAGGATTTGATGTTTGCATGTTTGAAGTTTAGTTCAGTTCAGAATCAGTTTGGTTTAGTTTAGTTCAATTTAGTTTAGTTCAGTTTAGAATTAGTTTAGTTTAGTTTAGTTCAGTTTAGTTCAATTTAGTTATGGTTCAGTTATCTTCAATTGCATGCATGGTGGTTATTTTGAGTTGCATGTATTTAGCTTTAGTTAACTTGGAATGCATGGCTAATAACTTGAGTTGTATGACAGATAACAGGGACTACCTCCAGTTAATAGGGGATGACCATTCTTGCATGAATGGTGTTGAGTAAATGTTTCAATTAACTATAAATCACTTGGAGCCAACTTGGGTGCCCAAGATGCTTTATTGGATTTACCTCTCATGCATGATAAGATATTTCTGAAGGCTCAGTTAAGTAGGATTACTTAAGGGCACCAACTTTGAGGAAGAGCTTTGGAATTATCACCGAAGTGAAGGAGAAGTTGTAGCTTCAGTTTGGGATGCCCAAATGCATGAAGCACATGTTGTTAGCTTTAGTCTTCACTGAATAACTCAACTTGAAGGAATATGGCATACCTTTTCAAGGGCTTGAGCTTGTGCATTGGAATTATCACCATTTTGGAGATTACAAGGTTGCATATTGTCTCTATATCTCATTCAAGTTGAATAGAGTTTTCATATTTGTTATTGCAGGTGTGAAGAAGATTGGTAAAGAAAGAAAAAGCATTCTCAAGCAAGAATTGGAGCTATTGTAATTCAGAGATTGAATAATAGAATAATTCTTTGTGGAGTTTTTTCTCGAAAGGGTTTCTCAACGGTATATCTTGTGTGATCTTTCTAATATCCTATCTAGTTCTTCTATCAAATTCTCTCTACATTCTACAATAGTAAAATGGATTAATCAAGATAATCACCCACAAAGAATATATGTAACAAAGAAAAGACTAACTTAGATCAGCAATATTAAAGTTTTACAGAGTATTAAGCTAAGAAAACACCTCATTTTTCAACAATATTCTTTTGTGCTGAGATGGAATGAACTAATAATAGCTCAAGAAAAAAGAACTAATAAGTTTAGCTTAAATGCATAAAGTGAATTAGACTAATAATTAATTAAAGATTAATTAATTAATAGCTAATGAATGATTACTCTAACATCCCCCCTTAAGTGTAACTTAGGGAGTAGCTAAAAACCCTAAAAAACAAATTCATAAAAAGAAAAGAATGCATGAATGGGTCTCGACAAACAAGGCTTGATGAGGTACCCATGTGCAAACAATCTAATTTCTCATAACTGGAGAAAAAAGATAAAACCTAATGGGGAAAATTCCTCTCCAAAAGAGATAAAGGAAAATGAAGGAATAAGAATCCTTTAAACCAATGTACCAAAAATAATAGGAACATGAAGAACATCGTTAAAGAATGAAGAAGCTATAGACAACTATCACAAGATGACTACTATAGTGATGAAATGAAGAACCTCCTCTAAAATAGATAATGATCAGGATAAAAAATACAATAATTTGTGTGTCCCCCTAGTGATACTACTCAAACAACGATCAATTGGAAAACAAAGGAAAACATCTAATATTTGAAGATACAAATGATACATGAATATGCATGAGTGACGCCAAACAACACTACTCAACCATGCAAGATGCAAGTCGAAAATACATGTACCAATAGTTTGAAGATCATTGATAAAGAAAAATAGAAGGTCACATCCATAAAATAGGAATGCAAGAGTGTCCATATGGAAATTTCTCCATCTGATTCAAATACATGAGTAACCAACTATTACATCCGCCTAATACATAGGAACAAAAAATAGATACATAGATAACTCCAAAATGAAACTAAGGAAGCATTAGCACCAATAGTATAAATCCCCCCATAATGTGGACAAGGGAGAGCCATGACAAGTCCATTGAAACTACATGTCACCAAAAAGTGCATGAAGGAGAATAAAGGACATCTAAATGTGCACATGAAAGTACCTACAACTGAAAAAGGGTGTACAAACAAGGCACACTCGCATGAGGAAAGATTCTCTAGGATCTGATGATGTCATGGAAGTGACACTCACTTGAAAAGGGTGTGATGGAAAAACAAAGACACTCCACAACCCCCTATGGTACTTTATAACATAGTGTGAGTACAAAAGGCACAACATGATGTACGAAATCCCCCAAAAAATACACCAAAATGGCTCTTTGACTCAATGCATCTAAAAAAGAGAAAGTCCTTATAAAAGATGTCTGCAATGCCTAAATAGGATAAAATGATGGAAAGACATGTAGAACAACCAAAAATAAGCCATACCACACAAATAGAAAGTCCCCAAGAGCTAAAATGTCCAAGCAATTTACTAGAATATGAAAACACAAAAACATGTACTTGGAGAAAAATCTAGAAAAAGTAAATGGATAGTTATGAAGAGTCTTTATAGACCTTTCCAACACTGCAAGAATCACAAAAAATGGACAAACTAGTCAAAATTTATGAGCTTGGGAGTGAAAAAACACATCTACCTTTGACATGCTTTAGAATGCACCACCAAAAGAATCTAAGAAAATTACCTACACCATTGGATAGTTCTTGAAACCATATTTATGATGATATCTTATTTTCCTAACTTTGATACTTGAGTGAAAAGTTATGGCAATTTTCCAAATCTTACTAAGTCACCGGAAAAGGAAAAAAAATTTAGGCCCCTCTAGCATAGGTGTTGATCACCTATATGACCAAGGGTGGGTTGAAACTATGCTGAGCACTAACAGTTACCATGTGGTTTCCTGGTAGCTAGGTAGCTACTAGTGACTAGTGGCTAAGTCGTGGTCACTAGCAGTCAACTGATCATGACAAACCTAGTTGCAATAGCTACTATAGCCACTAGGCTAGTGGTAGTGGTTAGCAATATGCATTGAGTGCTTAATGCTTAGCACATAAATGCTAAAAAAATTACTATTTTTTGAAAAAAATCATATGGTATGATACTTGGGGGTTGTATGACCTCCTAAATACAAAATATTTGCTTCAAAAGCTTCCCTTATTGAATATAGGAAAATTTATAGTCAAAATTTATGTATTCAACCTCTTAAATGTAATGGTGAGCTTTTCTTTTCTCTAGCACATACCAAAAAATATTTCAAGTCCAAAATCCTATAAAAACTATGAATATTTTAGATTTGATGCCCTATAACCCTAGTTGAAGAAAACCCTCAAAATTTGAGAAGGGAATTGTTGAATCCACACTCTAATACCATGTTAGAATTGTGAAAACACAGACAAGTTAGGATCAAACAACAAATGAGAACACTTTCCATGCATGAGAGTTGCGAACAATGATTTATTATTTCCTCAAAAAGAAAAACTTACAGGAGATTGAAGAGCTTTCATTGAACTAAATAATACAATGAAGGAGACTTCTTATAAGAGAAATTACTAAATGAGAAGGGGTTAGATCAATGAAAAGTGTCATCATCCTATGTGATGAGACATAATGATCTAATAATAGCTCAAGAAAAAATATTAGAGTAATAGTTTAATCACCTAATTAATTAATTCATATTGATTATTTAATTAGGCCCCCTTTGCTTTACTCACTTAAACTTAGGATTTTATTCTTTGCATTATTAATTTAGCTTATGTTATCTCATTGCATAGGACTGTGACATTTGTCATAGGCTAATTTAATCCTCTCCTAAGGTTTCACTTCTAGGGCTTGTATCTCCTTTTCATAAGGATTGGTTCATTATTGTAATTAATCATTCAAGTTATTTTTGCATCAATTCATTCTTTGGTTGTTGAGCACTATTGTGCCTTTGATATCCTCTTTTGTGATAGGATATTTTCTTGTAGGTGATTTTTGGGTTCTCTAGAGTTGATTTTGCAACTTCAACATGGTATCAAAGCTTTAGGTCTATATCTTCTTGTTCAAAATTTGAGGCATCTGGCCTCGAGAAAAATTTTGGTGTGTCCTGGAGAAAAAAAAACCTCACCATTATGTTCACAACCACTAAAAACCTATAGATTTACTGTCATTTTACAAAAAATGAAGAAGTTGAAATTTAGGGGAAATTTTTGGAGGACACAGATTTTGAGAAAAAATCTATACAACTGTATAGATCCATATAGTTGTATGCATTTGTACATTGTACTGGTATAAACACCATTAATGGTTGCACAAGCATGAAATAATTTATAGGGTTTCAAAAAATATTAGGAAAAACTTAAATGGTAGTTATTTTTTAAAAAATGATTAGTTTTTTAAAAAACTAGTGGCCCCTTTTAATTTGACAACAAAATATTCTTGTTGGTGTTGTCGAACTCCTTCATTGTTTCCAATTTGTTTTGCTGCACCACTCCATCGAGCCACTCAGCTATGCTACCCTGTGCTTCAGCCCCATAGGATTTCTTCACCTAGGCCCATAGTCATATTGATGACCTAGGTCTCTGCCATTAGCCCCTATGCCCAATGACTAGACCTGCATGTGACAAGAGGTTGTATTTTTAAGCCCCCTACTTGGTTTTCTAAGGTAGATTGAGAAAATTTTAGTAAATCAGGTATAAATTAGGCATACAATCACTATTTTTTTAAAAAATCATATCATTGACAAGTTCATTCTGAGCCCAATCCAATGGTGGAGGAATTTTTTGCATATTCTATCTCAAAAATGTTTTATAGTCAATTGAAGTCAAAGATCTTTTCTACACTTCTAGGGGCATAACTCAAGCATATAGACTATGTTTTATATGAAAAAATAGGCATGGGAAAGGTTCTTCAATACTCTATCCAAATTTGTAGAACATTTTTTTTCCAAAAAACTCACTAAATACATAGAGAATTGTCTAAAGTGAGTTTTAATTTTTTCATCTTTACTGTTTTTAGAGTTGCATTGGGGTTTGGTTTTTCATGTTGTGGGGGGTATTTTTCTTTCCTTTTGTATCTACACACATCAAAAACAACAAAACCTTACCAAAAATTATTTTAAGAACCTTAAACACTATGGTAGACACCTCTTCAATTATTGACTGTCTTATGCCACACAACTATCACATCTAGAAAGCTCATATGACTAGATTTCTCATGTCCAAGAGTTTATGGTCCACTTTGGATCAAGTACAACCAAAATTGACTCATCATTTTGAGATTCTATAGCATAGGAACAAGATAGATGAGGTCATGAGACTAATTTCATTACATGTTTTAGACAATCTCTTGTTTCATCTTGAGTCTTGCACTACTCCTAAGGCTATGTGGATGAAGTTTAATGATATTTTTGGTACCATTAATGATTTTTGAGCACTTTATATTGACACAAAGTTGACTTCTTTGGTACCTAATTCCTTCTCCTCCATTAAGGATTTTTTGGTGAAATTTAAGTCTCTCATATCACTTTTATAGGGTTATAGGAAGAATAAAATTGATATAGAGTGCATTTACCTAATATTGTTTACACTTTGAGGCCCCTTTTAGGTATTCTCTTCCACATTTTACTCTACCATGGATGCATTAGGTAACTCTTTTATCATTCCTACCTTTGAGGTTTTCTACGAGCATTTGACACAAGAATAGTCAAAGTTAGTTAAGCTGGATTCTCTTCCAAGTTCTAAAAACCATGCCTTGGTAGCTCAACCATCTAAGGGGAAAAAAAAGAAGAAATACAATCCTAAGTTAGATTCATCAGGCAGTGAGAATCCTTCCAATCCACCTCTAAAGTAAGAACAAAAACCACATTCTAATCCCAAGCATGATAAGTCTTCTAAGTCTAGTGAGTCTTCCTCCAAGATAAAGAAGAAGTCAGTTGAATCTTGTAGTTTTTATGGAAAGGAAAGATATCCACTTACTAGATGTTGGAAGAGATTAGAGGCTTTAGAGTAATCCATGTAGCAACATAACATTTCCATAACTCAGTGTTCTTCCATACATATAGGGAAAGGTCACGCTCTTTCTACACGGTCCTTACCTTCAACATCTGCATGGATACTTGATTTTGGTTCTTCTCACCACATGACACATACCCAATATATTTTTGTACCACTCTTTCACATTGTGGCACTTCATAGATTATAGTTGATGACTCCACTCAGCTTTCATTTTCGGGTTCAGGTTCTATTTAGCTAGAAGGTGGTTGTCTTCAGAATGTACTTGTTATTCTTGACATTTCAACCAAACTTCTCTCAATTTATCAGATTTTTCATTATGGCATTGGTAGGATAGTTGAGTTCTCATCATGTGATGTGGTTATTCAAGACCTCCATGAGCCTAATCTTATTATGGTTACTAGGATTGTTGATTATGCATCTTGAATATACTGATTTGATTGATTTAAGAGCTCAATTAGTTCAGATTCATCTCTCATAGCACATTCAAATTCAATGAGTAAGCTTTGACATGAGCATTTTGGTCATGTCAATTACATATATCTCTAATAGACGAGTACATAGGAATTGGTGTTTTGGCTCCCTAATGTTTCTTGTACTGATGGTTTTTGTTGAGGATGCATTCTTGGAAAACATCATTGAGATTCTTTTCCTACAAGTAGAGCTACACATGCTAAGGCACCCTTAGAGTTGGTACAAAGTGACCTCATGTCATTTCTAACTCCATTTTCATTAGCCAAATATGTGCTCACATTTATCAATAACTTCTCTAGGTGTACATGGGTGTACTTAGTACAAGAGTGATGTCTTTGATTCCTTCGAGATCTTTAAGAAATTTGTGGAGAAGAAATATGGTCTTTCTATCTGGTGGATATGCATAGATAATGGGGGTAGTATGTTAATCAAGCTTTTAGGGACCTTTTCATTGAGCATGATTTGCAACATCAACTTACAGTTCCCTACACCCCTCAACATAATGGTGTTGCTGAGCAAAAGTAAAAATTTACGGGAGATGATCAATTGAATGGTTCAATCTCAAGATATGGATTCTTCATGTTGGGATGAGGTAGTGAATTATGCCAATTACATTTAGAATCAGATGCCTCATAATGCATTATGACATATGAATCCTAAGGAGGCTTGCACCCTTGTCAAGCCCTATGTATCTTCATTTAGAGTTTTTGGTAGTGGGGCTTGGGCATACATTCTAGATGCTCAATGGAAATCCATAGAGAGGAAAATATGCCATTCATATAATTTTTTGGCTAATATGAGAATGTTAAGGTGTATAGGTTGTTTTATCCTAATTCTAGAGAGGTCTTGTTTCAATGAGATGTCCAGTTTGATGAGCACTTTCCTCAGGTGGATTCTTTATCACTAGATTCCCCTCACTACCTACTCCTCCCATTTCATCTCTTGAGGATTCCTTCTCTTGAGGATGATGATGATGATCCACCTTCACCACCACCTCCAGATATTTAGTCTTTACCCAAGTAGGCTCACAATACTCTTGTTGTAGCTAGATCTTTGGCAGGTGATCCTTTAGGTTCACATCGTACTTGTTCACAGACATTAGGTGCTAGTCTTTTGAGTCATTCCATTTCAGATGATCTTCAATTTTTTTATATGTGACAAATGCTCCTAAGTGAGATCAAGCCATGGAGGATGAGTATTCTTCACTAATGAAGAATAATACTTGGGATCTAGTTCCTCTTCCTAAGGGAAGAAAGCTGGTTCAATGTGAGTGGGTGTATCATACCAAAAATGTTATAGATGGTTCCATTGATAAGTATAAGGCTTGTCTTGTTACAAAGGGGTTTTATCAAGTTGAGGGCATTGACTATTTTGAGACCTTTGCTCTTATTTCCAAGATGAATTATATGTTCCTTGTACTTTCTCTTGCAACTTCATAGGGATGGATAGTATTTTAGATGGATGTGAAGAGTTCCTTTCTACATGGTGATATTCATGAGGAGATATATATGGAGCAATGTCAAGGGTTTGTGTGAGACTCTTCACTTGTTTGTAGAAATTTTTGTTCATTATATCGTCTCAAACAAGCCCCTCAAGCTTGGTATGAGAAGATGAACTCTATCTGCTTTCTTTTGGCTTCATTTGATGTCATTCTAATCTCACAATGTACATTTAGAGATAGGAGGGTGATCTTTTGATTCTAGTGCTATATGTAGATGATTTGATTCTTACAAGTAGATCATCCTCCATATTCAAAGTGTTCAACAAGCATTGATGGAGCAGTTTGAGATGATAGATCTCAACCTTCTGCACTGCTTTCTTGGTTTACAGGTTATTCAGTCTTTAGAGGGGATTTCCATATTTCAACACAAGTATGCTCTTGATATGCTTCAAATATTTGGTATGCTTGATGCAATCTTGTCCCCACACCATTGTAGTTAGGTGTTGTCTTGTATTCCACTTGTATTACTCCTTCAATAGATACTACATTATACATGTAGGTTGGTAGTTTGTTATACCTGACACATTCTTGTCCTGATCTTTCTTTTGTGGTTGGTATTTCTCTAAGTTCTCACATGATCCACATGAGATCCATTGGCAAGCTTCCAAGTGCATTTTGAGTATATTCATGGCACACCTCATTATGACATTCATTATACATTAGGAGCTTCTCAAATTGTTGACTTCACTAACTCAGATTGGGCTAGTAATGTAAATGATAGGAAGTATACTTCTAGATTTATCCTTTGCCTTGGTTCAAGTCCCATTGCATTGTTGCAAGAATAAATGTTCTATTGCTTTATCATCTAATGAGGTTGAGTACTAAGTAGCAATTTCATCCAGCCATGAGTTTCTATGGCTTTGGCAATTGATGACCGAGTTTAGTTTTCCTTCTGATAGTACCACTATTATTTGGTGTGACCATTAGAGTGCCATTCACATTTCTCACAATAGAGTGGTGCATCAAAGGACAAAACACATTGAGATCCACATGCACTTAATTTTACAAATGATTTAGGATAATTTTCTCCTCTTGGAATACATTCCTATAGAGGAGTAGGTTGTAGACACCTTCATGCAACCTTTAGCATCACCTCATTATCTTTAGTTACAATTGATGCTTGGGGTGAAGGAAGTTGTCCTTGGGGGGTCTTCATGAGGCCTTCCTTCATTCATGTTTTTTTAGGCATGCTTTCATCTCTTTTTAGGAGCTCGGAGTTTTTCCCATGAGGTTTTCTCCTTTTCTCCACTTTTGAGAGATCGTTAAGTGTACATGGGTGCCTCATTAGGCCCAGTTGTTGGGACCCATCTTTGCTTTTCATGCATTCTTCCTTAGTTTTTTGGCTTCTCCCTATTTTCATGTTAAGGGGGATGTTAGAGTAATAGGTTAATCACCCAATTAATTAATCAATTGTATTGATTAATTAATTAGGTCCCCTTTGCTTTACTCACTTAAGCTAAAATTAGGATATTATTTTTTGCATTATTAAATTAGCTTATGTTATCTCATTGCATACGATTGTGACACTTGTCATGGGCTAATTTATTCCTCTCCTAAGGTTTCACTTTTAGGGATTGTATCTCCATTTCATAAAGATTGGTTCATTATTGTAATTAATCATTCAAGTTATTTTTGCATCAATTCATTCTCTGGTTCTTGAACACTATTATGCCTTTGATCTCCTCTTTTATGATAGGACATTTTCTTGTAGGTGATTTCTGGGTTCTATGGAGTTGATTTTGTAATTGCAGCAAAAAAAAATCCTAATTTTAGCTTACATACATAAAGTGAAACTAGACAAACAATCAATTAAAGATTAATTAATTGTTACTCTAACAATTCCAATTATTGAGCATAATGTGTAATAGAATATTTATCATTGATAATGAAAAATGAAAAAAGAGCCATGCCTTTTTAACCCTCATCAATTTATTAATTACAATTACTTTCTTGAATCTTATTAATTTAGGTCTAATCATATTTATTGCATTAATCAATTAAGTCCTTTGAATTTATTGTAGGGTAATTTATTTTCCTATAATAATCTATATTAATTTTTTTTATATGCCAATATGAGTCATCTTATTTTTTTTTTATAAAATTTGACTATTTAATTAATTTAATTTTGTATATCATACTATTTAATTATATACTTTTATTAATGATAAATCTCATTTTAATCAATTGATAATATAGTTATAGTATAAATATCTTATGACCAAGATAACATTTTGAAACAATTGATGTAATTTTTAAAATAAATTAATAGTATTTCTACTTGGACTAATTTAATATTTATGTTATTATATATTTTGAAAAGAAATAAAATACACCCTCTTCAAAATATCTAAGTAATAATAAATGAATAAATCAATTAAGCATAATTATACACTAAATATAAGAGCTCAACATGTAAATTGATAAAAATAAATTAAATGAAGCAATATTTAGACATATCTTAAAAAGTGATATGGATTAGGGTTGCATATCTTAAAATTGATGTAGTGTTGCCTTTTGACTATATATACATTGTGACTAAACATTGACACCTAAAATTCAAAACTAGACTCCAAATCATAGATCTAAGATGAATGAAATTAGAGAAGTTGAGTGTCTAAGATGTGATTGCATCAAAAATCATGTTTGAAGGTGTGATTTTATCCTAATAAAATTTGGATCTTTGGTACCTATAAAAAATACTCATCGAATAATAAATAAGGTAAGGAAAATAGTGGTGGTGCTAAGGAGAATTGTGGAGCTTGTTATGCAAGGGATAATTTCAAGAATTCCTTGTTCCTTATTAAATGGTCTAGTAGCCACTTATCACTTAGAACCACCAAATCAATCACATCCATATTCTTGCAATGAATGGGAGTTTATGTTGTCATAGGCAATCATCATAGCCTCTATTGGAAGTAAGATATTTATTGTTGTAAGTAGTCTTATAACCACTTAAGCTAGTCTTTATTGACCCACAACAAATATTATAGTTATTGTAGTTGATTTTATTCTAGGATTTCACATTAAACCATGCTTTTGTAGACAACAATATTACCACACATACATGTGTACATATTCATGTTTTGCATGTGTAGGGTAATACTCATTTAAAAATGGCCATACAATCTTAAGTTACATGCAACCAAGGATAATCCACATTCAATTTTATTTCAAATATATTAATTATTATTCATTAATCTAACCAAAATACAAGTTTAGTGATTTAATTTATAGTAGAAATATTACAATAATTGAACAGACCAAGACTTTCATCACCCCTCAATAGTATGTGAAGGTGTGTCATTCTACATGAGAACTCTCTCTTTTAGATATATATCTTCTCCTCATTTTAATAACTCCACTATTAATTAGATATTTTCACTTCTAAGATTGAAATCTCCATATTTTACTAATCTCCTTCCTAAGTGCCTCCTTGTAGCATAAAATAGAATCATACTTTCACTCTATATGTTGCTGAATTTTCTTCTTGTTGCCCAATATATATTTATAATTTTTATAATTTTTTATCTTATTAATGGCATCCCATAATGCATTTCTTCTTCATCTCTCTCTCCAAACATATACATAAAAAAAATCTACAAATCCCACCACTAGGGACATTCTAGATCTTTCTTCTCCTAAAAAAATATTCAAAATTCCTATGTACACAATAGTTTGAGTGTTAAATTCATATAGCTAATGTTGCCTACACCTTCTTTGAATCTCCAAATTATATTTGTGTAATGTCAAATATTCCCCTTAGGAATCAATTATGATTTATATAATTCTAGGTATATGGCAATGACTCTAAAACAACTCAAATTTTGTTATCAAAATAAATGTGTTCCCTCGTTAAGCCTATGACCTTATTTTGAGTGCTAAGACTAATAATTAATGTGAAGTGAATCCTCACTAATTTGAGACCCTTCTCAAATCTCATGTAAACCTTCCCTATACTTTTAAGGCACATGTCAACATTCACCTTATGGTACAATGGCTAGTTGAATATAGATGTAATAAGTATTTGTTAAGTTTCTTCCCAAAATAAGGAATGGTTGAATTAAAATTTTGGTATTTCTAGCCATAATTAATTATTTTCACATGCTAGATGTGATACAAATACATGAGACTCTCAGGCTTATAAAAATTGTGATCCCCTACTCAACACCAAAATTATATGGATACACCTCATAAATTATTATTGTAAGTAAACTTATAGCTCAACTACCATAGTCTTCTTCTATTTATGCATTTTCATCATAAGCCACCTCTTTTCTTTGTAAATATACCTAATATGATGTTATATCTACTTTATATATCTAGCATACAAGGTATCCGCCACAAGCACACATATCTTAATTCTTATTATAAAGTTGACTCTTCTTGGCAATATGTATAGGATCAATAAATTGCCACAAATGACTCTATATTTAGTAATAAGTTTGAAATTCTATTTTCCCCTTTTTTTCTTTCTTCACCTCCCAATACAACACTTTTAGCCTAATATATGACTATATTTACATTGCTAAATAATTTTTCTACTCCTTTTTTTTTTCTCTTCTTCTTGTACTCAAACAACCACCTTTGTATCATCTAAATTCATGCTTTTTCTCTTCTTTACACCATACTCGACTCACCCATGATTGTAGGGAAATTTTCAACATGAATTTCTATCTCATGGTGGATTTTAAAGGAGAATTTTCTTCTCACATCCATTCACCATTTCTATTTATATGCACTTCTCGTCCACATGTCTATTTAGTAGTCTAAACCCTAACTCTTGATCCTTGAGTGTAAATTAATTTCCTTCACTCAATTCTAGATGCATTATAAACTTGAAAAACCTATCCATTAACTATCCCTTCTCACTATCAATATCTATTGCAACACTACACCAATTAGTGTCCTCCAAGTTGAGCACCCATTTTTAATTTTTTTCTTCCTTTATTTATTCTACTTGCAATATTATTATACTATCACACTCTACATTTACTTGCATCATTATGAATATTTCACCATTAGCATATGCACCTACACAATCAAATCTATTTTCTATATGTACTTGCAACATCTCTTGTATATCTCATTTATTGCATTTCTTCATAGTACTAGCAACATCTCTCTACCATACCCCTCTATACCCATTATTACCATCTCTCTATTATGTTATGTTGATCTAACTTGTAGTGTATCTAGAACTAAATTAGCTCCAATTGTAGTTTCATGTCTACATATTTTTGTTGTTCCACTTATTTTTATAATCTCCTACAAAACATAATCTTTGATCTCTTTTACCACACTTACAACATCTTAGCTACATCAACTTGTAGCTATTTAGCGACCTTCTTCATCACCCTTGCAAGCTTACAAACATATTGCTTATTTATTGTACTTACTTATAGTACCTTGGGAACCCTTTTTTCCCCAAATGCAACCTCTTGTCTACATTTTTAGTTTGTGCCTTTCTCATGACACCTTTTAGCACCTTTCTTCTCAAGTGGCAAGCTTCCTTGGTCTAACATAATAACTTTAAAACTTCTCTTACTACTACCATTTCTCTACTCTTCCTCACCAAGCATCTCTAAACTTGTACATCCATTAATTACCATCAACATTACTATCTTGTAGAATCATCCTCCATCATGAATATTTCATCATATTGTCCTCCAAAACCTACAAAAATAAATGCATTACAAAAAAAACACAAGGCTCACTTTTACCCTTCTTTATTTTCTTCGCCATAGTTATTTTCTTAGCCATATTAGCTCCTAGGTTCCCTCCTCTATCATAATTATTTTACCAAATCCTTGTAGCATGTGGGTTACACTCTCTTCTTCATACTGATCCATAAGGTCTCTCTCTTATTTTCTTCATTGTCTATAAGGTCTTCCTTGGGTTGCACATGACCCATATCTCCATATGTAGGCTACTCACATGGCATCTCTACTCATTTCTTTCTCCTCAAGAAAATCTCCTTCATACCCTTCTATTATTTTTAGTATTCCTTTTTGTCCATTTATCTAGAAAAAATGGTGTATGTTTATGGCCTCCCACTCAACTCTTCTATAAAGAATACAACTTTCCTTTATGTCTCTTAAGGTCTTCAACACTACTTTAAACTTATCTAAAAATATTACTACTATAACTTCTATTGTTGTTGTAGGATAGGTTTAAATTCGTAATTAAAGGTAAATATTAACTAGTAGCAACCACAACTAGTTAAATCTAAACCAAAATGACCCAAATCCAAACAAGAAAGTACAAAGTAGCAAAGGAAATCAAATGAAAGCAAAACTAAATCAAATTCCTTATGCTAAACTTGATTCATATTCCTTGCATCTCCTCCATTTTTCTATGTGTGCAAGCTTTCCCTCAAATTTCGTTGTGTTCAAGTATCTGCAAGTGATAGTGAATTGATAGCAATAATTTTGGAGATTTTGGTTGTAAGGTTGGAATGAGAGAGAAAACTCTCTTTTATTGAAAATCTACACGAATGAATGGCCGAGATCAAAAGCCAAAATGATGCCAAGATCAATGGTCAAGGTTGCATGCACCATGAAGAGGTACGGTTAGGGATGAAAAAGAATAGATGGTTGAGATTTAAAGAAGACCAAAGATGATCAATGGTGGAAATTCAAAAGAGGAAGTGGAGCAAATTAAATAATCATTTTATTTAATTTGGGAGAGGATGTGGGAAATTAATTAATTAAAAATGATTATTTATTTATGGAAGAAGAGGGAAATGATAATTTAATTAAAATGATTAATATGCAACCATTTAATTAAACATGGAGTAAATAGAATGGAGATATTAAATTATATTAATTATTTAATAGGGGAGGGAAAAGTGATAAGGAATAGTTAAATAATTAAAATAATTACTTAACTATAGACGCAAAGTGAAGAGTGAATAATTGAATAAATGATAATTTATTTAATTATAGAAAGGAAAAGGATATTAGCAACATAATTAAATAAATACTTCATTTATTTAATTAATCAAAGAAGAGTAAAGAAAAGGAAATGAATTAATTAAATAATTAAAATTATTTAATCAATAGAGGAATTGACCTTAGAAGATAATCAAATAATTAAAATTATTCAATTATGCTTAGAAGAAAGGGAATCAATGTGGAAAAATGGCATTCGCAAGCTCGTGACATTTTTCAATGTCTACAGTTGCAACTCCTTCCTCATATTTACCATCACCACCAACACCTACACGTTCTTGGTATATTATCTTATTACCTTATAGGGTACCCTCTTGAGATTTTTATTTTCTTATGGATTCAAAAATTTCATTAATCCTCCCTATAACCCCTACTATTGCTAATACAATCTCTACCAATCTTCTCCTTAGAGGAATCTTGTTGTACTAAAAAAAGGTTTCCACCTCAAAAACCTTCTTCATTACAAGGATGTACAATATCTACATAATTGGTTTGGAATAATGAATATGTTTTCTGGATTCGATTGTGTTGTTAATTTTTGTCATCAAAGTTTCAAATTACACTACATGATCCATCATCAGGATGAAAGAGAGCTGAAGGAGAAAATGAATTGTTGCAGAACAAGCTTGGTCAAAAAGAGAGAGCAAGATGAGAGAATTGGGGAGGTACACGGTACGAGGAAAAAGGATGATTAGGAGAAAGAAAATTAGAAAACAAGAAAAAAGAAAAATGCAAAGAGAGAAAAAAGGAAACAATCACTTTTCAAAAAATTAATAAAAATATTGATCATAAACTAATAAAAGGAAATATAATTCTTTAAAAAATGACCAAAATAAGATTATAGAAATAGTGATTAAAATTCAAAATAAAAACAAAAAACAAATGTTATAAAGAATTAATAAAACAAAGAATAATGTTAGATAAAAAGAAAATAATTAGAGAAGACTTAATCATTAACAATTAAGATTATTAACATTAATGTTGATTCTTAAGAAACATCATTAAAGAGTCCTTATAATAATCTTAATTATTAAAGCTAAGAGAAAATGTCAAATTTTTAACATTAACCATATACAATTAATAAATAAGCTTACAAAAGAAATAAAATAAAAATGAAGAGATAAGAAAATAGTGTTGAAATTCATAAAAATTTTAGACACTAAAGCTAAGACTAAATCATTAACAATTAAGAATATTAACATTAATGTTAATTCTTAAGAAAGAAGAAGGAATCCTCTGTATGCGTTCAAACAACCTACGCGCATGGTGGATTCTACGCTGGGGAAACCCCCACATCCTCCTTTGTCCCCTCGTGACCCAAGTCTCACCCTGTCACATGTGGACTTGTGTCCCTCAGGAGCCACTCCTGGAGGGTCCAATCCTTTGATTCCGAGTCAATCCGGGTCACCCGTGATTCTAGTTTTGTCTGGTGTGGAAGTTCCAGTGGTCGAGGTGCTTTTAGAGGTTAAAGGTTGGAAAGATGTCTTGACCAATGGTAATCAAAGTATTAAGAGCCCCTCCCCTCACACTGTAGAGGAAGTCATTGTCACAAGAATGGATTTTGCTATCTCTGATACAATCAGTGATAAGATTCTTTCCTCAATGGAGAACATGGTTTTGGGTCGTTTCCTCTCCTTCTGACCTTCTGTGGATATGGTTCAAAGATGGGTTGATGCTAAATGGCGTCTCAACGGAAGTGTGGAAATTTGTGCAATCTTAGGTGGTCTCTTCCTTTTCAAATTCATGGCTTCAGATGACTTGGTTGCAGTACTCTCTTTTGGGCCATGGGTGTATGTGAAGCATAGTTTGGCCTTATGTCATTGGAAGTCAAGTTTTGACCCTACTGTGGATCTAAATAAATCAACGTTGGTTTGGGTTCACCTGCCTGGGTTTCCCTTGGAATATTGGGATGAGACCATCTTCAAAAGCATTATGGATTCATTGGTCCAATTTATCACTTTGGATTCCATTACTAGGTACAAATCTAGGTTAGTGTTTACCCGCTTTTGTGTTAATATTGGTGTGAATAAGATGCTTCCTAAGTCTGTGAAGCTATGCTGTAAGTTTGGTACTTGGGTTCAACCAGTCTACTATGAGAATGTTGTAGTTTACTGTCAAAAGTGTGCTAAACCTGGCCACCTTATCTTTGACTGCAAATATTCTTTTAATTAGGAGCCTAACCCGGGGTACTTTGTTGTTGAAACTCACCTTCCATTGGGAAATGACATTCTGAAGGATATTGAATCTTTGGCCAAGTCTACCTCACCAATATTAGTTGAACCCCCGATCTTTGGGGATCCTCCTAGTGGGATGGAGATTTCAATTGTGGATCTGACTTTGAGCCTTTCTGTTCCTACTCTGGTTGAGAAGTTGGTCATTGATAAGGTTATGGATATCGGTGCTTTATCCTTTGACCAGGCTTTTGGGGGGGATGAGTTTTTAGGTGGCTCCCTGATGGAGTTGGGATCTATTTCTACTGGGACTAGTGAGAGTATGGGTGAAGAGGGAAAAAATTGGGAGGAAGTGGTTACTGGAGTTAAAGAGGAGACAATTTTTAATTTAGAGGTTTTGAACCAGGAGAAAGCCATAGAAGAGGAAACTTGGTTAACCCCAAAGAAAAAAAGTAGAAAGAAGAAGGCAGATGTGGGAGGAGACTCCAAACTGGGAAGGCCCAACCATCAACAAACTAGGCTAAGAGAGATAGCAAATGAGATAGCCATTGGTAAACAAAGGACATTGGAAGTGTCCTCCAAGAAGGGTAAAAAATGAAGGTCATGTCCTAGAATGTGTGAGGGTTGAATAGCTCACATAAACAACTTGCACAGAAGAACTATGTGTTAGAACATAAGATTGATGTTTTACTTTTACAAGAAACCAAAATGAAGAAAGAAAATTTTGATAATATTGCTAAGTATTTATGGATGGGTGCCCTTTACTTCTATAGTGATGCTGAGGGGGCATCGGGTGGTCTTGTTGTGTTATGGAACCCCTCTAGAATTAATGGCTCTGAACTATTCTGCTATCGGAGTAGTGTGGGAGTCTTATTTTCTTACCTAGGTGGCTCTTGGTCGATTATCAATGTCTATGCTCCCAACCAAAGAAATGCTAGAAATGCCTTGTGGAAGGATCTCTCTGACTAGTTAAAAAATAATAGGGGGTCTTGCTGGCTAGTAGCTGGGGACTTCAACTCCCCATTATATCCTTTAGGGCAAAGTGGTGGTGTGGTGTATTATTCTGATAGCATGGTTGATCTAGCAAACTTTCTGAGTTCTACTGGCCTAATTGACATTGAATTATCAGGCCAAGCTTTTACTTGGACCAACAGGCATCTTGGGGAGGGCTTAATTCAAGTCAAATTAGATAGATTCCTTTGCTCTAGCAACTGGATGACCCTGTTCAGTGTTAATCTTTAGGCTCTTCCCAGGACGGTCTCTAATCACAATCCTTTGTTGCTAGTCTCAAATGACCTTTCTGATGTTGGACCGTTCCCCTTTCGGTTTGAGATAATGTGGAATTCCCACCCTAAATTCAAGAATAGAATTGTTGAATGGTGGAATATTCCTATTTGTGGCTCCCCCATGTTCAAGATCTTTTTAAAACTTAAACATATCAAATGTATGGTGAAAGGTTGGAACGAAAGAGTTTTTGGGGATGTTTTTCAGAAAAAAAAGAGTTGTAGGGGATAAATTGAAAACTATCCAAAAGAAACTGGAGGATGGGGATATCAACTTTCCCACCTGCAACTAGGAAAGAGAGAGCCGAAGGGAGTGGGAGAAAATTCTAAGGAAAGAGGAAATTTTATGGAAACAAAAATCTAGAATTTAATGGCTACAAGGAGACAGTAATACCTCCTTTTTCATGTGTTTACCCTAAAACACAAGAAAAGGAATCAAATAACTAAAATACATAATGAGTAGGGGGTTGTGGTCAATACGCCCACCTAGATCGGTCTTTGGGTTGCAGACTATTTTCAGAAGGCTTATTTGGCCCATGATGAGGCTCCTAATCTAGCTTTAGACAATCTGCTACTGGACCCTCTCCCAACCATCATTTCCCAGAATGATAACCTTAGCATTCTTAGTGTTGTCACTCCTAAGGAGGTCAGATTGGCTACTTTCAGTATGGGGGCTTACAAAGCACCTGGCTCGAATGGTTTTCCCCCGAACTTTCAAATATTTTGGGAGATTGTTGGTGGGGACCTTGTCCTAGCTGCTCATGATTTTTTCAAATCTGGTAAGATTCTCAAACAACTGAACCACACCTTTATAGCCTTAATTTCCAAGATTGATGATCCTAGTCTATGACTAATTTTAGACCCACCAACCTCTGGAATACCTTTTATAAAATCCTCTCTAAAATCCTAGCAAACTATATCAAAGCCCTCCTTGATAAATTAATCACCCCCACTCAAAAAGAGTTTGTGCCTGGTCATCATATCCTGGATGCTACTATAACCACTCATGAATTACTCCATTCCATGGATAGATGCAATAATGCTAGTATGCCCCTTAAATTAGATATCTCAAAAGCTTATGATAAGGTGATTTGGGACTTTATCCCTAAAGTCTTAGCTAAGTTTGGGTTTGACCAATCTGTGGTCAAACTCATAATGGAATGCATAACTACAGTGAAGTACTATGTTTTGGTTAATGGGACTTCTTTTGGCTTCTTTAATGCTGGGAGAGGTATTAGACAGAGAGATCCCCTTTCACCCTATTTATTTATCATGATTGTAGATGTCTTGAGCAAGAACTTTTATAATCTGTTGTCAGAAGGGTCTATTAAGGGAATTAAGGCTGCCTCTTCTTTGGATCCTACTGTTATCCAACAATTTGTAGATGATACCTTCCTATTCAAGAAAGCCTCTGTGATTGAAGCCAAGAAATGGAAAAATTGTCTCAATAGCTATGCTGCTTGCTCTGGGCAATGTATTAACTATAATAAAAGTATGATTTATTTCTTCAACAAATCTCCTAACCTACAAGCTTGGGTGACTATTGTTTTGGGTTGTATGAGTGGCTCTCTTCCTTTAATATATCTTGGTTTACCCCTTACTGTCAAGGAAGTCACTCATGACTTTTGGAATTTAGTCCTTGAAAGGATCCAAAGGAAGTTGGCAGGATGGAAATTTTCCATCCTCAGTCATGTTGGCAAACTACAACTCCTATCTACTACTCTTCAAGTTATCCCTGTTTACTTCCTCTCCATTTACAAGATCCCTAGATATATTGTTGAGAAGTTTGAGAAAATACCAAGGAATTTCCTTTGGTCAGGGATCGAGGAAAAGAAGAAATTTGTGCTATTTAAATGGGACAAAGTTTTTCAACCTAAACATTAAGGTGGGCTTGGGATAAGGATTATCTCTAGTACCAATAAGGCATTGATGGCCAAAGTGGGATGGGACCAACTGAGGAATAGGAAAGATTGTTGTAAGATTATGAATGCTAAGTATCTTCGAAATAGACCTTTGATTGACTGTCTCTTTGAAGATCATCCTTTAGGTTCCTTGGCCTGAAGGAACATTTGAAATCTATAGGGGTTTCTTAGGACAAGGATGAAATGGAAGATTGGAAATGGTAATAATATCAGATTTTGGGAGGACCCTTGGTTACTTGACACCCCTTTGGAACACTCTGAATTTAGGAACCTAAGGAGGCTGGCACAACATTTCTTTGGTGTTTACATTAGAGATTACATCCTTGTCCTACAAGGGGCCAAGAAGTGGAATGATTTGGCTCTTTTCTGCCCTTTATCCCCTGAGCTGAGCCTCCTTGCCAAGTCCCTGTAGGAGCTACTCTCCCTTACTAGATTATCATCAACCAACATGGTGGATGAATTCTTCTGGACTCATGAAAAACATGGTGATCTTTCAGTTAAAATGACTTACAATTTGTTGATGGACCAGGGCATGGTTCTTGATCTTTAGAAGCGGGTTTGGAACAAACACATGATACCAAAAATAAACTTCTTCTTGTGGACTGCCTGCCATAATAGGATTCTTACATAGGATAATTTGAGGAAAAAGAGATTCCAGATCCCCAACAGGTGCTTGTTATGCAAGTGCAATGAAGAATTTATGGATCACTTACTATTACACTACCCATTTGTTGTTGGTGTGTAGGAGCTGGCTTTAGAGCATTTGGGCATTCAGTGGACTATGTGTAAGGACATCAAATCCTTTATCTTGAGCTGGTATGAACCCTTCATCCACCCCTTACCTTGTGAGATTGAAACCAAGTACCCCCCATTATCTGCCGGTGCTTATGAAAAGAGAGGAACAATAATATTTTTCAGGAATATTGAGATGAGCCTGAAGGAGGTGTTTGGTATAGGATCTCGGCTCATTGCAGAAAAAAAATTCTCTTTTTAAAGGGAAAATCCTGCATAAAGGTTCAACTAAGAGGGAAATTAGTATGGCCAAAGCTTGGCATCAAAACCTTGAAGTCAATTACTATGAAAACTCTAGATCCCTAGATAGAAGGGACACTATTTGGAAACCTCCAGACTGTGGTTGGTATAAACTTAATTTTGATGGGGTGTCCAAAGGAAACCCGAGCAGAGCTAGCATAAGAGGTGTTATCAAAGACTGCAAGGGTAATTTCATGGCTAGTTACTCCGGGGGGATTGGTATCCAGTCTTCTATGATTGCAGAAGCTAGAGCACTGCTAAAAGACATATAGTTAGCTGTTACTATGGGGATTGAGAATTTGCATATAGAAGGTGATTCTAAGTCTATCATTGATGTTGTTAACTTTGGAAGATTACTAGGGTGGAGTACTAGAGACATTTTATTAGACATAAAGCTTTTTGTGTCTAAGTTGAATTTGAAGATTGCTACCCACATTTACTGGGAGGGTAATCAAGTGGCTGATGCTTTAGCTAACTTTGGAAAACATTGGAAAGTCTCTAAGTGTTGGTGTAATTTGGGGAACCTACCGCTAGGTATTCAAGGTTTAATCCTTAAAGAGTAAGGCCCCTTTATCCATGATAATAACTATTTATGTAATTTTATAGGCCTTATGGGGGGTCCACATTCTTGTCTTATGGGCTATGTGGATGGGTGTGAATCCTGAGGTGTCTTTCACATGGAAAAATTTGAATAATGGGGTGGAGTCCAGTTTTAAAAAGGTCATTATGGGGAATTATGAAGAGTATTTTATGATTAAGGTCAAGCTGGGTCGTGCCTTACGTAATATCTTTTTGGGGATTGCACTAAGCTCTCATATATCCTTGAATATTTTTTATTTTAATTTTGATGTGACAAATAATGACGAGGTGAAGATTTTGATTGGTCCTATCTTTTTTGCTAATTTACCTCCTTTACTAAAGGCCAGGATCTTAGGTTTAACTAAATTTGGACCTGTGGCCATCTTACATTAGTATTTGTGCAATAAGAACATGGAAGGAAAACCTTCCATTCCCATCATGTCTTGCTTACCTAGCCGTAAGTGTTTGAATATTTTATTAATGATATCACCAAGATTTCTTTTAGGGATTTAACTCCTCAAGTGTGTGTTTTGTACATTGCTTTGATTGCCCAAGGCTGCATCGTTTGGCTTAAAATATTAAGTGTGTAGGTGACTTATCACTTAACTAATTCCTCTAACCTTTTTCTCTCACTAGTTTTCTGGTTCTTCTGTGTGTAGAGCAACAACATGGGTGGTGATAGGGTGAGAACGAAGCCCGACAATTGTGGAAAATTTTGCAAGGATTTGTTGGTGTGGCACATTTGCATTGAGGGTGGGATGGTGCCTCTAATGGAAAGTTTGGTGGGTCATGACCCTAGTTTATCTGCATAGTTTATGAATTCATGGAAATATAGAAGGGTTACTATGGGTGGTATTTCCTTCGAAGTGAACAAGGAGGTGATTGCGCAAGTGACATGGTTGTTGTGTACTAGTAAGAAGTACCTGAAGAATACTAAGGCCCAAGTTAATGAAAGTTTGAATGCCTTCTTTGTGGGTAATGAGAAACCAGTTTGTAACTAGTCGAGGTTTGAAAGAGAAGCTCTCTTGTAGCCTTGGGACCAAGTCTTCATTTCCCTCATGAAGTATGTGACCCTTGAAGCTAGATACAAAACCTACTATTTCTATCACTTCTCTCTTTTAAATCACCTTTGACACAAAATTATGTTAAGCATTCCTTTTTTCTTACTTAAGGAATTAGAAAGCTCTATTGAGAAGTGCATAGAGTCTACTGGCCAAAACCCTAAGGATACTCCTCCCTTGGCACTCCACCAAGGCCTCATTTTGAGGCTCTACCACTTCCATCTTGCGTTATGCTTGCCCAAACCCATTTCTATTATCTGTGTTGAGGAAATTGAACCCCTTGTTGTGGCCAATATCTCCTTGGCTGAGTCCAAAGGTCCCATAAGAAAAACCCCTTTGATCACTGCTAAAATTCATAAGCCTAAACCAATTACCAAGAAGTTTAAAGGGAGTGCGGGGATTTCCAAAACTAGTGTTGTGGCTAGTCTCTGTGAGCTTAAGTCAACCCCTACCAAGTCTGTCAGCAAAAATACCTCTAAAAAGAAAGTTAAGGATGAGGGGAAGGGTTTGATAAAGCCCCTGACCACAAAAAGTAGAGGAAAGAATGTTGTGGGTAGGGACTCCAAGGAGGACACTTTGGTCGCTGCTACGGTGGAGACTGGTGGTGATAATCCCATCATTAGGAGGTTTGGTAGTTTGGCTAAAAATAACAAGAAAGTGCAGGTTAATGACATGGAAACAGATGAGGAGTGGTTTGACAACAAAGGTTGTAGGGATGATGAGGTGTCCGGGGATGGTGAGGAGTATGTTGGAGGGCCCCACACCATTTTAGATTTCAAAAAAGTGCATAAGGAGAACTAGGATTCCTAGTCCTTGGACCCTTTGGATGTGGAGCGAGCTAATATTAAGAAGACTATGGATTATGGAGAGGAGCTCCATGTGCTATAGGAAAGGATGGGAAAAATGGACAAGAAATTCAGTGGTTTGATCCGTTTCATTGTCAAGTTAGTCCATTGTGTTCCCAACACCCTTTCTGCTGTGATGAAGGATGAAATGGACAAGAAGAATGTTGAAGAAGTCCCTGAATGGGTTGGGGATGATGTTAATATTCTTTCTCAAAATTGGGAAAATGCCAGTTAATCTACTATTGCTGCGTAGTTTGTCTATCGACTGTTGGTCTGATGTGTATGTTTTTTGGCTTAGTTGTTAATGTTTTTTGGACTTGATCTTTTTTGGCCCTTGTGGCTTTCCATGTAAAGGGTACAACACCTTGTGAATGCTGCTTATCATATCTAAAACATTAATGTTAATAATATCAATTATTAAAGCTACAAGACAATCATAAAACATAATCAATGAAGCAAATAAAGATGTTAAAGAAAGGAATTGCAAAAAAGTTATTATTAAAGATGTAAAGTGAAGAATTTTGATAATAATAATAAATATTACAATTCTTTAAAGAAAGGAACCTTAAATGTTATAGGATGCAAAATTAATGATACAAGATTAGGAAAATAATTTTAAGAAAATAATTCATATAAATCTTAAAGTTAAAAATCAAAGCCAAAAGATAAATTAAAAAGGAAAAGAACAAAACAAATGCAGGATAAAACAACATAGAGATGAGACTATTAAACAAGAGGAGTAAACCACAAGGCAAGAAGAGAGGCAGAATGAGTAAAAGGAAGGAAAGAGGACAAAGAGGGCAAAAGCTTAAAATGGAAGGAACAAGACAAACCTAGAGAAAATGACCCGAGGCCTAGGGAAAGAAAGGGGAACCAAAGAAGAACAACACAAGATGAGTGAGGGTTAGCACAAGGAAAGAGGAATCAAGAGGGTTGGGAATAACTATTTCTAACATTGGATAATAGAGGATGCCAAGACTGACTAAGAGACCAACCTTCATCATGGTTGAGGTTGGTGGGATGATTGATAATTTCTATGGCTTCCTTGAGTTTCCTGTTGAAAAAAATATCTTCTTTGCACAAGACATGGAAGTTTTCTAAGAAAATGTGGTGTTTGGTTGAGTAGGACTACTCAACAAGAGTGGATTTGAGGACTCATTCATGTTTAATGTCCACATTGTGTTTTTTCATTCTTGTGTTGAAAGAATGACCCGTTTCTCCTATATAAGGAGTACCACATGAGAAAAAAATCTTGTAGACTCCCAAGTCAGTAAGGACATCCTTGGAGTCCTTGAGAGAAGGGATGAGATTTCTCACAGTTGAGCGAGGCTTAAAAGAACAATGGAGGCCTTTTTTGATAAGGATTTTGGAAATTTTGTGGGAGATTCCTTCGATATAAGGATATAAGGTGTAATGGTTTTGGATAAGAATATTTCCTTGGTTTGATTGAGGCCTTTGGAAATATGCTTGTTGGAGTAATTGTGCAAGGTAAAGATCTTGCACAAATGAGCTAACTCTTGGTTTATATTGTCCTCATCACATATCTGATAGGCTGTCATAGCAAGGGTTTTGAGGATATTGATTTTTTGGCTAGGATGGTGATGAGAAGAATGAGGGAGGTAAAGGTCAATGTGGGTAGCTTTCTGATAGACCCGGCAGCCAAGGGAGCCATCAAATTTTTTGATGAGTAAGATATTGAGAAGAGGAAGTTGGCTTGCAACTTCATGTTCCTTAGTGAAAGAGATGCAAGGGGCTATATTGTTGAGATGAGCATGGAATTATTCTAAATTTTCAATACCATGAGGCCAAAACACATTGGTGTCTTCCACATACCATTTCCACCATTTTGGTTTAAGAGGGAAAGAGGAAAGGGAAATTTCTTCAAACTGCTCCATGTAAAGGTTGGCGATGGTAGGGGAGAGAAGGGAACCCATGGAAACTCCATCAATTTGTTCATAGATGTTGCCTTGGAAAGAAAAGAAAGTGGATCTAAGGAAAAATTCAACAAGATTGGTAATATCAACATTAGTTTTGCGTCTAACAATCTCAATTGAGTCAAGGATGGGAACCTTGGTGAAGAGGGAGACAATGTCAAAACTCACCAAGAGGTCATTTTGGTTTAAGTGGGCATCTTTGATGAAATGGACAAAATGGGAGGAATCCTTGATTTAGGATTCTGAGTTACCCACGAGAGGAGAGATTAATTTGGCTAGAAAGGAAGCTAATTTGAAAGTAGGTGAACCCATGGTATCGACAATGGGTCTAAGAGGAATGCCAACTTTATGAATTTTAGGTACTCTGTAAATGCGAGGAGTCACTTCCTTGGATGAAACCAAAAGTTTCTTAGTGATATCATTGAAAGAGGAGCAAGAAACCAAAGATTTGACTTTTCTAAGAAGCTTAGAGCAAGGGTTACAGGAAAGAAGTTTATAACTTTGTGAGTTAGAGAGAAAATCAAGCATTTTTGAGATGCAATCTTGCTTGTTCATGATGATTGTTGCATTGCCCTTGTCAGCTTTGCTAATAACTATGTCATTGTTCCTCAACAAGCCATTGAAAGCAAGAAGCTCCACTCTTGGGATGTTACACTTGGGAGGTTTGGCATGACAAAGGGCAACAATGTAGTCTTTCCTAACTTCTTCAACAATGTGAGAAGGGAGAGCATGAATCACATTCTCAATTTCGATGAGGAAGTCCAAATGCAGAATGGAACGAGAAGAAATAGCAAATCCAAGCCCTCAATTAAGAAAATGTAAGGCAAGGGGATCCAACTAGATGTTAGAGAGGTTGAACACTAATTTGGATTCCTAATCATGAATCAATTGAGGAGCTAGATGGTTGGAATGAAGCATGGAAAAGGAGTTAGAGGAAGCATGACACACAGAAGGCTCACCCATTCGCGGGGAAGAATGAGGAGAAGAGGGATCAAATAGTCACATCAAGAAGGATGGTGTGGGTGTTATGGTTAGGAGAGCATTGGATCAGAGGAGAAGTAAGCTCAAAGATTAACACATAGCGAGAAGACAAGGAGTCTAGGGGAGAGTGATCAGGAAGAGAAGCCGTGGTTGGAAGAGAGTGTGCAATGTGAGGGGCTCGAAGATGTCCGATATCAGAGAGGAAATCAAAACCATTAATGCAGTCACATTAAAGATTCCTTTCTTAAAGAATTATAATATTTATTATTATTATCAAAATTCTTAACTTTACATCTTTAATAATAATTTTTTTGCAATTCCTTTCTTTAACATCTTTATTTGCTTCATTGATTATGTTTTATGATTGTCCCTCAGCTTTAATAATTAAGATTATTAACATTAATGTTAATAAGAATGATTCCTTGTTCTTTCTTAAGAATTAAGATTAATGTTAATATTCTTAATTGTTAATGATTTAGTCTTTAGCTTTAGTGTCTAATTTTTTTATGAATTTCAACACTATTTTCTTATCTCTTCTTTCTTTTCTCTTTTTTTTTTATAAGCTTATTTATTAATTGTATATGATTAATGTTAAAAATTTGACATTTTCTCTTAGCTCTCTTTAATGATGTTTCTTAAGAATCAAAATTAATGTTAATAATCTTAATTGTTAATGATTAAGTCTTCTCTAATTATTTTCTTTTTATCAAACATTATTCTTCTTTTTATTAATTCTTTATAACATTAGTTTTTTGTTTTTATTTTGAATCTTAATCACTATTTCTATAATCTTAATTTGGTCATTTTTTAAAGAATTATATTTCCTTTTATTAGTTTATGATCAATATTTTTATTAATTTTTTGAAAAGTGATTGTTTCCTTTTTTTCTCTCTTTGTATTTTTATTTTTTCTTGTTTTCTAATTTTCTTTCTCCTAATCATCCTTTTTCCTCGTGCTGTGTACCTCCCTCATTCTTTCCTTTTGCTCTCTTTTTAACCAAGCTTGGTCTGCAACAATACATTTTCTCCTTCAAATCTCTTTCATCCTGATGATGAATCATGTAGTATGATTTGAAATGTTGATGAAAAAAATTAACACAATTGAATCCAGAAAACATATTCATAATTTGATGGATTGTGGAAACTTGATATCTTTTGATGTAGGAGCATCTAGGGTCAGAGAAAAATCTTGCATTAACCTAAAGATAGTAGTGTGTTTGTTTCGAATAAGGACCAAGGTTGTGTGGAGTCATGGGAATTCAAGTTTTCCCAACCTATGTCACGAGGTTCTCAAGTTTCAAAACCTTCTGACTTAGTGTTTTCTTTGTTGTAGGCATGTCACGAGTTTTCAAAACTTTGCAACCTCTAGCAAGAGGTTCTAAAGTTTGGGTTTTTAGCAACTTAGTGATAGGGCGATGGGGTGTGTGATGCCAAATGTGGGACCTGATAGGTGGACAACGACACATAGTGACATCTAAAATTAGATGACGATTATTGATTAGGTGATCTTGCAATTCACATCCTTGTGAATTGTGTAAGGCTTATGTAAATCTCCATCAGAGAGGAAGGGTTATGTCGTCGGGAGTAGGATGTCGGTCCCTCCAACATAACAATGGATGTTAAGCTAGAGGTGATCGACAGTGCTGAGTTGAAGGATAGAAAATCTAATAGATGCATTTTAAAGATTCCAAGAGCCAATGGATTGTAGCATGAAAGAGAAGATTGATGAATAACATTCAAACTGGGAGGTTTGAAATGGCTACAAAAGTATGAATGAGGGTTTGGACTCCAAACCAACACAAAGAGAGAATTACTTGGTCCAACTACACAAACAACCACTGTAAATGGAGATTTGAACCTCAAGGCGGTGGAATAGATCACAAATATGATGGAGATTGAATCAAATCGATTGCATAGGAGAATGCATTGAATGTATATCTAGTCCTAGGGCCTAAAAGAGAATGAGGGGGGAAAATCCCCCAAACAAAATTAAATGTTGTGCACCTCGATGCAACAGGGGGTGGTGGAGTAGCCTGAAGGTGATGGTGGAGCCGAGAAGAAAGGAGATCTCTTGCTGGTGAATGCAAAGTTGAGAGCGAAGGTTTAGATCTACAATTTGGGTAGACGACTATAGTGAAGAATCCCATATGATGGCATTGTAATTTTGTAATATCATTTTCATTAATAAAAGAAAGTGTTTGATTCATTTTGTTGTGCCATTCTATGCTATTGTGTTAGAATGAGCTTCTAAGGGGGAAAACCTGGGTGTGCTCTCTTCATTAGTGGTATCAGACCTGGTTGTCCCGAGTCTGTAACAAAGTGTCGAATGTGAGGTAGTTGCAGCAAGACTTGTGAGAGTGGGTTGAGAAAAGGCCAAAAGATCTTGAGAGTGTAGAGTATGCATCAAGAGAAAGAGTTGTGGAAAGAAGGGTATGTAACTACTATCCTCCAACAGAGATAAAGTTGGGTAGAAGTTGTAGAGTTCCTCCACTAAGAGAGAGTGGATAGAGGAAGCATCTTCCAGGGTGTTGGGTAGAGGATGGCTGCGCGAGTGAGATATTTCTTGAAGTTGTGAACAAATTTCTGAATGTGAGGCAGTTCACATATACAAACCTAAGGGTTTGAAGCTTTATTAAAGCATTGAAAGTGTGTGAATAACATCTAAAGGTGTTGAAGATTTGTAAATAGATAGCCCAACAGGAGGCAGTTTACATTTGTGAAACCTAAGGATTGAGAATTTGTGTTATTATAGCTTGAGAGGCCTGAACATGGAAAGGAGAAAGGGCATTGTCACCAGATGGATTGTAAGGATTCCCAGATTAGAGGAAATCATAAAGAGATTGCAGGAAAGAGAGTTTGTAGAGTTGAAGCAGCAACTGAATGAATTAGAGGACATGATAAGAGGGTGGAAACAAAAGAAGACAAGAGCTAAAGGTAATGTTTATCCTTCTAAAAATGTTTTGATTAAAGAAAGAAAACAACTTGCAGCTGTAGATAAAAGAGGGCGGCTTGCAACAGAGGTACATTGCAAGGTACCTAAAGATGAAAAGAGGGTTATTAAAAAGGACACCTACAAAGGGAAGGAGATGGCGAGCCATGAAGCCCAAGAGAGAGGAACTTTGGGATAGAAAGACCACAACAAGGTGAATATGAGGACAACTTTTGGTTTCAATTATGCAAGTGAAAATAGAAGTGTCAACCTACAAGGTAGAAAGGAGAAAAGCAAATTAGTGGATCATGGCTATATAGTACCATTTTGGCAAAGGAAATATCTTTTGAAGGGACAACAGGCAGAAGGTAACCAAGGAATGGTCTGAACTAACATTCATGATCACAAAATAGAACCAAAGACAAAAAATATGATAGAAGAAATCAATATCAAGGTTGGAGTGGAGAGATCATTGGTGGAACATCCTTTGAATAAGGAAAATGGGGAATTTGAGACAACAAAATATCAAAGAAATATTGTAGCAAGGGTACATGACAAGGTACCTAAGTTTGAAGATGATTTGAGGTAGAAAATAAAGACTGGTAAAAGGGGAGCAGTTAAGAGATGACCATCCAATGATGTGAGAAATAAAGTATGGATGGTGAAGCATGTAACAACAAAGGATTGTGATGTTACAGGGCACGAAGATGGGGTGATGGATCAGAAGAATCCTAAATTTGATGAGTAGATTGGTCAATGCAGGGATGCCACTTTGTTGACAGAGGAAATAAGGAGAATCAATGAATTGTTGATAGCTGAATATGATAAGTAAATCAAGAAGAAGGAATTTGTTGCACCAAGAGAAGATGGTGATGAAGAGCCTTTATAGGCTTGTGATTTTTATGACCCTTTTTGCAGTGTTGTGTCCGCAAGAAATAAAGAGGTTAGAACAAGATGCCAAGTCTATGGCATCAAAGAAGAAATTGTCATACAAGAGGATAAGGAAGGAAAATAAAGAGAGAAGCTTGTAGTGGAGTTATGTCTTTTTGAAGGCATAAAGGAAAAGAGGTTGGAAGTTGCAAGCAAGACATGTCTTGTTGAAGGCATGAGAAGGGAGAATAAAACAAAAATTGCAGCAATAGAGACTCCTTTGGAGGACATATTGATGAATGCAGAATGAGTTGAGGAAGGAGTTGCAAGAGCTGAAATAAATTATCCCTTGAAGGACATGATGAAGGTGGATGGTGATGGAGAAATTATAGCAGTAGTAAGGCTTGCAAAAATCCTTGTGCAAAAGGATAAGATGGAGAAGAGTGAAGTGGATGTAGCCCTACTAGCGAAGGAGGTAATGGATAATGTTGAGATGGATAAGGTAGTGAATGCATATGAGATGGTTCAAAATGATTTGCATGGTGTTGCAGAGTTAAGTTCAAATACAAATTGGTGGAGGTGGATGGGCTATGGTGGGCTAAATGCTACAAGATTAGAAGTGAATAGGAGATGCATTTAGAGGAGGTGGTCGGGTTATGGTGGATTTGATTCCACATCCAAAAGGTTGAGTGTAGAGAAAAGCAATGAATACCAAGTGGTTGTAGCTGTAAGAGAGAATAAGGTAAAGTATGAGTCATATTATTCTTTTGAAGAGGAATAAATTGATGATTGTGGCTTTTTAGAAATTTATAATGAATACTGGTGGGAGATGAATCTAGTGAAAAGAGGGAGAAAGAGAGGAAGAATGCAAGATGGAAGAGACATCAAGTTACAAGGATATTTGAGAAAGGTGTAGGTGAACAAGGCAACAAGATGGATTCTGAATGAGCATCAGATCCATAAATGTTTATGAAACATTTCTTCCCTACCTCAGGTGTTTGATGCAGGAGCATCCAGGGTCAGAGAGCAATCTTACATCAAGCTAAAGATAGTAGTGTGTTTGTTTTGAATAAGGACCAAGGTTGTGTGAAGTAGTGGGAATTCAAGTTTTCCCAACCTATGTTGCAGGGTTCTCAAGTTTTGAAGCCTTCCTATTTAGCACTCTTTGTTTTTGGCAGGTCGCAGGTTTTTAAAACTTCGCAACCTCCGATAAGAGGTTCTAAAGTTCAAGTTTTTGGGGACTTAGTGATAGGGCGATGGTGTGTGTGATGCCACATGTGGGACTTGATAGGTGGACAAGGACAAATGGTGACATGTAAAAGCAGATGGCAATTATCGATTGGGTGATCGTGCAATTCACATCCTTGTTGTGAATTGCATGGTAGTGAGCTGGAGTGGTGGGCCCGTGGGTAGTAAAGGCTTATGTAAATCTCCATCCAAGAAGAAGGGTGATGTTGATGGGAGTAGGATGTTGGTCCCTTTGACATAATGATGGACATTAAGCTAGAGGTGATCGGAAGTGTTGAGTTGAAGGATAGACAATCTAACGGTTGTGTTTTAAAGATGCTGAAATTAATGGAGAGCCAACACATCATAGCACGAAAGAGAAGATTGACGACCAACATTCAAACTGGGAGGTTTGAGATGGCTACAAAAGTATGAATGAGGGTTTGGACTATGAACCAACATAGAGAGAGAATTAATTGGTTCAACTACACCAACGACCACTGTAAATAGAGATTGAACCTCAAGGGAGCATAACAAATCACAAATATGATGGAGATCGAATCAAATCGATTGTAGAGGAGAATGCATTGAATGCATATTTGGTCCTAGGGTCTCAAAGGGAATGAGGGAGGAAAAATCCCCCGAACAAAATTAAATTTTGTGCGGCTCGATGCAACAGGGGTGGTGGAGTATCCTGAAGGTGATGGTGGAGTCGAGAAGAAAGGAGATCTCTTGCTGGTGAATGTAGAGTTGAGAGAAAAAGCTTAGATCTACAATTTGGGAAGACGATTGTAGTGAGGAAGCCCATATGATGGCATTGTAATTTTGTAATATGATTTTCATTAATAAAAGAAAGTGTTTGCTTCATTTTGTTGTGTCATTTTGCATTGTTGTGTGAGAATGTGCTTGTAAGGGAGCATGCCTAGGTGTGCTCCCTTCATCATCTTTAATGGTTTATAATTTTTCCAACCTCTCCCCAAGGATGAAATGCTCCTTCCCAAAGGATGACACAGTAGATGCATTCTAATATTTTTGATCCTATTAATCTTCATTCAATTTTAAAATCTATTTATTATGTTTCATTCATTGATTATTATAGTACAACCAAGGTATATTTCCTTAGGATTAAATTTAAAGTCTTTATTTATGTAAGGAAATTATGTAGCCATGTAATGACAATTTCCACATAACCCAAATCTGAAAAACATGCAAGTAAAATACTCAACATCAACATGCAAGAGAATAGACAACATACCCATCAAAGATGACACAAGATATACCCTGGGAAAACCCTCAAGAGGGAAAAACCCAGCCTCCAAAAGCATCCACACTCCATGTATTATTCAGCAATGAAAACCCATTACAATACATCTGCAGAGACTCCATGAACACTTCTAAGCACAAGCTATCCATGCATTCCATGTGACCAAGCATGAATCCACACATCCCATGCCATGCTTCAAACCCTCACACATGCACAAGCTCAACCTGCTAACCTGCAACAAACTGTCCAACCCTAAACAACTACCCTTGTGGTTGCATTTATAGAAACAACCTCCTGCAAAACCACCAAGTGGTATTACATAAACCATGTGCCAAAAATACTACAACATGTGATCCCACATTTAATATTGGGTACTTTATTATTTTATTATTCCCCAATATTAAATAATTACATTTGACAATTATGTCCCAATGTTACATACAACAAAGTGGCCCCAACATTATAACTCCTTGTGATGCACATTCACCTAGAAGACCCCTAGGTGCACCACACACAATAAATAAATAAAACATTACAAACATTATGCAAGGTGTACAACACCTAATCCTAACAATTTAGTTAAATGAGTTTAATTATCTTGTAGATAATTAGATTGATGAAAAGATTAATATTTTGAGGATTGATAATGGCAATAAGTTTTATTTAACATATTTTGATACTTGATATTAAGGATCATGGAATATAAATATATAAGATAACTCTATACACTCCTCAACAAAATATACTTGTAAAATAATGAATATGACATTGATGGAGGGGTGTAGGATTATGGTCAATGGGATTGTATTGGACCAATTTTTTTAGGAAAAAGTTATTACTACAACTTGTTACCTAGCAAATAGGTCTTTTACACTAGCTCTTATTGATAAAACGTTGATGGAGGTGGTCATGAAAAAAACTTCATTGAGCGATCTTAGAGTATTTGGTTGTGAGGCATATGCTCATTTTTATAGGGAGAGGTCAAAGTTAGACAATAAGGATGTAAAATGTATCATCAGTTATAATATTAGTGTGAAAGGGAACAAACTTTGGGATCTTGTGGTAGAGAGATTTTTGTATAGTAGAAGTATTATCTTTAGAGAAGTTATGCTTTCTTCCACTATTTTGTAGCCACAAGAGAAAAAATTGTGGTTCAACTACCTCTAAAGATCAAGAAATTTGAACATGAATCCCATGAAAAATATGATTATGATAAATTATATAGCTTAGATTAAATAAGAGATAAAACCTCCACCATAAATCAACTAGACAAGTATACTCCTTTTGATTGGATATTTATTTTTTCTTTGATCACTAACACTGATGAGCCTAGGATTGTAAAAGAGTATGTGTATGAATTATGTAGAGTCTTAGAAAGTCTGCATGAATGAGAAGATGGATGAACTAAAGAAAAATGACAACAAAGATAGCACTAAGTCAGAAGGTTTCAAAACTTGAGAACCCTGTGACATAGGTTGGGAAAATTTTAATTCTCGCGACTCCACACAAATTTGGTCCTTATTCAAAATAAACAAACTACTATCTTTAGGTTTATGCAAGATTTCTCTCCAACCCTGGATGCTCCTGCATCAGACACCCGAGCTAGGGAAGAAATGTTTCATAAATATTTTTGGATCCAATGCTCATTCAAAATCCATCTTTCCACCTTGTTCACCTGCACCTTCTTTCTCAATTGTCCTTGTAACTTTATGTCTCTGCTATCTTTCATTCTTCCTCTATTTCTCCCTCTTTTCATAGGATTCATATCCCACCAGTATTCATTATAAAATTCTAAAATGCCATAATCATCAATTTCTTCCTCTTCAAAAGAATAAATTGACTCATACTTCTCTGTTACTACTGCAACCACTTCGTAGTCATTAATTTTCTCTACACTCAACCTCATGGATGTGGAATCAAATCCACCAAAACCTGACCACCTCCTCCAAATGCATCTATTATAAACCTTTAATCTTGTGGGATTCAACCCACCACAACCCATCCACCTCCATGAATTTGTATCTGAACTTAACTCTGCAACACCATGCAAATCATTTTGAACCATATCATATGCATTCACTACCTTATCCATCTCAACATTATGCATTACCTCCTTCACTAGTAATGCTACATCCACTTCACTCTTCTCTGTCTTATCCTTTTTCACAAGGATTTATGCAAGCCTTACTACCACTATGATTTCTCCATCACCATCCACCTTCATCATGTCCTCCAAGGGACAATTTATTTCTGCTCTTGCAACTCCTTCCTCAACACATTCTACATTCATCAATATGTCCTCCAAAGGACTCTCTATTGCTGCAAATTTTGTTTTGTTCTCCCTTCTCATGCCTTCAACAAGACATGTCTTGCCTACAAATTCCAACCACTTTTCCTTTATGTCTTCAAAAAGACATAAATTCACTACAAGCTTCTCTCTTGCTTTTCCTTCCTTATCCTCTTGTATGAGGATTTCTTCTTCGATGCCATAGACTTGACATCCTGCTACAAACTCTCTGTTTCCTACAAACACAACACTGCAAAAAGGGTCATAAAAATCACAAGCCTATAAAGACTCTTCATCACCATCTTCTCTTGGTGCAAAAAATTCCTTCTTCTTGATCAACTTGTCATATTTAGCTATCAAAAATTCATTGATTCTTCTTATTTCCTCTGTCAACAATGTGACATCCTTGTATTCACCAATCTACTCATAAAATTTAGGATTCTTTCGATCCATCACCACATCTTTGTTCCCCGCAACATCACAATCCTCCACTGCTACATGCTTCACCATCCATACATTATTTATTACATAATTGGATGGTCATCTCTTAACTTCTCCCCTTTTTCTAGGCTCTATTTTCTACCTCAAATCATCTTTAGACTCAGGTACCTTGTCACGTACCCTTGCTATAATATTTCTTTGACATTCTGCTATCTCAAATTCCCCATTTTCCTTCTTCAAAGGATGTTCCACCATTTATCTTGATGGCAACTTTAAAAATTTTAAATTTTGAAGGCCCATGTTGAAAATTTTTCCTTTGCACACTCAAAAGTGCACCTGCAAAATCTGCCCAAGTGACCTACTTTAGAGGGTCACAATTTGGAGCTAGTTGATTGTCATGCTGAAAGGATTGTTACTCTCCATTATCCCCACATTAATGTACTCCTTGGTTTGATTTCAAAGCCCCATGATTAGATTTACTATTTTTACCAGGTCGAAAGCAAATGCAGTTTGTTCAATTTTACATCTGCGTTTCTGACAATGTTTCAAGGAGGTCAAGTTTGACCTTTAATATCTTGTGATGAATGATGATTCAAGGAAATCCCTCTTGCACACATAATCAATGCATGTATATGAGCTTATGTTTCTAGTGGAAGCCCCCTAGAACTTTTTTTGATATTTTTTCAAAGTGGTGACTTTGAGAGCCCTGATTGATTTCTAAAAGGTGAAATTGCATAAAAGTCCAAGTAGGCAACTTTGGTATTTAATATCTTTCACCTCAGGAAGAATTATTCCATATTGCTTGTAATAAATTTTTGGTTCAAATGCTAACATGCATGATCAGTTTTGTGCCTTCTATATAAGTTTTGATGGGTTAACTAATCCTTTTCTGACTGCAACATGGCCAAAAATGGTGTCCTAAAAAGTTTCAAATTTTCAAAATATAAGGACAACCCATTTCTTTTTTTGGTCTAAAACCTCTACAGCTCTATTTTCATCAAGATCAGAGGTCATTTGATACATTAACACGTCCTAGGGGCCAGTTTACAAAGGAGGTACCTGATTTTTGATGGTTGTGAAAAATTTGACAAAATGGGTTTTCTCTAAATAATTGATTATGGTCGCACGCAAAAATTTTGGCTCCAAGGGTCACTGTTTGTGCACATTGAATTTCCTCCAAATGGGCCGCAAGTGTAATTAGAAGTCACAAATTTTTATAATGTTTCAAATGTTCATATTTAAAATATTTTGAATATTTTAAATATTGTACAAATGAAAAGGGGCATTAGGGAAAATATAAAATACATTTTCAAATGTTTTGAGGACAAGCAAGTTTAATTCTTGCTTCTGATTGGTCTAGAGGCTGCTTTCAGGCTTTCACAGTTGCATGACAAAACTCATCACCCATCGCCAGTTTGAAGTTCAAATCAAGCAACAAATCAGAGATGCAATGTTTTACAACAATGAGTCTTCATTTGGGCAGGTTAATTGAAGCTTTTAAGCAAAGGACTGGGTTTTAATAAATTTTCAAAGTTCTCCCATAGGCATCGCGTGTTGCCATTTTGAGTCCATAGTGAAGAAACAAATTAGCAATGAGTGATGGTTGTTGTGTCCATTGTGCATCGCTGTTTGGTATCACCATTTCCATAATGTATCAGCGATGGAGTGATGTTTCATCGCCCATCACTGATTTCATTTTCATTTTTCACATGAAAATGGAGATGTGCAATGGTGGTCAGAAATGCTTGGGAATGAATTTTTCTATAGTCAGTACAAAGAATTGAAAATTTGTAAACTAATGGGTAAAGAATCTTCTACAACGGATAAAAAGGGGAATTAAAAATTTCTTTGTTGGAGAACATGATATTGGGCATTGCTAATTTACATTTGGCTTTTCCAAATATATTAGCGATTAGCAATGAGATGGGTTGCATAGTTGTTATCGGGCATTGCCATTTAATATTTACTTTCCCAAGTGAATTAGAGATGTGCGATGTGTGAAGATATGTTGAGGAGAAGTCAATGGTGGGCCCGATCAAAGTGATTAAAGGAAAAGTAGTAAAACATGAAGTGTTTCCTGAATAAATTTTGAGGCATGTATCATTTAAATGATAAATTTTAAATGTGCAAGGTAAAGGTGAAAAGTGGGATTTAAATAAAATTTATTTTCCCGACAATATAGCAATTGCAACCATTTTCATAAAGAGGAGAATGTTTTGAACATAAGTCATGAGGGCATGGGTAAATAATTTTATAAAGTGAATATTTTATTCACTATGCAAAGTGTTTTACTAGAGATGAGTTTTTACAGAGAGGACCATTTTCATGCAGCTGGGCGAAAGATGAACAAATAAAGGGAAGATTTTTTATTACAATGAAGGGTTTTTACAAGCTAGAAAAATATTCTATACAACAACGCATTTCTTCAACGTGGGTAAAAGGAAAACAAAGAGAATGATGGATTTTCACAGAGAGGAATATTTTTCTGTTGCAGGGAAGTGGAGTGAGGAGCAAGAAAAAAAAGGCTAGGTTGAAGATTTTTTAGCAAGCAAAGGTAGTTGAAGATCATCAAACCTAAATGTGCCAAGTGTCTTCTTCAGATGAACATTTAGGGTTTTTGTTTTTCAAGTGTTGTCTTTCTACTTCATTTGAGAGAGGTTGTTTTGTTATTAATCACAAAGAATATTGTAACAGGAAGAGAGAACATTTTAGAGGTTTTATTTTAGGTTGGAGTCTATTGATACTTATGTAATTTTGATTGTAAAACTGGCAATATAATATTGAATAGTGCAAATTCAAAGCCATTTTCTCTCCTATGCACTAGTTTTATAAATTATGAATAACATAATCAAGAGTTATTTCATTCATCTCCATTGAATTCTAGTGGATGTTTAGATTTATTCTTGATTTTCCATTCAAAGAATGTATGTAAATGCTTGAGTGAAGCTACTGGTTTATGTTAGGCCGAGTGCTAGGATTTTGATAAGAAGTTATGGTTGAGATATTATGTTGAAATACTATAATGTAGTATCTTCAAAGCTTGAATGATGCTATGTATTAAATTGTTATCATATTGCACATATATTGAAATTGACTCTGTCCCAATGGATAAAGCACTGATCTAAGTATGTTATTCTTGTTTCAATCTGGTGGTTAATGCAACAACTAATCAAAAATTTAAATCAAATCAAATTTCATTCTCAGTTTGTTTGTGTGTTGAGCTCATTATATTACATTTCTCATGTTTAAATTAGGCATTACTATAGAGGTCAGCCAAGCCTTTATAGTATTGTGTCTATTAAGCATCTAAAGGAGAAATATTTGTTTATAGTGTATTTGGTACTTCAACACACAAGTACTTATAAATATATTGATTGGGATTACCCTCCCAGGTTTAATAGAGCCTAAAGTGTAGGGGAGAAAGGGGTATTTTATTCACTATCCTATTCGTTGGCCATATCAACCCATTGGGTCTGAATATGAGAGATTGGCTACTCTTTAGGAATCATTACATCTGTTAATTTGGGAACCAACAGATCTCTCCACTGCAACCTTGATATTGCTTTCTTCTTTCATATTTCCATCTTTGGTTCTATTTTGTGATCATGAATATTCATATAGACCATTCCTTGGTTACCTTCTACCTATTGTCCCTTCACAACAAATTTCCTTTTCCAAAATGGTACTATATAGCCATGATCCACTAATTTAATTTTCTCCTTTCTACCTTGCAGGTTGACACTTCTATTTTCACCTGCATAATTGAAACCAAAAGTTGTACTCATATTCACCTTGTCCTGGTCTTGTTGTTCAAAAGTTCCTCCCTCTTGGGCTTCATGGCTCGCCATCTACTTCCCTCTGTAGGCATCCTCCTTTTTAATAACCCTATTTTCATCTTTAGGTTCCTTGCAATGTACCTCTGCTGTAAGCTGCCCTCTTTTATCTACTACTACAACTTGTTTTCTTTCTTTAATCAAAACATCTTTAGAAGGATAAACATTACCTTCAGCTCTTGTATTCTTTTATTTCCACCCTCTTATCATGTCCTCTAATTCATTCAAATGCTACTTCAACTCTACCAACTCTCTTTCCTGCAATCTCTTTACGATTTCCTCTAATTTGGGAATCCTTAGAATCCATATGATGAAAAAGCCCTTTCTCCTTTCCATGTTTAGGCTTCTCAAGTTGTAATAACACAAATTATCATCCCTTAGGTTTCACAAATGTAAACTACCTCCCATTTGGAAACTATTTACAAATATTCAACATCTTTAGATTTTATCCACACTCTCAATGCTCTAATAAAGCTTCAAACCCTTAGCTTTGTATATGTGAACTGCCTCACATTCGACAATTTGTTCAAAAATTCAAGAAATATCTCACTCACACAACCATCCTCTACCCAACAAAGAACTTGGAAGATGCTTCCTCTACCCACTCTCTCTTAGTGGAGGAACTCTGCACCTTCTACCCAAATTTATCTCTACTGGAGGATAGTAGTTACAGACCCTTCTTTCCACAACTCTTACTCTTTGCACTCTCAAGATATTTTGGCCTTGTTTCAACCCACACTCACAGGTCTTATTGCAATTATCTTATGTTCGATGCCCTATTACAGACTTAGGACAACTAGATCTAATACCACTGATGAAGGGAGAACACCCAGATCTGCCCCCTTACAAGCTCATTTTCACACAACAATGCAAAATGGCACAAAAAAATAAATTAAACACTTTATTTTATTAATGAAAATGCTATTATAGAATTAAAATTCCATCATATGGGCTTCCTCACTACAACCGTCTACCCAAATTGCAAATCTAAGCCTTCAATCTCAACTTTGCATTCACTAGCAAGAGATCTCCTTTCTTCTCAGCTCTACCATCACCTTCAGGCTACTTCGCTGCCCCCTCCTGCATCAAGCTGCACAACATTTAATTCTGTTTATGGGATTTTTCCTCCCTCCTCTATTAGGCTATAGGACCAGATATGCATTCAATGCATTCTCCTGTACAATTAATTTGATTCGATCTTCATCATATCTGTGATCTGTTCCACCGCCTTGAGGTTCAAATCTCCATTTACAGTGGTCGTTGGTGTAGTTTTACCAATTAATTCTCTCTCTCTCTCTCTCTCTATGTTGGTGTTGTCATAGGGATTTGCACTTGATGCTAAGCTAAAATATTAGCAATCTCATGCAACATGGGACTACTTTTAGGTTGTGGGTATCCTATGGTGAAAGTAGACCTCTAGGTTATGGGTTGGCTCCCCTTTAGATAGCTTGAGAATGTTAAATTTTGACAGGGAAAAGGGTAAGAAGGATATGCTTATAATTTTAAAACCTATCACTAATAGGTGATACACCAAAGGTAAAACTTAACAATACTATTGAAACTCAAAAACCCACTCATCTAATGAAACTGTACTATCTCACAACATAGCTACACATGCTTGCAAAAATGATTCTTATGAAAGGTTTTTTCTTTTCTGATGTTCATAAAAGGAAAAAAATGATGTTTTCACAATTTTGATATAAAAAAATGATAAACACATTCATAGACTTGCACTATAACATGCCACTCTTTGCATTCAATATTGAAGGAATTTGATAAAAATAAAAGAAAACACAATATTTTATCATATTATTCACTAAAAATACTGGAACCCAAAAATATATGAGGAAACAAGCTTCTTTTACTAAAACTCAGGAGTTTTCTGCATCTCAAGGAAAAATACTTAATAAAATAACTCTAAGTCTCATAACAAATGAGTTACAAAGTGAATATATTGCTACAGCAGTGACCAAGCTTAGAACTAGTGAAAATTAAGAGAAGGAGAAGAGTTATACAAAAGGCTCCAAGAATTCAAATTTTGAATTTTGGCTCCAACTGGATTGATGAGTTGTCAAACTGAAACCTCTCCTTCAAATTAGGCACTTGTCTAAAACAAAACTCCTCAAAAATAGACATAACGAGTTCTGAATTTGAAATTATCAAAAAGGGTCGTGCATAACTGAAAATCCCTCAAAAATAGGGTTGGAACTACTAGAAACATGTAGTTAACTCTCTCAAAAGTCCCCTTCATTCATGCATAGCCCATGTGGGTCCTTAAATTGATGTCTAACTGCTAATGAAGTCATCAAATTTCCATATTTTTCAAATCTCCTCAACTACCTCCTAGATGCATCCAAAGGCTTCCAAGCTTTAATTAACCCCTCCTTTGACTCATACTTTCAAAACCAACATAGCATCTTTATCTTTCATTATAAATAAAACTAAAGTGATTTATAAAATATCACTTTAACAATATTCTTACATTTAGAAATTCACTTTTAAACTTGTGTAAAAATAAAAGGGTGTTCGAATTTGTTTGAAATATAGGCAAAAATAGATAAATGTGCCCCACCACTTAGCACTAAATACATAACATAATACAAAATGTTTAAATAAAAGTGATAAAATCACTTCCATTCAGCCAAGTTAGGGCATTATGAAACCCTAAAATAGAAGTCGGCCTCACTTTGCATCATTTCATTTTTTTTGGAAAGCTCTCTCCTAGCCACCATGAGCTAAGTTTTGAAGCTCAAATCTCATCACCTTTTTGCTTCTTCTGTTGAACTCCTGGAAGATTCCTTTAGGAAATTTTACAGTAAGCTTTCTTCAGGCACAAATCTGGAGATTACTCTTCATTTTGAAAGTACTTATAGGCTTTTATAGTCGTGACCTACATTGATTTTTTGATGTTTTTTCTTTGTATTCTTTCTCTGTTGATATTTCCTTTCATTCTAGGTCACCATGATGAGTATTGGGTTTGAATTCAATGTAAATTTTTCCCTATTCGAAGACCCACGGGTTTGAATGTATTTCCTTCAGAAACAAAAATGTAAGCTTGCTAATCACTCGAATCCTGCATTTTCATTTTATTTTCTATAAAATCATGCTTAAATCAAGCTTATTGAAGGAAAGATTATGCAAAATATTTTTTTTCCTATATGAAATTGTTGATAGATTATATGATTCCTACAAATTTAAAGAAACTCTTCCATTTTGAGAAAGAAATATGGAAATTTCTATACATCTTCTCCATTACTTTGTATTTGATATTTTATGCAAAACCCCATGTGGGTTTAGTCTTTTGTGAGAAAAAAGACTATCCCTAGCCGCAACTTTACTTTTCTCCATCTGGGTATTAAATTGATTTGCATTGCTAAAGCTCCTTGCATTCTTCACTCCTTTCTATGTATAATGCTTTTGAAATATGGAAAAAGACACGGGTCATTTTATCTGCAAGGAAAAATGAAGGTCCTTAAAAATTGCTTGATCACTGCAACAATAAATCTTAGGCCCATGATCATGAAAAGGAAAAATATTTTTTTTTTATGTATTTTGTTTCTTGTTCATTTTTTGAATATGCTATATCTCTGTGATATGCCTTGATCTCTCCTTTTGGACTTGAGCCTTATCTAGGATGGTGTCCTGTAGAGGATTGTCAAATTCTAGAAACATCTTACAATCACCACACACTGTATATTGCTCTCATCAACATGAATTTCTATCATTGTTACTATAAGTTATCATTATATCATGAAACTGTCATTTGGTACTTTTCACTATGATAATGCAATAACATTATTACTTGCTTGGGCTGTCAATGTTTGCTTGGATTGTCATTGTAATCTCTGTGATAATACAACATTAGAATATTTTCATTGCTAATGTCATACTAAGATTAAGATTTAATATGCATTGTGACTACTTCTATGACCTTTTGATGACAACAACTTTCTATATTTGACTACTCCTTATGAACTTGATTGTTCATTGCTTTGTATCACTGCCATGAGATAACTTCATGTAACTGGCAGAGGCTCAATTATTTGCATTCTTCATGCATAGAAAATTATGAAATATGTGAACTTTATCATGTATGCCTGTTCACTATTAGTTAATGATCATGTGATTCTTTTGTACTCCACTTGTATGTAGACATTTTTTATAAGACATTATGTTTATGATGATAATTTTTGTGAGATATTGAACAAAAAAACAACATAAACAACAATATCTCTTTGCTTCCCTTCACTTGAATTCACTCTATATTGTGACATCCTGTAGCTCATGATAGCTTTTAATAGCACTTGATGGCTCCTATTGCATTAACAACCCTATACACATGACTTTAAAACTGCAATCATCATAGAGTATTTGTTGGATAGTTTTGTGTCATACTGCTATTGATAAGGAGTGTCATTATTAATGTGAGACAACTCATATTAATAATGGTATTCATTCTTATCAATATCACCATGACAAATGAAAATTGTCTTCAAGGATCCATTGGTGATATGAAATGTGAGTATCCTTCTCAAATGAAACAGAGGGAAACATGTTGGGATCAACCCTTGTGGGAGCCACATTTTAACCCACATGTTGTAAATAGATGAAACAAAATAGCAACAAAACTTGACCTATATCTGCACAAGAAGTAAACATGTTAGATAAAACAGAGCATATGATAGATGTGTTTGATAAATTTATGATTTTTTGGACATCTGTGGTATGCTAGCTATTTAAATGCACATGAGGATAAAATTATATGTTTATGGATAACTACACATGTATTGACTAGTGATCTTTCATTGCTCTAACAACACTATTCTCTCTCACATGTAGGAAAATTGGGAGCAAAAAGGAAAGTATCAACTAAAGATGGGACAAGCAAGAGGGGCAGTAGTAGATTCAAAGCTAAACCAACAATTGGGATTCAACATTTAGGAAGTGATGGGTCCCCTTTCTCTACATATGCATTTTTCATTATTATCTATAAATGTATAGCTTTTTCCATTATATGCATTTTAATAGTCAGTTCCACGGCTTGTGTGGAACACCACACATTCATATTATCAATAAAGACTCTTTTTTGAAGAAAATGACTCTTTCTCTTCTCTGTTGTATGCATATGACTAATGTGATGATGTAGTATTCAGATTTTCTCCTTTATGCATATGAATATGACATGGTAGGGAATAGATGTACCTTTTATTTTCACTTTGCTCTACCTATTTGAGCTAGGAGAAAAAATAGGTAACATTTTGGCAACATCTACTATATGTTTGCCTACTAAACATCATGACCAGTTACCTAAGATTATCCATTGGGCACATAGTCACTTAGACCTTAATAAAACTTAGTAAATAGTCCTTTCACATTGTTCTAACTCATCAAAAAACTGCTATGAGACTTAGAGTTATTTTATTAAGTATTTTTCCTTGAGATGCAAAAAACTCCTAATTTTCAATAAAAGAAGTTTATTTCCTCATATATTTTTGGGTTCCAGTATTGTTAGTGAATAATATGATAAAATATCATGTTTTCTTTAATTTTTATCAAATTCCTTCAATATTGAATGCAAAGAGTGGCATGTTATAGTGCAGTTCTGTGAATGTGTTTATCATTATATTGTATCAAAATTGTGAAAACATCATTGTTTTCCTCTTATGAACATCAGAAAAACCAAAACCTTTCATAAGAATCAATTTTCCAAGCATGTGTAGCTGAGTTGTGAGATAGTATAGTTTCATTAGTTGAGTGGGTTTGTGAGTTTCAACAACATTGTTAAGTTTTACCTTTGGTGTATCACCTATTAGTGATATGTTTTAAAATTATAAGCATATCCTTCTTACCCTTTTCCCTATCAAATTTTAATATTCTCAAGTTATCTAAAGGGGATCCAACCCATAACCTATAGGTCTAATTTCACCATAGGATACCCAAAGCCTGAAAGTAGTCACATGTTGCACAAGATTGTTAAGTTTTCAGCTTATCATTGGGTGAAAATCCCTATCACAACACCAACATAGAGAGAGAATTAATTGGTCCAACTACACCAATGATCACTATAAATTGAGATTTGAACCTCAAGGTGGTGAAATAGATCACAGATATGATGGAGATTGAATCAAATTGATTTTACAGGAGAATGCATTGAATGCATATCTGGTCCTAGGGCTTGACAGAGCAGGAGGAAGGAAAAATCCTCTGAATAGAATTAAATGTTGTGCAGCTCGATATAACAAGGGGTGGCAAAGTAGCCTAAAGGTGATGGTGGAGCTGAGAAGAAAGGAGATATCTTGTCGGTGAATGCAGAGTTGAGAATGAAGGCTCCGATTTGCAATTTGGGTAGATGACTATAGTGAGGAAGCCCATATGATGGCATTGTAATTCTATAATATCATTTTCATTAATAAAAGAAAGTGTTTGATTCATTTTTTTGTGCCATTCTACATTGTTGTGTGAGAATGAGCTTGTAAGGGGTAAGACCTGGGTGTTCTCCCTTCATCAGTGGTATTAGAGCTAGTTGTCCCAAGTTTGTAACAGGGTGCCAAACATGAGGCAATTGCAACAAGACCTATGAGTGTGGGTTGAGAAAAAGGCCATAAGATCTTGAGAGTGCAGAGTATGCATCAATAGAAAGAGTTGTGGAAAGAATGGTTTGTAACTGCTATCCTCCAACAAAGATAAAGTTGGGTATAAGGTGTAGAGTTCCTCCACTAAGAGACAGTGGGAAGAGGAAGAATCTTCTAGGGTCTTTGTTGGGTAGAGGATGGTTGTGTGAGTGAGATATTTATTGAATTTGTGAAAAAATTTCCGAATGTGAGGTAGTTCACATATACAAACCTGAGGGTTTGAAGCTTTATTAGAGCATTGAGAGTGTGTGGATAACATCTAAAGGTGTTGAAGATTTGTAAATAGATCTCCCAATGGGAGGTAGTTTACACTTGTGAAACCCAAGGGTTGAGAATTTGTGTTATTATAGCTTGAGAGGCCTGCACATAGAAAGGAGAAAGGGAATTGTCATTAGATGGATTCTAAGGATTCCCAAATTAGAGGAAATTGTAAAGAGATTGCGGGAAAGAGAGTTGGTAGAGTTGAAGCAACAATTGAATGAATTAGAGGACATGATAAGAGGGTGGGAAAAAAAAAGATAAGAGCTAAAGGTAATGTTTATCCTTCTAAACATGTTTTGATTAAAGAAAGAAAACAAGTTGCAACAGTAGATAAAAGAGTGAAGCTTGTAGCAGAGGGACATTGCAAGGTACCTAAAGATGAAAAGAGGGTTATTAAAAAGGACACCTACAAAGGGAAGGAGATGATGAGCCATGAAGCCTAAGAGGGAGGAAATTTGGGACATCAAGACTAGAACAAGGTGAATATGAGTACAACTTTTGGTTTCGATTATGCAAGTGAAAATAAAAGTGTCAACCTGTAAGGTAGAAAGGAGAAAAGTAAATTAGTGGATCATGGATATATAGTACCATTTTGGCAAAGGAAATATGTTGTGAAGGGACAACAAGTAGAAGGTAACAAAGGAATGGTATGTACTAACATTCATGATTGCAAAATAGAACCAAAGATGGAAAATATGACAGAAGAAAGCAATATCAAGGTTGGAGTGGAGAGATCAATGGTGGAACATCCTTTGAAGAAGGAAAATGGGGAATTTGTGACAACAGAATGTCAAAGAAAGATTGTAGCAAGGGTACATGACAAGGTACCTAAGTTTGAAGATGATTTGAGGTAGAAAATAGAGCTTGGAAAAAGGGGAGCATTTAAGAGATGACCATCCAATGATGTGAGAAATAAAGTATGGATGGTGAAGCATGTAGTAGCAGAGGATTGTGATGTTGCAGGGAATGAAGATGTGGTGATGGATTGAAAGAATCCTAAATTTGATGAGAAAATTGGTGAATAAAAGGATGTCACTTTGCTGAAAGAAGAAATAAGGAGAATCAACAAATTTTTGACAACTGAATATGACAAGTTGATCGAGAAGAAGGAATTTGTTGCACCAAGAGAAAATGGTGATGAAGAGTCTTTATATTTTATGACCCTTTTTGTACTGTTGTGCTTTTAGGAAACAAAGAGGTTTCAACAGATTTAAAGTCTATGGCATCGAAGAAGCAATCCTCATACAAGAGGATAAGGAAGGAAAAGCAAGAGAGAATCTTGTAGTGGAGTTATGTCTTTTTGAAGGCATAAAGGAAGAGGTTGGAAGTTGCAGGCAAGACATGTCTTGTTGAAGGCATGAGAAGGGAGAAAAAAAATCAAATTTTGCAGCAATAGAGAGTCCTTTGGAGGACATATTGATGAATGCAAAATGTGTTTTGAGGAAGGATTTGCAAGAGCAAAAATAAATTGTCCCTTGGAGACATGATGAAGGTGGATGGTGATGGAGAAATCATAGCTGTAGTAAGGCTTGCAAAAATCCTTGTGCAAAAGGATAAGATAGAGAAGAGTGAAGTGGATGTAACATTACCAACAAAGGAGGTAATGCATAATGTTGATATGGATAAGGTAGTGAATGCATATGAGATGGTTCAAAATTATTTTCATGGTGTTGCAGAGTTAAGTGTAGATACAAATTGGTGGAGGTGGACGAGCTATGGTGGGTTGAATCCCACAAGATTAGAGGTGAATAAGAGATGCATTGGGAGGAGTTGGTTTAGTTCTAGTGGATTTGATTCCCCACATAGGAGGTTGAGTGTAGAGAAAAGTAATGAATACCAAGTGGTTGCAACGGTAATAGAGAATAAGGTAAAGTATGAGTCATATTATTCTTTTGAAGAGGAAGAAATTGATGATTATGGATTTTTAGAATTTTATAATGAATACTAGTGGGAGATGAATCTTGTGACAAGAGGGAGAAAGAGAGGAAGAATGAAAGATGGTAGAGACATCAAGTTATAGGGACAGTTGAGACATAAGGTTTAGGTGAACAAGGCAACAAGATGGATTATGAATGAGCATCAGATCCATAAATTTTTATGAAAAATTTCTTCCCTGCCTCAGGTGTTTGATGCAGGAGCATCTAGGGTCAGAGAGAAATCTTGCATCAACCTAAAGATAGTAGTGTGTTTGTTTTGAATAAGGACCAAGGTCGTTTGGAGTTAGGGGAATTCAAGTTTTCCCAACCTATGTCATGGGGTTCTCATGTTTTGAAACCTTTTGACTTAGCGCTCTCTTTGTTGTCAATGGGTCGTGGGTTTTCAAAACTTCACAACCTCCAACAAAAGGTTCTAAAGTTCAGGTTTTTGGTTACTTAGCGATAGGTAAATGGGGTGTGTGATGCTAAATGTGGGGCCTGATAGGTGGACAGGAACAAATGGTGATGTGTAAAAGCAGATGGCGATTATCGATTGGGTGATCATGCAATTCACATCCTTGTGAATTGCATGGTTGTGAGCTAGAATGGTGGGCCCACGGGTAGTAAAGGTTTATGTAACTCTCCATCAGAGAGGAAGGGTGATGTTTTTTGGATTAGTATGTTGGTCCCTCCAACATAATGATGGATGTTAAGCTAGAGGTAATCGACGGTGCTGAGTGGAAAGATAGACAATCTAATGACTATGTTTTAAAGATGTCAAGATGAACGGAGAGCCAACAGATCGTAGCATGAAAGAGAAGATCAATGGCCAACATTTAGATTGGGAGGTTTAAAATGACTATGAAAGTATGAATCAGGGTTTGGACTATGAAGAAAAATAGTGATAAAATCAATTGGTCCAACTACACCAACAACCACTATAAATAGAGATTTGAACCTCAAGGCAACATAACAGATCACATATATGATGGAGATCGAATCAAATCAATTGTAGAGGAGAATTCATTGAATGCATATCTAGTCTTAGGGTCTAATAGAGAATGAGGGAGGAAAAATCCTCTAAAAAAAATTAAACATTGTGCGGCTCGATGCAATAGGGGTGGTAGAGTAGCCTGAAGGTGATGGTGGAGCGAAGAAATAAGATCTCTTGCTGGTGAATGCAGATTTGAGAGTGAAGGCTTAGATCTGCAATTTGAGCAAACGACTGTAGTGAGGAAGCCCATATGATGGCATTGTAATTCTGTAATATCATTTTCATTAATAAAAGAAAGTGTTTGCTTCATTTTTTCATGCCATTCTGCACTTTGTGTGAAAATGAGCTTGTAAGGGGGTAGACCTGGGTGTGCTCCCTTCATCATCTTTAATGGTTTGGAATATTTCCAACCTCTCCCTAAGGATGAAATGCTCCTTCCCAAAGGATGACACAGTTGATGCATTCTAATATTTTTTATCCTATGAATCTTCATTTAATTTTAAAATCTATTTATTATGTTTCAGCCATTGATTTTTATAGTAGGACCAAGGTATATTTCCTTAGCAGTAAATTTAAATTCTTTATTCAATTAAATGACTTTAATTCTCTTGTAGATAATTATATTGATTAAAATATTAATATTTTGAGGATTGATAATGGCAATAAGTTTTATTTAACATATTTTGATACTTGATATTAAGGATCATGGAATATAAATATATAAGATAAATCTATACACCCCTCAACAAAATATACTTGTAAAAGAATAAATATGACATTGATGAAGAGGGATAGGATTATGATCAGCAGGATTGTATTGGACCAATTTTTTTAGGAAAAAGTGATTACTACAACATGTTATATAGTAAATAGGTCTTTTACACTAGCTCTTATTGATAAAACACTGATGGAGTGGTCATGAAAAAACCTTCATTGAGAGATCTTAGAGTATTTGGTTGTGATGCATATGCTCATTTTGATAGGGAGAAGAGGTCAAAGTTAGAGAATAAGGATGTAAAATATATCATCAATTATAATATTAGTGTGAAAGGGAACAAACTTTGGGATCTTGTGGTAGAGATATTTTTGTATACTAGAAGTGTTATCTTTAGAGTAGTTATGCTTTCTTCCACTATTTTGTAGTCACAAGAGAAAAAAATGTGGTTCAACTACCTCTAAAGATCAAGAAATTTGAACATGAATCCCATGGAAAATATGGTGACAAGGATAAATTAGATAGCTTAGATTAAATAAGAGATGAAACCTCCACCTCAACTATTGAGGATATCTACTCAACAAATAAATCAACTAGACAAGTATACTCCTTTTGATTGGAAATGTATTTTTTCTTTGATCACTAACACTGATGAGCCTAGGATTGTAAAAGAGTTTGTGTATGAATTATGTAGAGTCTTAGAAAGTTTCCATGAATGAGGAGATGGATGAACTAAAGAAAAATGACATATGGGACCTAATGCATTTTCCTAATTGACGTAAATATATTAGATGAAAATGGGTGTTCAAAAAGAAATTTGGATTATTTTACAGTGTTAAGAGGTACAAGGAGAGATTAGTTATGAATGGATATTCCCAAGTTGAGGATTGATCATGGTGTTATTTTTTCCCTAATTTCGAAGTTGGCATCCATTCATTTTGTATTATCTATTAATGTAGTGTTTTATAATAAATTTAAGTAGATGAATGTGAAAAATAAATTTCTTTAATGGTGATATGGAGGAAGATATTTTATGTCATAGTAACAGAACTACATTAAAAAGAAATAAAATTTAGTTTCTAAGTTGGAGAATATTTGTATGGTCTAAAGTGATCTCCTAGGATGTGGTATCAAAAGTTTGATTCTTTTGTTATGTGTTTGAAATTTTTAAGGCCTAAATTAATTATTATATTTATTATAACATGGATGATGATAGTTTCCTTATTATTGCATTATATTTTTATTATACGGGTTTTATTGGTGAATAGTAGGATTTTGTAGACTATCCTAGGCTAGGTGACACTACAAATGGGGGGAACCCATCCTCTACACAAATACACTACACTAACATGAATAATTAAAATATATGAGCTCAATGGAATAGTAGAGGCATAAAACCCATGATCACAATGACCTAGTGAGGGTTTGGAACATGAAATCATTAATAGATTTTAATGCAAATGTTTCAAATCCACAAGTACAATTGCCTAGTACGGGCACAAATACCACAAGCATAATAACCTCACAATGGTTTTAAACTTGATGGAATAAAAAATAATTTCACACTTTAACCAATGCATTATGTCATGAATGAAAATGATATTTTTTTTGGGAATAAGAAGAGTTTGATTTATGAATTGAAGTCTCAAGTTTCAGTAGAGTTTGATATGGACTTAGAGGCAACTAGACTCATCTTGAGGATGTATATTATAAGAGACAAAGCTAAAAAAAATATTGTTTGGACCAAAGTAAGTGAATGTAAACTTAGAATTAGAGAGATTCCACATATCAAATTCTAAATCATTGTGTTCCTATTTTGGTGTGGACTAAGTTATTAGTTGAGCAATATTTGACTTCTCCTAGTGAGATAAAGGATATGACCAAACTATCTCATGCTAGTGTAGTTGGAAGTTAGATTTATGATATGGTATGCACAAGATAAAATATTTCCCAAGTGATGGGATTCCTTAGCCAAAATTTAGCTAATATTAGATTAGTACATTTGGGTGTAGTGAACAAGTTCTTGATGTATTTTTCAAGTACCTCAAGTAATTAATTTATTATCACAAAAATTGTACAAGGGATTAACTCTTAGTGACTATTCATGAATTTTTGGATCCAAATTGGGTTGGAGATGTTAACAATAGAATATCCACCAATGGATATATTTTCATTATGTTTGGTGGTGCTATAAGTTGGATGAATAAGAAATAAGTTGTGGTCACTTTAAATTCCACTATGAAGTTAGAGTAGAAGATAACTACTCATGCTTGTAAGGAAGCCATTTGACTTAAGAAATTTTGTTTAGATGTTGTTCTTGATCTAGGAGATTTTATAGTTCTATATTATAGTTAGAGTGCCATATGTATAGAAAACAACTTGACCTTTCATATGTTGAAAAAACACATTGATGTCTAGCACCATTTTGTTCACAACATGGTAGAAGATGGGATGCCGATGTTGGATACAATTGATAATTTGATGAATGTTACAAATTATTTGAATAATATTGTGATCATAAATAAATTTGGGTGTTCTAGCAAGTCTATGTGCCTCCTGACACCTAGTAGTTAGATTTTAATGTTGTTAAGTTTCTATATTTCTTCTTATAAGGTGTTTGAAAAGTGGGATAATGCTGGGAAAAGGTGTCTCAACCTTATATTCCTAATGTTTAATTTTAATAATTTTGTATACATTCACTATTTTATCTTTTTTGTAGTTTTTCTTCATGTGGGAGAGTTGGCATCCCATTTGGAGGTGACTTGGATTTTCTTTGTGGAATTTTTCCTCACATGAGGAGGTAGGAATCCCACATTGAGGTAGCATACTTTGTCCATTAGTCAGATTTTTTTGGTATGTGGAAGGTCATCATGTTAGGAGTTACATAAAATAGATTCTTATGATGTGTAAGAGCATGTAAGAGGGAGATTACATTGGAATATTGATTAGTGTTATGACAATATTAGACACTTATCATGGATCAAGTTTAAATGGATTGAATAAGGAAAAATTTGGGCACCCACATTTGGGTAGTCAAATATGATAGATTATGATAATATAAGAAGTGTAACAAATATAATAAAATATACTAGAAGATATTTTATCAAGGAGGGCATTGGAACTTGGTGTCCTGGTTTGGGTTCCATAACTCCTTTTCTATTTATAATGATTTTCTAATGCAATTCATGGTTTTTGATATGAAGCTTTCCTATTTATTAGTGCTTTGGAGATGTAGTTTGTTGTTGTAAACATAGTTACCATTACACCAAAATATCAACTTGTTAATGCCTAATACAACCACTAGAGTTAATGAATCCATGGGAGGCAATTAAGCCATGTCACAAACCCAAGCACTACACTGTATAGCACAAGAAGACCAAGGGAACACACCTTATAACAACCCCCCTAATGCAAGTGAGGGGTTTGAACCCATGACTTAAGCTTTGATACTAGTTGTTGCAAACATAGTTGTTGTTGCACCAAAAGGTTGACCTATTAATGCTTGATACAATCACTAGAGTTAATGAATCCATGAGAGGTGTTTAATCCATGTGACGAACTCGAGCACTACGCTGCACAACATAAGAGACCAAGGGTTCACACCTTGCAATATTTTGTATGGGTTATCTTATAGGTATAGTTATGCTACATGAATTATTTAAGAAATGTATTTTGGTAATACTCTTTCTAAATAATTTATCTATAAGTGTGTTATAACCATGTTAATATTATATAATTGTTGTCACTTGGAATTGCACCTAGCTGAACAAGGGGTTCAACATTCTAGTGAAACAATGGAACTAACCTTAAGGTGTGGAACCTTGTCAATGAGGTTAGATCTCTGGAGAAGGCCGTCTTCCTTTCTAAAAGAGGTGTAGTGAAGGTTGGTCCAACCCAACATTGTAAAGCTCTATACTAACCCTAAACTATGAATTTGTAGGAGGAAAAGGGAGAAGGAGAAATATTGAAAAATAAAGGAAAGGTGATGCACCAAGTTTAAGAGTGTTTCTTCCCACTTTTTATGCATAGGGTGTCAACTAATTCATTTGAGGGGGTCACACAGTTCTGAACTTTATCAGATTTACAAAGGGGACATTAAGGCTAAGAGTCTAAAAGATCAAAAGGGGTAGAGGTTACCCACAATCAACACTTTTATAACTAGCTAGCACAATAATATACCCTACAAAAATGATAAAAATAGTGCATGCATAGAGATATCAAACAATACAAAGGATGCAAGCATAAAGAAGAGGTAAAATGAATGATTTTTGTGGACACAAAGGAATGGAAGTGAATTTTACATTCACAGAATGCTAGAGTAGCATAAACCTATTAGAGAAATTCTAGGAAAGAACCCTTAAAAATATTACAATTGTTGCCTTTATAGTTCAGGCATAACTCAGTTGACTCTAGCTAAACCCTAACCCTACCTAGGGTTAGCAACAAGTAGAAATTCATCCCTGTGAGAGTTGAGGTGACCAGATCATGAAAGCCATGTTGAAGGATGAGCCCAAGATGCACTAAGACCTACATGCCATACCTCTACAGTAAATTTCATCCAAAATCCCTCAAAAAATACCTCATGAATTTAGTGATTTGAGAATGAAGCAAGAAAGGAAGGACAATAATCAATAATAAATGGGCATGGATTCCCATGAAGTCAGCCACAACCATCAAAAAATACAATAAATGTTGTCCTCGAGCCCCAAAATTTGATTAGGTAGGTGAGAAGGTCGCTTAGACATTAATGGTGCCACTATGAAAACACGTCAAAATAGGGAAGGTTAGGGCATTAGGCCTAAAAGGAAACCCTTGCTAGATTTGGAATTGAATGGCTTCAACCCTTAAAGATGTTTTCCTATTAGAGGTCGAGCATCATGCCTACCTCATACCACATGTTGCATGGCATCAAACATTAGACCTCAAGTGTTAGGAGTACCACTTGCCACCTACTGAAGACTGGGAGGAGGGAAATTCAAACCATGAAGTACAAAAGATGTCCCTTGTCACACGTTGGGGAAATGAGATACCTCATACTAGGTAGAGGTAAGGGAAAAGATGAAATGTGAAAATGGGTAGCCCGATCTCCGACCACCAAAATGTGAGTTCGAGGATCAGGGTTCGGGGAGAGAGGTTACCTCTTACCAAGTAAGAGGTAAGGAAAAAACTAAAACTTTGACATGTGGAAGATCAGGAGTTGGACAAAACCTTGCAAAGGCATGGTTGTGATGGGTGGAAAGAAAAATGGAACGCGAAGGCTCAATCACCGAAGGCCACGAGGAGGTTTTGGAGATCGAGGATCAAGAGGGAGTCTTACCTCCTACCAAGTAAGAGATAAGATGGAACCCCAATGTATGATGCTTGAAAACTATGTTGGGAGTGAAAGATTGGAGGGAGGTACTAAGCGAATGGAAGGAAAGTGCCAAGTGATGAAAGGGAAACCTGAGGGCCAAAGTGTGAAAGACAAGACTTGGGAAAATTTCTAAAGGATTTGGTAATACTTTGAGAATTAAGAGAGAGGCTTACAACTCACGAAGGGAAAGTCCAAAGGCCAACGCCTTAAGCATTAGAAGAAGAAAATGAAAAAGGGGGAATGACAACCCTGACAACCTAAAACCTGATACTTAACCAATTTTAATTTTAGGGCTTTCTCAAAGGAGACTTATGCGAGGTGACCTATGTGAGATCTCTCAAATCATTTTTCAATGAAGGGTCATCAAGATGGCATGCAATTGAAACATTCTTAGCAAATTTGTGGGATGATTGCCTACTAATCACAAAGTATAGTGGGGCTTATCAATCCATTTGGCACAAAGTCATAGGAAAAAAATGCAACTGGGTTTGACCTTGAGGATAAGAAAAAAATGTGTAGGATGTTCTTGGAGGAAAGTAGGAAACTAGAAGCATACATTCCCTTAAGGAGAATGCAGGGTGTGCGAAGCACTTCTGGGAAAGAAAAACCCTAAACTAATATGTAAAAAAGATTGATAATACCTCAAAACAATGTTTGAGGTGAATCCCATTAACTAGGATTGGTACTTCTTCGTCATCCATATTTGATAGCTGGAAGGAATTATATTGTTTGCACTCAAAAATGTTGTAAGGTCCACTCCACATGGCATTAAATTTTTTGTGCCTTCCAAGTCTTCTCTTAAATACATCTCATTTGATGACTGGATCCACTTCCTTGAAGACATTAGAATTTTCCCTTTTGTCAAAAGACCTCTTTGCCTAATTTTGATGCTCTTCCATTGTCTTCATTGCTTTATCTCTAATTTCTTCCAATTCCATTAGCTAGGCATACCTTATCACCATTAGGTCCTCACCTTCTAGTATTTCCAACTGATTTCCAACTACAGATTTGATAGTTTGACTGATAAAGGTAACCTTACTTCTTTCCCATTTACCAACATGTATGGGGAGTTACCAATGGATCTCTTGGGGGTGATCCTATCCACCCATAGGGAAAAATTTAAATTGGTGTTCCAAGTCCTATAATTATCTTCCACAGTCCTCTTGATGATCCTTATCAAGTTCTTTTTTGTTGACTCAGCTAAACCATTCCCTTGAGGGTAGTAGTTTGATGAAGCACTCAAATAGATGCCATTCTTGATAGCCTATTCACTTAGTTTTATACCCACAAAAGCTAAAGAATTATCAGAAATGATAGAATCAGAAAGCTTGAACCTTGTCACCAGCTCTTCATAAAAGCTCAAGACAACACTGTCAATAGCCTCCTTCAATGCTACAACTTTAGTCCACTTGCTGAAGAAATTTGTGGTAGTGAGGACCCATTTGTGACCTACACTAGAAGGTGGGTTAATGGCTCCAATAAAATCAATACCCCATTTCATGAAGGGTTTCTCAACCTGGATGGGCTACAAAGAAAGAGAAACCAACATTTCTTTTCTTGAGAAAAAGGAACATTTCTTACACTTTCTTACCCAATCATGGGTATCTTTGAATAAACTAGGCCAATAACAACCCACCCACATTATCTTTAGAGCTGTAGTTTTTGGTGCATAATTTCCACCAGCTACTCCATCATGGAACTCCTTAAGAACTTTTTCAACTTGATCAACATCAATGCATCTAAGTAACACATCATTAACATTCTTCTTGAGAAGTATACCATTTAGGAGGACATATGGGATGTATTTTAGTCTAAAGTACCTTCTCTTAGCCCTGTCCATTCCTTGTGGGAACTCACTTGTTAGGAGGAAATGGACCATATCATATACCCAACTCTGGGGAAGAGTATGTGCAACTATTTGGGGTTGCTCTTGGATAACTAGGATAACCTCTGTAACCTCTTTCTTGCTATTTTCCATATCACCAACTAGTTTCTCACATAGACCTTTTCCTCCCACAAGCTTTGTGACCTTGATTTCCACATCATACTCCATTACCTTGGTAATCCAACCTACTCTTTTCTCATTCAAATCTTTACTCAATAGGAACTCTTTCATACTTGGGTGAGCAACCATTGCTTGTGAAATTTTTTGTTTGAAATAAAATTCCTAAATTTCTTTAGACTTCTAATAATAGTGAGGAAATTTTTTTCAACAAAAGTATACCTTTTCTCATAACCTTCTAGGACTTGACTGAAGAATGCTATTGGTCACTCCAGATTTTCCTTATTTTTTTGCACTAGCATAGGGGAGATGGTACCCGTGTTCCCATAAGTGTAGAGAATGAAATCCTTGGAAAATTTAGGATTTAAAAATGTAGGTGTTGCTACTATGGCTTCTTTAATGGCCTCAAAAATTTATTTTCCTTCCTTTGACCATCTAAAACTCACATTCTTCTTCAACATAGTTGTTAGTGGTTTTAATAGGTAAGCAATATTAGGTATAAACCTCTTAACAAAATTTATCCTTCCAAGGAAACTTTGCAAACCATTTCTATGGCTAGGTAGAGGCAAAGCCAAAATAGCTCTCACCCTTTTGGGATCAATGGTTACCCCATGCTTTGACACCACATGACCTAGTAACCTACCCTCATGCACAACAAAAATGCACTTTTTGGGATTAAGCAATACCCAAACTCTCTGTACTTGTCAAAGATCTGTCTTAGGTGGGTGGAATGCTCCTTTGCATCCTTGGAGAAAATAGTAACATCATCTAAATATACAAGAACAATCTTATACATGAGGCCCTAGAAAGCCATATCCATTGCCCTTTGGAAGGTTTCCTTGGAAGGTTGCCCCAACATTGGACAACCCAAAAGGAATTTTCTTGTATGCCATCATTCCCCACTTGGTAGTGAAAGTTGTTTTATATTGGTCTTCCTCCTTCACTAACACCTAGTTGTACCCAAAATATCCATCAATCAAAGAAAACCTTTTACAACCTACAAGAACTTGCAAAATTTGCTCCATAGAGGGCAGTGAGTTATGGTATTTAAATGAGGCTCTATTTAGGTTTCTAAAGTCAACATATAGTCTTATTTCTCCTCCTTTCTTCCTCATAGGGAGGAGATTAGAAACCCATGAGGTGTGCTTGAATGGGTAAATAATATTACTCAATCAACTTTTTCAATTTATTTCTCATGAGTGGCTCAAGCTTGGGATTTAAAGGCCTTTGCTTTTGCCTTACTAGTTTTGCATCCTGCTCAAGCTCAATGGTGTAGTGTAGGAAAAAGTATCCCATTTTCACACTTAATTTGGGAAATATTAATAATAAAATGAAGTAAATTATGCCTTAATTTAGTGTTGTAATATGCATTTTACATATTCACATTAAGTTTAGGGCCTTATTAAATAAAATGAACTTAATGGTGCCTTATTTATGGTGTTGTAAGGTTTAGATTTACACTTTCACACTTATCTAAGGATTTATTAATTAATTGAGGTTAATTATGCCTTAATTGGCCCCTTCAATTCAAATCCAAGCCTAATTAATTACAATTTCTGAAGAGGAAACCCAACATTCATAAATACCACAACATAACACTTAACATTGGAGAATGTGTGTCCTAGCTGAGTGACCTAAGACCCATTCGCCGAAGGGAAAATGGGTCCTCACTTAAACCTAGGACCTAAATTTTCATTATTTTTTTGGCAATATTTCAATGATTTCAAATTTATATTCACATGTTGGCTTCTATTATTTGAAATTTAGGAATTAATGTTAACATATGCATAAATAAAAGGTCATTTCACTATGTCTCATCCTAGAATTTTTAAGTGAGAATTCCTCATGGAAATTTTATGATATTAAGAGCATTTCAAGAGAATTTTCAAGGCATTCAAAAAGGAATATTTATTGAAGATCTATTGCAACAAGCAAGATCCTATTATCATGTCAAAGTCTTCTTGCATCATGCATGTTATTTGAGCTAATATGTTGATGTAGTGTTCAAGATCCATTCAAGCATTCAAAGGCATTGTTTTAAATCAAGTTTCAAGATCGAGAACCACATCCATTGAATCCATTTCATGCAAGTTGCAAATCTACATTCTAAGGTTCAAACAAAGGTTTGGTGAGTTGCGACATTGCTTTTTTCAATTCATCATTCCTTCATGTTTCATTGTTTCATTACAAGTTTTAATCACTAAGATGGGGTTTGAACAAGGTAAACCACCATTCACTAAAAAAACAACATTTTCCCTCTTGATGTGTGTTTGTAGATTTTATGTGGAAGATCTCTTGAAGAAGCAAAATTACAGAGTTGTCAAAGCTGCATTTGTTGTCACCATTCTTGCAATTTCATGGAAACTAGCCTATAGGATTTATTTCCGACTGTCTGATCATGAGATTCAAGAATCTAGAAGTGAAGACACACAAAAAAAAAACCATAATTTTTTTTTATAGAACCCTAGCCAGGACCCATTCACCATAGGGTGAATGAGTCCCTAGTTTTCTTTGAGAAGTCACTTTTGGTGACTGGTATATATCACTTTCCCATTCTTAGATCTACATTTTAGCTTCTGGTTCCATCAAAATTGAGGTTAATCTATTAGATGCACTTTATAACTTGCATTTTGGAGTTGTTTTTCTATTTTTAATCTTTCTCCCAAAGTGTTGTTTGGCTTAGACCCCTGTCCTTACATAAAAGGGAAATTCATAGGTTCACACTTTGACTTGATTCACCTTAAGGTTGATAGTCATTTAATTGTTTGGATCTCATTTCCTAATGAAATAAATGAAGATATTTCCATAATACCCCCTTGGTTATCATTCCATTGTGATTCACACCATTTTTTCTTTGTTTCATTTTGGTGAACCTGAGTTTGATCATTGTAGAATTTTCTGATTTTGGAGTCCATTTGCACCCTAGATTTAGATCTTGCATTCATTTGCATTGAATTGTATTGAATTGAGTCTCATTTAGGGTTTCTTAACATGAATTTATTTGCATTTCATTTAGGGTTTTAGGATTGCATCTTTGTATTATTTGAAACCTGAAAATAACAAAAAAAATAGTCATTTTGCAAATCATTTACATATAATTGCATCATCATTCACTTGCATTTTAAAATTGAAACAAAATTGCATATCAAATTAGGTCTCCTAGTTCATCATTTTGTCATATTTTTCACTTGCATTCAACATTAAATTCATAGAAAATTCAAATTGTAACTTGTTGTTTCTGATCAAAATTTGGAAACCACTAGAATCATCTCAAAAATATGTAATTTTTAAAAAAAACCCTAACCTAGGATTCTCCCTAGGGTGAATGAGTCCTTGATCAAGATCATTTCCTGATTTTTTGGGCACTAAATTTTTTTTTTCTGCATTTCATTTTGTTGTTTTCAGTTTTTCGTTTTAGTTTACATATTTTTTGTTAAGTGGAATTGATCATATTTACCTTAATTTGATAAAGTTAGTGCATTTTGTGATTTCAAAATTTTATTTAAAAGATATATTTTTCAGGGTTTTGCATTGTGTAATCAGAAAATTACCTTGTTTAGAATCTAAAAACTACATTTACATATTACATTCTAGGTCATTGCATTGCATTTCACCCTCTTTCCATTTTGGATTTACATTAAGTTTGTGAAACTTGTATGAGATTTACAACTTGGTATCCTATTAGCAATACTATTGTGATATGTAGTTTGAGACTCATGTCATCCCGTAATACACCATTCGCCATGGATCTTGGGTTTTCCAACTCTTTCACTAATAGTGTTGATAATCAACCCTCTATGGATCATAGCTTTCATACCTCATTTCCAATGACTTCCTTAACTACAACAAATATGCATGATGTTTCTAATGTCTCACAAGAAAAAATAAGAAGAATGGATGAAGACATAGAAAAGTTGCAAAACTTTGTGAATACTGAAAACATTGATACTAGTGTCATTCCTACTTTAGATAATGTGAGAAAAATGCTTGAAACTGAACATGGAATAGAGATTGTGCGAAGTCTAGGTCATCTTGTTAATAAGAACATCCCTACAATGACTAGTTGTGCTCAATCTTTGGGATACACTCAAAGCCAAGGTGGAAATTCCATTCCTCCTTCCACAACCTTCACCTCTATTCCTACATACACTAGTACTCATGTTACCACAACCATTCAACCTACTAGCAATGTCAACACTTAGGTATTTTCACTAGGAATATCTCTACCTCTATGCATTCAAATTTCATATCTCCTCAACCACCCCCCTCACAAATATACAATTCATTTGCCCTCCACATACATACACCACTCCACATTATTCCCCTCCATCTCATAATACAATAATGATCCCATCCTTAACACACTTTTACAAAACATGTCATCCCTTCAACAAAAAATCACCACCTTAAATAAAAAAACAATGGCCAACCTTCACAATACATCAAAACCAATCCCTTATCCTTGGAGATATTGAGAACACAAATGACACAAGGTATAGAGGTTCCTAAGTTTGAGAAATATGGTGGGAAAGGAGATAATATTAGATATGTTTTTGCTTATACTGCCCTATGTAGTGACTTCATTTTTGAAGATAAACTCTTGGCTAAACTCTTCCCTCACTCTTTGAAAGATGTTGACTTAGAGTGGTTTCACTCCTTATCAAATAATTCAATTGGTTCATTCAATGAACTTATTGATGCATTTTACAACCACTTCCAAATTCACATGGGTCCCAAGATGACCTTAGCTGACTTAATGACATGTAAACAAAAGCTTGATGAAAATGTCACAAATTTCATAGTGTGATATCAAATGCTTTATTCACAAATAAACATTAAGATTCCTAATTCCAACCTTCAAAGAATGTTTATTTACAATTTGTAAGAAAAAATTCAAACTAAGCTTGAGATGTTAATAATTACTTCATTCACACAGTTGTGTATATCCCTTCATGATTACCAAAATTTGGTTAGTAGTTGTGAAGTGAAAACTCCCACTAATCGTCCTGAAAAGTCTGAATCCACACCTCAAACTAATTACTAACCTTTAAAGAAACAAAATAAGGGCTTTCTCTAGCTTAATCCCCCTCAATCCAATCAAAATGTTGACACCCAAGTGGCTGCTACAAAAATGACAAAACCATATGCCTTAGTAGATAGAAATAGACAATTCACACCTCTACTTGATACCCTTCATAATACCATGTTGCAACTCTTAGAGAAGAATTTGATCTCCTTGCCTCCTATTAGAGCTCCTCATCCTACTAAGCCTTTACCTTCAAATGATAGACCAATTTCCTATTGTCATTTCCATCGACAAAATGGACATGATACAAAATATTGCAAGCATCTTTTAAAAATCTTGTGCAAGACCTCATTGATTCTAATCATATCCAAATTGGAGGTGTTTACGATCAAGGTAATAAGTCTGTACATCTCCTTATCAAAATATATTAATCTTCCCCAATCCCATTCCTAATCATGATATATCCTTTGTCAAAGCTAGTGAAACAAAGAATGATGTGATGAATGTTGATACAAATGATGAAAATACAAAAGACAATGAGAATGACCTTATAGATGATTTTGTTGCATTTATTGACACTAAACCTCACAAGGGCTCAACTATAATGCCATTTGATATTGCTTTCTCACAATGATATATAGTTAACAATGCACCCGATGGTCCTCTTTACATAGCCGAAAGAATCAACGACAAGCCTACTAATGGGATATTAATTGATCTCGTCTGTGTAGAGAATGTGATCACTAAAGAATTCCTATTTATGCATGAGCTTTATTAAGATACATATGAAAAACTGAAAGCATGGATCAAAATTCATAATGGTTTTGCAAGCCCTATGATTTGCTCAATAAATCTCCCTCTAAATGTTGGAACAAAAGAATTAACTATCTTATTCACCATCATCTCGTCATTGGACCAATTTTATGTGAAGTTAGGCTATCCATGGATTCGATCCATGAATATAGTCCCATCGGTTGTGCATAAATGTTTAAAGTTTCCATTTGGAAACGAGATATTTAATGTGCATCATAGTGGCTTTAATCTTGTGTCTTCCTGTGGGAACTTTTCATTGGATTTCTTTTGGCTTGAGCCTATTGAACCTATTAGGTCTTCTAAGGACTTCTTTTCAAATCCTATCAAAATTTTAAGGCAAAGCTCATAGAAAAATTATCCCTTAGCAATATGCGTCAACATGTGATTGAGCCACCTATCCTAGATGAAACCATGATTGAACCACAAGCCCTTCAACGTAACTAGGACTAGTCTATTACAAATCCTTCACCCACTTCATATAAGAGACCACGAGACAATCAAACAAATCCTATTGTTCCTCCTAAAGTAAAACAAGTTTACAAAGCTAAAGATAAAGTGGTTGAAAAACTTCCTATGATTCCTTCCATTCCTCCCTTAAGGGAATAAAATAAAACTATGATTGATAAACCCACCCCTACACAAACACAACTTGAAAACATAAAGAAAAGAAATCAAAATGCTAGAGAGTGTAGGCATAGATGTCGTGCTATTGCTCATTTGTCGCAAGCAAAAGAAAAACATAGAAAATAAAAATCCAAACTTGTCTCCAACAAGGCATGATGCCTCTCCACCCTCACCACAACATAAACATAAACATAAACAAAACTCTATGGATATTTTCATTAGACCTCCTTTTGTGATTAATTTGGATGATGACACTGAAATTGCTAAGATTGATGAAGAAGTGCATAATGACCTAAATCTAATGTTTTCCTCTTCCATGAGCTTAAATGATGTTTCTAATAATAAGAGTGTTGAAATTGGTGCATGTCCTAGTTTGGTACTTGATGTTGTCCCTTTGGCTAATTTTCCACCTTCCACATGTACTAAACAAGATTGGGGTGCAGACGACTTGCTATAGGTTGACTCACATGTGCCTTTCTAGTATTTTGCTTTATTTTCTTTTGCATGTTTCTTTGTGTGATTTCATGTGTGTAATGTGATCCCCCGTACTATTTTTTTTTATGAATATCTCTCTTCATGTGCATTCCTCTATATGTACCTACATTCTTCTATATGTCAAACATTTGTCTTTTTCCTTGTATTGTGTTTTCCTTTTGGGGAGCACACATGGCGTCGAGATATTTAGGTCTCTTGCATATTGAATCGAAAGATTTTTCTTTTTTTTTTCTCTCTATGTGCCATTCTTCTTGTTCTATGAGTATTTCGGGAATGATAACATTTCCGAACTCTATAAAAAACATTGTAGCAAAGATATACTAACCCCAAATTTGTGGATCCTCTTATGTGTTTTGGGATTTCATTTAGGGGGAAAACCATTTACATGATGTAGCTTCATTTGGAAAAATATGACTTGGCATAGGTCTTTCCGAGTAATCTCTCATGTCCTCTTTATAGGTTAGCATAGACTATTTGCTACTTTAGAGTTATTGCTCACAACAATGGTGTTAGCAATTCCTTTAAAGTGGGGGCATACATTGGTGTCCGCACATTATTTGTGTGATTTTATTACTTCTTGTGACACATTCTTTTCTTGGTGATGTCATTGGGTTTGATTTCTATCAAAAGTATGATATTTCTTAGCATATGACTTTTCTCTTAGTGGTGATGCTACACATTGCATTCTCTAAGTTACAAATCTTTTATCTTGGACTTGTCCTCTCTTGGAGACATTAGGCATGATGATCCTTAAGAAGAATATCTTACACGAACTAAGCAAAATCACTTTGAAAAAATCCTATATATATGTATAATGTTCATGAGCATTGGAATAATACAACTTGTTAGCCCTATGAAGCTCGAACCCATCCCTAAATTCAAGGCCACCAGGCACAATGCACCTTGCTTTCCAATGGAGCCTTGCTCGTGTTCATGAGTGCTCAACATAATGAAACTTGTTAGGTGTTCAAAGTGTTGTATTATGGTGCTTTATTGAAGTTGTTAGGAGGACAACTTTGATATGGTATGGGAGCCTAATAAGATTCTCTCATTTTCCACCCATTGGGGGCTCACCTAGTGGATGACTTGAGGTTCCATTAGCCCATGTGAGTGTATGTGTCTTTTGCATAGTGGAAATCGAGTTCTAATTGTGAATGTGTAGGAAAAATAGCCATGTTCCACATCATGTTGGGATAGTCAAAGCTTGATCCACCCCTTCCCTAGACAAACAGTTGTGTTCCACATCGCGTTGGGAAAATCAAAGCTTGATTTTCCCACCTATTCTCCTAGGCTTTGATGTATGATTGAGTATCTTTGTCATTGCCGCATACATATGTGTCTTGAATGTCTACTTTAGTGTGAGTTAGACATGGGGTCATACTCTCACTAAAGTGGGGGCTAAATGTAGTGTAGGAAAAAGTATTTCCTTTTTAGACTTAATTTGGGAATATTAATAATAAAATGAACTAAATTATGCATTAATTTAGTGTTGTAATATGTATTTTACATATTCACATTAAGTTTAGGGCCTTATTAAATAAAATGGACTTAATGGTATCTTATTTATGGTGTTGTAAGGTGTAAATTTACACTTTCACACTTATCTAGGGCTTTATTAATTAATTGAGGTTAATTATGCTTTAATTGGATCCTTTAGTTCAAATCCAAGCCTAATTAATTTCAATTTTTGAAGAGGAAACCCGACATTCATAAATGCCATAACACTTGACATTGGAGAATGTGTGTCTTAGGTGAGTGACCTACGACCCATTCACCCAAGGGTGAATGGGTCATCACTTAGACCTAGGACCTAAATTTTCATTATGTTTTTGGTTGTATTTCAATGATTTCAAATGTATATTCACATTGATCGGCTTGTGTTATTTAAATTTCAGGAATTAATGTTAACATATGTATAAATAAGAGGTCATTTCACTATGTTTCATCCTAGAATTTTCAAGTGAGCATTCCTAATAGAAATTTTATGATATCAAGAGAATTTCAAGAGCATTTTCAAGGAATTCAAAAAGGAAGATTTATTGAAGATCTATTCCATCAATCAAGATCCTACTATCATGTCAAAGTATTCTTGCATCATGCATGTTATTTGAGCTAATATGTTGATGTAGTGTTCAATATCCATTCAAGCATTCAAAGGCATTGTTTTAAATCAAGTTTCAAGATCAAGATCCACATCCATTGAAGCCATTTCATGCAAGTTGCAGATCTACATTCCAAGCTTCAAACAAAGGTTTGGTGAGTTGTGACATTGCTTTTTTCATTCATCATTCCTTCATGTTTCATTGTTTTATTACAAGGTTTAATTACCAAAATGGGGTTTGAATAAGGCAAACCCCCATTCACCAATAAAACAACATTTTTCCATGTTGATGTGTGTTTGCAAATTTTAGGTGGAAGATCTCTTGAAGAAGCAAAATTGCAAAGTTATCAAAGTTGCATTTGTTGTCACCATTCTTGCAATTTCATGGAAATTGACCTATAGGATTTATTTTTGAATATTCAACCATGATATTGAGGAATCTGAAGTGCAGACACAAAAGAACAAAACCTAGAAATAGATTTTACAGAGCCCTATCCAAGACCCATTAGCCATAGGGCGAATGAGTCCTAAGTTTTCTTTGAAAAGGCACTTTTGGTGATTGGTACACATCACTTTCCCATTCTCAGATCTGCACTTTAGCTTTTGGTTCCATCAAAATTGAGGTTAATCTATTAGATGCACTTTATAGCTTTCATTTTGGAGTTGTTTTTCTATATATAATCTTTCTCCCCAAAGTGTTGTTTGGTCTAGACCCCCATCCTTACATAAAAGGGAAATTTGTAGGTTCACACTTTTACTTGACTCACCTTAAGGCTGATAGTTATTTCATTGTTTGGATCTCATTTCCTAATGAAATAAATGAAGATAGTTCCATCATACCCCCTTGGTTATCATTCCATTATGATTGACACCATTTTTTCTTTGTTTCAAATGGTATGTTGGGCTATCATGGGATCAAAACCATTTAAATCAAAATATTCCTAAGAAAAAATGTCATGGAACTCTTGAAAATTTTTAACCAAAGCTTCTTTATCTCCTTGAGAACAAGGTTTACCAATTTTTAGAAGCTTACCTTTGAAAATTTCCACCTCTTTGTAGTGCTCCTACTTAACGTGCCTACTAGTTTTCCCTCTTTTTAGCTGATCATCTGAATTAAAAATGGACTCCAAAGTGACCAAACCTTTTGGAAATTTGTTTTTTCTTACCTGTATAATCTGGTCACAATATTACTAACGTAACTTTTCTTGGTTCCTAGTTGCAAACTCGGCTTCTTCAAGCAAGAAATTGAGCACTTGTTCATCACTTTCAAAAACTTGCCATTGGACATTGTTATCAAGAATAGAGGGCCTTACAACCACCTTAAAATGATACTGTATCTTATTAGTCTTAAGATCATCTAGAATGTCAAATTGGGCACCTATAGTTGCCAACCTATTGACATGTTTGTTCTAATTTCTAGGCATGGACAATAGATTGAAAGCATCAAATTCTTCTATCATATCCCATACCCTATGTTTATATGACTTGAGCAAGTCATTTTTGGTTAGATGCAAGCCTCTTACCTAGTTCATGATCAACTCTCTATCACTAAACACTTGTAGGCATTTAATTTTCCTTTTTCTTGTCCACTCTAGACCCTATATAAGGTCCTCATATTTAGTTGTGTTGTTGGAATAGCTAAAAGAGAAATGAAAAGTTAAGTAATACTTTTCACCTTGCGGGGATACAAGCATAACACCCCCACCAACTCCATTCCTACTTCTTGGACCATCAAAAAACATATTCCAAACCTCGTTTTGTTGCTGCGCATGCAACTGCTCATCATCCTTTTGGAGATTAGGAATGAAAAATTATGATTCATGGACCAAAAAGACAACTAGGTCCACTTCCTCCAAATTCTTATTTGGGTTAGTTTCAATGTTTCTGGTTTCTCATTCATACAAAATAATATATGGGATATCCTTTGTTTGGGTGCTTGGTTCTTGAGCAACAACATGCTCATCATGGTAAAGAATGGCATAGTTAGCATTGGCAACACAAGGTATTTATGGTTCTAGTTGATCTTTTGATATGGATTAAGACTTAATGGTCACTTTGGTTCCATATCTTGTTCTAAATAACATATGTGACCAATTTGATGATAGGTAGCCACCTATTTTGGTAGTGAAATCTCTTGAAAGACAAAGAGAAAAGTAGGGTGGTAAGTCAATCACATAAACATCTTATGGAATGGAAACTTTGGGGCATGTATACAAGGTAAGGATCAGGTCCCTCACAACACCTATATTGTTGATAGTTGTCCCATCAAGCTAGACTACCCCTTCTTGACGGGCTAGCACTCAATACCAAATTTATTTGCAATCTATTTGGGCATAATGGAACTGTTGGCCCCTAATTCAATCATACAATTTTGAACCAACTTATCTCCTATGATTAGAGACACATAAAATGGTGGTGGTTTGATCTCTTTGTTTTGATAATCCTTGCTATTTTGGGATGTATTGGTAAGCAAAACCTTGTCTTGGTTACTTGGGAATTCTTTTGATACACCCACATTTGATAGGGCGGCTTGTAGCAATTATTTTTGTCTTGGGATAAACAAAGAGTCCCACATAGACATACTGATACTAGATTTTTTCATATGCTCAAGTATATTGAAAGAGGAAACATTTACCTTTTATTGAGCTTTTGTAACAACAATATCTCCTTACAAGTGGGTTGGCTGAGGCTGATTACCAAGTTATTCCTTGGTGGTGCCTTGCTGATTTCTTTGCAATAAATGTGGTACATGAGACGTAGATGAACCAACAACCTCTTGGTTCACTCTAGGAGCTTGATGGAACTCCTTACTTGATGGTTGTGCCACTTCCATATCTCTCTTCTTTCTTCTCGTGTTAGCTTCCATGAATCTATGGTCCTGGTTAACCCCACAAAATATTCTCCTTACCAATTCAAGAGTGTGGTATCACTTGAGAAATTCTCTTATTACGATAAGGTGTTTCATTTGATGTATTTGGTTGTAAACTAGGTACATTTTGCACCATCAAGGCTTGATTAATCACCCCATTTGAACAAGTAGACTAGTTATGGGGTTGATTGCAAGGAAAAAACCATTCATATTCTTGGGAAAGGTTATTAATTGGCATAGGCACTAGTTCTTTAGATGTGCTTGCTGTATTTGGATTATATGCTTGAAAGGGTCTTAGGTTAAGTGCTTTCCTTTGGCCTTGATTATTTTCTTAATAAGGTAGCGTATTTTCTTGATTTGGGGACTGGTAAGGCTTGTAATTTTGAAATTTCTATTTTTTAATGTTTACCAACTCATTCTCGAACATTTGTAGGAGGCCCTTATAGCTCAAAAGGCTATGCTGGGAAAACCTTTTGTTCTATAGGAGCAGTTGGTAGAGCGGCTATTTGTGGCACTTGCATAGATGTGGTTGGTGGAATATCTGGAAAGATAGGAATGGGAGGTCTTGGGGGAATTTTCTCAGCTTGGATGAGGCTTTTCTTAGCTCTTACAACTACTTCCTAAGCATCAGGAAGTGTTTGTACACCCATAGATTGTATCATTATAGAAAATATCACTATTAAGAACCCTAAAAAAATATAGGAAAGCATGTTGAGCTGAGGGTCTTACCAATAATGGGATCCTATCCCAGGTCTTTTAGAAGCAAAAATTTAAGTCTGTCATGTGCTCATGGGGAGCTCTCTTGATAGCTGTCAACTACTCCACTAGAGACGAGTGGTTTGATCTATTTTCAAACTGCTCGCAAAAGGCTATCTCCCAGCTAATCCCATGTGGTAATAGAATTGATTTCCAACCCTCTAAACCACTATACTTCTTTGCCCTTAAACAACGCGATCAAGAGTCCAAGAGCAACATTTTCTTCTATAATATTATAAACTACACATAGTGAGGCCACATCTCTAATATGCTCAATAGGGGTGGTTTGGTCTTCTCCATTAAAAATGGGAGGCTTTTTAAAGTAGCCATAGGAATTTCATCATGTTGTTCTAGTTTTAGTGGGCTTCCACCATTAAAAGACACAAAAGGTTAATTTCTGGCCATATGGAATAGGTTCCTTTGTGTATGAGTAGCAAGTATTCTAACTTGAAAAAATCTACCCAATGGTGGTGTAGATTAGGCTCTAGGAGAAGGACTTAAGCTTCTATTTCTCCTAACGAGTGATAAAGATTGTATATTTCTTCTTCTTCTAGAAGAAAAAGATGGTAAAGATGGTAGTTGAGTATATTGGAAGTTACCTCTAGAATACACTCTCGTTTGAATTTTGGACATGAATGCATGAGCCTGCTTTGTAACCAAGAGTTCTCCCTAGCATTAGAGTCACCAAATTTGATAGAGAATTCTTTCTTCGAAAGTAGAGTTTCCAAGTACTTGTCTGTGTGCCTCTTCAAGTTTGAATTTATGAGAGCAACACCACTCTCTCAATAATGATGAAATAAAAATTCTTCATGTCCCATCAGGTGTGCTAGAAGTTGTCGTCACTTGGAATTGCACCCAACTGAACAAGGGGTTCAACATTCTAGTGAAACAATGGAACTAACCTCAAGGTATGGGACCTTGCAAATGAGGTTAGATCTCTAGAGAAGGCTAACTTTCTTTCTAAACTAGGTGTAGTGAAGGCTGGTCCAACCCAACACTGTAAAGCTTTATAGAAACTCTAAACTATGGATTTGCAGGAGGAAAAGGGAGAAGGAGAAATAATGAAAATAAGAAAAAGGTGATGCACAAAGTTTAAGAGTGTTTCTTGTTGCTTTTGATGCATAGGGTGTTAACTAAGTCATTTGAGGGGGTCACATAGTTCTCAACTTTATTAGATTTACAAAGGGGACATGAAGGATAAGAGTCTAAAAGATTGAAAGGGGTAGAGGTTACTCATAATCAAAACTTTTACAACTAGCTAGAACAATAATATACCCTACAAAAATGATAAAAATAGTGCATGCACAGAGATTTCCAGCAATACATAGGAGGCAAGCATAAATAAGAGGTAAATGAATGATTTTTTTTGACACAAAGGCATGTAAGACAATTTTATAGTCATATAATGCAAGAGTAGCATAAAATTGTTAGATAAAATCTAGGGAAGAACCATTAAAAAGATTAAAAGTGTTTCCTTTATAGTTCAGGCATAACTTAGTTGACTCTAGCTAAACCCTAACCCTGCCTAGGTTTAAAAACTAGTAGAAATTCATCCCCATGGGAGTTGAGGTGACCAGATCATGAAAGACATGCTGAAGGATGATCCTAAGACACACCGGGATCTACATGCAATACCTCCATAGTAAATTTTGTCCAAAATATCTCCAAAAATACCTCATGAATTTAGTGATCTGGGCATGGAGCAAGAAAGGAAGGATAATAATCAACAATAAATGGGTATGGAAACCCATGAAGTCAGCCACAACCATCAATAAATGTAGTAAATGTTGTCCTCGAGCCCCAAATGTCGATTAGGTGAGCGATAAGGTCACTCAGAAATTGATGGTGCCACTCTGAAAAACACATCAAAATAGTGAAGGTCAAGGTGTTGGGCTTGAAAGGAAACCTTCCTAGATTTGGAATTAAATGGCTTAGACCCCCAAAGATGTGTTCTTATTGTAGGTAAGGCATTGGGCCTACCTCATACTGCGTGCTGCATGGCATCAAACATCAGACCTCAGGCGTTAGGAGTATCGTTTGCCACCTACTAAAGATTGGGAGAAGGGAAAGCCAAATCGCGAAGTCTAAAAGTTGTCCCCCGTCGAGCATTGGGGGAACAAGATACCTCATACTAGGTAAGGTAAGGGTAAATATGAAAGGAAAAAGTAGGAAGCCCGATCTCCAACCACCAAAATGTGAGTTCGTGGATTGAGGGCTAGGGAGAGAGGTTACCTCTTACCGGGTAAGAGTTAAGGCGGAAGCCCAAACTCCAACATCTAGAAAATTAGGAGTTTGATGAAACCCTTCAAAGGCATGGTCAAGATGGGTGGAAGGAAAAATGGAAGGAAAAGGTTCAATCACCAAAGGCCACAAGGAGGTTTCGGGGATTGGGGATCGGGAGGGAGTCTTACTCCTACCAAGTAAGAGATAAGATGGAACCCTGCTATTCGATGCTAGAAAATTACATTGGAATTCAAAGATCAGAGGGAAGCAATGAGTGAATGGAAGGAAAGTGGCAAGTGATAAAAGGGAAACCCAAGGTCCAAATTCCAAAAGACAAGACTTCAGAAAATTTCTAAAGGACTTGGTTAGACTTTGAGAATCAAGAGAGAAGCTTATAGCTCATGAAGGGAAATGGTAAGGCTTGAAGGGGAAAGCTAAAGGCCGATGCCCAAAGCATTAAAAGAAGAAAATAGAAAAGGAGGAAGGACAATCTCAACAACCCAAAACCTGGCAGCCAATTTTAGTTTTAGGACTTTCTCAAAGGAGACTTATGCGAGGTGACCCATGTGAGATCTCTCAGGTTGTTTTTCAATGATGGGTCATCAAGATGACATGCAATGGAAAAAACAATAATATAGTAGGTTACTTTGGAGTGTAGGTTTTTCTCTTGAAATGGTTTTTACAATGTACAAATGTGTTTTGATATATTATTTAATTATAGTTTTATATGTATTTCTTCTTTTTATAATTCTAAATATTTTAAATTTGTATAATACTCTCCTGTAATATTATTTTAAGAATGTGTTTTTTATTTTTTTCCTTTCACATCCCTCAATAGCATGCAAAGGTATCCCTTCTACATGAGAAAAATATCTCTTTTGATGTATACAAGTAGTTTATTCTATTCACCTATTCATTAGATGTATACACTTCTAAGGTGGAATTATCTTTTCTTCACTAATATTCCCCTAAGTGCCTACTTGCAACATAAAATAAATTAACACTTTATCTCTATATGTTTATAGCTTCAATTTCCTTTCCCTTGAATATCACATTGCATTTTCCTACTCTATTCCTCTCTACCTTCACATGAGTACATAACCAAAGATTCTATTTTATTATCTTTTTCTCTACTTCCAATATTATTCGATGGTCTGAATATTCATTCTTTTCTTCTTCTCCTTGTTGCTTTGTATGCAACTATAAAATCCCAAATTTTTATTACAAAAAGTCTACAAATTCCACCACAAGAGATATTATAGATCTTTCTTGTCTCCTAAAACTATTTAAATTTCCCACTTAGATTGCTATTAGTACTCAATTCCTATAGTTAATATTGTCTGCACCTTTAAGTCTCCAAATTATCCTTGGATCATGCCAAATATTTCCCTTAGGTGTCAAGTACCATGTATACAAAAATAAGTAGCTTGAAATGGTTATAAATACCTCAAACTTTCCTATCCAAATAAATTTGCTCCTTCAGTAAATCCATGATCCTCTTATCTTCAGTGCCAAGGTAAGTAATCAATGTTAGGTGAATCTACACTTAGCTAAAATCCTCATGGGGTCTCATACAATCCTTCCTTGTGTGTTCTAGGAACCTATCAATGTTATCCTCATGCCATAAATGGATGGATGAACATAAATGTAATTGATAATTGGTTGGTAGCTTCCTTAAACAAGGTGATTGAATATTAAAATTTTAACACGATTGTGCCATAACTAATTTTAGGATGGACATGATTCTCATACATCATTAAACTCAAATAACAAGTTAAAAATAATAAAAGATAAGGAGGGGAAATAGATTTCAACGTGAGGTGGCAATGAATTTCTTGAGTTGATTGTTGATTATTGTCAAAAATCAATACAATATAGTGAGTGGTTAGGTTGGACAATTTACTTAGAGTGTGTTTTAACAATGAATTTTTATTATTTATTGATGATGGATAGTTTATGTAAGTAAAAAATCCATTATATTGTACCTACCTCATGTTGGTAAATATGTTTTCCTAGATTTAAACAATGCTTTTACATGAATTTTCAAATTCCCTAAGATGATGTTTTATATTCACAACCCTAAACACATAATTCAAGAAGTAGGTTCTCACATCAATAAGTAACTATAATATCCCAAAATGATTGGTCTTGAAATGTGATAAGAAAGAAGGGGATGCAATCACACTTGTGATCCTATCTAGGGGACACAATCATATTGTAAAATTATCTATGATAATTAAAATAATAGAAATTGGGTTATACAAGTTTTGAAAAGAGTGATATTACATAATTAAGATTTGGACTAGATCTTGGTTATGTGAGTGCAATAAAATAATTCAATTGTGTGCTAAAAATGCACATTGAAGATACTAAACCCAAGTAATTTAAAATAAAATAAGAGGTGCAAAGTGTGTAATTTTATCCTCTACAATTTATTATTTATTTTTGAACTCTATTATTAGTGTTCTAAAATTATCATTAGCCTTAAAGACTTATTAACAAAAAATTTAGGTATTTTTGAATTTTTGAATTTTTAACATAAATAATTTCCCATCCTCACCTTTCTCATTTATTTTCCATGTTTCTCCTTACATCTCTTGATTCTTTATTTATGGATACTAAAGTCTTGCTATAATTTTCATTTATTTTGATGATGACTCATGAAGTGTGATTTAAAACATTAATGTAAAAAAAATAAATTAATGTAAACAATATATACACAATTTTAACAAAAACTCTTAATTTTAAATCATTCTTTTGTTTATTTGTGTCAACTAAATATTTATTGATACCATTTTCTCTTGTTCTTTCTCTTTCTCTTTCTCTTATTCTTATTCTTTTTCTACTTATTTTTGTGAAGAACTAACCTCTCAAAAAAAGTATCCAAGAACTTCACTAATTTGTAGCCTTGGAGTCGAATTTGGTACAAACCCTAATATCACTTGATAATTCAAACAAAATAAATCTATAAATTCTAAAATTTTACTATATCTTAATAGGTCTTGGATCTTATTTCCTAAAAAATGTCCTCAAAATTCTTTGTTTGCATTCTTGAGATCAAATTTGGTAGAAACCCTAATTCTACAATAAATCACTTAATCTTGCTCCAATTTCTATAAAAAAATACTATAGAAGGTTTAATGTATGCTTGAAAAAACCACAAAAATAGGAAAAAATACCAAAATATGAGACATATGCAATTCCCAAAATGACCTCCAAAATTAAAAAAATTCCTTGCCTTCACGGTGTCAATATCATGCTCTAATACCACTTGTAATGAAGAAAATTGCACAATAGAAGATAAATATGATATATGTTGTGAATACTTGATAATAATATGCCACTTCAAGGGGGATACCTCCAATAGTCTTTAGTAAGGACACAATACTCCACATGATGATATAAGTAGCCTATACCTCCTAAATAGACCATATGTATGGCTTGGATTCCACCTAGGTCAACTTAGATACTTAATAAGTGCAACTCCTAGAATGACATAAATACCTATATATAATTATAACAATGATTATGTAACTTATTTAAGGATTAAGGTAGCCATAAGCTATTTAATCATAACCCACTATACACTATAGGGTTAGGGGAATAACACTACCATTTAGAGGGTTATCCAAATCTACCCTTTACATGTACATTGGAGATATAATAATTATTTACCAAAAATGTTAAATAAAATTATTCTAATTTGTGTAGGATTCTCAAGGTGAATGCTACCTAATCCAAAAATTCATGCATTCCATATTTATATTGCAATGCTATGGCCAATAAACATAATTAACTGAGCTTTCAAAGATGAGAGACCTATGACTTCTTTGTACTATGTAAACTTATTTGTGCTCATTCTATTAGTTAGAGAATATAAAAAATCATTTGAGATGTCTACTTTCTATCACATGACTATACCATACTCAACCATTTACCATACAAAGTGATATTGAACATCAATGTGCTTTATGTGGGTGTGATACATCCAAATTTTAGCCAAAAAAGTGGCACTTTGACTATCACATCTAATTTTCTCACTTGTTCATACTAAAATCCAATACTTAAATAAAATATTCTAACCACATTTCCTCTTTACAAGAATGTCTCATGGCCATGCTTCTATAGTGGACAATGGGACTATTCTAGATCACCAACCCAAGTGTAATCAATAAAGCCTTATAATTTGACTATATTATTGCATCATTAGTCCCATGATAACAAATTCAATGGGTATACATTCCTCATAAATATTTAAAAACAACTTTAACATAAGTTGAAGGTTCTTTGGGGCGGCGGGCCTAGCTCGATTGGCTAAAGATCTTGTTGCAGGAAAGAGGTCACGAGGTCTAGTCTCCCCACCATCCCCATGGTACTGTTGTTGTAGTGCCACCGATCACGTGAAAAAATTTTACTAGATGAACTACAGTTTATAGGGGGACGACTCCCAACTAATTCTTGCAATCTAAAAAAAAAGGAGGGTTCTTTACCAAGGTTTGACATAAACCTACTTAGAACTCCCCCTTCTTGGGAAATATTAGGCCTTATACAAACCATGAGACATATTAGGATTCCCATAACACTGGCATATTATAAATTTAAATATATCTTCAAGATCATCATATCTTTTAGGACAATGCTCTAGAGATAGCCTAGTTTCAATTAGAAAGGGAACACAAACTAGTTTACAATCCTACAAGAAAAATGATACAAAAATAGTGTCAATGTGCTTCTTTTGATTTAACCATACCTTTCCATTAACTTTATCCATATATATTTACATAACCAAAATTTATTTTGTAGCACCTAAATATTTCATATCAAAAGTATTAGATAATTGACCCTTAAGTTCCCTAATCTTTTAATTATCATTTCTAATAAATAACATATCATCACAATAGGACAATAATTAGCAACTTATCTATCACTTAATTTGAAATTAACATAGTAGTTAGCTTCAATTATGATAAATTCTTTATCTAATGTAAAATCATTGAATTTTTTAGAGCATATTCTTGATTATATCTTAAACCATATAAAGAATGTTTTAACTTTCAAATCAAGTTTTCTTATCCCTTCTTCATAAAAATTGTTAGGTCACTTAATAAATATTTCCTTATCAAGATCCCAATGTAGAAAACTTGTTTTTACATCCATTTTATCTATCTCTAAATTTATAGTAGTATTAGATAAAAGGAATCTAATTGAGGTTATTTTAGTCATAGGAGAAATAATATAACTAAAATCCACTCGCTTAACTTGGAAGTAACCTTTTTCCACTAACTAAACCTTGTACCACACCAACATACCATCTGATCTAAATTTATTTTTAAATAACCATTTGTATCCAATATATTTTCTCCTCTTAATTAGCTCAACTAGATCATATGTGTCACATTTTTCCAAATCCTTTATTTCATATTTCATGGCCTCTAAGAATAAATCACTTTCAACTAAAAAAAGCCTCTCCATAGATCTAGGTTCATTGTTAGTACATGATAAAGAAATCATAGAACTCTAATTATGACTATATATTTCAACCAATTACATTGCCTTATAGAACTTCTAATAGGTGTTATAAGAAGATCTTATTGTTCCTCATCATAACTAAAATTTGATCCTTCTTCCTTATCCTATCCATCATGTTATTATTTTTTCCATCTATCTTCCTATTTATTGGTTTTAATATCAAAATGCACCTTTTTAGGCTCTTCATGAGGTTGTTCATTATTTAAAAATTATATAAGCTCTCTAAAAATGACATCTTTAGAATATCATTTTCTTTAGTGTTAGTATATCTCAAAGCTTATAACAATCAATATTCTCCCCATAACCCAAAAAACACATTTTTATCCCCAAAGTTGAGCTTAGATAAATTTTCTTTAGGAACATGAACATATGCCCAACTACCAAAAACTGTAAAATATATACTAATGGTCTCTTACCTATCTATATGTGATAGGGTATTTTATTGACTAGAGGAGAAGTAGGAGACCTATTAATTAGGTAAAAAATATTGTACATAATTTTATCCTAGAAATGTTGTTCAAGATTTGTGCTACTTTACATGATTCTAGCTCTATTGTTTAATGTCTTATTAATCCTTTTTCACTCCATTTTACTGTTATATATATATGCATATATTTGTTGCCTAACAACCCTTACATGCTTGGATAATAATTAAAATCTCTAAAGAAAACTCACCATTACTATATATTCTCTAAATATTTTCTTTTCTATATGTCTATTTCTCAAAATATGCTAAATAAATTCTTTAAAAGTAGAAAATATAGTAGACCTATGCTCGAGAAAGTAACTTAATCTGTATCTAGAAAAAATATTAATAAACGAAACATAGTAGAAATATAATCTAATCAAAAGTACATTCATAAGACAAAATACATCACTATAAATAACCTTCAAAACTTTTATCTCTTTATCTACTATATTTAAATGAAACACTATGTTATTTACTATAGCATTGTGTAGACATGTCAAATTTACATCATGCATAATCATATTCCATTCATCAAATAAATTGGGACTTTAATTAAATCAAACCCAAATCATATTCCACCATCTTTTGATTTAAATAAATCAAATATCAAAGTCCTAAAAGTCAAAATCATCTAAGCACCATTAAATCAGCATAATCATCATCTATTTAATCTAACCCTGATTAAATACTAATCTCACCCACTTGCATTCTCTAGATATCTCCACTTGCACATATAAATCAATTTATTGATTTATTAAATCCAAGATTTTCCATCAACATGGCATTTATGGGGAATATTCCCTCAACTTTGAATTCAAAGGCAAGTTGATTTGTCCCTCCAACATTGCATTTATTGCTCATTTTCTTGTCCCCCACTTAGCATTTACTCTCAAATTTGAATTCAAATTCTCCCTCTCATGGGCACTCTTCCCAAATCTTGCACAACCATTGACCTATCATCATTTGACAAGTGTCATCTTCTCATTGGAGGATCTTTAGTCCCACATTCACCATCTTGGCCAATCTATCATCAAGAAAATCTATAAAATAAGGCCTTCATTCTCATTCATGGATCCACAACTTTTATGCAAGGTTACTCTCTTGGTTTGAGAAATAATCTTGTTTTCATCTCCATTGCACTTCATCATTTTAGCTATTGATCAAGGGTTGGGAAAGGGTCACTAGCACATGTGACACCAATCCAACATGGAATAGTTGATTATCTTGCTTTTGAAATGTCTTCTTAATGTTGTTTTTGTTACTTGTGGTATTTCTTTAGCATAGATATTTTATTTCATGGAGGTATTTGTAGATTTGTATGTTTAGACTAACCCTTCTAATGAGTATTTGAGGTTGGTTTTACTTGCAGATTTAGGATGCCTACATTTGGCGCTAGAAGGAGGGCTTTTCTTTTTTGTTGTTGATTGTTCAGCTGTTCGGTAACATAACATTTAGGAAGGTTTCCAAAGTTTCTATGATAAGTATATTTTAGGCATAGGCTGATTGCATTTCTTTACAGAACTATTTCAAATGAATAAATGTGCATTTCCTATTCCTTTTCATTTTGAATGCATTTTGTCCAAATTTGAATGATAACTTGTTCCTCAATATGGATACATAAAGATTCAAGTGAACTGTGCATTTGATAGTTCCGTTATTTTCTTACAAGGGATGAGTGAGTATAAATCTATGTTAAGAAAGATACATACGCATATAACTTAGGTAGGAATTCGATCCATGTTAGAAGAATGATTTTTTTTTATATAAACCATTGACAGAGACATGGCTGTATGATTCATCTCTGTAGTATTGAGGGTACACCTGTTAAAATCCTGCACTCTTTTCATTCTACTATTTTAAATGCCTATTAATCACATTTGAAGCTTTTTAAGGAGTCTATTCGGTGTTATAAATACCAAATCCCAACTACGCCTGTTTATCACATTTTCATGTAGGCCATGGACATCTTTATTCTACAGATGGTGAACACTCATGCCTTCAACATTTAATATGTGCATTGTTCATGTTATCTACATTATAAATTGATTGATATTATTGTCCCAGAGTATTTGCACGCAGGCAGTAAATCTATTTTGTGCAGGTCTGGCAATCATTGCATTCCCATGAGTTATCACAGAGAGAGATGTGTTCGCTGGTATACCATTATGTGGAAAATAAAATGTATGACAAAAGTATCTCTTCTCCATGGTGCGCCAGCCTTCTCTTTGTACCTAATACTTCACCCACTTCTTTGGTTATGCATGCTCTAGAAGTCAACATTATTTAAATATCCATCATGACCTCCCTGTGCAGGCCAAATTGAGGTATAGATTGTGGCTAGCGCCACCACACTTTTGCTCGAAGGTAGGAACATAAATTCCCTTATGGTTTGAAAATGTATTGGAACATAAATCATTATTTTGAATAGGTGGGTGTAAAAAATCGTTGTTTAGTAAAGCCAACAACTGTTAAAATTTAAGGCGCGTAGGCTTGGATATCAGGCAAGCATATTGCTATATACTTAAATTTTGCGCGATATGCATACTACAGCAACCATGTGAAATATGGCTAACTTTCCATTTCTTGTCTGTGAGTACCCACTTGTCTATTGATTTCCTGATGTTCTGAGGGGATGCGTTGTTTCCTTACCATTGAAATCTAACTCCACTAATATAAGAATGCCATAAGAGCTTAGTTAAGCCGACTTTGAAATCACTCTTTCTGATTCACGCAGTTGAATCATTATTGTCTCCCCTTGCAGTTACTGTCTTCCATCGCAGTTAATGAAGAGTGGTTGAATCCTTACTGTATTCTGATCTACGTGGTTGAATCTTCGTGTACTCCTTGCGTGTGTTGACTGCAAATAAATTCCAACACAGTAGCCCATCCATATCCCATACTTTGAAAAGGACTACATAAATTGCATTTATCACACACGTATGCGTGCTATTGTCCAGACCGGTTATTTACATATGCTATTGTCCAAGGATTTTTATTCCAGCGTATGTGGCGCGGACTCAGACCATCCCACACAGGAATATTGATTTGCGCAAGGAAGTTATCACTCACATTAAATCCTTTTCACAATCAAACAAACAGGTCTGTGATACTGATGCTTTTTGTTATTTCTTTTGCTGCTAACTAAATCCTTTTCGCAGGAAGCAAAACAAAAAAAAATAATATAATGTCAAGGAAAATCAGGAATGTTTTATGATGACTGTGCAGATGGTAAGCTAATGGTGATTAAGGAGTTGAAAATTTTGGCTTTTTTTTGGCTAAGGACATTATCTGTCGTAAAGTTGGTAATAAAGTCTAGGCAGAATTAAAATCTGATTGATTTGCTTCAAAAGGGATGTTGTTAGCTATATGATTTGTTTATTTAATGAATGCACGTGTAGGTGGTGAACTTAAGAGTTTTGAAGTATATGGGCTGGCTATCTAAAGTGGAGCATTTCATGTGATTTTAATATGCTACAACAATAACTAAATGCTGACAACCTTCATGATTGGATTTTCGTGATGATTTATGTCTTTAAAAGAGCTTTTCATGCAAAATATTGTTTGACTAATGTTTTCTTTAAAACATAAAGGAATGTTGTTAAATACTTTTTATTGTTGTTTCATTGAGTCTTTATTTGAGAACATTCTTTTACTTGAGATCAATGATTAGGTCTAATATGGGAGTGTATTGATCTTTATCATTTATTCATCTAAAATCATTGGATCTCTATTACTTGAAATAGTTCTTAATTTAATGTTTATATCCTCACATGCTTTCCTTTTTGTTTAATAGGTACAAAAAAACAACGAAGGCACAAGGTACAAAAGCAAACGAAGGCAAACAAAAGTGAACAAGGTACAAAGCGAAGGAGAAGGCTAGCAAACGAAAACGAAAGGAGGGGAATTTTTTTTGAAAACTCAAAGTGTTTTTAAACGCTTTAAGTGTTTGATCAACACTACATGAAATTGTTTGTCTTTTCATTTTAGAACACTAATTTTCATTTGGGTCTAAAACGAACAATTTGATTTTTCATTGCAAAGGGCTTAAAATGAATCTTAGGACAAACTCACTAGATTTTGTTTGAGGTTAAGAATTGAACAATCAAAACTCACAATTTCTTTGAAGGCTATAAAACGAACAAGTGCTTGAATTGTGTGATTTTGTCTTTTGAGTGTGTATCCTCTCCCCTTGCGCTTCGTGCAATCTAGGGTGCAAGAGAAACACTCAAAAATACATTTTATTGCTTTGAAACACTTCGATTTGGGTTTAAAATTGAACATCTTGTGCGAGTGTGAGTAGGGGAATTTTTGCATACATTCTCTTTCTTTGTGCCATCAAAGATCGATCGAGTTACGAATTGTGTCTTTGCTTGCTTTTGTTTATCTTAGAGGGCCTGCCTTGGGGAAAAAGTACTCACCCAAGGAATGACTCAACCGGTAACACTCTAAAGCCAAGAGTATTTCTAGCTAGGATATAAATGTGGGTATCAGTTAAACACCATTATCATGCAGTTGGCTCGACAAGATGGATCCGAAAGGGGACTCTTGCCGTATGGGTCAATCTCCACGAACGGAAAGTCCTTACTAGAACCCATGTGATAGAATTTTCCAAAATCCTTAATCTATTTGTTGGTGCAAGAATGGTCATTCTGAAGCTGCCCCACACTTTTACGATCTTTAGTAGAAATGGAAAACATGCCATGGGAGTTTCATGGGTGTTGATGCTTGGCTGCCCTGTATAAGTGAGTGCTGTGGAGGGGAGCCAGTGGGGTCAAGCATCTAACCATTCACTAAAGATAGGCGTAGCTAGACTTTTCCAAGTGGGGATTCAACAAATATTGTCTTACACATCCATAGGGCTTGTAATTGTTCTTCATTTGAAAACACAATGTTGTATTTGAAAACATTTTGCAAACATTCAACATGATTCTCAAAATTTCAAACTCTCTTGAAGACAAATATCATTGACTCAATCCATATGCTATTGCTTTCCCTTGGGATTCACGTCCTTAGAGGTTCCTAAGCATTGGATTATACCTCAATTTGTCTTTCTTGAGTAAACAATAGGAAAACCCTTGCCTTAAGTTCATTGAATTTCCACATAAAATATCTTGTGGGGTTTAAAGAAATTAAGACATTGGACATCTTAGTTTGAAACTTTAATCAAAGAGAGTGTTTTTGATAAAATAAAGCCATTAAACAAATATAAGCAAAATGAATTTTCATGTGTGATTGAAGACTCACAAATCCCAAAGAAAAAATCATTGAAAATCTGAAAATGAAAGTTCAAATGTTCAAATCATTCCTTGGTTACAAAGGTCTTTAGGAAGCATATGCATGCTCTTCAATACCTAGGTCTAGGAAAACAAAGTGGTCTTTTTAGGTTCATTTAGGGATCAAAACAAATCAAACCTCTTTCATCCATCTTTCAAAACATCAAACATCATCTCACAAATCATCTTTTGAAAAAACCTTGAAATCATCCTTGAAGTGCTAGGCTTTATGACAAAATCAAGCAAACACCAAAATCATTGAGACCAAGTCCTTGAGAACATTTATCAAAACACCTTTGGCTAGGAATGTGTAAATGCATCCTTTTGCATAGCCTTAGTCAAAGTCATCCAAATCATCTTGTCTTGCTTAGTGTATGTAGATGAATCCTTCTCCATATACTTAGTGAAACAATCATTTTGTTTGGATAGGTGTGGGTAGATGCATCCTTCTCCTCACACATATCCAAATCATCATCCTTTGAACACAACTATCCTTTAGATCATTATCAAACATCTTAGGGTCTTTTTGTTCAAAATCAAAATCATAATCCAAATCAAGATCAAGGACAGAATCTCAAAATCCAAAAATCAAACCAATCAAAAATCCAAAGTCCTAGCATTTCATTCAAGATTTATCAAAAGCCAAAAACATCCATAACATCCATATTTAAACATCACCATCATATCATCATCACATTTGATCCCAAAAGCATCAAAACTTTCTACTTTGGGACATAAATAGAGATTAAATCCAAGGAATCAAGAGATCATCCTCCCATATTCTCAAAGATTGATCCTTGTTTTATGGTTCAAACGAGATCTCAATACAAGATGAGTATGGAAGCCTGGCCAAAGAAACTCCCGCTCATGACCTTTAGCCAAACAATGTAGAAAATGAACTTTAATCAAGCAATCCATTGATCCTCTCATCATCACAAAATGCCCAAGAAGAAAATCAAGGAGAGGACCTCACTTTCAGAATGTCTCGTGAGGAAATGACAAGAATGCTCCAAAATCTAGACAACCATAGAATCATCAACATCATGATGAGACTTAACCCTTCATTGTATATGCTTGAACTAGCAAAAACAAGGGCCAAGTTGGTTTCTCTGGGATTTTGATGACCATCATAGTAGAGACATCTTTCCAATTCATCTCACCCACCATCCCTATTTCATCTACACCCCCATCTCAAAACATCATCCAAAACATCCCACAAATCACATCATTTGCTCCAACTAACCCAATGCAACAAGGGAAACACATTCCTCAATGCTCTTCAATCACATCCTCGAGAATAACCAAAACTTGGACGCAAACACCACCTTGGAACAAAACATCTCCATAATCCATTACACCAAATGTTCCTCTCACTTTACATTATGACTATCATCAACATCTTTTCATGGAGCACCACAAACACCTCTTCTCACAAATTCACAAGAGGAGGGAGACATATTCAGACCAGGGGGCATTTTCAACACCACAACACTCTCGCAAGGATTCACCCCCCTTACATTTCCACCACTCCTTGGTTTAGGGCTTCCCCCTCTACCGAGTATCAATCAAAACAACATCCCAACCATCAATCAAAACATTTTGCCAAATGCTCAAAGATTATTGTCGACATCACAACAATAAACAAAAAACACACAAGCAATGGCAACATCATCAAACACCCCCACAACATTGCAAAGCATGGTCTCTCAAGGGCCAATCACATCAACCACGCCACTTACCACATCAACAACACCATCCACCAATCACGCAATCAACATGACAACACCATCCACCAACCAAATAATCAACACAACATTATCACTCACCATGAACACCATTCCAAATCCACCACCACCTCCACCACCACCAACGTTCACCACATCAAACCAATTCGATGCAACATTACAAGCTGCTTTTCAAAGAGGATACCAACAAGTGTAGAAACAAAAATCCGTGCAACAAGCTGCTCAAGCTGCACAAGCTGCCAAAGCTACACAAGCTGCAATACAAGCGCAACAAGTGCAACAAGCTCAAGCATTATTACAACAACAACAACAACAACAATAAGAGCAACAACAAGCATTGTTCATCCAAAAGCAAGTAGAAGCCTACTTCGCCCGCCACAACATACTGATACCATTGAACAATGCACCAACCAACCCATCCATCCAAACCATGATTGCGACACCCCAAAAAACATTCATCCCACCCCCTGATCCTCAAAATGATATGATGACACAACTCAAGTTGCTCTTGCAACAAGTACTCGATCTTCAATCAGGGCGAACAACCAAAACACAAAGCAACTTGTGTCCTTATCCATTTGATAGGATCCTAGACATGAAACCATTCCCTAAGGGATTTGAGATCCCTAAATTTGACAAATATCAAGGGACGGGAAACCTTGAAGATCACATTAGGGAATTCTAGGTTCATTGTATGGAGGTTGCATATGACGATACTTATCTGATGCAGCTATTCCCTAGGAGCTTAGCAGGCAATGCTATAGAATGGTTCTCTCGCTTACCTTCAGGCATTAGGACATTTGAAGAAATTAGAGATGCATTCATTAGAAACTACGCATGTAACATTACAATGGATGTTAGTCTCGAAGAACTCTACGCTCTGAAACAAGGAAAGAATGAATCTTTCACTTCATTCCTTCAACAATGGTGATCCAAGGCCAATCGGAGCAAATGGACCATGCTAGAAGAGCAACAAGTCTGCACAATCATTACCAACCTTGAAAGCCGCTTGTTATTCCACCTCAAGGTTCAGGGAATCACTACCTATGATCAACTAATCTCCAAGGCGCTTAGCATCGAAAGAGCCCTTGCAACCCAACCCATTGAATCAACATCATATCACGAATCGCAAAAAAATCACCCACCAACAAATTACAATGATAAACGTCGTACATGGGAAAGAAACAAAAACATCACTAATGATGGCATCGTCGATGCCAAGGTGGTAATTAGTGGTCCACGCCAAAATACACCCGCACCGCAAATCCAACCACAATGCCAAAACACTCAACCCACAACATATCAACCCAACAATAATCCCACCATCAATAACGTCAACGACCAAAGAGGACCACCTCAACACAAAACATACCCCAAATGAAAATACACTACTTTGGGGGAACCACTTGAGGACATCATGAAAAAGCTAATTGACGAAAAACTCATCCAAGCTCCTACATTTGAGAATTATCAAGAACCTGATGTCAAACCTCCTTGGTACGATGAAAATCAACTATGTGAGTTCCACAAAATCAAAGGCCACACCACAAACAATTGTATGAGACTCAAGAACATCATCCAAGATCTCATCGACAAAAGAATCATATATGTGGAAGCACCTACTGGGAATCAGGATCTCAAAATCTATATGAATTCGATGCCGAATCATGGCAACAAAGGGAGTAACAAGGATAAAGGAAAAGGTAGTGTAAATCATGTATACAAAACGGTTGTTACCAACCTCAATGAAAATTGCATGGTCATCACCATCAAAGGCGCCCACGCCAAAGACTGTGGAGTCACCACAAGAGGCAGAAAAGTCACCATTGCCCTGATCATCCCAACCCAATAGAGTCCCTACATCAAGAGCCGTTCCATATAGCTACAATGTTGTAGACCAACTCAAAAGAACACCAGCACACATCTCCATCATGGAGTTGTTAAAAATCTCATCAGCGCATAAAAAGATCCTTGAGGAAGCATTAGCCTCATCTACCGTCCCCGCAGACCTCGATGTGGAACAATTCCAAGCTATGGTCAGAAACATCATAACACCTAATCTCCTTACGTTTTCTGACCAATATTTTCCTGCCCAACCATCTCACAATCGCGCACTTCACTTGGAGATCATTGTGAACAAGAGAAAAATCAAAAGGGTCTTGGTGGATGGAGGTGCAGGTTTGAACATCTGTTCTTTTAGTCTCATCAAGTAGTTAAAGATATCAGAAGATTCCATTGATAAAAGGAAGGGCATCACAATCAGAGCATATGATGACCAAGAAAGAGTGTCTCAAGGCACAATTAAGTTCCCTATCCAAGTAGGGCCAACACTCATGGAAACCACATGTCAGGTCTTAGACCTCGAATTGCCATACAATATCCTCCTGGGACACCCATGGATTCATGCGATGAAAGCCGTAGCTTCAACCTTCCACCAATGTGTGAAATTCACACATAATGGACAAGAGGTTACCATCCATGGAGATCCTGAGCCGTTTTCATACTGCAAGAACCTTGAAGCCAAATATTACAAAATCCCCCAAGTGTCAAAAAATGATGAGGGCCCATCCACATCATACATCAATCCTGCCATTCTCACTTATGTGATAGAGACACCCGCCGTTCCCACCATATCCGATATCAAGCTCATCATCCAGGAGGATGGTTGTGGAAGTTATAGGCTCCCTAACAATGATTTTGTGATAGGAGAGTTACCACAATCTCCAAGATCATGAGGATGCCCACAAGAAAATCAAGCTCCCACATCACAAACCTATCCTCAAAATTATCCTGAATTCACAAGGTGGAGAGACCTTGGCCATGAGGTAATTGAAGTAGATCCATCAAACATGTTGTATCAAGATGAAATACTAGCAGCTAATTTACCAATGGATGAAAGAAGCAGAGGCCTACACATGATGCTTGCGATGGGCTATTACCGAAACCAAAGATTGGGAAAAAATGACAATGGGTTCTTAATACCAATCATGCCTGAGATGTGACCTATAACAAATCTTGGTCTTGGATGTACCCCTCTGAGAATAACCATACGTGGCCGAAGTCCTCCGGTTAGAGCCACTAATGTTTCTCCTCAGCCAGTCCTAGTACAAGTGCACTCACCAATACCCATAGGGACAGACATGCATAACTTTATCACTGAGCCCTATATTAGTAGTGATGACGAAGATACCTTACCCAACCTACCTAGGTTATTTGAAGATACCACCCTGTGTATGATTAGTACCATATCCTTTGAACCAGATAGGAAAAATCATGAGATCCACTTAGTCTACCCCCAACTGATCGACTATGACCAACGAGGACCACTAGTTCTCGATACATTCAAAAATGATGAAGTGCTCTCAGAATTCATGGGGTTGAGGGATAACATTCCAGATGGAGATCACAAGGCATGATTCATAATGGAGTTGGACACACACACCTATTATGGGGAAACGATTGAATCCTTCAGTCGCAAAAGTGAGAAATTAAGAATCATATCCAAGTATTTGAGTGAAAACCACATCGTGGCACTCTCTGACAACAAAATAGTAAAAATAAAGGACATATCCAACGGTGAAAACCTCTCTGAGGCGCCTGAGGATGAAGGATTCAATCTTCCCCTAAGAGCTATTCATCAAGAGAAGTCAGTAGTCTTGGGCGAAAAATGCAACCAAGTCAACCTAGGAACAGAAGAGACCTCGCATATCACATTCTATGCATAATCACTATTATCAGAAGAGCAAGAACTCCTAGCAGCATTCCTAAGGGAAAGACAAATAAAATTTACATGGAGTTATGCTGATATGCCAGGACTTGATCCAAATACTATGGTCCACCACCTAGCAGTGTATCCAGATGCAAAACCTATTAGTCAAAAGCTTCGAAAAATGCATCCTCAAATTGCTTTGTTAGTCAAAATGGAGCTCAAAAAGCTATTAGATGCTGGATTCATCCGACCAATTGATTATCCAGAATGGGTATCGAACTTGGTACCTACTTCAAAACCTGATGGAGCTATCAGAATCTGTACAGATTTTAGAGATTTGAACAAAGCATGTCCCAAGGATGATTTTCCACTTCCCAATATCAATATGATAGTGGACATGACAGTAGGGCATGATATGCTATCACTAATGGATAGATTTTCAGGATATAACCAGATCATGATAGCAAAAGAAGACCAACACAAGACAACTTTCACTTGTCCATGGGGGAACTACTGCTAGAACATGATGCCATTTGGTCTAAGGAATGTAGGAGCAACCTATCAAAGGGCCATGACACTAATATTCCATGATATGATTCACAAAACAGTCGAAGACTATGTCGACGACATCCTAGCAAAGTCAAGAAAAAGACAAGATCATATAGCAACCCTAAGTGTTATCTTTGACAGATTAGAGGAATATAAGGTCAGACTAAATCCCAAGAAGTGTGGTTCAAGGAGCACCCAGAACTGCTAGGATACATAGTTCCATGAGGGGTATCATGCGATCCTTAACAAAAGTCAAAGCAATCCTCGAGATGGAAGACCAAATCTAACTTAGCAACCGGAGGCCCCAAGGCAAAAGCTTCAACCATTAGAAGGTTCATAGCACAATTGTAAAGACAAGAAAACCCATATTCACACCTTCTCCACAAGGGGTATCATACAAATGGATACCAAGTAAGAGGCATCTAACAAAACAAAAATAGACCAAATGACACCTCCAGTGTTAATGCCACCTATCCCGAGAAAGCCATTGATCTTATATGTGTCAGCAATAGCAGCAGCCCTAGGAGCTCTTCTTGCTCAGCATGATGAAAACGGAACAAAAAGAGCCATATACTATATTAGCAAGACAATGGTTGGTCATGAGATAAATTACTCATTCATCAAGAAAGCTTGCCTCGTAGTAGTGTTTGCATCCCAAAAATTCAGACATTATATGTTGGCACACAAGATAAAGCTTGTCACGAAAATTGATCCCCTCAAGTATCTCTTATCCAAGGCAATGTTAACTGGCAGAATGGAAAAATGGGTCATGATATTATCAGAATATGACATCAAGTATGTTGAGAGAAAAGCCATCAAGGGTCAAGTTATTGCAGACCAATTAGCAGAAGCACCTATGTATTCTGAGAATCCTCTTGTATCTGAATTTCCAGATGAATCCGTCTTTAACCTCAATGTTGCTGATCACTAGAAACTATACTTCGATGGATCATATACACAACATGGATCAGGAGCTGGTGTCTTCTTCATCACCCCACAGGGGAACTACATACTAAGATCATACAAACTGGCATTTCCTTGCACTAACAACATAGCGGAATACGAGGCTTTGACTATAGGTCTTAGGATAGCAGTGCAATGGAATATCAGAGCTCTCAAGGTATATGGAGACTCTCAGTTGATCATAAATCAGGTCAATAATGAATATGAGACAAAGGATGACAAGCTAACCCCATACAAGAAATTTGTGGAGACTCTAAAAGAATCCTTCATCTACATAACATTTGAGCAGATTCCAAGAACCAACAACAGAGCAGCTGATGCCATGGCTACAATTGGGTCTCTATTAGACATCCCTCATAACGTACCGAAATATGAATTTCTGATCGAGCAGCTTCTCGTTCCCACATTCGAGGTACCAGAATCGGAATATGTGTGTGAAATCATTAGTCCTGGCGATCCTTGGTATCATGACATCTATACATATCTTCGAATAGGAGTCTTACCCGCTAACCTACCATCGAGCCTAAAACAAACCTTTATCAAAAAGGCATCCAGATTTGTCATCCTAGGTGATACCTTATACCGTAGAAGCATAGAAGGTACTTACTACACTGTCTAAATGCTGAGGAGGCATTAACCGCTCTAACCAAGGTTCATAACGGCATTTGTGGCTCACACTCAAGTGGAATAACCATTGCCAAGAAACTGCTGAGGCTAGGGTATTATTGGCCCACAATGGAGCGAGAAGCACATGATCATGCTAAAAGGTGTTTACAATGTCAGCAGCATGGGGACCTCATCCATGCTCCAGCTTAAGAGCTTCACCCGATTATCGCACCATGGCCCTTTTCATAGTGGGGACTTGATCTCATTAGGAAAATCTCACCCACCTTGTCCAATGGCCACAAATTCATTATAACTGCAACTGAGTACTTCACAAAGTGGGTGGAAGCCATACCCATGACCTATATCACTAGAAAGCAAATCTCAAAATTCTTCCTGAACTATCTCATATGTCGTTATGGTGTCCCACAAGCCATTATCTCAGATAATGGGACACCCTTCAAGAACTAGGAGGTTTGCGACTTGTGCGAGAAATTCAAAATCCAGCATCGCTTCTCCACCCTGTACTATCCCCAAGGCAATGGCCAAGCAAAAGCCACAAACAAAACCATCCTCAAAATCCTCAAGAAAGCAGTCAATGACGCAGGTCGTGACTAGCACTTGCAGCTTAATCCTGCCCTCTGGGCTTATCGAACCAACATCTGCAGACCCACTGGCGCCACCCCCTTCTCCTTGGTCTATGGATTAGAAGTTGTACTACCTATTGAGATCGAGCTCCCATCCCTCAGAATATCACTACAAAATCTCATCACTGATGAAGAATATTAGGTTTCAAGACTAAACGAGCTGGAGTTACTAGATGAGAGACGCATAGATGCTTTGAATCATCTGCAAGTCTATCAAAATAGACTCAAACGAAGCTACAACAAGAAGATCAGAAGCAGGAGTTTCCAAGTCAGAGAATTGGTCTTAAAAGAAAATCAGAAGAATGTCCCAAATCCCAGCAGCAAAGGCAAGTTCAAACCCAATTGGTTAGGGCCTTTCATTGTCACAGCAAGCTATAAATCAGGGGCATATCAGCTATCAACACTCGAAGGGGAACCTCTGCAAGAGCCCATGAATAGCTCCCATCTCAAAAAGTTTTATGCCTAATTCTTCCGGGTATAAAACCAAAATCAAAAATCAAAAAGTCCTGCTAAAATGGTTACTTGAAAACCGGAAAACAGTCTTGGTAACAAAATAAATAAATAAATAAAAAATCCAAAAAAAAAAAATTAGAAAAAAGGATCAAAAATCAGTCTCTCAGTGAAACCACTGCGGCACTTTTGGCAGTACCTTTGGGTGAAAACCCCAAACAGCAACTGGTGGTGGGGGCCAAGCACTTTCCATCCACCAAGACTTTGTCAAAATTTTGTTCATAATTATCCTCCATTTCGCCCATCATCCATCCATCTCCATTCATCCACTCACATCCGGCATTCATAGCTTGGTCCCAGACCAGATCATGATCCCTCTTAGTACTACTTGGCCCATTCTCGCGATATTTGTCCCGCCTTTACCGTAGTAGTCTATTGCATCATGTTGGGGTATGTTCCCATCGGATCAAATTCATGTATAGTCTTAAAGTCTCAAAATTAGAAAAATCCAAAACACCTAAAAATCCAAAAATCCAAAACATTCAAAACATATCAAATTCAAAAAATAGGTCAAAAAGCGTCCAAAAGTCAAAAACAAGGTCGCTTTGTCGAACCACGCTGTCTCTAAGCTTGAACGAGGGGCAAGGTTGATCTTTTGATCATCCCCCATTTTAGGTCAGTCCTTTAGGAGTCCGTCACAATAAGCTGGCATTTCATCATGTATATTGTCATCTATAAATCGGTCAAGTCATCAGTTGAACTACGTGGTCTCTGGGTATATAACGTAGGCAAGGCTCATTTGTTGATTAGCCCTTGAGACCCCTAGGATAGGTATTTAGGTTAGTATCTTGGTCAAAATCAGAAAATCCTAAAACATTTGAAAATTTGAAAAATCAAAAACATTTGCAAAATCTTGAAAAATACCAAAATAGCCTCAAACATTGCAAAAAGATAAAAAAAACATCCAAATATTTGAAAGATCCATCCACCTCATCTTGCTTGCACCCTCAATAACACCACTCATAATAAATCGATTGTCATCCACAACCTTTGGTGAAACAATTAGAAACATGTCTAGTAGGTTTAAAAGTAAAACTCAAAAGCATCAAGTCTCAAGTCTTAGTGAGTACATAAACAAGTTGGTCAAGTCTTTGTGTCAATAATCCATCATCCAAACAATCCCATATCAATCATCTGATAACATCATGTCCTAGGATGAATCCTTCCTACAAGAGGCATTATTTATCAGAAAGAATACTTTGGATAAACAAAATGACGTGTCACCATCCACTAACATGTTCTAGGATGTATCCTTCCTACAATGGGCATTATCTTTTGGCAATAAGTTTCGGTCCTTATCCTTAAAAACACATTCCCTTTTAAGTTACTTCCAGATCAAGAATATCAGCTTGTTTGTGTGCTTGGTCTTTTTCTTTTGACTTATCTTATTGCGCTCAGTCCAAGGACCTCTCGATGATATCTGAACAAAATATTTAGAGAGATAGGAATGGGGCAACGATCATCATTCTTTTGTTTGTCAGGTTTGTTGGACGTTCTTGTAAAATAACTTGGCAAATACTTGCTTTGTTAGATATGTATGGAGGATGTTTCAGATAGCTTGTTGACTATTGCATTGATTGGTTATACCTTTCCATGTTTTGGTCTGAGATGTTTGACACTTCTAAAGTGCATCTTAGCAAGGTTTCCGTATGTCAGGTGTGAACAAGAATACTCCTATCTATTTGTCGAGTCAAGGTCCATCACACTAAGTACAATGCCATCCCTGTCCTTCATACCTTGATGCATCATACTTAGGCGTGTTATCAAACATAAAGTAAGTGACCCTTTGAAAATCCCAATCCTTGATAAGCAAATCATCCATCTATCATCATCATTTCTCATCATCATTTCTCATCGTCATTTCTCATCATCATCTCTCATAATATGGACTTGTTGGATCCTCTTGTTTGTTAGGGTTAGAGATGGCAGATCTAACAATTAAATGCAGATTTAATAAACAAAACAGAGAAACTAAAACATGCACAGAATAAATCATAACACAAAGAATTTAACGTGGTTCACCCAATCTGGGCTACATCCACCAAACTGCAGCCATCCAATACTTTTATTATCCAGTAAAAACCCTATTACAATCTTGCGAATAATCACATTTTTCATCATACTGAAATACCCATCCAAACCCCTTTTTACCAAGCTTAGAAGCTTCCAGATTTTAGGGTTCTACAAAATCAGATTTTTCCTTTTTCATTGATTTTTCCCTTTTTCGGTGATCACGTGAAAAAGTAGGAAGAAATTTTTTCTCGGGGCTGCTGCCCCCGAACCCCCGCCCAGAGCCCAGCCCAGCCCCAGACCCTGGCAAGGACAGGGGGCTAGGGTGTACAGTATACCATGGGCTATACAGTATAGCATGATCAGTCGCCACATACCAACATTGTCATCATCTCACTTCCACATTAACATCGCATCATGAATAGTCCATCATGCATCCATCCTGCATCTACAAAACATCAATATACCACATATCATTCATATCATACATAATAGGAAACATCGATCATTTCACATGCATTGCATAATCATCATCATAATATAGATCTGTTAGTCTAAGCATCTCATAAATCATCCATTGCATAATCACAGCATATCACATCACCCATCTCATCCATCTCGTATCATATCATCATTTAAGTTGTTTAGGATAATATAGATTTGTTATTCTAAGCATCTTAAAATCATCTCATTTGCATCTTCGTCCATAAACACCCATTTTGAACCTCTTTATTGCTAGATTGACCCTCAAATCAAATCTTTTCACTCGATCTCTCGAGGGGGCAATGTCCCAGTGTACTTCTTTTCGTTGGGGCATCTTTAAAATCAAGAATTTTTTGAATTTTGATTGCAGCAAGTTATTCTTTGAACCAACGCAACAAGTACATTGCTTCAAAGAGGGGCAAAATGTTGACATGTCAAATTTACATCATGCATAATCATATTCCATTCATCAAATAAATCGGGACTTTAATTAAATCAAACCCAAATCATATTCCACCATCTTCTGATTTAAATAAATCAAATATCAAAGTCCTAAAAGTCAAAATCATCTAAGCACCATTAAATCAGCATAATCATCATCTATTTAATCTAACCGTGATTAAATACTAATCTCACCCACTTGCATTCTCTAGATATCTCCACTTGCACATATAAATCAATTTATTGATTTATTAAATCCAAGATTTTCCATCAACATGGCATTTATGGGGAATATTCCCTCAACTTTGAATTCAAAGGCAAGTTGATTTGTCCCTCCAACATTGCATTTATTGCTCATTTTCTTGTCCCCACTTAGCATTTACTCTCAAATTTGAATTCAAATTCTCCCTCTCATGGGCACTCTTCCCAAATCTTGCACAACCATTGACCTATCATCATTTGACAAGTGTCATCTTCTCATTAGAGGATCTTTAGTCCCACATTCACCATCTTGGCCAATCTCTCATCAAGAAAATCTATAAAATAAGGCCTTCATTCTCATTCATGGATCCACAATTTTATGCAAGGTTACTCTCTTGGTTTGAGAAATAATCTTGTTTTCATCTCCATTGCACTTCATCATTTTAGCTATTGATCAAGGGTTGGGAAAGGGTCACTAGCACATGTGACACCAATCCAACATGGAATAGGTGATTATCTTGCTTTTGAAATATCTTCTTGATGTTGTTTTTGTTACTTGTGGTATTTCTTTAGCATAGATATTTTATTTCATGGAGGTATTTGCAGATTTGTATGTTTAGACTAACCCTTCTAATGAGTATTTGAGGTTGGTTTTACTTGCAGATTTAGGATGCCTACACATTGTAAATTGGAAACCTTAAAAATTTCATAGTAGGATTTGTTCCCCCTATGTTCTTGGACCTAATTATTCATCTAATTTCCCATTTTGAAAAAATTATCGAAAAATAAAACATGGGAAATCAAACTATGCACCTAATACTTTGCCCTCAAAACCTTTGATCCTAGAAAAGGAGGGATTTGGTCTAGGGAACGCTGCACCCTAGACCTCTTAAGTTGGTGGCAAATTCTTCAAATATGTCAGTGTCAATATTTTTTTATTTTAATTTCTAATTTTAAAATTTGACTATCAATATTTGATTTTTGGGAAATTAGAAGAATTGCATATAAATACATAGTATTTTCATCATTTGAAAGTCTAAGGAGAACTAGAAGCAAGAAGGAAATTTAATTGAGAAAATTAGAGATCATAAAATCAGTCAAGGGTAATCAAGAGAATTTTTTTTAGCATTATTACAAAACTTTAATCATTCAAGTTCAAGTTTGCAAGATATTAAGGAGAATGAAGCAATTCATGTCCTAGGAGCTATCATGATCAATCAAGCCAAATCATGAAGATTTATTGAGTTATCCTCTACATGCTAGTTGTAACAATCCATAGTTTTATGATATCACATTTTATAGGTCTATCAAGAATTCAAGGTATCCATCAATCAAATTGTGTGTGGCATCTCTTCTTCAAGGGTTTTCACATCAAGGTAACATTATCACTTATCATTTATAATCAAGTTTAGCAAATTATTGTTGTTTTATCCTTTTCCCAACCTAGGGTATGATCTCTTGATTATCATCAATCACTATTGTGGAGGTAGAAATACCAAAATGGGGTTTGACTTAGGCAAGCCCCTATACAGTACAACCCTTTCCCCCATTTTTGTGTGTGTAAGTCCGATTTGAAGGTTTTGGCCAGTGACAATCTTGGGATGCTTGATGAAAACCTCAATCAACACCTCAAAATTTGTAGTTCTAGAGAAGGAGTCTAGTCTAGGGCATCCCTGCACCCTAGACCAGCCAATTTGAGCCAAGATTCATAGTGCAAACTACTCTCTATTATCACTTCTCATATCCAAGTTAGTTTCACAACTTTTCATTTTCACCTGTCCAATAAATTACAATTTTAGATCTAGGGTTATATGTCAAATATTCTTTTCAAATCACACATCAAATTTACCATAACACAACACATTCACAAACATAAGTCACTAGGGGATTGACTCTCCATTGCGATAGTAAGTTAATCATAAAAACCCTAGTCAACTTATGTTTAATGTTGAATAAGTGAAAAGGGGATAATCCTAGTTAATCTAATTGGATCTAGGATCACTTTTCCTACTAAACATTTTGGTGAACTTGACATATCTTGCACTTGCAATTTTTTAAATTTTTCATTGCATAAAATCTAAAAATTGAGTTTAACCCTAGGTATAATTTGAATTGAATTGCATAAATTTTTATATGTGATTTTCCTTGTTTAGGGCTTAGATATGAGTTATTTTAAATTGATAAAATTGATTGTAAAATTATTCTATAATTTATGCATGTAAATTTTAGTGAAAAAAATGTAAAAAGTGACAAAATTGCATAATATTTTCATTTCAAAAGATAAAAAAGTATTCTTTTTCTATATTTTTTTAGAAAAATCAGTCAATTACAACGTTTTAATTCTAAAAATTATCATTTGAACATATTCTATTGCCCTAAAAATATCTAAAATTACATGCATGTATGTGATTCATATAGCAAAACTAGGTATTGGTACATTTCCATAAATTTGTTTACATCCAAACTTGAACCTTTGAGACACATGATCCTCAAACATTGTCAATAATTTTTAGATTCTAGATTTTGCAAAATTTCATCTATTATAGGGCATCCTTGCACCCTAGACCAACTAGTTTAGGGTGAAATTTGATGTGCACATCCCTATGTGTGTCCTCTATCCATATTTGGTTCCTATTTTGGAATTCTATTTTTAAAACCTATCTAATTTGTTGTGCATCACTCACTTGATCCATAGGGAAAATAACATGTTTCACTTTCAAAGATGTGGTTTTGATATGGTAAAGCATGGCTTATCTGCCTATAATTTTTCTACCTATGAGAATATTGTGAAGGAACAAACTAAAGTCATCAACACATTTATTAACACCACTTCACTTAATCTTCATTCTTCTCCCAACATCTCCCCTACTTATGAGGGTATATTGATGCAAGAGGATGAAATCATTGATAATCATGACAATCTTGTTTATTCTTCTCCTAATATCTCCCCTACTTGGTGTCAGAAGATCTAATCATTGTTTCATAAAAATCATCTTTGTTTTCGTCCCAATACTTCTCCTACTTGGGAAGATATTGTGGCATAAGAGGATAAAATCATGGATACATTTATTTCAAAATATAGTAATATGGATGGCATAGATGAAGATGCTAAATTGACATTATGTCCCCCATCAATAGAAGATCATCAATAAGTAGTTATCACAATTGAGATTATGAATGCACAATTGATTATTCAACCTCCTTTAATTATTGGACCTCCTAAATCACCTCTCATTGTAGGACCTCCTAAACCTCATGGAAATATCTTAAACTTTGTAAAACAATTCACTAGTAATCATGTGCAACAAGATGTTTTGCAACAACCAAGTTATCATGTAGTTGCTCACATGTATAACACTAGAAATAATAATCAACCAAAACAAACACCATCATCCATCCCATTACCTAAACAATATCTCCCACCCCTACCTAGCCTTCCTCAACATAGTGGTAAAGAATATGATCTTGTTGAGAAACTTCATAATACTCCAACCAAGATTTCTCTTTGGGACTTGATTCAAACATCACCTAAATACTACAGGATGCTCCAATATGCTTTTCAGAAGATTTATGTCTCAATTTATATCAAAATTAATGATGTATCCACTTTGTTTGATTGTATGCAAGTGACAAATTTGGACATTACATTCCCTCAGCATAAATTACCCTTGATAAAAAAAAATATGAGGCTCTAATGATAATGGTTGTTATTAATAAAGTTGGGGTTAGATGTACCCTTATAGATAATGGATCAATTCTTAATGTTTGTAGTATTGAACTTCTAGATAAAATTGGTGTCGATAAGAAGCTAATAGAACTTAATGATCTTTCTATTTATTACTTTGACAATATTAGTAGGAAACCATTACAAAAAATTATGCTACCCATCAAGGTAGGGCTCATGGTTTTTCCTACCTCTATCAATATCATGCTGAGACCTCTTTCATATAATCTTCTCCTAGGTAGACCATGGATTCATTCCATGAAGGGATTCCCATCTACTCTTCACTTTGGGATAAATTATGAATACAATAACAAGATATATACTGTAAAAGAAAATGAAAAAAGTTATAATTCACAAGTCAAAGCCAAACATAGCACTTCCAAATATCTTAATACTTTGATCCCAACTTCAAAGTTAGAACCTATATATATTAAAGATAATCATGATTATATTTCACCTATAAAAAAACTCTTAGATATGATTTTGGTTCATTAGATTTTACACCCTCTTTTGTAGAAGAGTACAAAATCTCACAATCTAAACCTAAGGAGTCTTTGTGTTTCATTTGATCAATCTTGTTCTACATAAATAAATCCAAAACATCACTCCATGATGGTGATGGGGGCTCTTTATCTTTTTTCCCTCATGTGTTGGTGATGCTTAAATTTAAAAAAATTTAAAAGGATTTGCATTCTTGTGAAAGAATCAATTCCTCTCATAATCATTTAGACAAGACTTCTCCATCTGAGTTGAAAAAGTGTTATGGGATTGGATATAAAATTATTTCTAAAAGTGGATATAATGAAAATTTAAAACAAGGAGATAGGTATCATGTGAAGTCTATACCATACCTTTCTAAAAATGGTTTAGGGTTCAAACCTTCATCCCCATCTTCATCTCATTCTCCATCATCTATTGTATTTATTACTTCTTGTGGTAAGCGAGCAAGCTTTTCTTCACAAGAGAAAATAATGTCTCCTACTGCTTATTCTTTATCTGAGAAAGAGCATATTTTTTATGCTTCTCAAAGCCTTCAATTGCTCTTCCTCTAGCATGAAATAATTTTTATACCAATAACTCATTTTGTGCATATCATCGAGTGCATGGTCATTTTACTATTGAATGCTAGGCCTTGAGTAGTAAAATACAAATTAGCCATTGTGGTGCTCTTCCATGTGTTGACACACCTAATCTCTCTAAAAAATAATGATCTTTATTCTATAGTATTGCTCCTCACTATGTGGCATTTGTAGCTTCATATATTTTCTCATTGCCATTCATAGTGGTATAATCTTGGGTGCAACCATATTTTCCATGGTAGCAACATGATAGTCTCTTGTATTGTTGTATTTTACTTCACACTTGGGGGGAAAGGATAACTAGTTTTGGGAAGTGTGTATTCTTTTCAAGGATCACCTCTTCCCTTCTTTTTCCTTAAAATACCAACATAGCAAGTATGTTGACATTTTAAGGAGGGGAATATTACCCCTATCCATTCCATAGATGTCTTGTGAGATTTGACTTATTGGCATACCCCTTTAGTGGTGGTATTTATTATAATGCCCCCTAAGTAATGGTTATCAATTCATCCCTTATGATGTTAAACATTTATATACCTCCTTATATATGGATGGTATTCATCCCCCATGACATTAAACTTTTGTGTGCTCCTTAAAGCATGATTGGAAATATAGTCCATGGATTTAGCATAACACAACTTGTTGATTAATGTTCTTGAGTATTTTTAACATGGCCACCTAGTATAACACACCTTGATTGCTATTGGAGCCATGTGTTTGAGTGATTTAATATCCTTATGATAACACCATTTTGTTTAAATAGCACACTCGATGGATGACGTTTGGTACTTGAGACAAATTTTAGACTGAGATCTCTTTTCCTTACTTAATTGAATCCTTTTAGTACTGACCTTGTGTTTGTTGTGTTTACTTCATGATTATGTATAATTTGTGTTTTCATGTTGCATTACATTTTATACATGTGCATTCCTTTGTCCTTACATTGTCTTGCCATAGGATTTTAAATCCTAGGGGCTAGTGCTTCCCCTAGAATTCAAAAGCATCATATCTCTTCAATATTTGGATAATCAAACCCATTTTGACATATTCTTACTTTAGTGTGAGTCTAAGCATAAGTTCATACTCACTAAAGTGGGGGCTAAATGTAGCATTGTAAATTGTCACCCTTGAAAATTTCACAGCAAGTTTTTCTCCCCCTTATGTGCTTGGACCTAATTATGAGTTTAATTGCCCATTTTAAAATATTTATTGAAAAATTAAAACAGGAAATCAAAATATGCACCCAATACTTTACCCTTGACACCTTTGATCTCAAAAAAGGAGGGATATAGTCTAGGGCTCCCTACGCTCTAGACCTCTTAAGTTGGCCCCAAATTCAAATATTTTGGTGTTGGTAATTTATTATTTTAATTTCCAATTTCAAATGTCAGATATTGGTAGTTGATTTTCAGGAAATTAGAAGAATTACATATAAATACATAGTATTTTTATCATTTGAAAGGCTAAGGAGAACTAGAAGCAAGAAGGAAATTTAATCGAGCAAATTGGAGATCCTAAAATTAGTCAAGAGCAGTCATGAGCAAAACTTGTAGCATTATTACAACACTTTCATCAATCAAGTTCAAGTTTGCAAGATATCAAGAAGAATGAAGAAATTATTCATGTCCTCAGAGCTATCATGATCAATCAAGCCAAATCATGAAGATGTATTGATTTATCCTCTACATGCTAGTTGCAACAATATATAGTGTTATGAGCTCACCTTTTATAGGTCTATCAAGTATTCAAGGAATTCATCAATCAAATTATGTGTATCATCTCTTCTTCAAGGGTTTTCACATCATGGTAACATTATCACTTATCATTTATCAATTTTAGTCAATTATTGTTGTTTTAGCTTTTTCCCAACTTAGGGTATGATCTTGATCATCATCAATCATTGTTATGGAGGTAGAAATACCAACATGGGGTTTGACTTAGGTAATCCCCTAGAAAGTACAACCCATTTCCCCATTTTTTGTCTGTGTAGGTATGATTTGAAGGTTTCAGCTTGTGACAGTTCTAGGAAGCAAGGTGTAGACCTCAATCAACACCTCAAAATTTGCAATTCTAGAGAAGTAGGAGTCCAAGGTGTCCTTGTACCCTAGACCAATCAATTTGAGACAAAATTCATAGTACAGATTCCTTTATGTTATTACTTTTTAGATCCAAGTTAGTTTTGCAACTTTCCATTTTCATTTTTCCAATAAATTATATTTTCAGATCTAGGGTTATATGTTAAATAGGCTTGTCAAATCACATGTAAAATTTACCAAAACACAAAAAATTCACAAATATAAGTCACTAGGGGATTGGCTCTCCATTATGGTGGCAATTCAATCATCAAAACCCTAGTAAACTTATGTTTAATGTTGAGTAAGTGAAAAGGGGATAATCCTAGCTAATCTAATTGGATCTAGGATCACTTTTCATACTAAAAATTTACCAGACATACAATACTAATAGAAATTAATATCAATAGAATAATTAGACAAACCATCAACCATATTTTTTTAATGATATTTTGAGACCCTTTCCACTAATGTGACCCATATTATAATGCAATAATTTATAAGATATAGAGTTATCGACTACATTCACAAAGTTACAAAAAGTATTCCTTCTAGCCTAAACAAGGTGCCACATTGAGGACCCCCAATCAAAAAAAAATTCCTTCTTATCAGCTTATAATCACTCTTCTCAAAAGTAACAGGAACCCTTGAATCATCCATTTTTAATATATATAAGTCAAGTTTCTATCTAGACTAGGGATATGCAATATATATGTAAGGGTTTTAACCCTTCAATAAATTTAAAATTAATTTTACCTTCCCTCAACCCATAATATATTAGAGTTGATGATGGAACCCCATAGCTCCTAGAGATCACTTGCAACCAAAACACCCCATCATAGAAGATATATTTTTTATGAAAACTCAGAATTTCTATTGATGTAATAATTGATAACTATTTTTGATTAGGGGAAAAATAGGTTTTGATGGGACCCAAAACCCATTACATAATGGTTTTGAAGGGACTCACAACCCCTATCCAATAAGTTCATGTTGCATCAAAGATAAACCATATACCATCAACAACCAATCATCAATAGCTCTAAGAATAAAGCAAGACAACATAGGCTATACCAAGGAGAAGCAGGGGCCAAAAGCCCTTAACCAAATACAATAAGGTTTTACCTAGGACCTTAAACCCAAAAGTTTTGAAGGGACCTTAAAACCTCAACTAGGTTTTTTAGGGACCTTGAACCTAAGAGAGAGACATCATTAGGTTTTGGCAAGGACCTTAAACCAAATGACACAAATTACTGAAGAGTAGAAGCATTCTTGTGGCTCCATCCAAACCGAAACACCATCCCATAATCCACCTCCATAGGATAGGAACCCCCTCTACAAGGGAGGAAGAAATGAGAGCTCCATCCACCAAAGCATCCCAACTCCTGATCATACTAGATCTACCTCAAAAGGAAACAACTCCACCTCAATAGGAACAAGCATTGGAGAAGAGGAAATTCCAATGAACCAATAACAAAAAACTCCACATCAATAAAAAACTCCACCTCAATAGGAGTGGGCTCTACCTCAAAAAGAGAAAAATTTACCTCTAGAGAAGCAACCATCTATAGAGTCCAGCCAAAAGAAACTACTCCAGTAGGACAAGCACTCGCAACAACCGTAGGCTTCAGAAGAGATGGAAACAAGAAACCAGACTAAAAGATCAAGTTAGCCCACAACATACACACTAGAGCCAACAAAATAACCAGCTCCAAAGGAATCCACCATAACCAGGAAAAAAGAAATCCCCCGATAGATCTCAACATCAATAGATTTTAAAAGGGAGACCACAAAAAATGCCTAAACACAACAACCTCTAAGAAAAGAGGAACAAAAAACTCCATTCCCTATAAAAATAAAAACAACAACAAAACCTAGCAGGGGCATGACACGAAACAAAGAGAATATCCTTTAATGAGCCAGAAAGGGTTCACCCCAAGACAAAGGAACAACATAAATAATTGGGTTTTGAAGAAAAACATTAGAAGCAACACATGCAACCAAGAGTGTTCAAGCATATCATCAATAGAGGACCCAGTGTCTAGTTGAAAAAAATAAAAACAAAAGCCTCCACAGAAGCCCCAAAGAAACCAACCCTACATGAAGAACCAACATAATCCAACCCAAAAGGACAAAACTGCAACTCTACCAACAACAAACCCTTGAGGCCCAAGAATAGAGGGAGTTCAAGGCCAAGGGGAAATCCAACCCCAAGAGGTAACTAAAGAACAGGTCCCAAAGCCCTCAACTAGCAAGAACCCACAACTAGAGTGAGCAGCAACACACATCAACCAAAAGGGAGATCTAGAGCAACCCATAGCCAGGAAAACACAAAGAAGCAAGAGGGACCCAAGATGAAAGGAGATAATGAATGGACCATCACAAGAATAACACAATGTTGAATAGGACAACTGAGAGGGGGTGAATCAATTGTCACCAAATTAAGCGCCTTAAACATTTACCGAAACAAGATCCTAATATTGTGTAGTTGATTAATCAATAAGTACAAAAATTGAAAGTCATCACATAAACACAGTAACACCAAATTTACATGGAAAACCCAATAAGTGAAAAACCATGGTGAGGATTAACTCACACTATAGATAATATCAAAACTGATTACAAAAAGGCTCACTACCTATAATAAGGACTCACTATCCATAGGGCTACAACTCGAAGATACAAAAGATGGCTCAGTGCTAGAATACAAAAGTTATAAATTTCTACCATATGTGAATTGAAGAATTACACCTTTCTTGTGCTAAGTTCAATTCCAGATGAATCTCTTATAAAGGTAGTAATGTATACTAGTAATCGCTCAATAATTTTGTTCTAATCACACACTTATTGTCTTCACTCGCTTCGCTTATTCAGATCTCTTGTATTCACTCTTTCACTTTCTTGCTATCACCCACTTTTTATGTCTCTATATCCTTCGCTCTCTCTTCTTTTCTTTCCAGAGAGACACATCTATATATATATCTATATCTTACTTATCAATTAGGTTGGCCTTGTATAAGTTTAACACATTTCTTATGTCAGCCAAAACATCCATAGGACATAATTTGTCCACATAAAATATTGCACATTCTAGGTCAGCCAAGATCTTCAAATATTTGAATCATAGATTGTCTCACAGTAGGAACCGAACCTAAAAACCAACACACTGGACCACATATAATGGTCCTCTTGATGAGAAATAACTTCTGGTAAACAACTCATACATTCAGTAATGTGTTGACATCAATGAAAACTTACTGACATTAGTGACAACCATTTGATGCAACCTTCAACTTCCAACACACAAGCCACCCTACCACACTGGTTAGAGCTAGAAAAAGGCCAATCCAAATGTAGAGCTACCACTAGAGACCCAGAGCAAATAAAGAAACTCACTTGTTGTAATAGAAGCAACAAGATCCCCCAAAAAACCACTATAGAAAGCATATGCAGACCAAGAGAAACCACAAAAGCCAAGACATCCCACATCGCAAGAGAAGAAGGATGAGAATCCTCCCAAAAAGAACCAACCAAGCCAAGTAAGGACCCAACATAATCGACACAAGTTGAAGGAAGCCAAGGAAAAGCAGGAAGAAAAAGAGGGGTTGCGCCAACAAAAACGTCAAATCCCACACACCCTCCAACAACAACAACCTTCTAAGCACCACCCTTAACGGTGCACCCTCTAAATGAAAAATACCACCACTCATCATCCTCATCATTTGAGTTGTCCCCTTCCCTAGCTAATTTAGAATTCAAACATATAGACTATGCGCTCCTGCTTCTACACTCCATATCTTCCTTAAATAAAAAAAATGATATTAAGGGTATGAGCATTTTGTTGTTGGCACTATGAGAAAGGAGCCCCACCATTTCACCAAAGGGTCTCCCCTTAACACCAAGGTCAAACAGTCTCCATTTGTTGACGTGGTAGAGAATGACCTCGTGGGGTTTGAACCTTGATGAAGGGTAAAGAAACCGTAGTATAAACCTTATGCGAGGATTAAACTAAATCATGACATGTGTTTTAATTATATGAATTAAGATACAAAAAATTACATGATGAATAAATCCTTGATGAAGGGTAAAGAAACCATAGTATAAACCTTATGCAAGGATTTAAAGTAGATCATGACATGTGTTTTAATTATATGAATTAAGATACAAAAAAGTACATGACCTAAGTAAGCTTAAGCATGCTAGTGTGAATAGGTCCTAATAATAATTAATAAGGTGATTAAATTTTTGACTCTAACACCCCCTTAAGTACAATTTAGGGAGTATGATGAAATGCAAAGATGGATTAATTATGAATATATTGATGGGTCCAAACTATAAGACCTAACAAGGCATCCATGCACGAAAAAATACTCTCATAATTAGAGAAAAGAAGAAAAATTAATGGGAAAAACTATCCAAAAGAGAAAAATAAAATAAATTGTACTAGTGAAAGAAGTAAAGGACTCAAAATGACCCCCCAAGGACTTATTTTTTCACAAAAGTACAATATATCCCCCAATAGGAGAAAAGATGAGACTATAGGTCCCCCACAAAGAAGTAGCTTTTATGTCATGATGAGAGCTTTAAGATAGAAAAAATTACATTGCCTAAAAACAACATTTCTCATATTAAAAATAAATAGATCCAATAGTGATCGTAGAATCCATTCCCACAATCTAGATGAATAAGGAATCTAAATCCAAATGTGTGCCTTTGAAAGTTGCTCAATTGACCATATATTACAATCATATGAAACCAATCTCAAACCTTATGATTGATGTAAAACAAGATCCAAAGATAATAATGATGGGATAACTATTATGTGGTCTCACAACATCCCCCATTTTTTCCTTCAAAAAATGTGGACCCCTCTTTTCTTCTACTTTTTTCCTTTCTTTGCTTTTTGCTTGCGTTGGTATGTTTCGTTTGGAGGAAATGGTAAAATGAAAGTATTTCTCCAAAATTCCCAGCTCCCACTCAAATTGATTCTTCATAAGCTTGGATTTTTTGCACTTCTTTTCCCCAGTCTTATTGATTATCTAAATTCTTGAGTTTTTGAGTGTCAGGTGTTGTTTCTATAAGTATAGTTCATCTTTTGCAAAAATTGTATTGTGCCTAGCTAGTGATTGCACACAACAAGTTTTCACCTGGGAGGAGTTTTCTCGAGTGTTTGTGTGTTGGATTTTTAATTGGTTAAGTATGGTAATGACTTTTCTTTTCGTCAAAACTAGAGACCGAGAGTTTTGGGAATTAAATTTGGTTCGAACCAAACCCATCTTACTTTTTATCCACTCTCAGGTGTCCTTTGCACCTGATTCTCATGAACCCAACAAGTAAAAGTCTCGACCCTAGTAACTCTTGAGATTGGGTGTCAGATGTTTCAAATATTATTGTTAGTTAGTCATTCAAAATACAAGTTAGATGTTTCCTTTGATGCTACTACCTCACAAGAACTAACATGACACACAAGTGTGCCATGTCTTCCTCTTGTGCCACTTTACTTTCAAAGGTGGGCCTGAACACAAGAATCAAAGATTTTGTAATGTGAACCATAATCTACCATGATTGCACCTTTGTTCAAGGTAGTTAATACACAATAAGCATAATACACAGTAAGCATAATTAAGAAATGTGGGGAACAACACATGTACTTGGCACCACCTCAAGCATGCAATTGCTTCCATAACACTTTACCTCGTGTGAGACCATCCATTTGCAAAATCATTAATGATTCAAGACAACGATTGTGATGCACAAAGAAAAGTAAGTTTCAGAATGCTAAAGAACACATCTATTAGGGTTTGTACTTATGTTTATCCAATCACACTAACAATGAAACCATGTACTTTCCTTGTAACTAAATTATTGAAAATGCATGAGTAGAATTAGCCCTAAATCATACGTAGAGCACATATCCACTAATATTAATGCAAGAAATTAAAGAATATGTGAGTACTTCAAGAAAGAAGAAGACTAATGAAGACTTCAAATTCCTCATCTTGCAAGTTGTACTAGCCTATGGAATGATTATAGAAACTCATCCAGGAGGCTTCAATGAGTATGAATTTTCCAAAAGGATTCAACAAGAAGACACCACTCAGTGCATCAAGAATATGGTTAATAGTGGAATGTATTTGGCAAGAGGGTTTCCATTGGTGATGGATGCCCCTGAGCTGGTATTGGAATGAATGAAATGGTACGACCTAGACAGAAGGGTCGTTGTGAAAGAGGGGAGAGTATATGCAAACCTCTCTATAGATGGCATTGTGTAAACATCTAGACTTCCCTAGTTTAGGAAGATGAATACAATTGATATGGAGGATGATGCACAACATATACAAGCTCAAAAGACCAAAATAGGAGGTTCGTGTTATCAACATGGGTACGAGAGAAGACATAAAAGATGCCAAAAAAAATCCTAAGGTCATCATTTATTTAGGAGATTTAGGATATGATAACCCTCTTAAGCAAAGTGGCTAGATGTAGGAATTCCATAAGAAAATATGGGATGGAAGTAATGTAGAGGAACAAAACCATTAATCAGATAGCAAAAGAATATTCAAGGAAAAAGTAAAGTTGGAAAGTAATTCAAAGTGTTCCAAAAGAACGTATACATCAAGTGTTAATTTTTTTCTAGGAATATCAACAAAGGAAGGGTGAAGACGACTCTTTAGATTGGGAGTCTAGTGAAGAAAAGCATGTGGTCAAGTAGTGGAAGACCGTGATTTTATGCACAGGTAAAGTTTTGAAGTGGATTTTGTATAGTTATTCCTAGGCCTGATAAAGACAGTTAAACTCAAAGATTTTGAAGAAAGTGATCACAGTTTTGCATTTTGTGTGAAAACACCTATGACCTGAAGCCCGAAGTTTGGAAGTTGCTATTTAAGAAAAGTCAAAGTATCTTTGACTTAGTCTAGAAAGTTACTATGCCAACTATCATCTGCCATGTGCTACTATTTGATTTGTTCCTTTGATTCTCTTTCATATGTTCCATTTGAACTCTTTGGGGTCTTGTTCTTATAAAAGGTTGTTGGATGTTTTATTTTCATTTTAAGTTCATAATTTGTGGATTTCAGAGAACTAATTTTTTTTCAATTTTTATTCTTTTTCCTATTTTTTGTTCCATTCTAGATTAAAAAATTGTATGTTTCATTTTAGATTAACTAACATCAAGGCCAATTCAAAGCTATTTCCTTATATGAAATCATATGTAGCTGATTTTTTGCTCCTATTGGAAAAGACTATGTGTTGTGCTAGATTTGGGTGCATACTGACACTACACGATGGCAAATAATCACCCTTTCTTTAAACCCTTGAATCATTTTATGCCTAGTTGTGAAGCAATCTCGTGAAGTATAGAGTGGTTTTCTTTGATTTAGTTATTTCTTGAGGCATGCACGGATAATACCTAGGAGAAATATTTATATTTTAGTACTTTTTATGCTTTATTTCAGATTAGATGCTTTATATTTCCATAAAATGTTCCAAAATTCATAAATGCACAAATTTTTATTATAAACCTTTCGATTCCATGAAGTTGTTGGGTGCTTAATGCTAAATCTTCTTGAATGTATGCAAGTAATTTGAATTTCATGAAATATTATTGCAAATATTTTGATTTCATGAAGCTGTTAAGTGACATTTAAATGATCAGACTTAGACTATGTTTCAATATTTTAGACACCAATCAATTTGTGACAATTTTAGACCCCTTGTGTTTAACAAAAATTTACACAACGAACACTGAGTGAACCTAGTGCATCAAGACTTGACATTTCAGAACATTGGGATCGAGATGAAATCACCTTAGACTTTAGGTTTTTTTGGTGGATCTTTCAAGAGAGGTAGGTTCTCGTGGTACTTTGTGAGGATTTATCTACTTGTTGGTGTGTGTAACATCTGCATCAATAGAAGTGGTGCTAGAAGGAGGGCTTTGTTTGTTTAAAGAAAAGGAAGATGGAGTTCCATAGAGCTAGGTATCAATCTAGAGATCATCGTGTGGCACTAGTAGAACTTAGTGGTCAAATGTGAACTAGGACCTGAGGGTCAAGGTCTTTTGGTGTAGTCTCACAAAAATCAACTGCTATGATACCTCGTACACCTGTAGCAATGGATTTCTTTAACATATAGTTTCCTATTCAATTTGTTGTTTACAATGATCTTCCAAAAAATTTGGACAAATTGTGTCCAAAATACTATCTCCACAAAGATGGAGAACACATAAGTATCTTCAAAGATACATGCTTTAGAGACAAAATACAACATGAAGATGTTGTATGTAGGCTATTTCCCTACACATTGAGTGATGGAGTTTATCAATGGTATATCAATCTACCTCGTAATTCTATTAGGACATGGAAAGACATGGAAAACTAGTTCTTGGCTAGGTTTAGAACACCAGTAGGTCCCACCTTTCTTTATCATCAGTTCACTCAAATAAAAATATTTGATGGATAACCTATAACTACTTTCAACGATAGATTCTAAAAGGATTTTCAAGGTTACAAGCACCTTACATTATGGAAAATTTGTCCACCATAGCGGTTTACTAAACCACAATTGATCTGTTGACCATGATGTTTGTGAAATAGAAAGAAAATCCTCCTACTAATCTAACTGAAGCCTATGTGAAAGCTATATACGTCAATTTAGAAATGAAAAATCTTGGAATTGGATCATCTATGAATGGTGGAAATATTTTAAATAATTATCCAATCCTAGCCATAAGTGGATTCCCACTAAATAACGTGAAAATCCCTAATCTTTTCCCTTCAATGGTCCGAAATGGGACAATCCCACAAATCAGCTTCTTTCAACCCAAAAGTATCCAAGATTTAGTTCCACACCCTAGCCCGACCATCACTGAAATACACCCTAACGAAAATTATTTCTTTGCATAGACTCAAGAGAGTTAGAGAGTAAAGGCTCAAGAAGATAAGAAAGAAATTAAAGAAATATCAACTCAAATCAAGAAATTAACGACCGAAGTCACACAATTGAGAAACCAAAGTTTTTATTCTCAAAATAACAATAAAAATTCACAAGGTTGAGCATACAACGCTCCTAGGCCACCTTGAACTTAGAATACATGGCTTAAAAATAGAGAAGTATCCACACCTCTAGATAATGCTAATTCCTCTGAAGATAGGTCCATGTCTAAAGTGAATTTAGTTGAACTTGCTATGAGTAATTGGTGTATAATCCACAATATGTATGCTCATACGAAAATGGATTCTCCATAGTTTAGACTGCATCAGATATTTTCCTAGCTGTGACATATCATAATGAGCATTGTGATTCTCACTTGCCCCAGGGAAATGAACTAGTTCCAATAGGATATGACACAGTGTTAGTATTAGATAGTTATGAGTGTTTTGAGTTACCTGCTATCGCTGAGAGTAGTGCATGTGACTGGGGAAATAGTTCAACCATGACATTGGAGACTTACACATTTCCTTACAAAGATGAAAATGAACCTCAAGATGAAGCTGGTGAAATTTATGCTTTTCAACAGTATGCAAAGGAACACAACTACAACTTGAGGAGTAACACCAATGGTGGGAATAGGTTCAAAGGACCCTTCACCACGTCAAACCCACCTAATAACTTTTAACACTCCACCAAATGACAAATCTAGTAATAATCTAGGGTTACAAAAGTATTAGAATAGAGAGAACCATGTATGAGACACATGATCATAAACTACAACCAAAAAAACAAAGTTATATACATCAATGTAGAACATGATGTATATGTAATTAAAAGTTCTGGAGTTAACATAGAAGAGGTTTTCATGTGTAATGCAAAAAACATGATCAGATAACTCTAGGGACATATGTGCTAGTAGAGTCCAACTATGATTCTTCTGATGGAGAAGATAGTTGCTTGGAAATTTTTTGGAAGACTATTACTAGAGAAGCCCACACGGGCCAAAAAAATAAAGATTCATTGAGAAGTTTTCTATTACAAGGTTGGTGCAAGTTGCATAATTCTACACATTTAGAAAATAGTTGTGTGATGTGTTTGGAAATTATCCGCATAATTGAAAATCAATGCTATTTGGAAGGGACAATTCCTAGTAGGTCTAAGCCTAAAATGCTTAATGATAAAACACTTGCAACACATACTGAGATTACAAACTTATCAACTTTTAAAAATGCTAAGTTCAAAGCCATCAACGAACAAGCTGAGATCCTTAGATTTGACGGATCAAAATATAAACAAGGGATAGGAGTAGGGGTTGAGTTGATTAATCCTCAAAGTAAGTCATTTATTATTGCTTATAGATTGCAATTTCAATGTACTAACAATGTGGTAGAATATGAAGCCCTCATCCATGGTTTGTTACTTGCTATCAAGAAGAAGGTCAAGATTCTTAAAGTATTCAGTGATTCAAAACTAGTGGTGAAGCAAGTCCAGAACCAGTATATCTATCATTACAAATGCTTGTCTAGTTATCAACATAGAGTGTGGGATCTTATTGAAGAATTTGACGCTATTTATATTGCTCACATCCCATAGAGATTTAATCATAGAGATGCCTTAGCTACCACCATAAGTACTTTAGGATCGTTGGATGCTTTAGACCTGAGAAGGTTTACTACCGAGTTGGTAAAGTTGCCTTTAGTTCCAAATAATGTTACTAATATGCAAGTATTTGAAGATGACCGACACATTTTGGAGTTCATCACTAATTCGGGTTTCTTCAAAGCTCGGATAATTGAGGATGTAGATCATTTGGATGGTGAACTTCAAGATGATGAGTTAGCTCAATCAAAAGATAATAATATTCTGAAAGGAATTATTGAGTTGGAAAGATTGTTTGATATGGATCAAATAATTTGGCAGAAGGATCTACCTAAAATTGATGGGGGACAGTCCGAGTTATATAATTTGAACAACAAAGAGGACCCTAAGAATGTGTTCATATAAAATTATACACTGAGGAGGAGAGAAGAAATATTTCTCAAGCACTTAGGGAAAACTAGAAAGTTATAGCATGGACATACAAGGATTTAAAGACATATGATGCCTCCATCATTAATCATAAAATCTCACTAAAACTTGATGCAAAGCCTTTCTAACAAAAACAACATCTGGTAAATGCACTTTTAGAACCTTTGATTCAAAAGGAGGTATAGAAGCTTCTCTCAACTAGAATCAATTTCCCTATCAGACATTCTATTTGGGTGGCTAATTTAGTTCCTGTTATAAAGAAGAATGGAGATATCTGATTGTGTAGACTTTCAAAATCTTAACAAGGTGTTTGAAAAAGATAGTTATCCCCTATCTTCATTGGATGAAGTATTGCAGTTTTTTAATGGTTCATAGATGATGTCCTTTTTAGATGGATTCTTTGGATATAACTAGGTATGGTCACTGAGGAGGATAGGATGAAGACAACCTTCATTACAAAGTGAAATTTTTCTTATAGAAGGATGTTGTTTGGATTAATAAATGTTGGAGCTATGTTTTAGAGAGTGATGGATTAATCCTTCCAAGACTTGGTTGGCAAGTGCATTATAATATATATGGATGACCTCATGGTGTTTTCCAAAAATAGAGGAGATCATGTTTTCCATTAAACCCGAAGAAATACATTTTTGCGGCAACTGAGGGAAAATTGCTCAAACATATCATCTCAAAAAGAGGTATTTCAATAGACCCAGATGAAGTGATTTCCCTAATGAAACTACAACCTTTGAGAAGCAAAAAGGAATTGAAGTCCTATTTTGGCAAGATTAATTTTGTTAGAAAGCTCAGTACTAGATTTGTTGAGATAGTGAAATCTCTTAATGAAATGCTAAAGGACACCAAAATTGAATGGAAAAATGAGACTAAGCTCACCTTCGAGAACATGAAAGTTGAAATTGCAGAAGCATAGGTTTTGGTGAGCTTGGACTATGTTAAACCCTTTTACATTTATTTGTTTGCTTCATGCCATACATGTACAACTGCACTAACACAAAGAGGTGAAAAAAAGAAGAAAAACCAATTGCATTCATGAGTACTCCCTCTAAGGAGATGAGCTAAGATAATGGATATTGATAAACAAGCCTTTGCATTGGTTAAGGTAGTAAGAAAGTTTTGACACTACATTCTTAGGAGTATAGTTAAAGTAATTGTGCCTGACACAACAATAAAGATGCTATTGACACAAAGCGAAATTGGAGAAAAAATAGATAAGTGGGTCACAATTCTATAAGAGTTTGATTTAGAAATCATACCCATAAAATTAGTTCACAAACATGCATTGGTTAAATCCATCATTGAGATTGATCCACAGATCTCTAGCCAATAGTATACCCTAGATGTAAAAAATCAAGATGACTGGTACTCAGATATATGGTACTATCTTGGTCAGTAACAACTATACATACCACATGTAGAGACATCAAATAATATCCCTAAAGATTAAATCCCAACGCTACATGATTAAAGGAGGGGTTCTATTCAAGAGAAACCATGAAGGAGTTTACTTAAGATGCTTAAATAAGAAAGAAGCAAGTGAAGTGTTGCAGGAATTACATGATATGTTTGGCACAACCAATAGAGAACCTTTAGCTACTGCACACCTCATTCTAAGAGCTTACTACTATTGGTTGACTATTTTCAAAGATACTTAAGAGCATGTAAAGCACTAATATACATGTCAGACTATTGTGGAAAAAGGAAGATTTAATGCACATCCATTACAACCCATGATGGAAATGCATCCCTTTGCACAATGGGGGTTAGATTTCATAGACATAATTAGCCCATTTTCATCTACAAGAAATAGGTGCATACTACTACTAATTATTGTACCAGGTGGACTAAAGTGTGCCATAGCAAAAATGCACCACAAAAGTGGTGATCAAATTTTTAGAAGAGAACATCATTACTAGGTTTGGAGTACCGTATGCCTTGGTATGTAATAATGGCCCCAATTTTTCTTCATTGAAATTTTCCAATTAGGCATTTGAATACAGTATAACATTGAAATTTTCATCTAATTATTACCCTTAGGGAAATGGATTAGTAGAATCATCAAATAAGATCCTATTGGACATAATTAGGAAGTTAATTGAAAAGAATCCTAGGGAATGACATTCCTTGTTGAAATTCGCCCTTTGGGTTGACCAGAACAGGATGAAATCCGCATTGGGGATTCCCCTTACCATTTAGTCTATGGGGTCGATCCTATATTGCCCATAAATCTAAAAATTCTTACTTGGTAGTTTTCCCAAGAATATATTGGATTAGATGACCAGACGAAGGCTTGGTTGTTACAATTGATGCATTTAGATGAAAAATGCACTGGGGCAATAGATCATTTTTCTAGGCATCAATTTGTGGTGAAATTATGGTTCGACAAAAGGAATAAATTAAAATATTTTAGAATATTTGACTTAGTCCTATCCTGGGGAAAAGCCCATGAGCATAAGGGAAAACATTGTAAGTTTGAAAAGATGTGGACAGGTCCTTACCAAGTATCTAAAATATTAGGCAACATTGCTTATAGGCTTAAAACTCTTATTGGAAAGGATCTTCCATTTCTAGTCAATGGGAAATTCCTAAAACACTATTTTCAAGCCTAGCGCTAGTCGTCAATCTTCATTGTAAATATGTAAATAGTTTCTTTTTTTGGGGTTTTTATGTGCTCTTTTCTTTATTTTTTTTGGGGGGGGTTCTATGTTAATTGAGATGTACTAAGTAGTTATCAACCACCAAATGTAGTCAAAATAACAAATTATCAATGCTAGAAATGTGATTCATGATTTAATAGGAAATAGTTTTCAAATTATCGACAATTGGGGAATTGTTTTGAGTTCATTTACTTTAATTTGCATAAATTATTTAGCTGATATTGAGCTAAAAATGTCTCACACTTAAAGAATTCTACTTAGATTTGGGATAGTAGTTGTTTGCATTGAGTGAAATATCAAAAGGTAACCTTTACTACCACTGTAATTCCCAACCTAATAGCGGGATTCATTGCCTGCAAGTTGAAACAAAAGAGCTTACAATGAAATATCAAATGAAAATGAAAAAAATGAATATCAAAGAAATATCAAAAGAGAAAATTCAACCCTTTAGGCTATCCAAATATCTATACTGGGGCTATAGATGCCTTACCGATAGTAGATCCATGTTTAGGGGAATTACAAAGATAACCTTGTTGGGGCTATGGATGCTTGACTGACAACAAGGCTCTATCTAAGGTTGGCTTAAAAGGGAATTACCAAATTATGTAGGTCAATGCAAACATCTATTATGCTCTGAATTTATTGTAGTGGAACAATTCATTCGCACACACACGATCTCAATGAAATTTAATTTTGTTATGCTAATTAAAGAGAAAGGAATGTTCAAGCAAGATTTTAACTATTTATAATTCAAAAACTGTAGAAGGTTGAAGTGTGGTTATTATTTCCAGAATTGTTTTTTTATTGTTTTGTTTGGTTTTGTTGGTTGCTAGTTATTGTGTGGTCTCACAAAACACCTCATTTTTCCCTTTGGAAAAATGTGGACCCCTCTTTTCTTCTAATTTTTCCCTTTCTTTGTTTTCTACTTGTGTTGGTGTGCTTCTTTTGGATGAAATGGTAAAATGAAAGTCTTGCTCCAAAATTCCCAGCTCCCACTCAAATTGATTCTTCATAAGCTCAAAGTGTTTACAAGTCTTTTCCCTGACCTTATTGATTACCTGAATTACTAATTTTTTGAGTGTCGGGAGTTGTTTCTCTAAGCATAGTTAATCTTATGCAAAATACACATTGTTCCTCGCTAGTGGTTGTACCTGATAAGTTTTCACCTAGGAGGAGTTTCCCAAGTGTTTGTGTATCATATTTTTCCTTGGTTTAGTCCGATTTTGACTTTTCTTTTCTTCAAAACTAGAGATTGAGAGTTTTGGGAATTAAATTTGTTTCAAACCAAACCCATCTTACTTTTTACCTGCTCCTAGGTGTCCTTTGCACCCGATTCTCATGAACCTGGTAAGTAAAATTCCTGACCTCGGTAACTCTTTGAGATCAAGTGTCGAATGTTTCAAATATTATTGTTAGTCAGTCATTCGACGTCCAAGTTAGATGTTTCCTTTGATGCCATTACCTCACAAGAACTAATGTGAAATGCAAGCATGCCACATCTTCCTCCTATGCCACTTTCCTTTCAAAGGTGGGCCCTGGCACGAAAAATCAAGGATTTCATAATGTGAACCATAATCATCCATGATTGCACCTTTGTTCAGAGTAATTAATGCATAATAAGAAAAATTAAGAAAGGTGGGGAACAACGCACATATTTGGCACCACCTCGAGCATGCAGTTGCTTCCATAACACTCTACCTCATGTGAGACCATGCATTTGCAAAAGAATTATTGAGTTAAAAAAATGATTGTGGCACACATAAAAAAGTAAGTTTCAAAATGTCATAAAGCAAATATATCAGGGTTTGAACCCGTGTTTATCTAATCACACTAACAGTGAAATCGGGTACTTTCCTTGTAACTGAATTATGTTAATCTTTATGCATGTATGGCTCTGGTTAAACAACATTACCTCTGGTTAATTTGTGAAGAAAAATACTATTATTCTTATAGAATTTAACCTAATTTTAGTTAGTAAATGATCATGGGTAAGATATTTTCATGAATTATTGAAAATGCAAGAGTAGAATTAGCCCTAACTTGTACACATAGAGTAAATATCTACTAATAATGTAGGAAATTAAAGAAGAAGACCAATGAATAATTTAAATTCCCTATCTCACAAGTCATACCAGCCTATGGGATAATTACAAATACTCATTCAAAAGGATTCAATGAGTGTGAATTCGCCAAAAGGATTCAACAAGAAGATGCCACTCAATGCACCATGAATATAGTCGCTAGTGGAATGCATTTGGTAGGAGGGTTTCCATTGGTGATGGATACCCCTAAGCTGGTACTAGAATGTATGAAATGGTATGACCTAGATAGGATGTTCGTTGTGAAAGAGGGGGGAGTCTATGCAAACCTCTCTACAGATGGCATTGTGTATACATTTGGGATACCCTGGTTTAGGTAGATAAATACAATCGATATGGAGGATGTTATCGCAACATATACGAGCTCAAAAGAATAAAATAGGAGGTTCATGTTATCAACATGGTTCTGAGATAAAATGACAAAGATTCCAAAACAAATCTTGAGGTCATAATTTATTTAGGAGATTCAGGATATGATAACCCTATTAAGCAAAGTAGCTAGATGTAGGAATGCCATAAGTAAATATGGGATGAAAGTGATGTGGAGGAATGAAACTATTAATCAAATAACAAAAGAATATTTGAGGCATAAGTAAAATTGGAAAGTAATTCAAAGTGTTCCAAAAGAATTTATACATAAAGTGTTAATTTATTTATGAGAATATCAACAAAGGAAGGGTTAAGATGAGTCTTCAGATCGAGAGTCTAGTGAAGAAGAGCATGCGGTCAGGTAGTGGAAGATTGGGGTTTTGTGCATGAGTAGATTTTTGAAGTGGATTTTGTATAGTTATTCTTGGGCTCGATAAAGACAGTTAAACCCAAAGAATTTGAAGAAAGTGATCATAGTTTTGCATTTTGTGCAGAAACACCCACGACCTAGAGCCTGAAGTTTGGAAGCTATTGTTGAAGAAAAGTCAAAGTATCTTTGACTTAGTTTGGAAAGTTCATATGGCAACTGTCATATACCATGTGCTACTATTTGATTTTTTGCTATGATTCTCTTTCATATGTTTCGTTTGAACTCTTTGGGGCCTTGTTCTTATAAAAGGCCGTTGGATGTTTGATTTTCATGTTAAGTTCAAAATTTTTGGATTTTGGAGAATTAAAACTTTCTAAAGTTTTATTCTTTTTCCTATTTTTTGTTCCATTCTAGATTAAAAAATTGAATGTTTCATTTGATATTAACTAATACCAAGGCCAATTCAAAGCTATTTCCTGATAGGAAATCATACGTAGTTGATTGTTTGCTACTATCGGAAAAGACTATGTGCTACACCAGATTTGGGTGCATACTGACACTATTCAGTGGAAAATAACCCCCCTTTCTTTAAACCCTTGTATCATTCTATTCCTAGATGTGAAGAAATATGGTGAAGTATATAGCAGTTTTCTTTGATTTAGTTATTTCTTGAGGCATGTGTGGATAGTACCTAGGAGAAATCTTTACATTTGAGTACTTTTTTATGTTTTATTTTAGTTTAGATGCTTTATATTTCTAGAAAATGTTCCAAAATTGATAAATGCACGTAGTTTTATTGTAAATATTTTAATTCCATCAAGTTATTAAGTGATTAATACTAAATTTTCTTGAACGTATGCAAGTGATTTGAATTTCATGAAATATTATTGCAAATCTTTTGATTTCATGAAGTTGTTAAGTGACATTTAAATGATCAGACTTAGACTATGTTTCAATCTTTCAAATACTAGCCAATTTTTGATAACTATAGACCCCTCGTGTTTAACAAAAAAATACACAATGAACCCTGTGTGAACCTAGTGCATCAAACCCTTACATTCCAAAACCTTGAGATCGAACTGAGATCACCTTAGACTTTAGGTTTTCCCAGTGGATCTTCCAAGAGAGGTAGGTTCCCATGGTAGTCTGTGATGATTTATCTACTTGTTGGTGTGTGTGTGTAACATCCATGTCAAAAATAACAATAATGATGGGATTTTCATCAAAGAGGAGATATATATCCTTAAATTAATCCTCCAAATTTTTAATATGAGACTCCACAAACAAGAATGAAATGTCTAATATATATGAATCTCAAGTAGCTATATTTGGAGGATGATGAATGTTATGCTACATTGAATCAATAGGGGATATGGATGTAGTGATGCTAATCTTATGAGGATTAATATAATATAAATATGTGATCTAAATAGGAGGAGTGGGACTAATAAAAGTATTTGTACCATCAAAACATGCAAACCATGTAATAAACTCAAGATATTCTAAAGTATCATGATCAAAGGGTATATTATCTATATAATCAAGGGAAATGGTACAATCTATAGTAGAATCATTTAGGAATGGAGAGATATAAGGGTCTCTAAAGATATTCTAAAATTTAGTCCAAAATGTATGAGGGAAATAATTGTCTAATAAAACACATACAATGTCATGATCAACACTATAAAAAATCAATCCTACAACATGATCGATATTATTACCCCATGTTAAGTTTCTTCCAAGTGTGTCTAGTTAAAGTATGAGTCTATAAAGATAAGGAAAAATATTAAGCCACCTGAGATGTGTTAGGATGTTATTTTTTCAAGATTCATAGTTATCCTTAGCTATAATTACCATATAAGGATGAATAAAAAACCCATGATAGCTCCTCAAATGATAAAATTAGAGACCAATAATATCAATACATATGAATCAACTAAATTGAAGCCATATTGTGCAAATATATATTTTTAAGAGCCAAGATATCTAAGTAATCAACCATAATACAAATATGTGACAAACTAAATAAAAGAAACTTGGGGTAGATTATAGAAAAAAGTACATGGATGGATGAAAATAGCTCCTCAATAGATTTACAACAATATAATAATCATAAAAAATAGAGATCTAGTAAAAAAAATGAGCATAAAAGATAAAAAGTATGATTTGACTTCAATAGGCAATAAAATACTCTAGATTTTTTTAAAATATTAGTATCACTCAAAAGTGCTTACAATTGTCTTGATGACTATTCATTTTTAAACATCTAATATTATATGTCTAAGTTATGCCGAGTAAAAAATAGCCACCTTTAGGAAAAATTGGAGGGCTTAGTGTGATATCCTTACAATTGTTTGATGGTTGGGTGGCAACACCACTAGTTGAGGTGGACAATTTGGAGGTAATATTGGTGCCCATACAACATTGTCATGGATGTGCACTAGTGGTTCTCCTTGGTGATGTTGGGAAATGAATAGTCAGATTCATTATTGGAGGTGCCTGATTGGTAGATGATTGGTAGCTCCTTGATAGAGTAGTGTTGATCTCCCTAGTTTGAGTGTGACTAGGGGCACAATAAGATTGAGGGATTAAGAAAAAAATACCTAAATTCATATTGCTATCTAGCCAAAAAAGAAATGCATTATAAATATTTTTAGACAACTAAATTTTTTATGATGCTCATTAATGTCAACCCCTATGAGCTTCATACATTTGCATAGTAACCAATTTTTTTAATTTTTTAAAATTTTCCATGAATACTAGAAAAAATGTCATATTTTACATAGTGAGCCACTCGAGCCAATATGTTGTATGAAATTTGTATGATAAATTAATGACCATATGGATTCATATGAATATATGAAAATTTATGCCTCAAATATGAGGCCCTACAAAAATACCTTAATTTATTTACGTTTGATTTTGATGATTTGACAATCAATCTTAGGGTTTTTGGGAATTTTGAGTGCAACAATCAAGCATGTTTTTTTCTAGGATATACCATTTGACTGGTCAAGGATAAATCTAAAAAGGGATGATAAATTATATATTTGGAATTCTAATACCATGTAAGAGTTGATTATTGAACCTCACAGCTCATAGAGATCACTTACAACCAAAACACCCCATCATAGAAGATAGAAAAATAAACTAATTTACTATGAACATTGAGAATTATATTGATGCAATAAATGATAATTGTTATAGTATACAATGAATAAATCCTTGATAAAGGAAAAAAAAACTCTAGTAGAAACCCTAGGTGAGGATGAAATTATATCATGGCATGTGTCTTAATCAGGTGACTTGAGACACAAAAAACACATGACTTAAGTAAGCTTAACATGCTAGTGTAAATAGATCCTAGTAGTAATTAATTAGGTGATTAGATTTTTCACTTTAACATATTCCTTTGTGTGTTGTGCTCAAGAAAATAAATCCCTACCATCATACATTATATATTTTATAATCGCTCCTAATGAGGATTTATGGATATACTTGATCCATCAACCAAGAATCATTTGAAGTTATTTTAAGATAAGTAATAAAAGATTTAATAGATTCATCATCAAAAAATTTATTAGTAAAGGAATTGTCATTATTTTCCTTCGTATTCTAGCACTCCTTTTTGATATTCTCCCATTTACTATAGTTCCAATACCTCAATGTAATCTTACTAAGTGTTTTAGAAATTCTCTTGGAATTAAAATGATCCAATTAGACTTATCTATAGTGTCAAAATTCCACCCTAGATCAATTTCACACTTATGCATGGTGCCCAATGCATTTATGACAAAATCCATAATCAGTATTTCATGATTTTGAGTTCATGGATGGAAAGGACAAATTATTTGTAGCATATGGTTTACATTTAAGAGAAAATTAGTCAAATTGCAATGTGGTGCATAGATGTCTACACATTGCACAAACATCCTGCAAAAATTAGAGATTCAAATGGGAATATTTTGTATAGAATGTTTGTGATGCATGTACCAACACCCAAATACGACCGGTAATGGCTATTCCCACCCACCCTATGAACAAAACTCATTCTACTCTCTCATTTTTAGAATTCTCTCACAACTTCTTGATCATTATTCTTGGAGCTCCATATTCTTACCAAAACTTTGCAAAAATATTCTAACAATAGTAATGAATTCTCTTATACATGATCCAATCACGTCCATCATCTCAAGAGAAGGTCCACAACTCTAGTAATACTCTCTTTCTTGTGTCTTATTGATCTTTTCTTATACCATACTTAACTTGATCTCATCTAGTGTCTTTATCATGATAGGGGTTCTCCTCCATAATGGAATTTGTTTCTATCACATTTCTACTTTACTTTTATGCTTTTCAATATTTTGTGGCTATTTGTGGAGGTGGAAACACTAAATTGGGGGTTTGACTGAGGTAAACCCATAAATAACCCCAAAAGTTTTCCATGTCTTCATGTGTGAAGGTGCCAAATAGGTTGGAGTGATGATAGACCTCATTTTGGCAGTTTTCGGAGTCAAATGTATAGAAGAAAACACATGCACACATATTTCCCTACAACACACTATCATCCAAGGTTGAGGCTTTGCTCATATAATACCATATTCTGTATACTTTGTAATTATTTTCTTGTTATCTAATTATTTTTACATTTAAAGATAGGACCATTCACTATTCCTAATTTGGTATATGTTATGCTAAGATCTTTACCATATAATATCCTTCTAGGTAGAGTTTGGATTCATTCTTTAGAAGAACTCACTTCTACCCTTCATGGTTCTTTTAAGTTTTTTGTTAACAATCAAGTAGTTACAATCAAAGTTGACCCTAATGCTATACACCTATGTCAAATTGCAACAACTCGTCATGCCTTGGTTACACCTACCTTTTATAGCTATATTACTTCATTATCTTCCAATGTGTTGACATCTACTTCAATATTACCTATTATAGAGGATAATCTTGAGAAAGATGTCCCTAAAGAAGATCCTCCTAAAGAAAAATCCCAGAGTCTACTCCTATTTATTCTCCTAAATTGAATGCATGTCTAGGTGATGATTGGGGAGTACAGAGTAGATCCTATCCACCTACACATTCTAAAAATATCATTTTCCTTTGCTAAGGAGGATGATTATCCTTCTATAAAGAAGGGTGATACTTATAGTATGGATTACGCTCTTTATACTAATCCTCCTTCTTAGGAATTAAAATTGTGTTATGGACTGGGATTTAACATATTCTCTAAGTTTGGTTACAAAGGTAAAGTTTGTGGGTGTGATGAACAAGGTATTAAAGTTCTTTAGAGAATGATCCATGTGACTCTAAGATTGGACTTGGATACTACCCCACAATGTCTAAGGGGAACCCATTGTTTAATTCCAACATGGTTTCTACCCAGTTTCATCCTAATAAAGTTCCTCTAGATATTTTCTCTTCAGAAGAAGCTCTAGAAGAATTCTTGGGTGCCTATTCTAATATTCCTACTTGTCACCATAAGCTTTGATTCCCATGTCACTTGAATTATAAAGCCTATTTTAGGGAATCCATCCCGAGTGTTGAAAATAATGATTCTTTATCTTACGGTGGTGAAAACATATCTACACCACATCCTGAAGAATGTAGTACTCTCCTTAAAGGAGATACTACTAATGTGCTCATGGATTTGAAGTACTTTGAGAAGGTAATTAAGATTGGGAAGTGTATTTCTTTAGAAGAATCTAAATAACATTTTGACCTTCTACATCATTAATATTATATCTTTGCTTGGTCATATGAAGATATGACTGATATTGATGATTCCATAGTGGTTCACAATATCATCCTATGTTCTGATGCCAAGCTTTTTAAACAAAATATTTGTAAAATGAATCCCAAGGTGGATTTGTTAGTCAAGACTGAGATAGAAAAGATTTTAAAAGCTGGTTTTATCAGTCCCATTAACTACTCATCTTAGATCTAAAATATTGTAGTTGTTAGTAAATATGATGGCCTTATTTGTGTCTATATTAATTTTTTGAGATCTTAATAGGGATTCTCTTAAAGATGATTTTCGATTACCTAATATTTATATGATTGTGGACTCAACTATAGACCATGCCTTCCTTTCCTTCATGGATGGATTATTGAGATATAATTAAACCCTTATTAATCTAGAAGATTAGTATAAGACAACCTTTACAACCCCTTGGGTTACCTTCTATTATGTAGTCATGTTGTTTGGGTTGAAAATTTCTAGAACCTATTAAGGTGCGATGACCTTAATATTTCATTTCATTCATAAGATCCTAGAATATTATGTTAAATGAAATCTTGGCTAAATTTGTAACTCATCAAGACCACATCAAGAATCTTCATCTTATCTTTGAAAGGATTTAACTCTATAAGATGAGATTAAATCCCCTTAAGTGTTTCTTCGACGTAGACATCAGTAAACTGATAGGATTTATTGTCTCTCATAGTGGAATTGACGTCGATACAAATAAGATCAATGTGATCATTAACGTTCCTCCACCTAAGAACATCTCCCAACTTTGTAGTTTACAAGGGAAAATTTGGGCAATTTGTAGATTTATATCTTAGTTGGTCGATCACACCCTTCCATTCATGTAGTTATTGAAGAAAGATGTGTATTTTTGGTGGGATGATAAGTGTCAAGATGATTTTGAGTCCATCAAAAACTAGTTGGCTAATTCTCCCATATTAATGTCATCTATGCAGGATAGACCCTTTCTACTATATATTTTAGCATTGCCTCATTCTTTAGTAGCTTTACTAGCTCATCATGACAATGGGAAAGAGAACTCTATTACATTAGCCATGTCCTAATCAACTATGAAACACACTAATCTACAATGGAAAGGCAATGCCTTGCTATTTTCTTTGTGATGCAAAATCCAAGACACTACCTTCTCTACATAGAGACTCACACTATAGTTAAAAGTGACCTTAAAAACTTATTTTCTAGAATTGATCTTTCTAGAAGGCTAGGAAAATGGGTGATGTTATCCGAGTTTGATCTTAAATTTGTTACTCAAAAAGCAATTAAAGGTCAAGCTATCATTGATCATTTGGTGGAAGCTCCCTCACCTAATACCTTCCCTAATCTAGACCTATTCGTAGATGACATCATGTTGGCTTTGAATCATGATCCTTTATGAGGGATGTACTTCGATGGATCGAGATGTCAAAATGGCACTAGAGTAGGTGTAGTTATTATTTCACCCAAAGGAAAGGTGATTCCTCTTTCCTTTCAATTACAATTCCATTGTACAAATAATATTGTTGAGTACAAATCCCTTATTGTTGGTTTACATATCAGATAACTTCTAAAATTAAGCATATATGTATCATGACGACTTTAAATTAATGGTAAATCAGATCATAGGAATGTATCATGTTAAGTAGTGTAAGCTATCTTAGTACAGGGATTTGGCTTTATCGTTGTTTAGTATTTTTTCTTTCTATACCATTGAAAAATGTTCCAAGGAGAGAAAATTGTCATGTGAATGTAATGGTGAGCATTGCCTCCCTTATATACCCTAACTATAGTACAAATGAGTACCACTTTGTAGGAAAAATTCTTTGCTCTCCTGCTATCTCAAACAAACCTAACCTTGACAATCTTGTGTGTGCACATATAGACTCAAGGGAATGGTATTCTCATATCTATAATTACCTAAAATTTGGAAACTTTCCCAATGATGTAAGCATACTCATGTCTAGATACGTAGGCTTTTATCCCACTATATAATTTTATCTATTTTTTTCTATCAAAGATCTTACAATGGTCTTGTTCTCTAATGTTTCATTACAGTCGAGATACCCCTTTCCCATCAAGAAGCCCACTTGGGCTCTAGGGTGGAAATTTTGGTGGTAAATACTTAGTGCATAAATTGATACGTATGGTATATTATTGGAAAACAATGGAGCAAGACTCATTTTCCTTTGTCAAGAAATATCCTCAATGTTAGCAACACAACAATCTCATTCGAGCTCTTGCACATGAACTTCGTGCTCAAGCTTATCCTTGGAATTTTCAAATGTGGGGTTTGGATATCATTGGAAAGATATCTCCCCCTTATTCTAAGGGACATACCTTCATTATAACAATTATTGATTATTTCTTGAAGTAGGTTGAGGCTACTCCACTTTGATCCACTAATGCTAAAACAATCTACAACTTTCTTCTAAATAATACAATTTCTCATTTTGGATTACCTTCTACCATTATTTTTTATAATGGCACCCCATTTAAGAACAAGGAGGTAAAAAATTTCTTAGAGAAATCCCATATTTAACATTTATTTCCTATACCTTATTATCCCCAATCTAATGGCCAAGTTGAAGCATTGAACACAATCATTAAACAATTTTTGCATAAGACAATTAATAAACATAGTAAATATTGGCATGCTCAATTAAATTATGCATCGTGGTCCTACCTCACGAGTGTTTGTACAACTATTGGTACTACTCTATATAACCTCATGTATGGCACTGATGTTGTTATGCCTCTGGAGTTGGAAATTTTATCTTTATGATTTTCCCTTAGAGGGTTGATTAATGATTGCACTTATTGTGTCACACATATAAATCAACTTGAATTGCTAGATGAGCATTGGTTGAAGGCCCTTGAGAACCTTCAAGCTTATCATAAATCTTTATTGAGGGACTAAAATAAAAACTTCCTTTCTTTTACTTTTAATATTGGTTATCTTGTCCTCTATGAGAACTAGAGAAACATGAATGTGCCACCTGACCAAAAGGGAAAATTCAGTCCTAATTGGTTAGGTCCATACATAATCATCTTTTTTTATAGTTCTAGTGCATATGGCCTTTCTGATATGAATGATGTACCACTGAAAGAGCCTGCCAATTCTATGCACTTGCATCAATGCTATGCATAGAATTCCCCTAGGTGTCACAAACACAACACTTGATTATTTTTAAAACTGAAGCATGTCATGTCATGGAATTCCTTCATTAACACATTCCTTGATCACTATGTTATGATGCATACAAGTATGGTTGATTTCTTTAAAACAGGAATTAGAGGTAAATGTATTTTAAATTCTATGCATTTTTAGTCAATCTCAATTTATCTTAATCATTAGAATAATCATTTATTTATATATGTGTGCAATATCTTTATTAATTAGTGTAATTCATTAGTATTTTAAATTTATTAATTTGTGTTTTATTTCCATGAGAATCTATATCATCATATCATATTAGATCATCATAGTATTTGATTAAACACATTTTACATGTGTTTAATTAAATCATGAGATCATCTAATCTAATCATACATCAATGTGCATCCATAACATACATGAAATAAAATGCATACATCAGAATACAAGTCATAGTTGAATCAAAATCTCATCTATATGTGTATAAATGTCTCAATATACATGTGTCATCATCACTATAACAAAATGTGATGTTTGTATATGTGTACATATAACTATATAGCTCCAGAAATGATATACATCATAAATATCTACATTAAAAATGTTTATAAAATGTATATGTTGTTGCAAGTATGAAGGTGTTATCATTGATGTCGATAGGAATTTTGATGATTGGTGTTGTCATTGATGTCAACTATGAGTTAAGGAATTTTTTAAATGATGAAAATATTGAGGATATTGAATAATTTGTGAAAAAGAGGATAGCAGGTTGTTGTAGGTTGTGTATGTGTAGCTGAGATATTGAGGAAGTGTTGTGAGTACATGGAGCTATCTTTTTGTTGCAATGTCTGAAGATGAGTTGGAATGAAGTAATGAGCTAAGATAATGTCTTTAGTACTTGGTTTTCAGGTTCTTTTGAGAAAATTTGATAAATAGAGTAAGTAGTGTTGTGCAAGTGTTCATAATGTGCTCCGGTATTGTACTTCAGATTTCTTTTGTGTTGATGATATGCCTGTCTAGATCTGATATGTTGTTTAAGATTGTTAGAGGTTTCTTTATTCAAAATTTGGGTTTCTGGATCGTTGTATAGAGTGAGACATTTTCACCAGTGTGTGAATATGTCTTTCAGTGATGTTTTTTGTGGCCTAGGAGAAATGTATTTTCTCCATGTTTCTTTGTAGTTTGGCTTTAGTTTGTGCGGATTTGGGAAGTTTCTTATAATGTTTGTATCCTTCAGTATTCATCGATTCACTTGATTTGGCACAGATAGTGTGTATTTCATGTGTTAGTGTGTAAATAAGGTTTACTAATTGTTTTAAGTTGAAGTATTTATATGATGTGAGTTTGGATGAAGTGTTTGATGGATCTCAAGTAGTTCAAAGATTATTCTAGATTGAGTTTAAGTGATTTTTTTTGTCTAGAAGTTTCAAATTGATTTGAGGAAGTGTGTACTTAATGTTTATTATGTTTTGCACAAGTGTGGTTGACCTTGTGTTAATGTAATACCCCTTGTGTTGTTGTTACTTTCTAGATATTCTTTTGTGTTTAGTTGTGTGCTTGGGATTGTGATGGTGATTGTTCACCAGTTTGATTTGTGTGGATTTACAGTTTATCTTGGTTGGATGTGCATGATACTGCTTATGATGATTTATGACATATGTTATATGGTGTTTGTACTATCTGGATATGTTAATGCTTTTATTCATATTATGTGTTGATGTTATGGTTTAATGCTTGTTTATGGATTATGATGTATATTCTATAGTGTTTTGGTGAAAGGATGGGGTAGCATCACTCGCTCGTGAGTTCCCTGCTATGTCGCGACTACCTTTCACAGTGTTTCTATATTGGAGATTTATATGTTACTTGACGTTGGTTTTATGTAGGTTGCAGGTACTGGACACCGAATCCACTTGTGTAGCAAGTCTGGGTGTGTCCCATAAACCCAACGGGTATAAAGTTGTTAAAAAGGAGTTGATAAGGAAGTATCCCATCCCAAGTTTGTCATCCCTGTTGTTGTGTCTAACGGTGTTGTTGTCCATGATTTTGTCTTCATTTTGCATGGTTTTATGTTGTTCATTTATTTTAATCTATGTGTATGTGTCATTTAATTAATGTTTATGTTTGATATTTCTTGGTAGATTATTAATCTTATTTAATTGATATAATTAAATAGTTAGGTAAATGTTGTTAAGTTAATTGTTAAATTTAAATGTATTAAGTTTTAAAATTTGTTAAATTAAATATTGATTATTTAATTAAAAGGATAAATTAATAAATTAAATAAGTAATATTGTTAATAATTATAAATTATCTTTTGTAAAATGAAATAAAACAATTTAATGATTTGCTTGATAATTATCAAGTTGTGGATAAATAATAAATAAAATAATTTTTTTTTAAAAATTGTGTGATAATTATGAGCTGTAAATCAAATAAAAATAAAAACAGAAAAAGAAGAAAAGTACAAATGCATGTTTAGTTTATTTTCAAAAATTAGAAAAATAGTGGAAACTCTCTTCTTTAATGGATTTTTGTTTTTGAAACGAAGAGAGTTTCTTTTTAATTAATTGAAAAAGAGGAGAAGTTTTCTTAATTGGTAATTTTTGGGTGAAAACTTGTCTGCAAAAATTTTATTCTGGCTTTTATCTTTCTTTGGAAGAAAAATGTATACAAAATTGGGTTTTAAAGAAGAAATTGGGAAAAATTGCCAAGGAAAGAGAAAGAAATTTGTGAAGGCTGTTCAAAAGATCAAAGAAGAAGTTTGTCATGCAGGAAACTCCATTTGTAGAGTGTAGGACTCCAAGTTCTTTTATTGTTATCTATTTTAATGTCTGTTTGAAAATGCATGTTTCGTTTTTCCATATTTGAAATGATGATTGTATTAAAAGAAGTTTGTGTTCATGGAAAATTTAAGTTGTTCATAAAACTAAGAGGGTTTGAATTTTCTTGAAATGTTTTGATATTCTTGCTTGCTTGAATGCAAACCCTTGTTTCAATCTGTTCTCCCCAATCCATTATGCTAATTGTACATTTTACTTTGAAGAAATTTGTTTCATATCCTTATGCTGGAAGAAATTTGTGTTTGTGTTTAATTTTGGAGAAAGTTATTCATTTGTGGTTGTGAAGATTGGATTCTTGCTTCAAAGATGAAGTTATCCATAAAATTATATTGTGTTAAAGAGAAAATATACATATATATATGTGTGGTCTGTATATTTTCTGAGAGTGGGATTGTCATTTATTAGAATATATATATATATATATATATATATATTTGTAAATTATGTTCTGGTTAAAAAATATCTATCAGTATATTAGCTTTGTGAAAACTAGATTTTAATCTTGGGAAAAGAATGAGATCAAATTTTTGGTTTGTTTAAAATATATATATTTGTTATTAACTATTGTGTTATTTAAAAAAAAAAATATTGGGGGAGGGATGGCCATTCCGTACCCCTATTTCCCCTCCATGGTTGTTATGTGGCTGTGGGCTACTGTGCAGCCCACCCATGGCTGATGCATGCAGCCCTAGGCTGGCCGCGGCCCCCCATATGGGGAGGTTCGCAGCCTCCCCAAAATGCATAGTGTTATTTATTTTAATTTTATTTTATTATTATTATTTTAAATCATTTAATTTATAATATATTTAATATTATATATATATATATTTAAATATATATGTATATATGTATATATATATAAATATATAAAAGTTATGTTATTAATTAGAATATGTAGTTTTAAAATGTGAATATAATATATATATATATATGCATAGAAATGTGTATGTATATATAAATATATCTATATATATATATATATACTTGATGTAAATATGGAAAAATCTTATGATGTCAATTGCAATGCTTGATGTGATTGACTAAATTAAAAGCAAGTATTTTAATAAATTGAATTGAATGATTTTGATCAAAATTAAATATATTGGGTAAATTGATTGTTTATATTTCATGGATGAAATCGTGCAATAAGTTATTTTAAAATGTGTTTGTTGAGTTCTCAAAAACTCGTGCTTTTAACTGAATCTTGAAGTCGTGTAATTGTTTAACTCTTTAATCTTCCTTGGGTCAATTGTTGTTTTTGTTTGAGTTGGTTTATGGTTATGTGGGAACCCTCAAGGTAGTTTTATCTACTGTAGGAGTTGAGGTTATTTGGTTTCAGGCTTCCAGAGGCGTGGGAAGTTGTTGAAAATTATGTTGTCTTTTGATTTGGTACTTGACTATATTTTGATTGTAATTGTGATTCTAATGTTTATGGTTGGGTTGTACCTATGTTCATGAGTATCTATGGATGTAGATGTTATCAAGATGATTGTGCCTTGCATGTGTTTTTAGTTTTGAGATTCAGTACTTCTTTGTGTTGGTACAACCCTTAGAGCTTTGGTTTTTGTGGTTTGGGTTTCTAGGGAGAGTGGCTCTTCATGGGCACCGACGCACAAAGGGTAGGCCTGAATAATCCACGCTAGAGTTAGTGTAATAAGTGATAATTAAATAAATTATGAGGTGGGTAGTAATAACATTAACAAGATAATTAAGGATGCCTCATCCACCCATTAGGGCTTTCACAGACTAAGGGTGGGTTGAGAAGGCTATGGTTGGCAAGGTTGTTACCTCATCCTCATGAGAGGTTAACAATTCCACACGAGTCACCCTATGGGGTTGGAGCCTAGAGAAGCAGCCAAGATAACCATAGATGGGGGTCGGCGCCTAGAGGAAGGCAACCAAGATAACACATGTTAGGACTGTGCGATGACACTCTCCCCTAGTATTCCCTTGGTTTGTTATCTTTGTAGCCTCTAGAAGAGTTATGTTGTTGTGATTTACTTTGTGTTTTCATGTCACTCTTGTTTGGATTTGAGTCTTGTTGTTTTCTATTTGGATGATCTTGGTCAAGGATCCTTCCTTATTTACTCCTAGCATGGGGGTGGTCGGGTGGAACATGCTACACACCCCGTTGGGTCCCTTGTTAGTAGATGTGCAGTACTTTTTTGATGCAGCGTGATCCAAAGTTCACTCTATTGCCATATGTATATTTTTTAATTTAGTCATACTCTTGTATTGATATATTACTCCCACATGTGTTGGGGAAAGTTATGATGTAAACTCATGTAAATATCCATGTGATGTATCAAACACTGATGAGATGTATATTTGTACTTGTATTTCCTTTTGATAAGCGATAGTGGATATTTCCATTCGAAACATGTTGTATCTGTGGAAATATGCTTCTTGTATTCTCATGATTACAATATATGTTTATGGTTATTGAATGCTTTGTCATGAGTTATGATGCAAATTGGAAAATTGTTGTTATCATTGTTATGGGCTTAGAATACGTAATGTGTTCATGTGTGCCCCAAAGGAATAGGTTGATAGTTTATCTCTTAATCAAATATTATGTATGGGAAACTTAATGTACCTGTCTTATATGTTAATTTAAAAAAAAAATGGTGCGGTAATTGTTGTCTTAGTTATCCTTTGGGGTTTCACGATGGGGTGTTATAGTTAAAACTACATGTGAGGCTTATGAAAGTGTGTTGAGATGTGTTGGGATCTATTTGGGTCCTAATTAAGGATTTATGTAGGTCGCCTTCATTCCTATCCATTGTGGGAATGTTTAGGTGCCAACCTAAGTTGAATTTTTAAGTGTAACAGATAGTTGCCAACATTGGAGAAGGGTTTCAAGGTAGAGGTTGATATAAATAAGTGTAATGTTGTTGGGAGATGCAAGAGAGAAGAAAGATAAATGTGAGATTGATGTGAGTGATGTGTGTGATGCAAATTTGAACAAAGTAGTACAAATTTCAAGTATGGGATTCCTAAACGTAGTGAGCTGAAGGTGTCAAAAATCTTTCATGCAAGGCTACGAAAGTGTTGGAGAATTTGTGGTGGATTCCTTGTTGTATTGAGATGCTATTCTCTATGTAACATTTCTCTTCTATCTTCTTGTATTTCTTTTTGTGGCAGTGAGCCTTGGCTATGATCCTTTTTGGACAGTGTGTCCTATTATGGCAATGACCCCTTGTACCAGTTTTGCAATTACTCATATTGTGAGATAATCATCACCGTGTTTTTTTCCTCATTGGTTTTTTCATGTAAATTTGGTGTTCACTTGTGTATGGTGTTGTTATTTTAATTTCTATTATCTACATTTTATGTTTAATCACATTAATAAAATAGGGGTTTGATGAATGCATGTGGATCTAATTACTATTGAGGGCTTTAATGTTTTAATTTGCTACAACTGATTCACCCTCCCTCTTAGTTTTCTTCAACATATGTATCTCTCTATACACCTAGAGCATGGGTACTTGATCCCTCTGGTGCTAGTGGGCCTAGATCTCCATGCGGTGGTTGGTGGACAGACATATGAGATTAGGATTGGGAGACTAATCTATTGATTGATGTACAAAATCCTCTCAACTCCCCTCTCAACTCCATTATTAGCTCTCTTTGGGTAGTAATCTTCTCATACAAAGTGTCCTCCATTCAACTCACTCCTGCTAGATCATTCATGAGCTATTGCACTCTAGGATGATTAAGATCTATAGGGGAATTGGTCTGCACAACCTTGACCTCCCTCTTGAGCCTCTCAACCTCACTTTGAAGGTTGTCACATAATTTTTTGATACTCTCTACCCTTGTCTCAAAAAGGTCTCACTCAAAGAGGATAGTATGAAGCTTTATCACCCTTTGATCTTGTTGTTCCATCATCATGGATAGCTTAGCTGTCCTCTGCACTAGGTCCACTCGAGTCTCCTCATAAGATGTCCTAAGCCATGCCACTAGCTCAAATAACTTGGCATGCATCTCTATCATCTATTGTTGTCGATAAGCATCTAGGACTAGACCTCGAGTCTAAACCACTAAGACAATCTCCACTAGTGCTCAACCAAAGAAATCATGTCACTCTCATGTGAAAGTTGTAAACATAGAGAAGGAAATGGGTATCAATACTACATCATCATAATAATCATATATAATCATGAATCTGTAAAATATGTATAAATCATAAATCATAGGATACCTAGGTCTCCAACCTACCAATTAGGATCCATAAGTGTGGCCCAATTCCTCGGTGCCCTTGGTGTCCCTATCTATGTAGTTGGTGGGGGTGGAATCCTGGGTTGAGTGCTCACTGGAGGGAGCACTAAGACAACTAGGACTGATACTAAGAAGCCACCCTCTGCTACCTCCTAGGTCTCTCCTCACTAGGTCTCTCCTCATCCTCTTCCTCCTCCTTTGACCCCTACTCTCCCTTCAACCCCTAAGCACTTGGGTCCCCTTTGGTGATGCCCTCAAGAAAGATGTGAGTAGGACCCATTGTCTCCCACCATATCCCAAACCCATTGGTCACTCCAACATCATCGATGTCTAATGCAAGTGACACATCATCATCAATGCTTCCCTCCTCACTTTGTGCCACATCTCTGATGGTTAGGAAAGGGAGGTCTCTAGGTCTTATTATACTCCTGTAAGATTGGATTTATCTTGATATATCCTAGGGAACCAACTATACCTTTCTGTACCATATCATAGTCCATCTCCAATAATACAAAACTATGAAGTGCTTGTTACCTATTTTTCACTCCGAGCTCAAACAGGTAGAGCTGGATGAAGTTCATCTTCAAAAGGTATAGAAAATTCTCATGTTTTGTTGATTAAGTGTTCATTGATCATCATTGAGATCATCTTACATATGAATCATAGTTTTATTGTGCAACACATTTAAAACAAAAAATTGAGAAAATTTGCATAGTAATGCTTTTATTCATTTTGTAAAAAATGTTGAATCCCACACAAGTCGTGGGAGTAACTCTTTTTTTGGATTTTTACAATCAAGTAAAGAGTGCATAAGCAATGGTATGCTATAAAATTGAAAATAATGAAAGCATAGGGTAAAAGATGATTCGTCATTTCCTGGAATGACGAATCATTGACAGTTGAGGTTTTCAGTTGTGATGTCAGCTCTAACTCCATTTCCAGATTCAGCTCCAGTTCCAGCTCCAAAAGCATCTGC
>VDFB02000363.1:46963784-47030087 GCA_007258455.2 Sequoia sempervirens | reverse complement strand
GATTCTTCTTGTTTATTTATCTATTTGATTTTTATTGTTATAAGTATATGATATTAATATTGAATTATGATAGATAGGAGGAGAGTATCAAGTAGGTGTGCATTTTAATTTCATTTATTTTGAAATTAATTGGTAAGGATGATGGTATGTGATAAAAAAAACCATCAACCAACCTTCAAACCCTTAAAGGCACGTTCGGGCTAAATTCAACCCCTGGGTGATTTTGAGGAACTAGACCCCACTACATGTGGCCACTTAGTTGAAGATGACTATCTAGTTTAGATGTATGCTTACTCAAATTGTTGTAATTCACTATATTATAAAGGTAGAGATGTTGTCATCTATGTAATCCTATTTGTTTCCATTAAAATATATCTTAAAACTATTTAAATAATATATTATTGCTAGACAAATTTAACTCCAACAAGTATTACTTAATTATATATTATAAATCATAAGTTTACCTAGCTCGAAACAATCATATCTAAAACTCATTTGACTTATCCTTAATTTTGTGTCCACCCGTTGTTGACATTTTCTCTTCACTATTGTCCCAAGGTACTTTCTCCATTATAGCAAGCTTCCATGGGTACATGTCTACCATTAATAAAATCATTATATCTATTGTGATTCATAGAGGGCGAGGTAAGGTTTAGAAATTGTGGCTTTTTATCTTCTTGTAGCCATAGGTTCACCATTTTTTTTAATTGTTTTGTGTTGCATTTTGTTTTTGTAGTTACCACTAGCCTCGACATTTTGGATGGGTTATGTGGACTTCATACATGCTCAAGGAAAATGTGTCTTTAAAAAAATAGTTAAAAAAGGGTTTGGAATTTCCTAAGGCTTCAACATACTAGACCAAGGCCTTTTCTTGACCTTACTAGGGATATGACCCATTTGTCATTACTTTCTTAAATATGAGAACAACAAAATCTTTTGATAAAATGTTAGTACTATTCAAGCAACAAAATTCAAACAATAGCATGCTTGTACCTACCACATGAATTAAAAATAAAATATGCAAAAGAGATTACACAAAATGGATATCAATAGTAATATCATTAACCCACCAAATGATTGTACATATAGGTGAGAGGGAATAAACCACCACACAAAATAGTGGAGAAGACTAGGTAGTTGACTCCAACTAACTATGACTGGTGGCAACTTAATTTCTTTAAGAATCGTAAGAGGTGGTGAGATGAATCTCACTAATTGGGGCACTAAAGTAGGCTTAACACCATGTGTAAACATCCATGTTCATAATATGTATGAAATAATATATACACTAACATCCATCTTAAGCATAACTCAAGTGGGAATAAAGAAATTGGGCCTTGACAACTAGGCTTGATGAGGTACCCAATTACAATGTGATCTCTCATAAAATGGAGAAAGCAAGAAAATCCAACGGAAAAACTCTGCCCAAAAGAGAGAAAATAAAGTGAAGGGGACTATAAACCCCTTGAAGATGATGTTGCTAAATTAGACCACATTGTTGAGTATGTTTGCCATTGATGTCAAAATGTATGTTTTGGTGATGTGATTTGGATTCATCTTTAGGAGTTGGAATCCACAGAAGAAGTTCAGGTGTTTCTTCATGTTTCATGTGTGCTTATCATGCTCCATACTTCATGGGTTGGACAATGACAATGATCATGTTCATATGCTTTCAGGGTATGATTTGATGTCTTACACGTCAGGTTGTCTTTGTTCATCATGTTCAAAATTTGTGTACGCAAAGATGGTTCATGCTCTTATATCAGCGTATTTCATACTATTGGTTGTGTGTTTAATGTTGAATGATGTGCTAAGTGTTGAGAGGCAATAAATCCAATGTTGGTAGGGTTGTGTTGATTGGGTGATCAAATCTCTATGTTCTTGAATGTTGAAATGCAGAGAAACATGCCAAAGTCATGATCTTAGTTACATGAGTTTGACACATGCTCTTAATAAAGTGTCATTGCTTTGATTAAAGGAACATTTCATTGAAAAAGGTTTAGTGCTTTGCAAAAGACACATGCAGGTGAACTTGCAGAAGAATTTGCTACAGTCTATGAAAGGTGGTTTATGAGATCTCATGCATTAAGGTTTGTAACCTAAAACCCTAAATGATCTCTCTTATGCACTAGGTCCCAATTGTCATAAGACTAATGCATCTTTTTGTTCTAGTACTTTGACAGATGGGAAGGTGTGTCTGTTGTACGTGTATAAAAGAGATTCCCCACCGAAGAGCTGTTTCCACTATGAAATTGTGCGATTGGAAGGCAAATCTACTTTAAATTGTAAATTTTGAAGTCACAGGCAAGCGACCCACTTCTCTTGATCTTTTTCTTCGTGCAGTCATGTCAAGTTTTTGGTATGTTCAATGACTATCGAGTAGTCATGTAAAGCTTTTGTCATGTTCAATGACTACCGAAGAATATCGTGCAAGTGGGTCCAGTTTTTTTCTTCTCCCTCACCTCAACTTTTCACATGGAGTGCAAAAATTCAAATAGACAATTATGGGCATGAGCACTAATGAACAAAAAACAGGTAAGAAGTAATCATTTCTTTATTATTTTATTTTATGAATATAAGATTTTTCTTGTTTATTTATCTATTTGATTTTTATTGTTATAGGTATACGATATTAATATTGAATAGTGATATATAGGGGAGACTATCAAGTAGTTGTGCATCTTAATTTTATCTATCTCCAAATTTTACATGTCAATGATAAACAACTTAAAAATATTAAAATATTTATAACACTTATTTGATTAGTTGATTACTTAAGTCTAAGGTTTCAAGTCATGGTCATCAATTTTGATGTTTCAAATATGTGTAGCCATAAAAGGTGTTGAAAACATAACTTTTTGGAACCACTTACCCATCGTAGTCAATTAGCACATCCCATTGTCGATTTTATTTGCATCAATAATTAATATTTTCTTCTAAAAATAATACGCATAAACACTCAAACTCATAATATAGACTCATAAATATGAAAATTCAATACTATTAAATTATGCATAACATTATTAATTGAATTTTTTTATGAATAGATGTTTGCATTATCATCTTTAAAGAAATAATATTATACATGATCACTAAAAAACAATGGATGGATATGAAATCACACCCCAATAGTCTAATAAAGGCTAACTCCTAAATCACAAATATATAAAAATAAGCCACTAAGTGGCAAGAGTAGTAGTAGAGGGAATTGAATACCTTTTTACTATTCTTATTATTGAAAATCTTAGAATGTTGAAGGGTTGTAGCTCAATTGATTGAGAATAATTGGTGAGGATGATGGTATGTGATAAAAACACCATCAACCACGCTTCAAACCTCCAAAGGCACATTCAGGCTAAGTTCAACACTTGGGTGACTTTGAGGAACTTGACCCCACTACATGTGGCTACTTAGCTGTAGACGACTTTCTGGTTTAGATGTATGCTTACTCAAATTGTTGTAATTCACTATATAAAGGTAGAGATATTGACATCTATGTAATCCTATTTGTTTCCATTAAAATATATATCCTAAAACTATTTAAATAATATATTATTGCTAAAAAATTTAACTCCAATAAGTATTACTAAATTATATATTATCAATAATAAGTTGACTAACCCGAAACAATCATATCTAAAACTTATTTCACTTATCCTTAATTTTGTGTCCACCCATTGTTTACTTTTCCTCTTCACTATTGACCCAAGGTACTCTCTCCACTATAGCAAGCTTCCATGGGTATATGTTGCCATGAATAAAGTCATTATATCTATTGTGATTCATGAAGGGTGATGTAAGGTTTAGAAATTGTGGCTTTTTATCTTCTTATGCCCACCTTCACTATTTTTTTTATTGTTTTGCATGTTGCATTTTGTTTTTGTAGTCACCACTGGCCTCAAAATTTTGGATGGGTTATGTGGATTTCATACATGCTCAAGGAAAACATGCCTTTAAAAAATAGTAAAAAAAAGATTTGGAATTTCCTAAGGCTTCAAGATAGGAGAACAAGCAAGGCCTTTTCTTGACCTTACTAGGGATATGACCCATTTGTCATTACTTTCTTAAATATGAGAACAACAAGATCCTTGGATAAAATCTCAGTACTATTTAAGCATCAAAATTCAAACAATAGCATGCTCGTACCTACCAGATGAATTAAAAATAGAATATGCAAAAGAGATTACACAAAATGGATATCAATAGTAATATCATTAACCCAAATTTAACTGATTGTAGATATAGGTGAGAGCAAATAAAACACCACACAAAATAGTGGAGAAGACTAGGTAGTCGACTCCCACTAACTATGACTGTGGCAACTTAATTTCTTCAAGAATCGTAAGAGGTGGTGAGATGACTCTCACTAATAGGGGCACCAAAGTAGGCTTAACACCATGTGTAAATATCCATGTTCATAATATGTATAAAATAACATATACACTAACACCCATCTTAAGCATATCTTAGGTGGGCATAAAGAAATTGGGCCTTAACAACTAGGCTTGATGAGGTATCGAAGTACAATGTGATCTCTCATAAAATGGAGAAAGGGAGAAAATCCAACGGAAAAACTCTGTCCAAAAGAGAGAAAATAAAGTGAAGGGGACTAGATATCCCCTTGAAGATGATGTTGTTGCTAAATTAGACCACACCCCAGGAAGATCTCATAGATGAATGAAGTTTCTCTTAGTAAAACGGTTTGGTGAAAATATTAGCAACATGCTCTAAAGAGTGACAAAAATTGATGTCAATGAGCTAACCATGAATAATATCTAGAATAAAATGCATGTAAATCTCTGTGTTTGGTCCACTATTGTTGGATTGGATTCTTGTATATCTAGATAATGCTCTAGTTGTCATGATAAATGATTGTGGGTTGCCTAAATGGAATGTCAAACTCAATGAGAATTCTCTGAAGCCAAATAGACTCAATAGTTGTGTTGGAAGCTCCCCTCTACCCTACCTCTATGGATGCTAAAGCAATATCATTTTATTTTTTTAGACCATTTAATAGGACCATAGTCAAGTGAGAAAATGTAACCTACAGTGGACTTTCAATTCTAAGTATCATCAGCCTAATTTGAATTTGTGTATCCAACCAAGTCAACCTTTGTGTCAAATTTGTATTCAATCTCAAATATGATAATACCTTGAAGGTAGTGAAGGATCCTCTTAGCTACTTTCCAATGCAACTCATTAGGCTCCTACGTGAATATCAAAATAATTCCTATTAAATATGAAATATCAAGATTGGTATGAGTTAGAAAGATGGGACTGTGAACACGTTATTTGTACAATGTACCAATGACCAATGGTGTAGTATATTAAACCTCAAGTTTAATTCCAAGTAGAAAGGGAGTCATAGATGGCTTACAATCAAACATGTGAAATTGAGCAAGTAGATCAAGAGTATACTTGGGTTGTGTAGGAGTGATTCTCGATTCAAATTCTGAAATATCAATACCAAGGAAATAATGCAATAAAACCAAGTTTTTCAAGTCAAATATGTCTTGTAAAGCCAACTTCACTGCTGCAATAATGGATGAAGATCTCTCGATGATCAAAAGATTGCCAAAATAAAGAAATAGTATCGGTAGTGAATCATCCTATATTGCAAGAGATAAATTATGATTTGAATGACAGTAAGTGAAAATTGAAGCTAAGAGGAAGGAATCCATCCTAGTGTATGATGCCCAAGGGACCTGTTTAAGGTCATAGAGGGATTTCCTAAGTTTGCAAACTAAGGAAGAATATTAAGCAAACCTTGGTGGTTTTTCTATGTAGCCTTAAGGTCTTCACGAAGAAAATCACTCTTCACATCCATCTAGTGCACATCCCAACCATGGGTTGCAACTATAGAAAGAGTAATTCTTGTTGAAGTCATTTTGGCATCAAGTACCAAGGTATTTGTGTAGTCTATGGTAACAACTTATTAAAAAACACTTGGCAACCAAACGTATGATCTTATTCTTATCAACCAATCCATTTTCAATATAATTGGTCATAATATATCCACCTATCTTACCTTAAGAGGTGAACTCAAGTCCCAAGTGTTATTTTTTTATTAAGGAAGCATATTCCTCATCTATAGCAGTATCCCACTCGGGTATGCCTAATACCTCTTGGAATGTCTATGGGTAAGAGGTTGAAATAAAGAAAGCATGTGGCCCACTTTGATAGTCTGATCATGTACATATTCCATCAATTGTATTCCCTACACAAGTACCTACACTCTAAAGTTCTTGTCTAGCCCAAATAGGGTGAGAATTGGGTGAGTCATGTATTGAAACATCATCATAAAAAACATGTCTAGAAGTGGATGAATATGACTCCCTACCACTATCCTCACTATAAAAATTAAAAGAAGATGATCTTATGAATCAAGAATTTGTTGTGGATGATTTGATTTATCAAAAGAATCATCAAACCCAAGTGAGTCCATAATAGAAGGTGAAATGTCAAGTATAGATTTGATATGACTCTCCTTGAACTTAACACTCCTCTTAATGTACAACTCATGTGTGTTTGGTTGGAGTAGGTGATAACCTTTCACACCATCTAGATAACCTACAAAGATGTAAGGTTTGGATTGTGGTTATATTTCCTTATGATTCTTCTTCAATATAGGTCCCATGGTTGAATATTCAAAGGCCTCAAAGTACTCAAATGATGGTTTCTTATCTTTTTAAGCTTCAAAGAGAGTGATTCCCTTCAAGGATTAGTGAGAAACTCAGTTATGAATGTAGCAAGTTTAGGAGATTTCTTCTACCCAATAATATGGTGTAGGGCACTCAAAGTGTATTATGAAATTAGCCATCTCTTTTGAGGATTTATCCTTACATTCTAGAAAACCATTTTATTGGGGAGTATAAGGAACTAAAATTTGCAAGTCTATCCCATTTGATGTACAAAATTTATCAAATTTGTTGTTGGCATACTCACCCTCATTATCAATTGAAAGATCCTTGATGACTTTTCTTAACTATTTTTTAGTAAGATCCTTGAAGTCTTGAAATTTGTTGAAGACTTCATTTTTTTCAAAATAGATCTATGTGTATAAGCTAAATAATCTAGAAAAGTGAGAACATACATTTCCTTAGTGAAAAATAGATGGGGAAATGCACCTGATACATCATTGTGAACAAGCTCCAAATCTTGTGTAGCCATCCATTATTTTCCTTTGTCAAAATTCTCTTTAGAATGCTTCCACAGGTATAATCCTCATAAAAATCCTTAGATAATCTAAATCTAGGAAACCTTATAACCATATCCTATTGAGTTATTTGCTCAAGGTAGTGCTAGTTAAGGCATGCAATAATTTTCTAACTCCATCTAAATAATTAAGAAATTTTGTAGGAGGAACATCACATGCAAAGTGAGAGAAGGCATGTATAACCTAGATTGGTAATCTTCCCTTCTTAAAGCCAACATATTGTTCTTTGCAACTATCTAATTTCAACTAGGTCTAGAGAAAAATGAAATGCCATGCCCTTCACTATATTATGCTACACTAATAGGATATTAGCTAAAATAAAGAGTACAATTAGAATATTTTTGAATTTTCCATTTTTAACTTTAGCATACCCTCTCCCTACAATTGATGTTGGAGTGTCATCACCAAAAGTGACAGAAGACATACTATAAGTCTCTAAGGAAGAAACTCAACATGTAAGGAACCCATATCATGTGAGGCACTTGAGTCAATCATCCAAGATAAAGTTGTTTATAATGATGAACTGGAAACTAGGGCCTTGTCCTTAGATTTCTCTTTATATTTTTCCTTTAATTTAGTAGATTCTTGAGTTGATGAATTTTTTTTTGATAGATTTAGATGACCCTATGTTGTGTTTCTCAAGAAGATGTGAAAGGTGGTCAATATGCTTCTTCAGACATTTGTGATCATCATGCCCAAGTTTCTTACATTAGGAAAACTTAAATTTTCTTTCTTAGGTTCTCCTTGGTTTGAAGAAGAGTTTGTGCTAGTTTAGGAGGATTTAAATTTCTAATCTTTCTTAATATCTTTTTCCTTTTAAGTGTTTTTCTTCTCTTTATTTTTTGAAGCTTGTTGTTTCCCATTCTCAACAATGAGGGCATGAAGTTTAAATGAATAATTCAATGTGCCCATCTATATTAATGTATTGTACTCCCTAGTTAAGTTGAAAATGATGTTATATAGAGAAGGAATTTTTCATGTGGTTTTGATAACCATTTTTGCATCATAGAAGGTAGATACAAACACACAATAATTAGGACCTAATTTGGAGAGCATATAAAAAATTAGTTGATCCTCTTTTTTCTCCATTCCATATTATTTTAACCACAACCTTAATGATTTGAATTTAGTGAAGTTGTCTAGTGTGTCAAAGGATAGGGGCTCAAAATTATGAACTCATTCTCCAACTCATGAGTTTTCATTTCATCCATCTTCTCTTGAGATTTTTTCTATAGCAATTCAAATTCCATTGGGTGTGTTCAAGGACTTTACATGAAAGAGGAGTTCAAAAGATACATCAATACATAGGAATCCAAAGGCTTGATCACATCTATTAACCCATTTATAAATTTATCTTCTTTCATAGTAGATTATTTCTCAAATCTTATTATAATTGTGTACATCCCTTTGTTATTTAGCACAATTTGTACTTTTATTTTCCATTCATGATAATTAAAGGGTGTTAAATGGGTGTCTATCTTATTTGAATCCATGTTTTGAAGTAATTTTTTTGAGAGAGAAAATGCAAAATTAAAATGTGGAAGGAAATGTAGAAGTGCACATGACACAACATGAAACACCCCCCTTGATTCAATACTGTGAGCACCCCCTAGATTTTGTCACTTTGTAAGTTTAGTGCATAGACATGTCCAAAGGAATTTAAAAATGACACATTATAATTTTAGAGAAATGATGTTTCCAATGGACCAACCATAAAAATATTCACTTCTAAAAAAATAACACTCAATTTTGAATTACTGATCAAAAGTTACAACATTTTTCCTATTTTCCTATGTGGCTTGTTTAATTTGCACTCAAAACATAAAATTATATTTTGAATTGAAATTGGAGAGGGGGTTGAAGTTAATCCCTTAATTTTAGCTAGCTTGGGCTTTAAGCACTCATTCAAATCTATCATATGATAGGGGCTAGCCTCTTTGATGGGTGCTCCTCCCCTTACTAATATAATGGGGGTGTGAATGTTGACCTTAGTAGTTTGAAGACTTTTATTAATAGTATCACCAAGTCCTCTATGCTTACTTTGATTTCTTCCTACATATCTATGTGTAGATTTGTGACCTATGTATAGGTTTGTGGCTTCACCTGACTTCTCAAAAAGAATCAACAAACAGGTTTTCTTCATTGAGCAAGAAGAAAAACTAGTTCATCGATCAAGAGAAAATACAACTTGCTTTGGTTCTATGACTTATACACCCACCATGAGGGGAGAAGGGGAGATTAGACCTTAATACACCTTTTCAAATGACTTGTGCAAGATGTATCAAGTGTGTTAGTTTCATTTGAAATATATTCCTATATGGATTAGGCCTTCACACACCTTCAAAGTGCTACACTTTAGATTTGAGGCTTAATAAAACCTTCCCTCACCATTGTGCTGTAGAAAAATGGCCTCTTGTCATTTTCATGGTCTTTTAGGTCTTGTTTCATCATGTTTTACATGTTTTGTCTTAATTTTATATTGCAACAAGGCTTGAACATGCTTATTTTAGATGCTAATATTAAATACTGAAGTCTTGTGAATGTGTTGTGAAGTGTTGTAAGACATTTCTACATTATTCTAGACTCTATTTAATACAATTCACTTAAAAATCATCATTTGACACATCAACAAGTCCTATTTTAAAGTGTTGTTAAGTCTTGTAATCAAGATTCATGCTTTTCTAGGCATTTCCTCCTTATTTACACTTTTCTTATGTCTTATTAGACCTCCTTATACACTCATATGCTTTATTTAAGTGTATTTTTGAATAATACCCCAACACACAACATTAAATGACACTTAATTCTTGACACTTTAACACACCTCCAAGGAGGGACCCATTCGCCATGGGTAGCGAATGAGTCCACCTTGACATAAAATTCAAAATAATTTCAAATTTCTTTCAGGATTTATTCAATTTTACACTTGATGTTGGCCTGTGATGATGTATTAATGGGTACTAAGACACATGAATTGTATAAATAAGCTAATTTGACCTCATTTTACATCCATCCAAAATCTCCAACCATCCATCAAGTATTCAAGCATTCATTAAAGCATTTATTCAAGTATTTTTGCAATAGATCATTAAGCAATCATTGAAGTATCTTGGAGTAGCCATTGACATTGATTCGAGTCTACATCTTCAAGGGTTTTGTGGTAAGTTGTAGTAAATTTATGTTATTCATTTATCCTTTTCCTTGCATTTCAATTATTTTCATTGGGTTTAAGTACCAAAGTGGGGTTTGACCAAGGCAAACGCCTATTTGCTAACCCTTTAACATGTTTCCCCTTTTTGCATGTGTTATTTTGCAGATTTAACAGGTCTAAAAGGTGTTGAAAAGTGGAATCAAGTCAGTTGATCTCTTCAAGACATTACATCATCTTTTCTTGTCTTTTGAGTGCTTTCTGTCTATTTTCTACAGAATTTGACCTCGACAACCTGACATTCAAGATTTGACAAATCTAATGTTGCAGAGTTGCTAACTGCACTTTCTAAAATCCAAGATTGGACTGATTCACCACCCTTGGCGAATGAGTCCACCTTGACATCAAAAATCAAGATTTTGTCAAATCTAGGATCCCGATAGACAAAAACTAGTTTTTGATAGTTTTCACCTGTAGGTGGACTGATTCACCACCCTTGGAGAATGAGTCCCATAGTGATTTTTTTGTGATCTTAATGTACCTTCCATACACTTCAACAACTTCAATTCCAGTCCAGGTGCACTCAAATTCAACCCTGTACTTTCTATTTTGCATTATTTCTTCAATTTTCATGTTGTTTGCATATCACAGTGTGTTTTCCAAAATTGCATAAATCTTAGTTTTGCATTCATTTAGTTTAGTTTCAAATCATAAATTGCATTTAGTTAGGATCATTTAGGCACTACATCACTACACATCTCATAATTGAATGAACTTGTGAGCTTTTTGGCCTCAATCTCTCTCCTTTTAAGTGAAAAACCTTGAAAGTGTTAGAGGGATCCTTGAGTGCCCAAAACACCTGGTTCATTTTGGTGAATCTGAATTTTGAGCACTTTGCACTTTCTATTTTCATTAGTCTTGCATCTTAAATTTCACTTTGCATTGCAATTCAATTAGGGTATTGATTTGTTTTCGCATTTTAGAAGTTCTTTTGTTTGCATTAGTAAAAGATCACTTAGATTCTCAATATTGCATGTCATATAAACTAAAAAATTAAAAAAATTTACATTCTGTATTATTCATTGCATTCTGATTTTGCATTACATTCATCTAAAATTCTTGAAAATCACAAAAATTTTGCATAGTTGGACTCATTCTTCACCTAGGGTGAATCAGTCCTTTTCTGGTTTTTCAGCATTTGTTTTCTATATTTTTTGTAATCTTTCCTACATTCTATTTTTTGCAATTTTCATTTTGTTACAGTTAGCAGTAGTTTGAACAGTTATTAAGCATTTACATACTTTAGATTGTCTTGCATCTGAGTCACTTTTCCCCTCCGTAGTACTTGTATGAGTGTTTGGTATTCCATTGATAATACTTTGGTAAGAAGAAGTTCTAGACTCATGGCCTCTCATGATAGCACTTTCGTTGTGGACCTTGGGATCTCACGAGCTCTTACTCCTAGTATGGACAATGGAGGATTAGGCACTGACAATACTACTATGCCTTCACCCTTTCACCAAATCCAAGATGAAACTCAAAACAATTCTCAAGATAGGATTAACATTCATAAAGAATTTGCACACTGACAATATGACTTGACTCTTGAGAATGTGTCTAAAATTGCAATACCCGCCATTGATAACCTTCATCGATTACTTGAACATGATGATGGTTTGACCGTCCTCAAAAAGATTGCTGAGATTTGTAATAAACATGCTCCTCCTAATAATCAATCTGCAATCCCTCCTAGTAATGAAGGAGGATCCCAAGTTCCCCCCCTTCAACCATTACATCTATTCCAACCTATACCCCACCACAAGTCACTACTACTTTACAACAGGTTAGTTATGTGACTTCTTCTTTCATAGTTCCATCTAGAATTCCTTCACTTGTGGCATCCCAAATCCCTTCAACCACCTTCATACCTCCTACTATTCCTTTCACTTCACCTACCATTCCTTATACTCCATCACCTTTTCCCTTCCATCACAACCTACATACCATGATCCTGTTATTACCCAACTCCTTAACATAGTATCATCCATGCAACATCCAATTTATTCCATTAGCCAAGGTCAATCCGCTCCTATTACATATCATGTCTGTAGTAGTCCATGAGAATATTTTAGAGACAAAATCTTCATACATACAGATTCTTCTTCCTACCGATTCCTATTTGAAATGGTAAGCATTATTGCGTTTGTACTTGGTTTATCTTCTTCCTAATGGGAGAAACATTGTTTGTAGGCATTGGGCTATGTTTTGTCTTCAGCTACTCACCATTTTGGTAAGATATTATACATTATGTGGGGGGGGGATATATAGTCTCCATATTTCCCTCTTACGAGGGGGGGTCACTGATTGTATTTACATGTTGGATGTAATTCTTTGGGGGTATTATTGAGTCCTCAAAACATCATCCTTATTTGTATCTTTTACCTCTTTTAGAGAGGAGTTTTTCCCCACTGGGTTTTCTCCTTTTCTCCTATTATTTTGCTACTTTACCTTATGCATCATTATGCCTATTTTTTTAATGATTCGTGTCTAACCATATTGATTTTACATTTCGGCTCAATTGTATCCTATTTTTTATGCATCTTTATGCCTATATTCCTCATGTTTACATATTTTTCAACATTTAGATCACACGCTTATGATCTACATACCTTATCTTATATATCATTTTTTATAATCCATTGTCATATTACACTCCTATAGGTATCCTATTAGAATGGGGGGAGTCATCTCTTCCTCATTTCACATTGGGCTACCATTTCCATATCATTTTCTAGAATCAAGGGAATCATGCCTTCCTTCATGTTATTTGTGGTTTCATTACCTTGCATTGTTCCTAGAGCTACCTCTTTGGATTACAAGGACAACCTACTTTACCCACTCTATCGTTTATTATTTCTCCATCACCTTCAATTTTTCCACATGATGTATGCATCCATTCCAATGATTGAGATTTCAAGTAGTGGTAGATTCACACAAAGAGAAATCATTGTGTCTAGATAAATATTATCACATGATGTGGAAAAGATTGATATGCCATGTGGTAACACATCAAATCGCTTTCCATACAGGTAGAATTTTGTAATCCTACTCATTTCATAATTTTCAATTTCTTAGACAACTAAGCAAGTTTGTATGTTGTGCCTATTTCAATTGCAAGATGTAAGCTACCCATTGCCTCAAGGGCATCACGAGATAGGTAATATCATAGCATGCTAGTTAATGAAGGGGCATTTAATATTTAGAAAATAGAGAAAAATATCTCTAGGTATTAGGGGTAGAGAAGGTAGTTTTATTAATATTTTTTCCTAAGTAGCTGGGGTAATACAATGGAAGAAGTTGGGTATTGAGCCGAAGAGATAAGAAGTTGGATGAATAAAAATAGAAATTTAATTTTAGTAATATTTACTTTTGGCTTTCATGAGGGCACATAGAGGATTTTTTAATGTTATTTATGAAGGGATTAGAAAAGGATTTATTTATTCCTCAATGGGTTGAATGATTAAGGCATTTGTATGTCATAGAGGAGACATATGTTTAATCCAAGAAAAGGATTTAGTATGTACATCTTATAGGATAATATATAAGGAAAACAAGATAATAATCTCCTTGTGGACCTCTCTTAAGAGAGTCTCATACATCAAATTAGTGTCCCACTTGCCATTGACGAGAATAAATAGTCTTTTTTATATATGTTAAAATATATATTTTAATTTGTTTCTATCAAAATATTATGGCACTTAATAGATACCCTATTTAAAGGATAGCAATATGATAGCACTAAATATGGTTTTTCAATTTTAATGGGTAGATATGAGATGGTTGAGCAATTGTATTTCCAATTTATTGCAATTTACCTATGCATTTAATTTTATTTGACTCTCAATCCAAAAATGTAAAATAAGTTAAGAATGGCCCCATATTCACATCAACTAGTTACCCTTGAAATTTTGACTTATATTTTTATTAGTAATAGTGACTAATGTAAAATTATTATGATATAAAAATATGTTTAATTTATTTTATTTTCATAATCTCCAATTAGAATTCATTCAAGACTTCACATTTAGAGCTAGTTGTGACGATAGTAAAAATGAAATGTTTAGTTGCACATATGAGTATATATAAATATGGATCTCAAAAATGTCATTAAAAATAGGTACCTAAGATATGTGGTTGAAAAGGGGATATTTTAATTAGAAAGGTGTATTAGGAGTGGGTATAAAAAATTCAAGATGTAATGCTAAAAAGAAAATTAGAGGTATTATTTAAGATTTCATGATCAAAGGTGATATAGAATAATTTCACTAAGTGAATCCTCCAAGCTCATTACACATATTTTATTTGTCTTATAGGTCCTCATAGAGTGTGCATGCCAAGGGTCCTATGAACACCCAAAAACATCTATCAAGGCCCATTACTTTATATTGAATCAATATCATTTATATGTCTTAAGTATTTATATTCATGCATGTTTTTGAGTGCTCATTTACTTTGAGATACATTTTTAATATGAACACCTCAAAGACAAGGCAAAATGCAATGGTACAATTTGCATAGCCATGACATTTTCCATTTAGTTTTATACCTATTTTGAGAGAATGTCTTAAGACAAACACATGAAAAAAGGCACAATCTTGTGTAAAGTTGGGCTCATTCCTTAATCCTTCACCTATTTGTATTTAAACAATTATCATGCATTTGACCTTATTTTATCCATCTATACACATTATACCATGTGTATTTAACATTTATTACAAGTTCCCATATCATAACATACATTCCCCGTGCATCAAAATTACCATTTCTCTTATCCTAGGTCAATCTTACGAGCGCAAGATCGATCCCACACCCATGAAACTAACTCTTGTAATTTAAAAATTCAAATCCAAAATTTGCCAATTCCTACCTATTCCATTCACCCATAAGTTGACTTTGTACACTTTTAGTGTGATTAGTGTTATGCATATTATCTCACAATCTTTCGGAAGCATGATCATAAAGTTGATCTCTCCAAGGGCTTAACCTAAGAGAACTTGTATCTGGTGATTAGTCATCCTCCTTAAGGTATTTCTAAATGTTGTTAGCTCTCACCATTAAACAATCAATCATTGTATAACTTCCAAATGATAGTTTGTATATTGTAGTCCTCATTGAGATTCATGTGCACCCACTAATTGTTCCATGCATGCAATCATTTGGCCCATTTTCTCCTTCAACGATCTTGTCACTATGAAACCTTGAGCTCACCAATAAATTCTAAACAAAAAGCAACCTCTTATGCCTCATTTTGTTTCATAAGTGTGTACTATATTAATTCTCATTATTTATGCATTGTTAATCTTCCAATGAACCATTTGCACTAGAGTGCAACATTAATAGGTTATGTGATCTTGGCTATCAACTCCTTGACCCATTATTCATACTTCCTAATTGACTCTCCTAATTTTTTCTTCAACTCTTTTTGTGTGGCTAAGTTTATGTGTTTAAGTTTTGGATACTCAAAAATTCTATAAGAATTTCTATTTGATTTCATCCTAATTAATCGTGAGACCATCCAGGTCATATTTGGTGTATTAATCCTACACACATCCTCCAAGAGTGATAGAAAGAAACTAATCTTTCATGCATCATCAATGATAGTCTTAGCACAAGAAGCTATTCTTTAATCCTTCTAGTGACATGGGGAATTTTCTTCCTATTGGTAATCCAAATTATACCCTATAGTTTTAGCAAATGCACCTCATAATCTAACCTTGACAAACAAAGTTGGTTTAGACAAATAAGGTGGAACTCATGATCAAGCTACATGTAGTTTGGGCTAAACAAGAGTGAGCAACTCTTTTATACTTTTGTCTCTATTAGGATGGGAAAAGTGTCCCTACAATTTTTTACAAGATACCTAAAGAGAAATGAAGATAGTATGGTCATATAGATTAGTCATATCCTATACATAAGGATATCCCAAAGACTGTCATTAAATATCCTTTAAGCTAGCATATTGATCTTGTAGACCACAAATCTCTAAACAAGAAATTAATATCAAGTTACAATACAACTAAAGATGGAAAACTAGGTTGATATTCTTAAATTATAATATTATTTATATTCACTTACTCATGTATAAGTTCTGAAGATCCAAAACATGCATGTCTCCAAAGATAGGTATTAAATGCAATATTTAAAAAAAATGGCATATTTAAGTAATAATAAGTGTATGCATACTAGTAGGACATAGCTTACAATAATTTATAAAGAATCAAGGATGCATTCATTATAAAACATGAACAGTGCCTTAATCTATTAGTGACATAATGAAGACCTAAAGAAATTAGCAAACACGACTATACTTTGTGCCCAAGAGCTAAATATGAATCAACCAAGAGTAGAAAATAAGAATTGCATATAAGATCCCATCAATCTAGTGTTAATTTCACTTGAATGAAATTCTAAGAGTCAAATTTTTTCATTTAATAACATTATTTAACTATCTATAAATGAACAAAGAATCCTCTAGACAATTAATGATTTTTTTTTATATCTACTTGAATAGAAGAATAAACAAAAGTTGTATAAACTAGCACATGTATAGTCTTAGAGATGAATATAAGACCCTCTAAAATTCTCTAGTAATTATGGAGACATTAATATCATGAAGAGGACAACTACTTATAGAAATCATCTCCAAATTAAGAAAACAATGAATTACACAAGACTTTAGACTTGAACTACACCATTTGACATAGGAGATTACTCAAAATTGAGGACACCACACAAATTTGGCCAAAATATTTCACCTCTTAAGAGAGAACATGTATTTAAAACCAATAGTTTTACCCCTAGACCTCCTACACAATTGACACATGTTCCAATTTACACAATTGCACTTGAGCATTAAATCCACCTTAAACCATATAGCATAATGAAGTCTCACATGGGAACTTTAACACTTGGAGGACCTAATTTATAATGACATCTATACCTCATACACTAAAAGATGTTCCTTTGGATCAAATTCTCTACAAAAGGGGGGAAATCATCCTCAAATCTTTATAGATATATGCATGTTGAGACCTAACTCCATCACCAGGTCTAATTCAAATAAATAGTTGGAAGATAACCAATATTCGAAGAAGTTAATTTGCTTCTCAGTTTCCATAAATAATAGGGTCATTGCTTACTATGCATTAGCTCCCATAACTACCATCTCCATAATTAACAACTCAAGCACTAAATCATGATTGCCTCTACAAATATTCCCCATGGCACCACAACACCCATAATTCTCACCGCAAAATTGTTCATCAACTAGGTAATTAGTATTTTTTCTAGCAATCATGTAAATGAAATGTTTTCCTTAAAATACTTCCATACTCTACTGCTTTTTGTTTGAATATATCAAGAACTTGCCCTATTGGCTTAACAACTTTGAACGTCATGTTTGATCAACAATGTTTTTTTTTTTTTTTTTTTTCTGGTATTCCTAGAGACCTGATAGGATAAAAGTAAACTAGTCACATGACTTAGCCATGTTGTATGGATAAGTATACATTAAGAGGTGTTCACTAAATATCCCTTAGGTTGACTTCTTGGTCTTTTAGATCATAGATTTATAAACAAGTATACTACTATTAGGTTAAAACGTAGTTACACATGTAAAGTCCTATCTATATTCCCAACTATTAAACCCTTTACAATTTCATACTTTAGATGCAACCTAAGAACCTATAATGTTAACAAAGCTTCAAAGGATGTGCAAGAAGTCATGTATAGGATCTCAAAATACTTGGCAAAGGTAAGGATTTTCAAACAAATACAAGATATCAAAGTAAGGGGCATATATTTCTTGCTCAAATCACTAAACAATATAGGCTATACATACATATATTTGTATACGTGGATGTGCACATGTATCCATATACTAGACATACATGCGTGTGTAATATATATTGATCTATGGACAGAGCATAGATCAATCTAAACTATTAAATGTTTTAATAGTTTTTTTTTTTACTAGATGTTTTGACTATCATGTATTTATTTAATCATGGTGTGTCTTTTTTAATAGAGTGTTTCTAGCTAGATCAATAGCTTTTCATTAACCTTTTGACTTTATATTATAACTTGTTTTGTTCACTATTAAATAAGATTAAACAATAGGTGGCCCCAAGCATCTTTATTTTAATTGTTGTAATGGTTAACTAAAAATACTTGAATAACTTTAACCAATAACAATTTGACAAAACATTTTAACTAATTTCAACAAATTGATATTTTACTTATATTTAACTTAAAGATAACTTCTAATTTAAATGTCTACTTTTAACATATAATCCATATAAATACAAAAATAGTTTATCTCTATAAATTTAACTGTTTTATTGAATTTTTTTTTTATAAAAGCACTCCATAAAACCCTATTCTTAAATAATGGCTAGGCTGAATGTAAACATAGATGTCACCAAGTATAGAAAAGCAAGCAGAGAGAAAGGTCTGTACTTACCCTCCAGTTATATCCATGGACCACCCTGAGCGAGAACAGATCTCTTTAAGGGCATCCTTCCATCCTTCCATTTGTTAATCTCTTCTCTTAGGTATCGAACTGAATGCCCATAAGATTTTAGACATGGACAGATATGTTGAAGGCCATACTTCCACCACTCAATCTCTTCTCTTTGGCATTGGTCTGAATGGCTATAATGTTTTTCAAATGCTTGTTTGTACGGACTGGAGTTTCCTTGAGGGTATCTAACGTGAGTTGGATCCACATCATAGAAGAGGGGAATGATCTTGGTGTTCACCTCGGGTTTCAACATACCGGCAGCCTCCCTAAGACACCATGTTGAGTCTGAATAGCCTTTTGAAAATATAGGAATGCATATGGCACTGCTCTCGATCGCTCTTTCCAAGCTTAGCCCAATTATTTCTCCCTTTTCCAATTTATGGCTGTCTAAAAAGACATGTAGTCCGGCAGCAGTGAGAGCTTCATAGAGATGATCAACCAAATTCTTTCTTACATCTTCTCCCCTAAAACTCATAAACACGTGATATTCCTTACCACCATGGAAAGGAATTTTGGTTGAGGAAGGAATGTATTCTTTCATCCCGAACTCTTCCATTTTGAGAGTTGCAACTGAAAAGAATGGCAGAGAGAATACAAAACTTGAACTCTGGTGCAAAGAGATACAAGAGATAACCTCACTGAAGCTTTGGCTCGATATAAGAAATACAAGAGATAAGACCACAATCACAACTTTTTCCAATACTAAGTTGTAATGTCCCCTTTTTCATGAGCAATGGATTTTGGAGAAATTAGCCTATTCCTGATCCTTGTAGGCTAATGGGACTTGATAAGAGAATCATTTGACAAAAACCCAGTTGATTGGTTGGCTTGTTTCGTGATTCAGTCTACATATGGAGGTGTTCTAATGATTTCTTGATATGTTTCTATTTTTAGAAACCTCATATTATAAAGTAATGTTATGTTTGCACTTTATATTATGAATAATTATTTTATTATAAAGTGCAAAATAATAAAATAATATTCCTTCTAGAAGGTGACTTGGGAAAGTTCTAGAAGGAGGCTGACCTATTGAGGAAAAAGAATAAATAGGCATTGAGGGCTCATTGTCTATCATCCAGATTTGTTGTTGTTTGATGTTTGATGGTTGTGGAGCCTAGGGTTTCTACAGTTGTCTTTGGCCATTGAGAACGAAAACTCTCAATTGGTGAGCAATTTTGAGGGTGTGAAATATCACTTGAATTATTGTAGCTGGGAGAAAGTTACTTCAAACTTTCTATTTGAGCTCCATTGTAAAAACTTAGTGGCCTTTGGCCAAGTTTTTGTATGCCTTGATTTGGAGCATTGTTGGAGACATTTTGGAGTTCATAGTCTTCATCTATTTTGCATTGAGGAGGTTGATTGCATTCATTTAGTTATTTCCAGAATTCTGATATAATATTTTCAGTCATATAAGTCTGCATATTGGAGTGACGATTTTGCATATCATATTCAGATTTTTGCTTGTATGGCCTCATTCGTGCATTATTTCTTTGTGGGTATTTGAGCATTCATCTTGGGAGAGCTTGGCAATTGTTTTGGAGTATTTTGGAGTAGTTATCAGGTTGCTGGTAAATAATTTCAGTGGTCTAATATACTACAGCAAGGGCACTATTGGCAAGACATTTTGTTCATATCTCATCATTGAAGTATCCTATGGTTCTGGGCATTGTTGCATTTTAATCCTTGGTCCTACCAATCATTTCAAGTGCCAAGAGGTGGAGTTTAATTGCTGCATTTATTTATCTAAAGTATTGCCAGGCAAGAACATGGGCGGCAGCATAGGTGGCTCGATTTGGTTTCATGAGGTCTTCATCTTTTGAGATAATACTTGCTTCATCATTGAAGGCTCAAGACAACTTCAAGCTACAGGTTCCTTGAAGATTTCATGCTATTTACATGTCATATAGATGCATTTTATAGAGCTGTTGTAGATGTTTATTTCGGTATTAGACTTGATTATAAAATCAATATTGTCATTGCATTTTTTCATCATTTTATCCTTGTAATTCAAGTTGTTATAATCAACATCTTTAAATCTTTGGAGTTGCATTGTAAATCACAAATATCAGCTACTGCTGTAGGTAGACATTGTAATCAGACTTTGGCATTTTGTAGTTGACTCATGAATGTAAGCCAAGAGTCTTAGCATTTTCATTATCAGCATTGTAGAAGGGATTGCATTTCAATAAGATATCATCTTTGGGAAGTCTTACATGGTTGTAATGTTCATTTGAATGTGATATGATTATATATGCCAATTATTTGACAAAATGTCAATGGCTGTAGATGTTCTTATCAACATATAGGTTGCATACCAACTGTTTGTTAAAATTAACAGTTGGCTATAGGTGCATGTTTTGCATTTAGAAATCATATAGAAGCATTGTAAATGATGAAATTAAGTCATTGATGCATCTAGGGTATAGTTTATGCATTGTAGTTTTGATTTCCAAGCGTTTAGAGTATTTTAATATCATCTTCAAACATTTATATCAAACTGATAACTCAAACCAACACGCTGGAAGTTTGCATGTGAATTGTTTGACAAAATTCTTTGAACCTTCCATCAGAAGTTTACAATCAGATTTTCGCAGGGTCATTACATAAATGGGACAGATTGACAGCTTTAACCAGGTCAGCTGTAACTCGACACAAGAGATAATCCCACTGTCACAGCTGTTTCGAATTTACGCTGTAACTCGACACAAGAGATAATCCCACTGTCACAGCTGTTTCCAATATCAAAATTGACAGATTGGAACGCGCCTCTGCTGTACGTGTGTACAAGAGCTACCCACTCAACAGCTGTTTCCACTATAAAAATGTGTGATTGTAAGGCAACTCTACTTTCTAAATTGTAAATTTCGAAGTCACTGCAAGCGACCCACTTGTACTGATCTTTTTCCAATACTAAGTGGGACAGATTGACCGCTTTAACCAGGTCAAGCTGTACGTCTATACAAGAGATTTTCACTTTACAGCTGTTTCGAATTTAAGCGGTAGCTCGACACAAGAGATAATCCCACTGTCACAGCTGTTTCCAATATCAAAATTGACAGATTGGAACGTGCCTCTGCTGTACGTGTGTACAAGAGTTACCCACTCAACAGCTGTTTCCACTATGAAAATGTGTGATTGTAAGGCAATTCTACTTTCTAAATTGTAAATTTCCAAGTCACTGCAAGCGACCCACTTGTACTGATCTTTTTCCTCGTCCAGTCATGTCAAGTTTTGGGGTATGTTCAATGACTGCCAACCAGTCATGTGAAGCTTTTGTCATGTTCAATGACTGCCTACGAAAATTGCGTGAGTCACGGCAAGTGGGTACACATTTATTAATTTTTTCTTCTCCCTCACGTCAACTTTCTAAAATATTCTTTTCCGTATTTTTTCTTATTTTACATTTTCCATTTTACATGGGGTGCAAAATTCAAATAGACAATTATGAGTCACCTATAGGCACTAGTACTCAGCAAGAAACACGCAAGAAGTAACAATTTCTTATAAGATTTATTTATTTGTCTATTTGATTTTTATTATTATATTTTACGCCGAAGGCGTATCCAATTTGAAAGACATCAACCTAAATTTTGCCATCCACATTTGACCTCTTTCCACAACAGCTAGCCAAGGATTGAAATGGAATGAGCCATCGATCATCTTTTGCTCATAAAAAGCAGAACACCTACATTTATGCCACATTCAATCCACCGCCTTCATGGTGCATTGAATCCACTTGCAACTGTACGCCCGCCGGCGCTGGGTAAAGGTCATAACTCTCCTTTACTTCCTGGTGCTGTGGAAAGAACAACAATTCATTTGAAATTGATGAACCGATGCATCAGATGCGTAGAGTCACAGGGCAACAAATCCACGCTTATCTTTACATTTGGACTACTCTTCACCCACACTTTGTATACAGTGTTGTCGCCGCCCACGTTGCTCGCCATCCTCCTCTTCACCTAAGCACACTAATTTTGTGTATTAAAAAACTTTATTTTTAGAGCAAGTTAGGTGGCTTTTTTTAGGGGAAAAAAAGGAGAAGAGCTAGAGGGGTTAGGGAGAAGAGGGTGGCGCTCTGGTTTTGAGGAGGAGCAGAAAACAAAAAGGAGAGGATACCTGAGATGGGGTGGGAGATTTAGGAATGCATGAGTGTAGCATGAGGAGTTTTGGTGCATGAGCGAACTATGGGGAAAAGGCACTTTAGTTTTTTATGCTTGTGCAAGTTTAGTAGGTAATCCCCTGTTCTTATATTAATCTTTGTGTCTCCAAAGAAAACCTTTGTTCTTGTTGTATGTTTTGTTTTTATTCTCTTTCCGAGGCAAGAAAGCAAGTTTTGTAATATCTTTCAGATTGGTGTTATTTTCGGCCTGTAAATGCAAACCACTACCCTGCTTAAATAGTTATTAGATTTAATTTCACCTGGGCATTACTAATGCAAATGGGAGTAGGAGCTAGATGCTTTTGGTTTTATTTTTGTGTATTGGTATGAATATAAATGAGTGCAACAACAGTTTTGAAAGTCGTGAGAAATCCAGTCAGAAGCAAAATAATATCATAACTTTATATATTATGATTAAATTAAATAATATAAATTTTAAAATATAAACTAATAAATCAAACCAGAAAGTGGCCCAATGTAATCTCCCTTTACCAAATCCTTCCAAAGAACTGAACAAAAAATTCAACAAGGCTGGACCTGATGCAGGATCATGACAGGGAGACCCTCAACAGAGTCAAATTGATGATTAATTCAAGTCTGTTAAAATTTATCACACCGCTTATTAGCTCCAAACAGTCCATGTTTCAACATCTTCAATCTGAAGACAGGTACTGTTGCTGATTAGTCTAGCCAAGCAAATCCAATGATCTGCACAAATCTGATTTTTAGTTTCAGTAGTTAAGGCATGAATGAGTAAAGATCAAAATTACCAGACTTTACCCATCATATTGGTAGAAGATCCCACCCCATAACATATTCTGAAGTAGACCAAACCTTATTATATTGGTTATTGCCAATTATTATACTTGCAGGTTCCTTGGTAGACATTTACACAAAATGCCACAAAGAAATGCAATGGAATGATTGCAAGTTCCTTGGTAGTACATGGAAACCCTAATTGTATCCTTTTTATTAGCATGTTGTTTACAATTAACCTATTCTTAGGATATTCCTCTACAAAAGACCTAATTTTCAATATGTTGTTGTAGACAAAACCTTGTTTCGGCAGTCTCTCTCCCTAGATAAGCATTAAGAATGTCAATGCAAGAACACCTCTCCTTTAGCATACTACGAATGAAAATGGAGCATAGCTCTATAATGAAGGCGAATACTGAAATCAGTGAGGAAACATGGAGGGCAATTTTCATGACTTTTATATGGTTGCTACCTCTAAAGATCTATCGCTACATGTCAATCTCGACCAACAAAGATTTATAGCTACATGTTAATGCAAGATATGGATATTTTTACTTTCCTTTTCTCTTTATTAAGCTCATTACGGCTATAGGGTTTATCTTGGATTTGTGATCTATCACACTCTTTTTTTGAAGTTTTTAAAATTTTAAAGCTCATTATGATTAGGACTTATCTTGCATTTATGATCTATCACACTCTGCTCTAAGGCGTTCTCGACTTCCGGTCATTCATATTTTTGTTTTTAGGAACTTATTAGTTTTCAAGATTATAAAAATTTATTTCCAAGTGTTTAAGGCTTCCATTTGTTTTCATTTTTGTTTTCTGTTCAAAATGGAAGTAGAATTCTACAAATTATTTTGGTAATTTAATTTGGGGCTTTAATAAGAGGATTTTATTTCTGTAATCTCTATCTCATAGCATGGGATGTGAATGTAGTTACTATGGTAAACCAAGATTCAATGGTCTATTTTTGGATTAGCAAATGTGAACCAACCTTGATAGATCTTCTTCGAGATGGAACTGCAAGAGGCAAAAGCAATGCAGCGAATTCCCTATTTCATCTATCAGTTTTTCATGGAAATGATTTACAGGTATTAGCAGCTGGGGCAGTTCCTTTGCTGGTTAATCTTCCAACAAATGAAATACCAGGTCTTGTAGATGACGCTCTCTCTGTTCTTGCTCTGCTTTCCAAACAATTTAAGGGTTTAATTGCAATTAGTGAAGCCTCTGCAAGACCTCTACTTATCAGTCTTCTTATATCAGGTTCTTCCTCACCCAAATCCAAGGAGAGTTCAATTGCTATCTTATTAGCACTATGCTGCCATACAGGAGCTGAAATTGTAAATATGTTGTTGAGACTGCCATCACCAATGCCTTCTCTATATAGTCTTCGCATTTCTGGCACTCTTCAAGCCACAAAGAAAGCCACTTCACTGCATAGAATCCTTCACAATTGGGAACCTTCCCAACTCCTTAAAACATTCTCGCCTCTTAGAATCAAAATCCAGTTGCTTCGATGACGTAGCCATTGAAGTTCTTTCACTTGATCAAAATGGTAGAGTTGTTTTCCGATTCATTCTATTAGCGATGCACATTCTTTAAATTTGTTTGGTTCCTGCCTATTTGTCCTACACTATATTCTTTGGTCATCAAGGATCAACATAAAATGTAGACAAATCTGTCCTAAGGCAGAGATCTGTCTTGTAAACTATATATTCTGCATAAAAAGCTATAGCAAATGATCATACATTAAAATGGATGGATTATAAATCCAAAGTGTAAAAATCCAGCTCTGTAATTTTTAGTCAATACTTTTGTTTTTTGAATTGGATAAGTATGATTAATGTATGTACCAATGGCTATATTCATGATTTTTCTATTGAATGAACTAAATATTGAAGACAAGATATGAACAGAGTATCAAGTTGAATTTGATCTTTTTTGTTTCCAATTCTATAAGCATTGATGAAAATCTTCCTTTATTTTGGGCATTGCCTTTAAGATTAAATTCACTAGTAAGCTTGAGGGTGTGGAAGATGCAGAGAAGTGGGAGCATTTGTTAGTGGAGTGTCATCCAATTTCTTCATGCCTGATAATGTTTCACATCCCTGATAATGTTTCACATCCCTATCGACCAGAGGCTCATCAAGGAAGAACATTTTCAGGCTAACTCAATATACATATATTCCGATGGCTAAGGGGTTTGAGTGAGTTTTGGGCCTCACTCATCCAATAGATGGGTTTGTGATCCAAAGTTAACCTTGAGTGGGAGGGAGGCATACAGGTCTTTTCTTCTGTTCACTGAATGCTAACATTTCAATATTATGTAAATTAGGTGGTGTTTTTGTAGTCTATCAAATTATATAATTATGTGTGGGAATTTTTGTGTAGTTTCAAGTCAATCTTTATTGACTGATATTATGTATGTTCAAATCTAGATGATTTGTGCTCAAGTAGATAATGAAGACCAAGTTTTAGAGCTAAGTTTAGATTCAAAGCATATACAGAATACAGTCATTGTACTAATATATCGATGGCCATCTCTTGAGAATCCAATGTGTAGACCTCAATAGAAGGAAATATATGCTTTGTATCCCATATATCAAACATGAAGGTTCAAAGAGCTTCAAGTTCTCTACATTGAAAACTGAATACATAGGCATATGAGAAGGCAGTTAATGCCCCTAAATGTTGTCATGCTGCTCTATATTGAATAGATCATATTGTATCGATTTGAGCTCATCCCTTATCCAACCTTGTTTGAGTACGATCATACCATCTCACCAACTTAGAAATGATATTCTCTTTAATGCTTTTGAATAATAATAAAGAGATACATAATAATAAAGAGATAAATAATAGTTAATACATAAAATTTGAAGAAAATATACCTGTTTAGATATGTACACCAATTATGTAACAAAATTCAATTAAAGTCTTTACATTCATTTTAAATTAATTTGAAAAAAGTATATACTAATATTATTCTATAATAAAAAATTTAAAAAATTAATACTAATATTAAAATCATTTTCAAAATAACCTATCAATTGTCATTAATACTAATACTAATTGTCGAAGGGCTTTGAAAGCCTTCAAGCAAATGCAGTTGGCACTTTTGAAGCCAACTCCACAAACTTTGCTAGCACCTTCTAGTGGGGGAAAAACGAGCTTTGGAACAAGGCATGCACATCCAAAAGAGCATAAACAAATAGTGGACACTAGTGCAAAATGTAAAAGCATACGCAAGGGACAAAATGCCTCAAAAATTGTGGTCATCACTCTACAAGTATGTCTATGATTATTGTATTATTAAAACAAGTTAATAACAAATACCTCATCAAAGCAACAAATTACTACAAGTTGTATTTACTTTCATGATCATTGCTTTCCTAAGAAATGCTTTGATATAATTATTTTCTAATTTTGCTAGATAATAATTCTTCTAGTACACGCATATCAACGTACCATTGAACTATAATTTAACATACTAAAAATTATGAACATTTCATCTCATTACAAAAGAAGGGCCCATTTCTACGATCACAAAACTCTATTAGTATCATGTTAAAATGTACAATACAACATAGCTTACCACTAAAAATTCTTTGGGAAAATTAATTCTATGTTATATGCTATCCATCATACTACATATCAACCTACATTGAGGTCCTTATCAATGCATTGACTAGAAAGAACTTCACCCATCGTTTTGGGGAAAAAGTAATGAAGCTAAGTTGTAACATGCAATCTACACTACTAGGAGTCAAACCCACATTGTCAACTTGAATCTAATGGGTGGCATTTGTCAACTCAAAGTGATTAAATTATGTGGGAGCAAATTTTTTAGTAGAATTCACTAAAGATGTGTTGTCATGACTTTCTATGATCATAGACTATGCACAAAATGGATTTGTTGAAAAGTCCTTGGAAACTTTCAAACAAATGCAATCAATATGTATAAAGTCAGTCTCAAAAACCTTTTCCTACCTTTTCCTTAATTTTGCTTGAATAGGAGCTCTATAATAGAGTATCTATCACAACATAATGGAAGGGGATTTTTGGGGATTTTTGGGCATTCTATCAAGCAAATGCAATTGGCATGTATAAAGTTATTCTCAATAAACTTTGCCTACCTTCTCCTTATTTTTGCTTGAATAGGAGCTCTATAATAGGGTATGGCATCTATCGCAACATATTTGAAGCTAACATTTCTCCATTGAGACCTTTGTTGCACAAAAAAAATCATTGCTAAATGGCCTACCAATTGACCTTGTGTATTGCAAAATGTATGAAAAAAATAGATCACTTTTTTTTCCTAATTGACCTTCCACACCTCTTCATATAAAATAGATCTATACCATTTTATTCAATTGCATACATTGTTATAATTGCAATTAAGCATTCCTTGGAAACAATGGACTCTCACCATTGTATATATCCTAATTTTACATTTTTATATCAAATAAATTGAAGTTCCCTTTCATTTGCATACTACTTCCATTTTAGTTTATCTATGTGTTGTTTTTATAAGTTATATACACATTTATCTATTTCAACCAATATGTCTACACAAAATGAAATATGAAAACTACTCGTTTGCATTTTATTTATTTCATGTGTTGCTTTTTTTAGATTAAATAAACAATTTTCTATTTCAAAAACTCTAATACAACCATATAATTGTTCAGCATACCCCATTGCACACCTAAAGTGCAATTGCTAGTTATATGATATTTACATCAAAGGCGTGTCCTATATGAACTTTTCAAGTTCATTTTGCCATTAAACGGTACAAAACCAAGAATAGGGCTTGGTTGACATTAAAACAAATCTCAACCGTCTATCATTTTGCTGTGTTTTTATGCTTTCTCACCCCTTTTCACACCTTCACAGATTAAATAAATCAACAACGCATAGTTTTTGAAAACCATCCTGACCGTTTGTTGACGTTCGTTTCCATTAGGTTTTTACCACCGTTTTTCTACTTTTTACATTCACCGCATTAATGCGGTTCTATGGATTAGGTAGTAAATGCATAGAAAATTTGAGGTAAATTGGAATACACACTCTCACAGCTCATACAGTTTAATTATTTAATGGTTTTTTATAAACTTTTTATTTATTTTTATCGTTATGAAGTTTTGTGAGTCACGCAAGAACTCTGGAATGCTATTTGAATTGATCTAATTGTTTCCACCAATAATCTGTTGCAAACGAACTAATCAAACATAGCTTTTTAACCACATGTTATGCATCTGTTGGTTTGATAAATATAAAGAAGCAATAGGGTAAATTAATAAAATCTTATCACAGATAAATTATATAAATCATAAATATAATAATATTATATTTATATTTATAATATATGTTATATAATTAATAACTAATATATTATATTCTATTATTTATAGATTATTTATTATATTTATATTTATATTATATATTATATTGTATAATATATAAATTGATGAAATATATGTATATATGTTATATTTAATATGGTTCTAGGAAAATTCACTCTCAGCAATTTACTGCGGGAAAATTACAATTCACTGCAGAAAAATTCACTACCATCATAGATTCACCTCAAGGAAAATTCACCACCAATAATTCACTACTGCGGGAAAATTCATCCCATTAAAAGTTTGCCATTAATTTTCGGCGGGGTGAATTGGAGGTGGTGAATTTTCCTTGAGGTGAATTAATCATGAGGGTGAATTTTCCTATAGTGAATTTGTAGATGCCATTTAATATAATGTAAATTTATTTTCACAATAATAGTATAATTATATTTACTATTATATATTATATTTAATATTAAATTTTTTAAATATAAATAAATATAATTATACTTAATATAAAATTATTATAATAAATAGTTGATTGTTGGTGGTGAATTGCTCACAGTGAATTTGTTGGATGCCATTTAATATAATGTAAATTTATTTTCAAAATAATAGTATAATTATATTTGCTATTATATATTATATTTAATATTAATTTTAAAAAAATATAAATAAATATAATTATACATAATATAAAATTATTATAATAAATAGTTAATATATTTAAATATATTATACAATAAAATTATTATATATATAAAAAAGAAAGCAATAGAGAAGAGGGAAAAGAAAGAGAGAGAGATGGTGAGACAATTTTAATTATAATTTTGAAGCTAAATTTGTTGTTTAAATTAAATATATTTATTTATTATTATATATGTTATTTTAAATGTATTTATTAATGTTGAATTTTCTTTATTTATTAGTAATGATAGTGAGTATATATATAGTGTGTGTGAGAGAGAGATCTCCATAGATACATGTCATCTTTGGATTGTTGGCACAAAACACTTGGTCAAAAACTAGATTATCTTTTCTCTCTCTTTGAGCTCTTTCTCTCTATATATCTCTCACTATATCTCTATATCTCTATATTTATCTTTATCTCTATCTCTATGTTTATTTCTCTCTATATCTCTCTCTCATTCACACACACACTCCCTATCTCTTTATCTATCTCTCTACCTCTTCCCTAGCTCTCTCTCTCTCCCTCTCCCTCTCTCTATTACTTGTCCCTCTCACCTCCTTTATCTCTCAATCTTCCCCCCTCCATCTTTATCTTTCCATCTCTCCCTATCACTCTCTATCTATCTCTCTCACATTCACTCCATCTCTCTTACTCTATATATCCCTCTCTACCCCTCTCTATATATCACTTCCTATAACATTTTCTAAATGGCGTACCAATTGGCTTCATGTATTACACAAATGTATAAAAAAATAGACCAAATTTTTCCCTAATTGACCTTCCACAACTCTTCGGCGTACCCATTGCACACACAAGTTGCAATTGCTAGTAATATTGAATAGTGATATCTAGGGAGATCTTCAAGTAATTGTACACCTTAATTTCATCTTAAAATCTTATATGTCAATGTTAAACAACTCTAAAACATTTATAGTATTTTTTGGACTAGTTGACTACTTAAATCCAAGACTTCAAGTCATCGTCATCAATTTTGTTATTTCAAATTCGTGTAGTCATACAAAGTGTTGAAAACATCACTTTTTGAACCACTTACCCATCATAGTCAATTAGCACATCCCATTGTTGATTTTATTTGCACCAATAATTAACATTTTCTCCTAAAAATAATATGCATAAACACTCAAACTCATAATATAGACTCCTAAATATGAAAAGTTGATCTATTAAATTATATAACATAGCATTATTAATTGATTTTTTTATTATGAATAGATGGCTGCATTATCATCTATAAAGAAATAATATTACACATAATCACAAAAAAATGATGGGTGGATATGAAATTGCACCCCAATAGTCCAAACGAGATTAACTTGTAAATCAAAAAATATATAAAAATAAAGCACTAAGTGGTAAGAGCATTAGTAGAGGGAATTGAATACTTTTTGACTATTTATATAATAAAAATATCCTAAAATGTTAAAGGGTTGTAGCTCAATTGGTTGAGCATAATTGGTGAGGATGATAGTTTGTGATTAAAAAAAACCCATCAACCAAGCTTCAAACCCCCAGAGGCACGTTCGGGCAAAGTTCAACACCTGGGTGAATTTGAGGAACTAGACCCCACTACATGTGGCTACTTAACTGAAGACGACTTTCTGGTTTAGACGTATGCTTACTCAAATTGTTGCAATTCACTATATAAAGGTAGAGATGTTGACATCTATGTAATCCTACTCGTTTCCATAAATATTTATATCCTAAAGCTATTTAAATAATATGTTATTGCTAAACAAATTTAACTCCAACAAGTATTACTAAATTATATATTATTAATAATGAATTTATCTAACCCTAAACAATCATGTCTAAAACTCATTTGACTTATCCTTTATTTCGTGTCCATCCATTTGTTTACTTTTGCTCTTCACTATTGCCCTAGTAAGGTACTTTCTCCACTATAGCAAGCTTCCACGGGTACATGTCTACCATGAATAAAATTATATCTATTGTGATCCATCAAGGGCAAGGTAAGGTTTAGAAATTGTGGCTTTTATCTTCTTGTGGCCACCTTCACTAATTATTATTATTATATTGTGTTGCCTTTCATTTTTGTAGTCACCACTAGCCTCAACATTTTGGATGGGCTATGTGGGCTTCATACATGCTCAGGGAAAATGTTTCTTTACTTATAGTAAAAATAAGGTTTAAAATTTCCTAAGGCTTCGTGATACTAGACCAAGTAAGTTCTTTTTTCGACCTTACCAGGGCTATGACCCATTTGTCATTACTTTCTTATATATGAGAACAATAAGATCTTTGGACAAAATTTCAATACTAGTCAAGCAACGAAATTCAAACAATAGCATACTCCTATCTACTAGATGAAGTAAAAAATAAAATATGCAAAATAGATTACACAAAAATGGATATCAATAGTACAATATCATTAACCCACAAAATGATTGTACATATAGATGAGAGCGAAGATGATGGAGAAAATGGTGGCTCCCAAGACCCCCAAGAACAGTTGCTAGACCTAAATATCATCCACGAGAGAGAAAATGGCAAGAATAGCTTGCTATGACAATGAATGCAATATTACAAGATTGAATATGTAATGTACATATGATGACTTGCTTGTAAAGGCAAGTTGTGAGATAGGATTAGAAAAGATCTTGACAGGTGTATTAATCCTATACAATGAGACAACTACCTCAATAATATTGAATAACCTATGTACCAAACATTAAATAAAAGCTAAAATAGATAAGATCTTATCTAGACAACTAAGAATTCTAGAAAACACACCTAGAACCTAAGTAAACTTAACATGTAAATAGGACCCACTAATTAACTAACACCTATTTACACCAACATGAGAAACCACCACACAAAGTGTGGAGAAGACTAGGTAGTCAAATCCCATTGACTATGGTTGGTGGCAACTTAATTAATTCAAGATTCATAATAGGTGGCGAGTTAACTCTCACTAATTGGGGCACCTAAGTAGGTTTAACACCATGTGGAAATATCCATGTTTATAATATGTATGAAATAATACATACACTAAGACCCCCTTTAAGCATACCTTAGGTAGGCATAAAGAAACCGGGCCTCGACAACTAGGCTTGATGAGGTAACCATGTATAATGTAACCTCTCATAAAATTGATAAAGGAAGAAAACCTAGTGGAAAAAATTCCCCTCAAAAGAGAGAAGATAAAGCGAAGGGGACTTTAAAGCCCCTTGAAGATGATGTTGCTAAAGTAGATCACACCTTGAGAAGATCTCGCAGATGAATGAAGTTGCTCTTAATAAATGGTTTGGTGAAAATATCAACAACTTGCTCTAAAGAGTGACAAAAAATCAAGTCAATTAGATAACCATTAATAAGATCTAGAATATGATGCATGTGAATCTCTATGTGTTTGGTCCACTATTGTTGGATTGAATTCTTGCATATATAGATAATGCTCTAGTTGTTTGGATAAATGATTATGGGTTGCCTAAATGGAATGTCAAACTCAGCAAAAATTCTTTGAAGCCAAATAGCCTCAAGAGTTATGTTGACAACTCCCCTCTATTCTTCCTCTATGGATGGTAAAGAAATAGTATTTTATTATTTTGTAGACCAACTAATAGGACCATAGTCATGTGAGAAACTGTAACCTAAAGTAAACTTGCAATTCCAAGTATCATTGACCTAATTTGAATTTTTGCATCCAACCAAGTCAACCTTTGTGTCAATTTTGTAGTGAATCTCAAATATGAGAGTACCTTGAAGGTGGTGAAGGATCCTCTTAGCTACTTTCTAATGTAACTAATGAGGCTCCTGTGTGAATCTCAAAACCATGCCTACTGCATATGAAATATCAAGCTTGGTATGAGTTAGATAGATGAGATTGCCAATAAATTATTGATACAAGGTGGAATTGAGATCAATGGTGTAGTATAGTCAACCTCAAGTTTAATTCCAAAAAGAAAGGGAGTCATAGATGACTTACAATCAAAACATGTGAAATTGAGCAAGTAGATCAAGAGTATTCTCAGGTTGTTTAAGAGTGATTCTTGAGTCAAATTTTGAAATATCAATTCCAATGAAATAAAGTAATAAACCCCAAGTTTTTCATGTCAAATATTTCTTGTAAAGATGAATTTACTACTACAATAATGGATGAAGAGCTCTCGATGATCAAAATATTGTCAAAATAAAGATCTAGTATTGACAACGAATCATCCTATTGCAAGAAATATAAATTGTGATTTGAATGACACTAAGTGAAACTTGAAGCTAATAGGAAGGAATCCATCCTAGTGTACTAAGCTTGAGAGACCTGTTTGAGGTCATGGAGGGATCTCCTAAGTCTGCAAAATAAGGATGAATATTGAGCAAACCTTGGTCATTATTCTATGTAGAACTCCTCCTTAAGGTCTCCATGAAGAAAATCACTCTTCACATCTGTATAGTGCATAGCCCAACCATGGGTTGCAATTATAGCAAGAGTGATTCTAGTTGAAGTCATTTTGGCCACGAGTGAAAAGGTATTCATGTAGTTTATGGCAACAACTTGTGAAAAACCCTTGGCAACCAAATATAGTGTATAATTATCAACCAAGCTAGTTGCAATAAACTTGGTTTGATATATCCACACTCCTTACCTTAGGAGGTGAATTCAAGTCTCGAGTGTGATTTTTATTAAGGAATCATATTCCTCATGCATAGCACTATCTCACTTAGGTATGCCTAATACCTCTTAGAGTGTCCATGTATAAGAGGTTAAAACAAATAAATCATGTGGCCCACTTTGATAGTATGATTTTGTACATATTCCATCAATTGGATTCCCTACCCAAGTACCTACACTCTAAAGTGCTTGTCTAGCCTAAAGAGGGTGAGAAGTAGGTGACTCATGTACATTGAAATATCATCCTAAAAAACATGTCTTAAGTGGATGAAAATGACTCCCCACCACTATCCGCACTAACACAAGTAAAAGAAAATGATTATGACTTAGGAACTCATTGTGGATGGTTTGATTCATCAAAAAGAATCATCAAATCCAAGTGAGTTCATAGTATAAGGATAAATTTCAAGTATAGAGTCGATAGAACTCTCCTTGAAATTAACACTCCTCTTAATGTACACCTCATGTGTGGTTGGGTGGAGTAGGCGATAACATTTCACACTACGTAGATAACCTACAAAGATGCAAGGTTTGGATTGTGGTTCTATTGCCTTGTGATTCTACTTTGGTATACATCGCATGGTTGAATATTTGAAGGCCTCAAAGTACTCTTATGATGGTTTCTTATCATTTTAATTTTCAAAGAGAGTGATTCCCTTCAAAGATTTGTGAGAAACTCGGTTATGAATGTAGCAAGTTTAGGTGATTGATTCTACCCAATACTATGATGTAAGGCCCTTGGAGTGTATTATGTAATTAGCCAACTCTTTTGAGGATTTGTTCTCACATTTTAGAACACAATTTTATTTGGGAGTATAAGGAACTACGCTTTGCATGTCTATCCCCTTTGATGAAAAAAATTTCTCAAAATTGTTTTTGATGTATACTTAACCTCATTATCAATCCAAAGATCCTTGATGACTTTTCTTAACTGATTTTTAGTAAGATCCTTGAAGGCTTGAAATTTTTTGAAGACCTCACTTTTTTCAAAGGAAGTAGATCCACGTGTATTAAGAGAATTCATCTATGAAAGTGAGAACATACCTTTCATTAGTGAAAAATAGATGGGGAAATGCCCCCGATACATCATCGTGAACAAGCTCCAAAACTTGTGTAGCCATTCATGATTTTCCTTTGTCAAAATTCTCTTTAGAATGGTTCCCAAGGGTATAACCCTCATAAAAACCCTTAGATAATCTAACTCTAAGAAACCCTATGACCATATACTATTGACTTAGTTGCTCAAGGTAGTGCTAGTTAAGGAATACAATAATTTACTAACTCCATCTAAATGAGTAAGTGCAATGTTGTAGGAGAAACATCATGTGCAAAGTGAGAGAAAGTTTATAACCTAACTTGGTGATTTTCCCTTCTCAAAGCTAACAAATTGTTGTTTGCAACTATCTAGTATCAACTAGGTTTTGGAAAAAAATGAACTATCATGCCCTTCACTATATTCTGATACACTAATAGGATATTAGCTAAAAAAGAAAGTATAATTAGAGTATTTTTAAATGTTCTATATTCAACTTTAGCATGCCCTCTCCCTATAATTGATGTTGGAGTGTCATCACCCAAGGTGATAAAATACATACTATAAGGATCTAAGGAAGAAACTCAACATGTAAGGAGCTCATATGATGTGAGGCACTTGAGTCAATGATCCAAGATAATTTGTTATTTATGATGATGCAATGGTAGTTGGGGCCTTGTCCCTAGAGTTCTCTTTACCTTTTTCTTGTTGGGAAAATGTGTCTCTTGACTTTGAAATTACATAAGGTTTATTGTTTATAAGTAAGCATGGGGGGTATAGGGAGCATACCCCCTTGCGGGGTTGTCCCCTTAGTGAGGGGTTCGCAGGTTGCACACCTTGGCAGGGGTTCGGGGGAAGCACCCTCAAAAGCCACATTTTATGTATATTTTATTATTTTATATATGGACCCTTCATCATTAGGTCTCAAATCTGATGGTAGATATTTTTTGGCCTGTCTTGCCCTAGTTCAGGAAACCCTATTTTATGAGGGTGTTCTTTTATGGCTAGGTAGTGTGATGTATTCTAAGGTTCTAATAGTAGTCATGTTGCCTATGGATCTCTAGTTGGTGATACTCCTATGAGAAGCTTTCTCTACAAGTATATTATAATCTTTGTGATTTCTAAACAATGATATCAAGTGACTTTTGGAGTGTGTGGTTTTTCTATCGAAAGGGTTTTCCCCACATAAATCATTGTGTGTGTGGTATGCATGATATTTATGTTTGTTTATGTTTAAGTTTTTGTAACTTTTGTAAAGATTTGTAAAGATTTGTATTATCCTCCTCTCAAGATTAGTGTAGGAAGTTGTTCTGTTGTCTTAGCTTCCTTACAAGTAGTATGAAAGCCTAATCACCTTTGGTCTCAGTTGTGGGTTGTTGGGTTTTTTGAACTAATCCAAATTTGAGTGGGAGCTTGTGTAGAAGATACTTTGTGGTCATGTTGTAGGAATTTTCAGATGGCAAGTTCATTAGAGAGAATAGAGGCAAATAATTTTTTTGAAAATAATTTTGAAACATGTGGAAGCTAAATATGGAGGATTTTTTGATAGATCAAGATTTGTGGGAATGTTGTTGATGAGAATTTTTCAAGGCCTATAGATCCTACTTTGGCTACTCAATATGATGTTATGGGTTGTAAAGCCAGGGTTCTAATTAGATTATGCTTGGTAGAATCTATTTCAATCAATTTCTATGAAGAGACCTCTGCATAAAAACTATGGAAGAAACTTGGTGAGATGTATCAAACCAAATTTTTAGTGAACAAGTTTTTCTTGAAGATGAAATTATATTGCTTGAGAATGGAAGAGGGTGGGTAAATTACATACCACCTAGAAGCATTCAATATGTTGGTGGCTCAATTGGCATCAGTTGGTGTCAAAATGGACGAGGGGGAGAAATTTTAGATCTTGTTTTGTTCTTTGCCTGATTCGTGGGATTATCTTGTTATGCCTATTGGGAGTACTTATCTTATCTTGAAGACTAAAGATGTGGTGGGTTCTTTGATTTTTGAAGAGATAAGGAGGAAGGTATTCATTAGTGCTAAGGAGGCCCTAAATGTTTGTGGAAGACCTAAGGAAAAAGAAAATAAGAATGAAAGTGTGATACATACAAGTCCAAGGGGAGATCTAAATCTCCTAGAAAGTCCAAAGTTATTTGTTGGAACTGTGGTAAGCCTAAAAATATTCATAAGGACTATAAAGAAGAAAAGAAGAAGAAAAAAAAGAGATTTGATTCTAATTTTGAGTCCAAGAAGGAAGATGGTGATGCATTCATTGCATATTTGTCAACTCGTGTAGGTAATAATGATGCATGGTTAATTGACTCAAGTGCATCTTTCCATATAACCTCTAATGGAGATTGGTTTTTTGAATTTGAATAATTTAATGGAGGTAAGGTGTAATTGGGTGATTATTCTTGAACTTAAATATTGTTGGTCATGGTAAAGTTAGAATCATATTTCTTGATGATATAATAAAAAGGATTAATGGTGTGTTGCATATCCATGGATTAGCATGACCTTTTTTATTTGTGAGCAAACTAATAGATGTAGGTGTGCAAGTAGTATTTTTTGATGTAGGATGCATGGTGGTTAGAGGTGATATGGCGATTGCTAGATGTGTCAGATATGGTACTTCGTATAAGTTAGATGCATGCACTATTGAGCGCAATAGTACTTCTGTGAAAATCAAGTCTATGGAAGAGGTGAGGGTTTCATCTTCAGTCGATGGTCATGGCATTTGGGTACCCCAGGGTACTCTTTCTTCTAAATGAAAGTTACTTGTAGAAAAAATTGTTATGACACCAAAGACTTGACCACATTGGAGAAAAGGGTCTAAGGACCTTGAAAAATAAAAACCTTATTGAAGGGTCATCTGATTGTAATCTTGAATTTTATTTTTTTGAGCATTGTATTTATGGAAAACAAAACTATGTTTAGTTTTACTTGAGTTCTCATAAAACTTGTGGTGTATTGGATCTTATTCATTATGATGGGTTTGCTCTTGTAGATGTTCTTTCAATTGTAAAATTCACATACTATGTTGCATTTATTACTGATTATAGTAGAAGGAAATGGGTATACTTTATAAAGAGTTTAAATATGAAGTTTTTGGTTGATTTTGATAGATTCTATAAAGATTGTGGTATTCATAGACAAAATAAAAATCTATATTATCCAAAACAAATGGAGTTGTAGAAATAATGAATAGGACACTACTGGAGAAGGCTAGGACTATGTTGAGTGGTGCTAGTCTAGAAAAAATGTTTTGGGATAAAGCTATTGCTACTGCTTGTTACTTGATTAATAAGTCTCCTACATCAGCTCTTGTTGATAAGATTCCTATAGAGGCATGGTCAAGTCATAATCCTTCATCAAGATATCTTAGAGTTTTGGTTGCAAGGCATATGCACATGTACCAAAGGAGAAGCAAACAAAGTTGGAGAACAAGGTTGTAAAATGTATCTTCATCAGATACAATTATGGTGTGAAAGGATACAAGCTTTGGGATCATGTTGTACATACAATATATTGTAGAAGTATTCTTTTTAGAGAAAATAAACCTTCTTTTGTTACATTGTATCCCGAACAAAGTAAACAAGAGGATGTGATTCAATTTCCTTCTACACTTGAGGAATTTGAATCGAGGCCCATGGATAGACAAGTTGAGGAGAGCTCATATAGCTCTAAATATTTATAAGAGGAGGAAGAACCTCCAACTTAGCTTGTTTCTAGGTTTACAAGGAATAGAAAATCACCTAAAAAGGTATTCACCTAATGATTGGAGATGTGTTTTTGCTTTGAATACTAACATTGATGAACCCAGATCGATAGAATAGGTATTAGGTGTGAATGGTGCAAAATCTTGGAAGATCTATATGGATGAAGAAATGATAGCTTTTAAAAAGAATGATACATGGGATCTTGTACCATTGCATGAAGGAAGAAAACCTATTGGTTGCAAATGGGTTTTCAAGAAAAAGATTGGCTCAGATGGAGGTGCTGAGAAGTACAAAGCAAGGTTGGTTGTGAAAGGTTACTCTCAAGTTGAGGGTGTTGATTATGGTGACATATTTTTTTCTATTGCAAAAATGGCATCCATTCTTTTTTTTCTTTTTATTACTATTACTTATGATTTAGACATTGAGAAAATGGATGTGAAAATTTATTTCCTTCATGGTGACTAAGAGGATGATATTTATATGACACAAACAAAGCACTACGTGGTGAAAGGTAAAAGCAAATTGGTTAGCAAATTGAAGAATTCCTTGTATGGCCTAAAAGAAAGTCCTTGGATATGGTACCATAAATTTGATACATATTTGTTGAGTTTTGGATTTGAGCATTCTAAATTAGATCATTGTGTTTATTATAAAACTGATGGTGATTATTTCTTATATTGTGTATTATATGTTGATGATATTACTATTTATTAGCAAAGGGAAGGGTATGATTTTAGAACTAAAATATCAACTTGCAACTAAATTTAAAATGAAAGATCTTGGAATAGATAGACACATTCTTGGGACGGGAATTAGAAAAGATAGAGTAAACAAAAAGCTATGGCTTGGCCAAAGTATGTCAATTCAATTTTACATGGGTTTGATATACATGATTGTAGACCATTGTGTGTCCCTTTTTTAGTTGGAATAAAGTTATCTATTTTAGATTGTCTAGCATCCCCATCAAAGATGGAAGACATGAGAAAAGCACCTTCCTAGTGTGTAGTTGGAAGTTTGATGTATGTTATGGTTTGTACTAGACTAGGCATTGCCCAAGTAGTGGGAGTTCTTTTCATGTATATGTCTAATCCTAGTATAGTTTATTAGGATGCAATTAAAAGAGTCTTCAAATATTTGCATGGTACCTTAGAGTATTCCTTATGTTATCATTGTAATTTGATTGAAGACAAGATTTGCATTGATATTCATAGTTATGTAGATTTAGAATGGGTAGGTGATGTTGATAGAAGACAATCCACCAGTGCTTATGTGTTTACTTTATTTGGTGGTGCAATTAGTTGGATGAGTAAGTGATGGGATGTGGTTGCTTTATCGACTACTAAAGCTTAGTATATGGTACCTATGCATGCTTGTAAAGAAGCCATTTGGCTTAAGAGGTTGTGTTCAGATATTGGAATAAAATAAGGTGCAGTGACAATTTATTGTGATAGTCATAGTACAATATGTCTAGCTAAGAACTAGACATATCATGCCAGGACCAAACACATTGATGCACAGTATCATTTTGTTAGAGATATAGTCAAATATGGCATGGTGAGGTTGGTTAAGGTAGAGACTTTGTTGAATGTTTTTGATTATTTAACTATGCCTATGAGCAAAGTAAATGGTGTTCAAAGTCTATGGGCCTTTCGGCCCCTAGCAATTATGAGATGATGTTTATACTCCCTCTAGTTGCTCTTGCAAGGTATTTGACAAGTGAGATATTTTTTGGGAAAATGTATCTCAACCTTGCAATTACATAAGGTTTATTATTGATAGGTAAGCACAGGGGGTGCGGGGGCATACCCCCCTTGTGGGGTCTAGGGGTTTATCCTCTCAACGAGGGGTTCAGGGAATGTGTTCCCTAGTAGGGGTTTAGGGGAAGCGCCCCCGAAAAGCCACATTTTATGTATATTTTATTATTATAAATATCGATTGTTCATTATTATGTCTCATATATGACAATAGATATTTTGTTAGCTTGAATTTCCATAGAAGGTAACCATATTTTATAAGGGCATTGTATTATGGCTAGGTAGTGTGATGTATTCTAAGACTCTAATAGTGGTCGTGTTATCTCTAGATCTCTGGTTGGTGATACTCTTGTGAGAATCTTGCTTTGAAAGTATATTGTAATCTTTGGGATGTTGCCATGTTTATCTCCTTATACATTGTGAGATTATTAATTGATGTTGAGTTTAGGAGATGTTATTGGGCTTATTCCCTTGGTTATGGGATTTGATTTTGTTTAATCTTCCTTTGGTTTGAGATGCATTCATCTTCTTTATCGTTAGATGTGGATAGTGCTATTATCTTTGTGGTTTTATGGAGGAGATCATACTTATCACATAATATCTTTTAGAGGTGTGTGTAGAAGTACATGCTATAGGTTTTAATTTGCATGTTCTCTCTTTGGTCTTGTTCTACTTCTTGGATGTGCCTATTCACATGACATTTGATTTGAGGTATTGAGTGGAGCTATGGTGATCACTATGTTTGTGGTGATGTGTTGTTAATTATTATTTGGTGACAACATGGAGGTTCCTTTATCTATTTCCTTTGTTGTGTGTGAAGAACTTAGGAGAGCTATGGAGAGTTGTGAGACTTGTATTGAAACACTTTGGTTTGCATCATTTTCATATATTTTTAGACGTTATTTGGTACTACATGATGTTGGTTGCACTCATATGTGTTTCTATTGGTGGATATTTTAATGCCTTTATCATTTCTATATTTGACATTACCATATGCAATGGGAGTTCCTAGATTGCATGTTCATTATATGACAGGTTTGGCACTTGGAGCTTGTGATTGTATGTTATGGGTTGTATATGCTGATGGAATGTGGTTCACTTGTTATGATTTATATATCTTTTAGGTATGGATAGTTGGATGTGTTAGTATTTTTTGGGGATGCTATTTTTATCTATGGTGATTATATCTTGATAGCAATTGATACATACTTGTTAACTTTGGATTGAGTTTTTGTGTATTGAGATATTGGTTGGACACAAAACTTATGCTTCTTTGTGACAAATAGTGTGGAATATCTTTGGATGGATTCTTACCTTTTTGCATTGGCATGATGGAGGATAAGATAATTCATGCTTGAGATGGTAGTCACCTTGATTCTTGTTGTAGGTATTTTTATGGAGCTCATGGAGCATTTTGATTCCTTGATGATTTATGTAGCTATGGGGATTAATACCTTGTTCATTTTTGAGTTTACTTGTTTACCCCTCATGCAATGTATACATGTAAGATAATGTTAGGAAAAGGTGTGTTGTCCATCTTGCGTAATGTTATAATGCAATATTTATTTATTATGTGGTGGACCTAGGGAGTCTAGGGATGCATGCATCACACGGGATAACATTCTTGGGGATAATTTATGTGTTGTATGTAGCACTGGATTAAATATTTAAAATGGGTTTGCACATGGGAAAAATATTTAATGGTTGGAAAACTTAGTACCGAGAATTAAATGTGGGGGTTAATGGTTTTGTAAGCTCATGCCATTAGTCACATGGTTTTATGTAGTACCACTTGGTAATTTTGTGTGAGCTTTTTTCTATAAAAGCAAACACATGGGTAGTTGTCCAAGGTTGACTTGTTGGCTATTTTGGCTAAGGGTGTTGAGAGCATCTCTTGTTGCCATTTGTGAGGATTGAAGCATGGAATGGGATGTGTGGTGTCATGCTTGTTCACATGGAGTGCTTGATGTTTCAAAAGTGTTCATGGAGGACTTTTAAGATGTATTATAATATTTATTATTGAATAATAGATGAGTGATGGATGCTTTTGGAGGCTAGTTTTTGGGTAAGTGCACAAAGTTGAGTCCACAAAACGTGGAAACTTTTGCCTTAGCCAAAAAATTGAAATCAACTTTGATAAAATGGGATCCCGATTTTAATAAACGGGATCCCAATTTTTGAAAATCGGGATCTCGTTCAGCTTTGGGATCCCGAGCCTAAACAAGAAATAGGATCCCGCTTTTAAAAAATTGGGATCCCGTTTCCCATAGGATCCCGAACCAATGAAAAAGGAATGAGATCCCGATTACTACGAAACGAGATCCCGATTTGTAGAAATTGGGATCCCATTTTATATTGTTATTTATTTATTTTAAAACAAACATAATTCATTACACAACGGATGGGATCCCAAGTACTGGTGATAGCGACCCCCATAAACAGCTATAGGTACCCGCCCACACCCCGTCTTTTTGCATTTTTCTATTTTTAATTGAAATTGTGAAGAAAATAAGTGAATTTAGCATTTTTTTTAATTTATTTCATGTTTTGAGCATTTTTTTAATTGTTATAGTAGAAATGAATAATTGTAAAAATAGACAAAAAAATGCAATGAAACCTAAAAGTTTTTTAATAAAAATGAACCTTGAATTGTGTTTTACAAACAAAATTTAACTTTTGAAACCTAAATTGTTTGATTAAACCAAAAAAGAATTTGAAACCCTAATTGAAACAAAACAAAAAAATTGCATTTAGGAACCCTAATCAAGCTTTTTGAACCCCTAATTCAAATCAAACAAAAAATTGAATTTGAAACCCTAGTTTGAATTGAAACAAAAAAATTGCATTAAAAACCCTAATTGCTTAGAAATTGAAACCTAAATTGAATTGGAACAAATTTTTTTGTTAAAACCCTAAATTGAAATCGAACAAATCATTTTGATTTTGAAAACTAGGTAATTTCGAGCTCAAAAAAATTTGTTTGCATTGCTTAAATGTTTTAAATTTTATTTGGATTGTATGGAGAAAACAATATGTTAAACTTTACTTTCAATGTTAAATTATAATTAGATTGTATAATACATGTTAAAGAATAGTTAAAATTCATAAAGTTTATCTTGATGTTTGTTTTCAAATTTAGCCCAATTTCAGAATCTACTAACGCATAATTGATTCCACTTGGCACTAACTTGTAAGTCTATGCCATATACTACCCAAACTTCATCCTAAGTTTGCTAAACCCTAGACCCTAAACTATAAAATCTAAACCCTTAACACTAAAGCATTCGAATTTTGTCTTAGGACCTTAAAATGAAATTTGGTTGCCTTAAAAAACCCTTTGTTGTCACCATTTAGTAGAGCTTTTTGTAATGTTTTCACTTATTTGAACACATAATATAAAACCTTTTGGTTTCTACAAGTTTATGAAGAGTGGATGATCACTCTCTATGACACTTAGACATGATCATTAGGGATCTAAATCATTGGAAGAAAACTTTATTCTATTATATCCACAAGATAGGAGAGCCCGAGTGAGAGTGCTATGGGTAAAGTTTCTTTCATTGGACATACCTAAAATTATGTAGGTTCAATGTCAAGAATGGGCCTATTTGGTAGATTTATGAAATCTATTATGAATATCTAGAATGCCATAAAAGTATAATTATAGCAATTCCAATTGGAAACACTTGGGTATATATCATATGAAATTTAAATCTAGTAAGTTGTCTATTATATAGGAGAGTTGATAATACATGGAAAGAGGTTTGTATGGGAATATGTGTATTAAGAAACACATACCATAACCTCTATAGGATCTTTAAGATGTGATCCTAGATAATAATCCACCCATCCTCAATCATAAAGATTCTTTAGCAATTAAGAGAGATTCAATAACCATAAAATTACCTATATTTTGATACTATATAGATTTATGTGGAAGGATAGAAATGCATCAATAAGGAGACCAAGATGGAACCATTTAACACCTAGAAGGTACACCTATTACATGGGAAAGGGAGGAGGTACATGATGATAGGTTGGAGGAACTACATGCTATTATTACAATTTAGATATAGGAGGAGGATTCATATAAAAGAAATATAATTAAATATTTAAATTATTTAATATATTATATTTAATAAATATTAATATAGTATAATATATTAAATAATATAAATATTTAATATCATAAAATATAATATAAGATTACAATTAAGGATAGGTAATGTTACAATTTACTTGGGGTTTTAATGAGGATTAGGTTTAAGATTCAATTAGGTTTGTAGTTTAGTTAGGTTACAATTAGGAATATATAATAAATATTAATATAATTATAATAAAAATATAAATTAATTTAAATATAATATTGATAAAATATAATATAATTTAATATAATATAATATAGGAATACATTTAAGATTAGGAAAAGGTTATAATTTAATTAAGTTTCAATATGGTTTACAATTCAATTAGGATATGGTTAGGGGTGGGGATCATTTAGCATTCTATTATGGTTAGAGTATGGGTTACATTTAAGATTATTGTTATTTTTGTGATATGTATAGATCGATTCATTTTTAATATGATACTTTTTTTATTAGAGGGGTAAACACTTCTGACCCGGAACTAGATGGAACCAATGAGGCTATAGTATAACTAAATTTGGACCTCACTAGACATCTAGATCCCCTTAAGCCATCCTATCACCCTAAATCGTAAATCAATTTCTTAAGGGATCCCAATATGACATTTCTAAGGGGATCAAAGAAGTTCTTAAATTTGGTGAAGTTGCCCAAGGAAACCAAATTTAACAATAATAAGATCTTGCAAGATTATATTATGAATGAGATTTCATGATCTAGGTTGGTCAGTTGAAACAAGAGTAGATCTCAATCAACTATTCCACAAGAAAATGTTCTTCACTAACTTGCAAGTTCATTAAATATTCCAAGGGGCACCAAAACTTTACCCTAAGTTTTGTAAACCCTAAACCCTGAACTCTAAAATCTAAACCTTAAACACTAAACCATTCATTTTGTCCTACCTGACCTTAAAGTGAAATATGGTTGTCTTAGGAAAATCTGCCAAATTTCATTCCTTTATGCCATGTAATTTTTTCATAGGATCTTACTACATATATCCCCTTAAGTTATCCTATTATCCTAAACCCTAAACTCTAAACTCTAAACCCTAAACCCTAAAGCCATCATTTTTTCTTAGGCTCTTAATGAAATTTGGTTGCCTTAGGCAACTCCACCAAATTTCATTCCCTATGCCATGTAATTTTGTCCTAAGATCTTACTACATGTAGATCCCCTTAAGCTATCCTATTACAGGCTAAACCCTAAACTCTAAAGTCTAAACCCTAAACCCTAAAGCCATCATTTTTTCTTTAAAGGCTCTTAATGAAATTTGGTTGCCTTGGGAAACTTCACCAAATTTTATTCACTTGAGCCATGCCATTTTCTCCTAGGACCTCACTAGATGTAGATCCCCTTAAGTCATCTTGTCACCTTAAATTGTAATTCAATTTCTTAAGGGGCCCCAATATGACATTTCTTAAGGGGATCAAAGAAGTTCTTAAAATTTGGTGATCAAAGTTGCCCAAGGCAACCGAATTTAACAATAATAAGATCCTGCAAGATTATATAATATTAATAGTTAATTGTATTTTCATTCAAGTGACATGTGCCTTAGACATATAAATGAGGCTTACATATAATTTTATCACTTGCATTCAATTATTTAAGGCCAATTATATTGAATGGTTTAAAGGTATTTCCTAAACATGTATCTTACATCTTGAAATTAAAAATCTAATGCAGGTTCACTCATATCTTAAAGATCACATGGATCCATTCAATAATATTCACAATCCACCTCCATGCCATCCATCTCCACCACCTTCACCTCCACCTCCACCCACTCCACCTTGTAACCCCCCACCTCCACCACCTGAAATCAATGAACATGCTCGTTTGCAAGCACAAATCAATGCCAATGTGAGGATGTTTGCATCTAGGATGCAAACCCTTGTTGATGCTATCAGGGCTATGGATGGGATTGTAGATGATAATCAACAATGGCTAGAGGAGAGGATAACTCTCGATTCTGAAAAGGAAAACACAAAGAAATGAAGATCTATGCAGTAGAGAGCCACAATAGTTTCTAAATTAAGACAATGATCTTAAATAGCTATGAATTTATAAATTTGGTGAACGATGGATATTTTGTGTGATGAATTTATAAATTTGGTTCTAGATGGATATTTTTAGTGACATGAATTTATGATTTTGGTTCTAGATGGATATTTTTCATGACATGGATTTATGAATTTGGTGGAATTTATGAACTTATAATGAATAATATATAATAGTATATATTTTATGACTATCTACTAGATCATGATTTCTCCTGCTGAAAAATTGTAATATATGTGTGTGTGTGTGTGACATAAAATGAGCTTTTGTGAATGTTTCAAGTTTATTGTTTAGTATGTATGTGCATGTATTAAAAATTTGCATATATAGTTCTTAAATTTTGAAATTTGTATGTATGTACATAGTTTAGTTTAATGATCTGTACACATGCAAATTATGCATCATATTTTTTTATTTTAAATGTACATGTACATACATTTAATTTTGAATTTTGTATGAACATGCTCTTGAGTTGAACAATCAATGTATATATATATATATGCATTTCAATTAAATATATGATCTTAATATATATGTTTCTCATCCTATGTCAATTAAATATATGATCTTAATATATGTATGCACATGGACTATTTTGTATGATTTAATGTAGGTGCACATTTATATCGAGCATATCATGGATGATTTTAACATTGACGATAGCATTAATCCACCACCTCAGCCACAACCACATCCACCTCCCCCTCCCCCTCCACCTCCCCCTCCACCTAATATGCCACATCCAACACCTATCACATTTGACGAGGCTCGCTTGAGAGCATGAATAAATGATCAAGTTGCATCCTTACAAAATCAAATCAATGCTATGCAGAGTCAAGCATTGATACATGTGAGACGTTTTGCATCTGCGATGCAAAACGTTGTTGATGCCATTAGGATGATCGATTTTGATCTTGATAGGCATCAGCGAGAGAGAGAAAAAATGAGACAATTTTATTCTAATGGTCTCTCTTACAAAGAAATATTAGACCTTAAAATAATGAAAGCCCATCTACCCCCCTACTTTCTTGACCTTGTTACTCAACAACCCATTCCACCCAACAAATCTAGAATATCCATGAGGTGGTGCATACATCCGTAGATGAGTGCACATTTTTGGGATCGATGGTATATGGTTTTTTATAGTCCCCCACATGCTAATTGGGAGTGCCCATTGTATTTTTTGAGAAAAATGTATGTAGAGTTTGTTTTGGGGAAAAATCCCAATTATTTTGATTTTAGATCATTTAAGGGTGTTGGTGGTGGCATGCCACAACAAAGATTAGGGGCAAGGGTTGATCCCTGATGCCTCATGCATGCACAACCCCTTGTTGTTGCTTCTGGTCCTCCCATTCCTGCACCTGTACATCATCAAGTTCTGGTCTCAACATTAGGTTCCCGCAGGAGACCTTGATCAACATGCTTCTGCGATAGTGGGTGGGAAGCATAGAGACGATGATGATGGAGGAGTTTTTTATGGAGCTGGTTCGAGTACCACTCTAGGAGTGTCGAGGCTCATCCCCCATATATGTACTAGTTCTCATCAAGTATGCTATGGACCTAATCAAGCCACACCTAGTTCAAGTGGATGAGGAGATTTTGGTGGTTCATTGGGTCGCATTAATTCATTTGTAGAGTTTCTCACAATAGACCATCACCCTAAGGACACTGCGACACAAGTATAAATATGCATCTAGATGTACGTTCATTTTATAAGAATTTTGATGGTTGTATACATCAAAGAAAATTTTGCAATCAATTTTAACAATCAAATTGTTTGGTGTATAGATGACACTAACGATGCCAAGGCAATCATCTATTCCACGAGTATATACATTGAAACTATTCATACTCGACAACCCTTATGGGGTATTTTGATTTCAATTTTTAAAATTATATATTAAAATTGGTTTAGGTGAGTCAATCGACATCCATGTCGATTCCTCTTGAGGGATTGTCAAGCACTCCTCCACTATCGGGCGTCATAGATCAGGGGTAGGTACATTCATACTGTAAATTTGTTTAAAGTTTACATTGGTATAGTTACAATTTTATGAGTTTTGAATTCACTAGATATATGAAATGCATGCATGTACACTTGTAAATATTATAAGCGTTAAATCTCTATGTACATGTATGTCTAGGTTGATACCATAATAAGAATGGGCATTGGGAAAACATTTGATGTTGCAACTACTCGTGAGGCCACTGATTTCTAGGTTGTTTACAAAAAATTCTATACAAAATGTGCAAACTTGAATATATATATATATATATATTAACCTAATTCAATTGTACATGCTTTAATTTTGATCTTGTAGGACTTTGTTAGAGCAACTTTCAGCCCTGAACCAAACATAGTTACACCACCAGGAGGACATGTAGAGCAAGTTCCGGATCAAATGGTAATTTAATTTATTCATTATATTTAAAGTCAATTATAAATTTTAAATTGAATATATACATAATATGAGATTTTTACATATTCTTTTTCTTTTATAGCATGAGACACATCTTGTAGTTGAGCATGTACATACATGTCCTGGAGAAGAGCCTAGTGCACAACCTCAGAATACGATATAATTAAAATATGATAAATTATAAATTAAATTGAATTAAAAAAAATTAATTGTAGAGTTGTACATCTAATTTCAAATTTCTTTGTCTTGTTTATGTAGATTGATTTAGAGAATTTAGAGGTTGCTTCAGGTGCACCAAAGCATCTAGATGTAGATATGATGGTAATTTAATTTTATGATGGATTATAAATTAAATTGTCATTAAATCATTTTTCATTGTCTTACATCTGATTTCATCTTTCTCTTGTACAGAGTGTTTCAGGTCATCCACATAGTCCGCATGGTGTGAAGGGGTCTCTTGATTATAGAGACAGTACGTGACCTAGAAACATGTGATTTTATGTGTTATATTTGTTTATTTCATGGACTATATTTCTTGTTTCTCATGTACTCTGTTGGACTTTATTTCATGCACTTAATATATTGGTTTCATGCGCTTAATATGCTACATAAATTAGGTACTTTATAATTGTTTGAAATTTTAATTTACACATGTACATTTATGAATTTTATGTTCATAGTCAAGACATTAATATAGGACATTGATGTGAAATTTAGTGATCTCATACATGGATTAATATAGGACATTTTAATATTTACACTTTGCAAATTTAGTGATTTCATACATGATATGTACATTCAATAAATAGTGATAATTACTCAATGAACTTATTCAATTCACGTCAATCAATAATTAGTCAATAAATCATAGTTTACAAACAATACCGCTCTAGTTTTATATTTATTGCCACCACCAAATGTGAATAATGTATAATCTTTTTATGTGTTTCATAGTCTTCGAATGCAGGTAGACCATTCTTTCTTCTCAAGTATTTTCATAGCCAAGTGCCACCAACCACCACCGATCTTATTGGAAAACATGTTCAATAACCATCATCAAATAAGTTCTCAAAATTTTCTTAAGGGGATCAAAGACTTGTTCTAAAAAATTGCTTAAGGGGATCTAAAACTTGTTATCAAAATTTGCTTAAGGGGATGTCTTAAGGGGATCACCATACCTATTGGATAATGAAAGCCATCATCATCTTCTTGAGGTGTTATCAACTTATGTTTAGTTTCCACACAACGAGCCAACCAATATTTTGTTTGCTCTTCATTCCCCTCAGGTGCAATAACAACATACACATGTCCTGCCAACAAAATTAGATTTAATAACTTGTGCATATCCATATAAATAATTTAGTATTACAAATTAACTTAATAAAATGAAATAAATTGAATTAAAATTACCTTCTTGTACAAGGTTTGAAACACGGTCATAATCTTTATATGCAAACAATTCATCATTTTCTTCAATAGTTCTTTCATATTGATTATGTGCTTCTATAGGTGTCAATGATCTTTGCTCCCACTATTCAACCCATTATGTATTTTTACATGCTTCACAATCTCCTAAGATACAAAAATAGCAAAAACATGCAAGCTCCCTGGTCCAAATAGTCCATGTGCTTGCTGTCACACTCCTAAATGAATGCCATTTAGTAGATCTACTGATTGTCTCACATTCAACTCTAGATACAATGTTCTCTTCTTCCACCAATCAAAAGAATCGACGAACTATAGAGTAATCACTCGAACCAGGTGCAGATAATATTCTATTACACCAATCCACAATCTCACGTGCATCTTTAAATTTTACTAAATCCTTGAATTTGAATTGTTCTCTAGCAAGAATTCTTTTAACACACACCAACTCCATCATGTTCTCCTTTACCATGCCCGGCTTAAAAAAAACTCCATATATGTTGGACATTAAGTTCTTTGTCAACCCTACTTAACCAATAGAACATTCTAGCATTCTTGAACTGCCCCGTACAATTATCTGACCATATGAGGTGTTCTTTCATATGGATTCCTCTTTCTCTTAAATTTCTATAAAATATACTAAAACAATATTGAACAAACTCTGACGAGTGTAACCGATTGTCACTCAAATAAAAATGATACTCCCTCAAAACTTTTCTATCATCCTCAGTGCTATCATCTGTATGCCTATAAACAATATGGACAAACATAGCTACTTGCACTCGATTATAATATTGAGATTGACTTTCCTCTTGTGGAGCAAGAGTATAATTCTCTACAAAATAAACCACTGAAAGTATAGTACCAATTGGAAATGTGTTTCTACATGCGTGAAATTGGCCATCAAGCCATCGAGCATGTTCAAAGTGCATGACATATTTTGGTAGAAATTTATTCTTAAATTCACTCATAAATCTATGCACACTAACTTTTTCTGTAACTGAATCACATCGCTTTCCTATTTTTCCATCTTTTAAAGAATAGTGAACATTTCAAAATCTTTTGACATCTACTAATTGTTGTCCAAAATCATGATCAACATTTTCATGCAAACAAATTCTTAAAAATGAAAGATTTCCACAGTTAATGCATTGTTTAGAAATACAAGAACTTAAATAAAATAATTTATCATTAGATTTTTCACAAAACAAACTTGAAATAAACTCTCTTATTACTTCAGGTGCATATCAATACCACAATCCTATATAATCATGTTAGTATGCAAGGTACAATGTATATATCAAAAAACATCATAAAAATAACGAAATTGAACATGTTTTTTACAACAACAAGATATTCATTGCTTATTAAGTTTTACATACCAGGGTTTATATTTTTCAAAAGACCTTTGACTTATTTTAATATTACCAGGTAACACTGAATCGCTACAAGATTTTCTATAAAATTCAGTTTGTGTTGTATCTAATAGGTGTTTTGGGTGAGGATCACAAACTTTGGACCCCACCCTTAATTTTAAAACATCTCTAGCATTAGATGAAATCCTAGTATTATCATGCCAATATTTTTCAATCAAAGATTTAATTTCAACATTCAATTTTATATCAGACCTCGGTAGTTGTCCACTAAAACTCCAACATTGATTGATAGGATCATTTTCTATACTTTCTCTTCTTCTTGTCACTCTTAGTAATGTTTTAGGATGTATTTTTAAAACTTCACTAATATTTCTTACCATTCTTTTATTCAAAGTTTCTTTATTAACTATAGCAGTAGTTATAGCTCTTCTTGCTACGTTTTTATCTTTAGATTGACTATTTTTCCCAATAGATTGAATGGCACTAGCAATAGTAGACATAACATGTTTTAATGGTTGATCTTTTCTTTTTGGTTTAACATAAAAGCCTAATCTTTTCATTACTTTCCTCATTTTTTGCATTTTCATCAATTGCATCATTAGTTGACATTGAAATGCAAATTTTTTACAATAAAAGAATTTACCAGTATATTCTATTCGCATGTGTTCTTATTTTCCTCCAAGAAATTTGACCAAGAAGGTTATTGAAAACACCACTTCCAATTTAAAAAAAAAGTATTTTCATTAAATTCAACATCACATTCTAGATTTTCATCTTCATTTTCATCTTAATCTTCATTTTCATTTACATTTTCATCTTCATTTTTATCAACAAAATGGTTTTCATTTTCATTTTCATTTTCATTTTCATTTTCATTTTCATTTTCATAAAAAAATACGTGTTTTGTTTTCATTTTCAAGAAAATGATCATTTTTTATTTTCATTTGCAACAAAAGATTTTTATTTTTTGTTTTCAACAAATTCTATAAAAGTTTCATCTCTCTAAATATTGTTAATGTCAACATCATTAAGTTCAACATCTTGTAAAACTTCTACATACAAATTTACCATTTCATTAACATGTGGATTTGAAGACGTACCTGGATTTGTACATATTGAAACATTCTCCATAAAATTCAAAGAGGGATTTGAAGACATAGTAGGACTTGTTTGTATAATCATATTCTTCTCAAAATTGACTCCTTGCAAATTAGCTTCATCTACAACCATGGTATCCTCAATGTTTTCATCTTCAATAGTTGTGGAATTGGTTGCTCTACCATCATTCATTGATTTCATTCTAATTCTTCTTTCTCTTTGTCATTGTCTCTCTTTTTCTCTATTTGCTTCAACTTCTTGAGGAGTCGATGTCTTCCTTCTCTTATTACGAGCTTTATCTCCCATAATTATAAAATTCTCAAGCACAAATGAATGATAATAGTGAAATACTTCAAAATATTCAATCCAAATTGGAAGTTGAATACCTATTTGGACAAAATTATTCCTCTTGTGTTCCTCAAAACAACTAGAAAACTACCACAATTCCACTTTAAAAATTGTTTTCTTCATGCCTCCTTTGAAAAATCCAATCCATATTGCAAATTGAAAACCTTTTGTTCCTCCAAACAAGCACAAAACTAACATAATTCCACTTCAAAAATGGTGTAGATGATGCCCCGTTTGATAAAATCAACTAAAAATCAAGTTCACCACCTGTAAATACAATAGCTCATGAAAAATAATTTACTTTTACTGCTTCTAGCCGTACATGTGAAGTTGTAGACTTCACAGTAATTTTTTGAAGTATATTTAAATAAAAGAAATGAGATCCCATTTATAAAATGGGATCCCGCTTATAAAAGCTGGGATCCTGTTTATAAGAAGCGGGATCTCGTTCTATAATCGAGATCCCATTCTTCAACATTGAATGTGGGGACCGTTGGGCAGGAAATGGGATCCCGTTTATAAAATGGGGTTTCATTTCCTTTACAATGGTCTGAATATTATAGAATAAGGAACGAGATCCCGATTATAAAACGGGATCCTATTTTTTAAAATTTGATTTTTTTTTTACTTTGTGGTTGGTTTTTTTGCTAGGTTTTTGGTTCGGGAAAAGCATTGGAAATCCAAACGTAGGCCTTCAACCTAGTTCGACCTACAAGTTGAAGGTCCTAACAATGTCAAAGAAAAATACCGACTTTGGACATATGGTTGATGACCTTTTTTGCAGAATTTTCTGATGAAATTAAAACCCATTTTAGATGAAACAATGTAGATTCTAAATATGTAATTTGTTTTGCAATTGGATTATTTTTTCTATTTTTCAATTAATTTCTAATAAAATTAGTCCATAAACTTTAAATATCAGAGTTTTTTACTATTTTAATAACTTTTGATCAACATAACATTTTGACAAACGGATTGTATGAGAACAAACTTTAGACAATTATTTTCAAATTTTTTTTAAAAATAAAAAAATATTAAGTTTAGGTCATCTTATGCATGTCGTACACGACGATTTTTCAAAATGACAAATCTGCCTAATAAAAATTTAACCAAAAAAAAATTCAATAAAAAATATCAAGAACAAGCTTCAGTGAGTCACAAAACTTTTCCCAAAAGGATTTAGAAAATACAATAATTTAAGTCAAACTATGGATGCCGTACACGTGCATGGTATGGTAAAAAAAAGACTTTTAAATAGTGGTTTTTAGAAATGCCTATTAAAACTCAATTTGTACAATCTGGGTATTGAAATAAATTACATATTTGGAAACTAGACTTTGAGTACTACGTTTTATGGATAGTGACTTTTTTAAATATTTCATCTTTAAGTGCTTCAAATTTTAAGGTCAAATGTGTCAAATTCTGAAAATCAGGAAAAACACTTCCACTTTTTGGCCAAAAAGTGGACTCAACTTCTTGCACACACCCTTTTCCGTTTTGAGGGTTTTCCCAGGCTATATCTTGTCTCATATTTGATGGTATCTTGTATATTCTTTTGCATATGGATTATGAATACTTGTTTGCATAGATTTCTCTATTTGGGTTAAGTGGAAATCATCTTGGGTGGATGCATATTTTCTTTTAATTCAGGTGAGATATGTGGTGGAGAGACTATGGTAATGACAAACTAGTGTACCTAGTAATAGAGCAAGGGTAGAATAGACTGTAGGGGTGGCATATTCCTATGGGCTAGTGGTAGCTAGATAAGACTTTGATAGGGCTAACTTGGCTAGGTTGTTATAAAAAACTAGGGTTGGGACCCTTAGGCCTATAGGCTTGTATTTAAGCTGGGATCAACCTGAATTGAGGGCCACACATGGTTGAGTGTCTTGCTTGGTCCCTTTTTTAATTTTTAAAATTTTAACAAACCCATGTAGCCATACAACCTACTTGGGACTTTTTTCCATAAATTCTATTGGGGTAGATTGATGATTTTACTAATAAAAATTATAGATTATGATTCCTTCTAGATGTAATGACATAGTCCATTTGGCCTCAAAATACCCCCAAAATAGTTCTTCACTTGAGATCATGTTGGTTCTTCCAATCAATTCCTCAATATCCTCTAAATATTATCCATGTTTTATGCTCAAGGACATCAAGAGATTGGCCAATGGACATGAAGTTCTCAATTTTAAGATCAATTTTGTCTACACTTTAGGCTCTGCAAATCTTGGTGGGTTCCCCTTATGGTATCACTAAAATATATGCACTATGATAGAAAAATGATACCTAGCAGTTAATTTTCCATACACAATTACAAGGATTTATAAAATATAACATGAAAGAATCTATTATCCTTGTCAAATTTCATATTCTTGTACAAGAAGATAAATACTTAAAAATAATTTATGATTGGCTTATGATTTATTATTTTGAATTTGTATTGGGGTTTGGGAAGGATTGCTTTAATTGGATCAATTCCTATTTAGGGTTACAAAGTCCTTGAATCACGTAAATTTATTCTCATAACTACTTTACACATTTTGGAATTCAATTGAATGTTGTTTCCTTGCAATAGCATGACCTACTAAGGAACTATGGTGTGATTCTACTTAATAATCCATTTATAATGACAATATCTCTACATTTTCATGAAATAAATTACTCCATTTGTTAAACATAAGATATCAAAGAAAATACTTAATGCAAGGAATTTTCAATGAACTCAATAATACTTGATTATTTTATTCATAAAGAAGAATGCATTACAAAGCTAGAGATGATGACACACTAAACTGCATGTTGTCATGTACATTTCAATCAAAATATACATTGATGCTACATAGAATTCTTTACAAAACCTTGAAAATTTGTCTTAAGACATACAATAGACTTAAAAACCCACCCAAAATTATAATTCCTAGAATCCTTCACAAGAAAACTAGCTCCTCCTTATAAAGAAATAATAAGCACGCAAGCTCAAGGAGAAAATTGACACTTGTCATATTTTACATGTGACAAATCAAAATTATGTTGAAACTAAATGGTGGAACAACACATTAACAAAATCATTCCCCTTTTTTATAAAAAATCCAAAAAACATTATTGAAGCTATTGAAAAACATGTGACTTTGAATTACTAATGAAGAAAAAAATTGACAACCATGTTGGCCTCGTAAATTCAATTACCTATTATATTTTTCCAACCATAAAGCATACATTTCTTTTGTAGGCCACTAGAAGTCAAGAAATTCTGAAACCTTAGTCACATGAGCATTATGCCTTGCATCCAAAATTATTTTAGTTTCCTTGTTGCAACTATGAAGGGTTGATTCTAGCTTAATCAATTTATCCAGGATATTGTTTAACAAAATTGAGTCAGGTTCACCATTTGCAAAAAATTAAGCAACTAAAGATGGTAAGACTTTATTGAAGTTTTAATTTCATTGACCAAATGATTTGATATTTCCATCATCATCAAATATCTTAGGCATCAAATCCTCTTCCAACGCTTCAAATAAATTCGACTAACTCTTGATTGGAATCTCTAATTTTGTTTGGTAAGTGGAGATATCACATAATAGCCCCATCATCTCATTGTTTTTTACCAACTCTATAGGGGCATTATGATCAAATTTATCCTGCGTATGTGTTCCTTCCATTTTTGACACCCTAGGGATCAACCTGCTCAATATTCCCTTCATATCATCTTCATTGTATAGGTAATTAGTGTATGCATTTCTTAAATTGTTGTAACTTTCCTATATGTCATCTAATTTTCTTAAGATGCTTGTAAATATATAACCCAACAACTCTTCAAAATGATTAATCACCTTTTTCTTTCCCTATCCTTTAGCTTCTTTCTCTACTTCCCTATTTTGTTTTAATTATTTCCTCAACTCTTTTATTCTTAAGGAGAATGTCTCCCTCTCTTGGAATGTTGTATCAATTGAACTAGATTGATGGGTTGTAGGATCTAAAGGGATTCTCTGAGGAGGAAGTAAGTATTGAACCTTAGTATATTCCTACAACAACTTTTTGTGGTCCTTTTGTAACTTGTGAAAATAATCTTGCAACTTCTTTGTTGCCACTTCACTTAACAAAGTAGTGCTTAATACCAAGGATGTTGTTTGAGGAGCAGTTATATCCATTGAACACTCGAAATACTGAGAGGAGGGGTGAATCAGTATTCCATTAAAACATCTTGATATTAGTCATCCATTTACCAAAATATATTTAATTGAAATAATTAATAAAAGAATGAAACATCCACAAAATCATATGACACATGAACACCATGATTCTTGCATGGAAACCCCAAAATGGGAAAAACCATGATGAGGGTTAGCTCACAATATATTATATCCAAATATAGTATATTATAGAAATGCTCATTATAGGTGGACTCACTATCCACAGAGAATAAGACAAAAGAGGAAAGGGGTAGCTCACATCCTTTTGAATTATTACAAATACATCTACAATATGCTGGATTACAGTTCTAATGATGTACAAAACAATCTTTGCCTTGATCTAGATCAATGCTCTATGTTGCTCTACATTCACACACTAGGCAATGTAATTCACACAAATCTAATTAAATTCACATCATATATGTTACTTTTCACACATTTCTCACTCCATTCTCTCACACTTCCATAAAACACCAAAATTAATCCAATATTTATATCCATATCAAGTGCAACTTCAATTAGGTTAGGCTAATTATAACTAACGCACAAAATTGAACTTGTTTTCCTCAAAACATTTCATCCACATCTCACACCTTTATCCAAAATTCAATTCATTGTAAAATAAGTCAAGAAGGACCCAATATAGGTCTTACATGAGATAACAATACTTATTTAGCCTTCACATAACATCAAACATGTCAGATTGGCCCCAAATAAGACCTAAACACAAAACTTCCATTTGTTTTACCCAAATTTTCAAAAGTGTGACTCAAAACTTGATTTTATTTTGAATTCCCACTCAACCAAAATCCAAAAGCTTATCTTCAACATTGTAGAACAAAATAATTATTTGTGAAGGAATGTAAAATACCCCACACCAACACTCTGTACAGAAAACAACTGCAATATACAGGACTAGACTTTGTCAAACATATCTTCCTGAATACTTCACCAAACAACACAAACTATTAGATTTAGATACATCCAATGATCATCAAAACACTATTAGAATCATAGAGTGACATCTCAATTTGCAGTGGAGTGTGGACCAAAAAAATGACACACTGAACCACTATACTGGTAGATTTGATAACTTGGAATTTCCCTTTGTAGTTGTACTTTTCATACCAACTTATCCTATATAAAAGTCTTCAAAAATGCTTCCAAGTCATGCTGGAATGATCCACAACAATGTTGACATCAATGACAACACTAGATCATGCAAAATGTACATACCACATGCTCATGTTGTCAGACAACATAATTAATGAAAAACTTCCAAAAATAATCCTCTTTACAAAATCAATTCCAACAATCTCCCCCTTTGTCATTGATGACAACATGCTTACTAAAAATATTCTCCAAAAAATTTCTTTCCCTAAATAACTTTCTAAATAACTCTCCCAAATTAGGTTTCCTGAATATCTCTCCCCCTTTGACATCAATGGAAAAGGGTATGCAAACAAAAAATTGTATACCCCCCTCAGATGTACACAAAGATATAATTGAGTGAGTGTGCAAAATCCCCCTTAGGAAGTTAACCAAAATCTCCTATATCATCTGCATATTTGCACTAGAATCTAAAAATTTGAAAAATACATAAAGAGTAAAAATTGTCAACTTGAAGATGTTGACCCTTGAAGCTTCTACAAGATGACTTGCAAAGTAGATCTTCCTTCTTCCCACTATTTCTTTGTTGTTGTAAGTGTTTTGTACTGTGACTCAAGCTTCACCAAGATCTCCTTTCCTCTTCTAGAGTACAAGGAGTAATATTTATCTATAAAATCCTATTTGTACTGGCAAGGGAACTTGAGACAATTATATACTTCATCTTCACCAAGTCCCAAGTAGCTTCTCAAATTATTTGATTATTTCTTCTTTCTAACTCTACAAATTAAAGTGTTTTTCATGTAAGTTCATTAAAGCAGTCTAGGTCTGATCATTTGTATCTTGTACCGAGTCATAAGTGTTTGATACACAACTTATCTATGTCTCAATTTCATTCAAAACATCCTTTATGCTTTGTGTGGCATCTGACCGACCACTTCATACAATATAAAAGTAAAGTTCTTGCTTCCTCTTCACAGGCTTGTACATCCTTCAAAATTTCTTCTACTTTGTTGTATGCAGATGCACACTTCTTTGTAATATCTAGTAACTTCATTTCTACAAGTCATGCTTCAACTTCTATTTCAACTTGTTCTTTTAATCTAGAGGCATATTCCTTGAAGGAATTAGTCAACAACTTGAAGTTTCCCATTGTAGACAGGGAGGAAACAATGTTTGTTTGAGGTGTTATCTCTTATACTGTCTTTATAGCTTCATTCATTAATTCATTGATCTCATTCTCATGTTGAGCATCATCTATATGCATATCTCCTTCCATATTTAGTTCTGGGGCATTGAGGTCAACCTTTAAATCTTCTTTAGAGGTCACACTAATGTTGATTTCCTTTTTCCTCATAGCTTTTTGCTTGATTCTCCTTTTAGTTTTCTTTGTTTTTTCCCTGATGGAATGGAATACCAAAGGGGATTTCTCCCTTACCGAAGGATAATCTATGGACTTCCTCTTTTTATCAGGTGTAGGTAGAGATTTAGTAATTGATCTCCTAGAGCTACCAAAGGCTTCTTTTGCACTCATATAATCTCTATCTCTTTCTATAGCTACCCTAACTATATCTTTTGAGATGCCAAGATCTTTGGCATATGAGTCCACCTTAGCATTAACCTATTTCTTCATCTATGATTTTTTGAGTTTTTGATATACTTCCATTATCTTTTCTTTATAATTTCCAAACCTTGGTCTACTAGGATCCTTAGGACTATTTTTTGGAGTATGAGAAACACTGAGAGGGGGGGTGAATTAGTGTTTCAATAATCAACTTCAATTCAATAGTTTTTCAAACCACATAATCTCTTTTCAATCATTGAATGTTCAATTTCAAAAGTGTAACCAAAAGTGATAACTAATAGTAGATCCTTAAACAACATGAAAACTCAAATATTGCAAAGTAGATAAAGAAAGAAGCAAGACCAAATTGTATGAAACAGAATCATCACATGGACCAAAAAAGAATCATAACACAATATTTTTCATGAGTGGAAAACCCTCATAGGGATAAAAAACCCCTTAGGAAAATGCCTCATTGGCTTAATAAATTCTAACTAATTACAAAGCCTCACTCGCTGCCTTTTGCGCCTCATAGGCAGAGCCTCATTGGCCACAAAAAAATGCCTCCCTGGAAAAGCATCACTAGCAAACACAACTGCTTCACTGGCTACACATAATGCCTCACTGGCAAAGCCTCACTAGCTACACATAATGCCTCACTAGAAAATACAACTATCTCACAAGAAAAAAGGTCAATCTTTGTCTCACTAACTTGACCTTACAACATTTTGTAAATCTTCAAAAATAAAAGACAAAGGGTTTCTCTGTTTCACTACAAAACATTTCTTGATTATCTCATTTTCATTTGAGACTCAAGAATTTGAATGTATAAACAATTACAATCCGCACTTAAGTGCCTTCTTACTGCTCATCACAAACTTCCTCATCAAATGCTTACAACATGATTATAACAGTAAATGCAACTCATATAACATGGCTATGTGATATCAGCATGATAATCAACCAACCCAACATAGCTACCTGTGAACAATGTATATATTGTAAGTCTACTCATAACTGAAAGCATCACTGAATCGTTGTAACCACCATAAAGATACCTATCCCCGAATACTTCCAATGTAAGATGCATACCAATATCAACTAGGTTAAGAAAACTAAAGCATGGTCAACATTGTGCCACAAAAATGGGTATAAAAATTAACACCAAACAAACACATAAACCTTAGTTTACACCTTGTAAACAATAACATGTTTGTGACAGGATCATGCCCTAGCAAATAAAAAATGCAACAAAGTAACCCTTTCAAGGCATGCCCTAACAATGGGGTGTGAAAACACAAAACAATAAACACATGCATGATAGAATGGATAAACCCTTGAACCCTTTGAAAGAGAAACAATAATGTATATAGGGATATCTAAGGTTGACAAACACAGGTCAACAAATATCAAAAACCCTAATATCAATATAAACTGTTTGCATTTGCAAACACAAAGCAATGACACAATAATGTATGAATATGCCCCCGCAAGGTCAACTAACACAATAGTGAGCAAATGAATAAAAAATGGTTCAATGAAATATGTTACCAGTTTGATCTTGATTCAAATTGCATATGGTAGTTGACAACACCTAAAGAAAAACTAAAACCACAAACTCACTCCTTGAAAACAAATGCTTTGCAACCACAATACCACCACCATGAGATTTGTCAAGTCACTAGTGCAATGATGATGTTGAACCCTAATCACTATTCAAGATTCATAAACAAGCTCAAGAACATTCTTCACAATAATGAGTGAAACATTATAATATGTGTAATAATGATCCCAAGAACATGCCCTTATCAATTTCAATAATGTGAACATCATTCTTAATGCAATGATAAGCCTTTGAGGTATGTATTTTCAATGATGAATAAAAACATTATAATGACCAATGCTCAAGACCATGTGTTAGCCTAAGGATCAAGTGAACCACGAGCAAAGTGAAATCCAAGACCAACATAATTATTGTTGTCATTCAAATATCAACCAAATACCAATACCATCTCATGTCTTTAAACCATGCAACAAGGTGAATGCAAACCTTGATATCAATGAATACCAAAACAACAATATCTTATACCTTCCAAGTATGCATGAGGATGTCTATCATTTTGACATCAATGCTAAAACTACAACGTCAAAGGGTTCAATAAACTCCCCCATTAGCATTGATGTCAAACCTGCCAATCTAAAAGAGTAAGCATGATAAACATCAAAAAACTGTCAATACCCACCTAAAAGAATAATCATGATTCTGAAACAACAATGAATATGAAACAACAAACTGGCCATGTCAATAACCTTGTCATTATCAAAAAAAACATATTGAAATGATCACTGTGAAAAAAGATCTTATCTGCATACTTTCAATAGCCAATATACCAAGTGTTGAATGTAAAAACCTAGTGAATTTGAATGTAAAAACCAAGCTGAATGTTACATATCTTCTCCCCCTTTTTACAACAATGCCAAAGGTCAAAGGGGTACAAAATCAACACTATAGAAGATAGAAAAACTATCAAAGTAAGATATTACTAGCAGGGTAACCTGTATAGAATAGCTAAGCATCAAAATACCAATTGATTATGCCAAAAAACATTGAGCAATGTGAAGCCAAGGTCAACAAATCACCAAGATCAAAAGTTATCCAAAAATGTATAGCATTGGTGAAGCATGTATTTAGCTAAATAATCAATACATCATGAACCAAAGCACTACCAAGATGTATGAAGTGTGAAGTAACCAAGATAACATAAACTAGAGCACTATGACAACTTCTAGTGTGAATGCAAGGTGCAAGTAATTACTAATAACCACAGGCTGATATAAGGAGTAGTCTATCATCACTTTAAAAAGGATGCATCATAAAATCACTATGAAAATTCCAACCACTAAACCAAGTGATTCTAAGTATTCTGAGTATTTGAACAAAAATCATGAATGAAATATGAACCTGAGAGAAAAAATAAGCATTAAAACTCCCCCTGAAACTTTGCATATGTGATTTTTTCTATTGAAGAGAAGTAAGTCTTACTAATTCAAGACACTTGTCACTGTGGCATCATATTCAAGTTTCCATGTGCAATCAAGAGGTTCAATCAACACTAGCAACAACCAAAGTGCTCTTTCAAACTCTAATCAACCTGTTGATCCTTTCCAAAAATGAAATTCCTTGGAGTAAAACATACTATCAAAAACATGTTCATAGATCAATCAAATACTTTGTTAAGGATAAAAAAATTTAATGTCATTAAGAATATTAAGAAATATGTCACTGTCCATGTCAAGCATTCACATTAATCATTATCATGCATTACAAAGAATTGACTGAGAGCACATAGATGTAGAACAACATATACTTCACTGTTTCTCAACAAACTTTTTCCCAAAACTCCAGTCATTGTCTCAAGAATAGTATTAACATCAAGGCTACATTAACAAATAAGTAAAAATTTACTGTCATTGTCCTTTCAACTGGTTGTTATTGTCACAAAAGATATCTGCAAACTACCATAGTCAAAGCATAGCTTATCACTATCAATGACTGAGCAACCTTGAAACAAAGTCATTGCCTATGTTCATGCAAATTTAGACATCAAGGCTTCCACTGTTCAAGTAAGTATTCCAAAAAAAATTCAAGCATATTGCCCAAGCAAGATAAGCATCACTTCAACTGTCAAGGCATAACAAGTGTCAACTCAAAGCATAGCATGGTCTCAATATCAACAGTCCAAAACACACCATCCTTTAGCACAACTATTCAAGCATCACATTGTCAAGCAAGAATACTATGTAAGAGTCCATTGTCACATAACGGTTATCATTGATCACTCTTGACGCTGGAAAAACATTGACTAAAGGCACTATTTAGCAGGTATCTAAGATGAACACTCAGAAAGCAAAAGTCATCTTAGCAAAAACTGCCTAACCATCAAGAGTACCATCACTAGTGAAACAAACCAACACATGAATGAATTTAAAAGTTGTCTTGCATCAAGAATGTACATACTCATTCAAAGGAGTCAAGAGACTAGATATAAAGATACTTGAAAGTTGTAGATCACCGTCTTCAAGCTTAGCATGTCATGTACCAACTCAATTGAACACTAGCAAAGATTTTATCCAAGAGTATATTGACCAAAACCAACAAGGTAATATTACAAAAACACTATTCTTTCAAGAAATATCCCTTCAAAACTTCCAAAACAATAGTGCACTGACAACTACATATCATGACCAAGATTCAAGTAGCATACTATCATTTCTTTGTGATCATATTGCTCTCTGTTTTCGAGTAAATACAATGATCACAATCATATGTAAATTTGTTGGAAAAAACAAATTCACTGTGCAACTAGCATGTCACTATTATAAACAAGATTCACCAACAAGTAATATGGAAGATGAAGCAACTGAACATCCCAGTCCACTGTGTTTCCATTTTACAAGAGAATTGCATAGCCAAATAAGTAACACATCACATTGTCACCTAGGATTTCACTATCAACTCTAAGAGTTTGACTTCTTGCAAACTAGCCCCCTATTGTTCAAGATCTTTCCTATTGATTTATTAGCATGACATTTACTGCTCCAACATTGCAGCATGTAAAATATTTCAATGAAAAGCATTAGGAACTATCCAAATCTTCCATGGAATCCCTGCTCTTATTTGATGCCTTCATTCTGAGAATGTCATTGAATTTGATGTTGCACAAATGAAAATGAGCTATCATTTAAGCCCATTTACTACTGGCATAGTTAACACTAGTTACTTTCATCTATGACTATCCTCTATGACAGAGAAATGGACTGTGAATTGTCAAACTAGACTAAATATATGAAGAACACTAAAGCTTGGCAAAACCACAAGCATGAAACATGAAAAAGTGATCACTTTTACATCAATGCCTTGAATTTTTTGCATCAATACTATGATGTGAATGCCTACAAACTATCATCTTAAAACACAAAGATTATACTTCAAAGAACTATGTGGCACACCTTTTGAGACCATTATCATTATGACTGATAGAGCACCTTTTGTGATAGTAGACTACTCTCAAGGATAGTTTCTTTGCAATGCTCCTGAAGAAGTTACTACTTTCATTAAACTTCCATACCTTTCTCTAAAATTTAGATACCTACCACATCTTCTTATTACTCCTACCATGCTATAAACAAAAGCATTGTTACCTTGGTGAATGCTCACTCCATTGTACAACCACCATACTATTGTTGCACCAAGAATTTCTCAAGACAAGACTTAATAAACAATTGCATACTAAGATAGAGATGATATGTGTAGAGAATACTATAAAGGCCATGATACTTGAAAGAACCATTACAACATCATTGTCCAAATATCAAATCATACTGACAATAAAATAAAGAGACACAACCACTTTGAGATTATTTAAGGGGCAAAATGATAAAAATAGAAACATTTCCCCCTTAACATATGCAACTCTTTATGCACTTACAAATGTCACTTGTGTAGTATGCACAAG
>VDFB02000363.1:46923506-46963684 GCA_007258455.2 Sequoia sempervirens | reverse complement strand
GGATATTTTCACTTAGCTTCTTATGCACTTTTTAACCTTTAACCTTTTGAACATGTCACCTTTGACCTGTGTGTGTAGGTCAAAAGTGTGTTGGTTTGAAGCAATTGTGAAACCTTGATTAAATCCCATCATGCATTCTCATTCGTGGATGAGAATCCATGATCCATGTCTCCTTTTTCCTCCATCCTTGATTGTTGATTAATATTTTCAATATCAACCCTCCATTTCTCATTTACTCTCCTATAAATAAGACACTATTTGGAGATAAATGGATCCATCTTTCAATTCCAAACTCATGTTTTTTTATTCACTTGCACTCATACTCTTAATTTACTCACTTTTATCTTGTTTTAGTTTATTTTAATTGCATAATATCTTAAGACATCCATTAATGCCTTGCATGCATCCATCTTAGTCTGTTTATAAATTAGGGTTGCCATCTTTTAGCTTAGAATTAGCTTAGCTAGCTTAAAAATTGCATAATTACATCAATTTTAGTATAGAATCATGCTAATTTAGCTTGCATCATGTTCAATTTAGCATAAATTAGGTTTTCATTCATTTATCACAATGGTTTCATCAATTCTCTTCCATAGAATTGACTGAAACAGGCTCACTGATCATGAGATTGGGAAAGGGTCGTTGTTACACATCAACATGACACCAATTCCAAAACATGATAAGTTTCAAATGGGTTAGAGTAGGAATTTAACTGTATTTATGTAGTTTGCAACTTTTAGTTTCAATAAATGCTTAGTTTAACTTTTAAATTTGAATGATCTTGTTTGGTAGATTGAGGTTTAGTGGATAAATTATGCTTCAATTCATCATGAATTAAGTGTAATTGATCCACCCTGATGATCCTCATCTCTCTCTCTCTCACACACACATATATATCCAATCATACATGTACATATATCCAAAAAATAACTTAAAGCTTATGGTACATATAATCTAGATCCTCTCTATCTTTAATTATCTCTAAATTTTTTTCATGATCTTCAATATGAAACCTCCACTCTTTTTTGGAACGTCCTCTTTTAGGTAAAGTTTCTAAATGTATTTTTGTTGCTATAGCTAAGTGACTATAATGTAGAACCTTTTGTATTGGCATACAATCAACAAATATAATACCATTTTTATCTATCTTTATTTGTTGATAATATGTGCCTTCAATAATGACGAATCCAATGGGATACTCTTGTCCATCACCATCTATCATCGATTCCACCGATTTGATTTTTGGTTGCATAATCTTAGTAGATAGTAATCTACACTGTCTGCATTGTCAAGATCTACAACAACAGTGAAAATATGTCCTATACACACACCATGTAAAGTTTACAAAAGTTGTAAATATATTTTTCATATACAAACATGCTTGAAACTTACTTACATAGAATATATAAATCAATTTTAAGTTAATCAATTTACATACTTGTAACAAAGAAATCAGATACACATTTGTAATCAGTTGAATATAGAGGATCGTAGACATCAACATTGTCATTTTCTTCAAAAAGAGGTATTGATATTTATTGTTTCATTTCCCATCGTGAAACATACCCATCTCTAATATTCTCACATTAAATAATATTTTCATTTTCCTCAATGCAATCGATACAAAAACATGATTTTTCTCACATTAATTACATAAGGCCTACTACATCCCATTGTCATTATTTGATACAAACTTCTAATACCATTAATCTTTTGACAATTATAAGGATTTGATCAATCAAAATCTATAAATTACAAACATCCAAGTGATTAATTTAAGTATATATATATATGATGGTAGTTTTCAATTAGAAATGTCAACAAGCAGAAAATGCAACACATAGACAATGAACACAATGATTTGTTGTGCAATTTTGCACACATGCCCTGCTGAAAGCAGGGACCCTCTTTCACTTTGGTGTTTGGTATCTTGGCCCTTGATTTTGATAATTTAATTTGCTTTGGCACATGCTTAAAATGTTTATCTTACTTGCCTAAGTAATTTCCTCAAGTTGCATATTGAAAATCTTAGGTTATGGGAAAAGTTCGAGTTTTTACCTGGGTTTGGGATTTTTTGTCCATGTTGGATTTTCTTGGATCATGTTCAAACTTTGATTATGTGCTGATGTTTAGAGATTTCTGATCTTCGTGGAATTCTGCGTGGGTTGGATTTTCTTGGAATCCATCCTGTCGTCGGGTTTTTATATTTTCCTCCAACTTGTCTTGTTGGCAACATTAATGCTCTTCGTACTACTGTGAGGGATGCATTTAATTGATCTTCGAGGAAGGTTTTTCCATTGTGCTTCATTGATTTTGTTTGATTGAGCTAGGGGGTGCATTCTTTGAGTGTTTGTCTTGATTTGGGGCACTTGATTTGAAAGATACTAGCTTTGGTGGTGATTTATTTGGTGTTTTCCCTGCTATTCTTTGTGGAGTGTCATTGAACTCATGTTTGTTGTTCCTGAGATTGATTCCTTGTTCACCATGGTACATATATGTCATCCTTTGCTTGTGATTGATGAATGTAAGTTTTTCTTTGGTGTTTTGGTTTGCTTGGAGTTCAAATTTCTGCATGTTTGAGAATTTTGTGGCTAGGGTTATGTAATATTGTTTTGTTTATGGTCTCCCAAGTAATTTATGAGATTGTTAATTTATTCACATCATGTGGTAACTTTCTTGTGAGTCATGATTAGCCCCTAATGAGGATTTAGTGACAGAAATGATTGAATCTAGAGCTTGCCCTGTGTGTTAATGGAGGAACTGTAGGGTTTTATATCTAGGCAATCATCATTTTGCCTTAGTTTGTTGTCGAATTGACCTAGAAATCAATGAAAACATGTAGAGGGCCCATATCAAGCTTTTCTTAGGCCTAGAATCCTAAAATTTGTGGTCAATTCATCAAACTAAGCTAAATTGCGATTAAGTGCTGAAATTCGGGTTTTTCACCCATTTTGGGATTTTCTGGCTCTACCTTCCTCGCTGATTTTTCGTCTCACTTGGATTTTTCTGAAGTCCCGTGTTCCTTTGATTTTATAAAGTTTACATAATGTCTCCTCCTTCGCTCAAATCCATCCCGTCTAGATTTTCCTGGAATTTGATGAAGGGTGAAAAAATATGGAATACCATGATTTGTTAACTAATGATGGTGCATTTTACAATTGATTTATGCTATTTTGAGATCTCACATGTTGTTTCTTAATTGATAATGATCAGATTTAATTGCTAACAGGTGTTTTCATGTTCATTCCACTGGAATCCATCTAGCCCGAAATTCTCTAAAATTCCTCTTTGGCTTGGATTCCACAGGTGGACCTGAAACCCAAATTTTAATATGGTCATTTTATATGAGATTTGATAACACCTTGCTTATCTGAGGATTCATTTTAAGGATGAACATGTTTATGACTGATTTATGTGTGACCCTTACTATGGGTTCCTTTGTTGAGTGTAGGCTGAGTCTAGTAGGACGGTGGCTGGGTCTTCAATATTTGAAGCAGAGAATTAAAATGGATATCAAGAGAAAAATACTAGAGAGAAAGATTACTTCAATCTGGTCAGAGTTGACAGACACAAATAATGGGTTGTGGGATTATGAAGAATTTAAAGTTAGAATGGCGGCCAAGGATCTTCCTGTGGTGGCCAGAACAATGATGGAGTCAGGCTTGGCACATGTAGTTGGATTCCCTTCCACGGTGCAGTGTTATGAGTTAGTCCTTGAGTGATCTAGACATTATGACCAAGATACACAAAGAGTTATTGGTCCCCAAGGGAGAGTTGTGGCAAATCTGAATCCGGTTTCCATAGCTCAAACCTTTGATATTCCAGATAGATCCCATGTGGTGGCCTTCAACATGGAGGTATATAAGAAGTATTATGAAGAAGAGACTATGAAATCACAACAAATTATCAATTATTGGCTAGAGAAACCTAAGTCTCATTATTTTAAATTGCCCAAGCAGCTGTTTAGAGCAAAGTTTAAGGAGTATTATGATGCCATCAAATTGCTTAACAGGGTGGTTGGATTGAAGAATGCAGGTATGTTTGAAAATTGGATGTACCATGTTAATGTGAGGATGGAACAAGAAAATATCAACTATCATTGGGAAGGTGTCATAAGTAGGGTGATTCATGAGCAGTTGTCCAATGTGTTGCAAACCAAGACCTTCACAATGACCTTATACTTAGCCTATGCACTTTCAATATTCCATCCCTACCAAGGATTAAGAATGAAGGGGATCTTTGGAAAAGATGTTTTTTATGAGGTTTACCCTCAATTTCACTTAGGTAGCTCGAGCTATAGGAGGGTGAATGATGTATTCACCATGCATATCACTAGATTGCTACAAGGTGCAGAACATGTAAGAATTTTAGACCAAGCCAAGGAACTTATCAAGAAATATGGGGCTTGGTTCATTCAATTTCCAACCTTCTCATACATTGAGATTGATGGTTTCCAAAGTTCTCCTTATAGACTTCTAAGGTATCCTACTGATCACATCTTACTTTTGGAAGTCACTAGACATATATGTGATTTTGATGCTATTTTCAAGAGGGACAAGCATAAGACTGGTTTTGGTGGAGACTTCCCTTTAAGGATTGGCACTGGAGAGGCTTTCCCTTCCATTAGTTCTACCCAGGCTTCTGAGGAGGAGATGAGTATTCTTGGTTTATCCTTCCACTCCAAGAGACTAAGATTTGACATAATAGGTGAAGCACAATAGAGGGCCAGTAGAGAATATAGCCATAAGGTTGAGTTACAAGACTACTAGGCCAATTGTAGCGATGAATATGAGGTAAGGAAAAAGAAATTTTCTCGGCTTCCAGTTGAATCAGTTAGGTTGTTTAATGTAAAGGCAGTTTCAAATCAACTTAGGGATGATGGAGACCTGAATCAAGGCCATGCTTATGAGGCAGTTAAAGATAGTCCAATTGGTGATGTGGATTGGCTAGAAGAAGAAAAAATAGAATTGGGATAGATAATGGATCCAATCACTAAGTATACCAAGATGTGGTTAAAACATAAGATATGGGAGTTAGAAAATGAAGGAGTGTAGTGCACCTTTGATCTAATGGGGGATTTAGACACTCACTCTACTTCTGAAGAATCATCAGAGCAAGATCCTAAAGGTAAAGGTAAGGTGATATCCCCTTTCAAAATCAAGATTAAGGATGTTCAAATGGAAAAGGATTAAGAAGAAGAAAAGTAGAGGAAGCCTATTGCTAAGAAAAGAGGGCATACTTCAAAGATCAAGGGGCCTGGAATAGTAGAAACTGAAAAGTAGGATTCTGAGGTTATTACTCCTATACCTAAAATGAGAAGAATCTTAAGATTGTCACAAAAGTTAGGTTCTAAGGATGAGGAAGAGGTTTTTCTACTTGTGGTGAGTGTAGAAAGTTCAGGTGAAAAGACATAGGTGTATACAAGGAAGTCTAGGATTCCTTCTCCTATAGATAGTGTACCAAAGGTAGATCCTCCTCTAGTTTCTTCTCATGGAGAATAATAGGATGATATTCCTTCTTCCCATGAGGCTCAAAATGAAGCAAGTGAATCTGAGAAGGTTGAGGAACATCAAAATATTGAAGGAGAAGAATTTCATGAGGGTGAGCTTTACAGGGAAGAGGCAGAAATAGAAAGAGTGATATAGTCTCCCTTGGTTGTATATGAGGACTCTCCTATTAGAACTGAAGAGGTTAGGTCTCCTCCAGGAGGTGAAGATTCAGTTAAGGTCCCATTGCTGGTGCATAGGGAGGGGCATGCCAAGGAGGAGGAAGATATGGCCGAGGAGGTTCCTGGGAAGCAGAATTTGAATAAAGATATTTCTAATGATCAACAAGAAGCATGAGGACAGAGTGGGGTGCAATTGGATTCCACTATTCTAGAGTGGTTAGATAAGGAAATAAAAAGGGAGCAGGTTATTGTGGAAGATACCCTGCCCAATTGGGATGAGTTACTGGTGAAGATAGGAAAAGATAAAGGAAAGAAGAAGGCCAAGGTGATCTCCAAGATTGAAAGAGATGACGCAAGCAATAGAGTGGTTCACATTGCAACTCCTGCTCTAGATAAGAATATAGATGAGGTTACTGGAAGTGATTACAACCTACAAACTATCAATTTAGGGACCACTTCCATGGAGCAGGACATTGAAGAATATCAGGGTTCCAATGCAATTATCTTGGGGAGATTGAGAAAAGAGGTTCAAACTAAATAGGAGCTAAAGAAAGAAAATGAAATACTTAGGAAATGTTTGGAAGATTTGATGAAACCTTTTCAGTCCATTGGCTCCTCATCTTCTGCTACAAATATCTTACCCCAAGAGACTATCATTGAGTTGGAAAGACTAAAAGCCACGACTCTTGCTACTACAAATTGGTTACAAGGGGTGCAATCTAAAGGAAATGAGGCTATCAAGAACATTCTCTCAACTGGAGGAGATGCTATGAGGGTGAAAAATTGGTTGAAATAGCTCAGGATAAGGAAGATACAAATCTCCTACTGCAGAAAACTAAAACTATCATGGAGTATACTAGGGATAAACTTGTTAGTGATGGGATTCTCGCTTCTTCTAGAGCTGCCGAACCTTGGGAATGGTTTGAAGCTTTACAAATTAGAAAAAAGGTTCTGAAAAAGATCTATAAGAAGAGGAGGCAGATTGAGGATGAGTTAACTGTTGTTTATAATGGATGCATTGCTTTCTTTGAGATAATGATAGGGAGAAGGAAGATTGTGCCTAAGCATTTAAACTTGGAACAATTGAGAAAATGGTGGAAAGAGTTTTATGATCCAATCAGTGATGATCATGTTTTTGAGCACCAATTGGATGATGCGGCCACCTACATTGTTGTTATTGATAAATATCTAACATATAAGGTTGAGTGGGATAAATCGGTGGGACCGTCCAAGGAAAATATTACTTCAATTGAAAGATGACTTAAGGTTTTGCCTTTTCCACCCATAGCCAACCTTGACAGGGTGGTTTTGAAGGTTCATGAAATGATTGATCGAAATAAGGATAAGGGGGAAGGTAGTTAATACTGGGCTACATCAAGATTTGTGCTTCCCTATTATTTTGCTTGCATTGGTTTGAGCTACATTGAAGATCCCAGGCCAACCTGGATGAAGTTCATGCATTTAATGCATAATTTATTCTATTTTGAATTCCTCTTGGCTAACTTATTTGTGACCAAATATTATTATAAAACCCTAGATAGGCCAACATGTTTTGAGGCCTCTATTAATATGGCATTCTGCATCATTTGTAATAAATAGATATAGAAATAGCGATAGAGACATAGAGACAACAAGTATTGGAGTAAATTAAGCATAGTAGAATTTAGAAAGTAGTGCTTCCAAGCAAATATTGTAATAGAAAACTGGAATTGTTGCTACAGTGGATAATTTAATGCAAGTAATGACATTGTGATTTGGTGCCATAATTGTGTTCTTCTTATCTTGCATGGTTCTTTTTATTCTATCTTTAAAATTGCTTTGAAGAAGACTAATATTAGATATTTAAGATTAGATTTGATGATGTTTATGGTTTGATATTTGAAGTGTTGCAGCGATCCCTAGTTCATAATTTTTGCAACTAGCTGACTATTCGTTGCTTTGCAAAGTTAGCCTGGACCATATATTTATTGTGCTTAGTTCAATTGTGACGGTTTATTCATTTCAATTTCCTTAGGGTTGTCTTGGATGAATATTCATGATCTAAAAATCTCATCACCTTAGAAGATTGCACTGTTCTTGTGAAATTGCAGATTCATCTGGGTTAAGCAGGAATTTGTTTATGAGGGATTGGTCAATTTCAAGTATTTTATCATTTGCATTGTTAATCATAGAGTAGCATCAATCTTAGTAATCTCTTTGAAACCCTAATATTTTGTTGTTTTCTTTATCATTTGAGTTATATTTAGGATCAAAGTATCATCGTATTACTAGATCTAATAAATTAAAGATTCATTATTTGCATGTAGTAAGGTCCCATTGTGATTACCTGCATTCTCACATTTGTCACTGAGTTGTTTTTGCATTGTCAAGACCTAACATTAGAGACCTTGGGGTTATCTCTTGAGGCTTGCTGATAGAGATTTACCTTTTAAGAGAGATAGGATTTCATATTCTATCTGAGTTGTTGCTGTGTAGAAAAAATCATCAACATGATTACCCTGGGAAAACCCTCCTACTCGATGGAGAAAAACACAACAACAATATTCTCTTATAAATTAGAAGAAAAGTGTAGAAAAATACATACAAATTAAGTCCTAGACATGACCAAGACTAATACAATGAATGGAGACACTTCTCCTTGAAGAAAAATACAAATGATGACACTTCTTGTAGAAAATCAGATTTGCTACTAGGAGGTGAACTATTTTTGTTGCTAAAGATGTGAATTGAAGAGTGAATGAATTGATAATAAAATGAGAGGACTCCATGCTCTATAAATACCAAAATAGGCAGCCTTTTCTCTAGGGTTGATCTAGAAAAATAAATTTTATTTATAAAAGATGAAGGTTGACTTTCCTTGAGCAAGATATAATTAGGAGAAAATATCTCCTGCCGCTACAAAACTAGCACTCCCTCTTAGCTAGGGAGGTATTTTCTAGATATCCTTGGCATGAAGTCTCTCAACATGATGCCCACAATGGCTATACCCATTTGTATAAAAAAAACCACATCTCAGTCTCAAAGATGTACAAGATTTCATCATGGAGTCTCTCAACATGATGTACACAATGGATACACCCATTTTTGGAAAACAAATCTCGGTCTCAAAGATGTACAAGGATTCATCACAAAGTCTTTCAATGTGATGTCATCATGGAGTCTCTCAACATGACCTCCATAATGGTTACTCCCATGTGTAGAAAGAAACTCATCTGTCTTATAGATGTACAAGGGTTCATCACGAAGTCTCTCAATGTGATGTCATCATGAAGTCTCTCAATAAGACATCCACAATGGCTACTCCCATGTGTGGAAAGAAACACATCTTAATCTCAAAGATGTACAAGGGTTCATCATAGAGTCTCTCCACGTGATGTCGTCATGGAGTCTCTCAACATGACATCTCATCTTAGTCTTAGAGATGAACAAGGGCTTGCACCTCATATTTCTCTATCTTGGAGAAATATACACTACAAGGGCTTTCACCTCATATTTATCCATCTCACAGAAATATACATTACAAAAAAAATTCATGATGATGTGACTCCCTCTAAAGCTCCAATCCAAGTACTCGAATGAACCTCTTGACCTCCTTGTCCAAGATTTCCTATAATGCTTGCCTTAGAGGAATATTTTCCAATGCACACCTCTGACACTACTAACTTGGGAGAGTTTGGGACTGTCCTTCTTGACCTCATCCCAGATCTCCCTATTCTGAATAGGTCTGTGGAGCTACCAATGTAAAATCTAGATTGACTATCTTGTGCAATTTTTTTCTTTGCAATTGAAGGTCTTCCAAGGAATTTAGCACCTTTCCTTGCAACACTACAACCCCCTTAGCTGACACCTTCACTTCTTCTCAGTGATTCATAGAACCCCCTCTTGATCCCTGCAAAGAAATCCTCTGAAAGTGAACTCCACTCCATTGAATGATCTCAGAACCTTAATCCTTTTCCCAGACATGTTCTCAACTTGTGCCTTGAATTCTCAAAATTTAATTCCCTCTTTTGATATAGTTGTCCTCACTTAGAAGCTACGATTATTGTATATAAATTGTTCTTGATCAATAAAATAATATTTCCCTTCAAAATACGAATTACTTGAAATAATTGAACTTTCCTTGGCTAAGAAGATCGACATCTTTAAAAGTATTAACTGGCATAGAAATGTCACTTCGATCTATAATCTTGCATCCAGGGTGATACGACTTGACTCCATCTCTAGTCATGGTTGCCATTCAAATCCTTGACGCTCTTTCTGGATGGCAACATAGAGCTCAACACATTGTTTTCCATAACCTGTTGTGTCTTCAATTAGTGCTCTCAGAATGAACATCCAAACTTGGGATTATGCTTAGAAAAATCTGATCAAATATTTTCCAAACTCGCTTTGATACCATGTTATGTTTTTATCAAAAATTTAAAATAGAAAATGCAGCACATAGATAGTGAACACAGTGAATACCCTCAGAAAACCCTACTACTTGAGGGAGAAAAACCTAACAATAATATTCTCTTATAAATTAGAAGAAAAGTGCAGAAAACTACATAAAAATCAAGCCCTAGACAAGGCTGAGTCTAATATAATGAATGGAGACACTTCTCCTTGAAGCGAAATACAAATGATGACACCTCTTGTAGAAAATTAGATCTCCTGCTAGGAGTGAACTACTGCTGCTACTAAATATGTGAATTGGAGAGTGAATGAATTGATAATAAAATGAGAGGACTCTATCCTTTATAAATACCAAAGTAGGCAGCCTTGTCTCTAGGGCCAACCGAGAACAAATATATTTTATTTATAAAAGATGAAGGCCAAAATACCTTTAGCAAGATATAATTAGGAGAAAATATGTCTTTCCGGTACAACACTAACATATAATATTCAAATTTAAAAATTCAATTAAATCTTGTACACACACTTTGAAATTGAAATTTGACAAATTTTGACTAGATGTACCTATAACTTCCCAAAAATACTATGTTGTATGTTAAAAGTGGAAAAATGACTTTTGCACCATTCAAAAATTTCATTTGCATTCTGTATGGAATTACCTAAAAGTATAAGTGTTGGAAAAATTTGTCACTTGTTACTGTAAAGGTTTAATAATTTAATTTAGTTTAAATATATCTAATTTTAAAAAAAATATCTCTAGATTCCATATATATATGGTGAACTACTTGCAAGTTCATGTTGAAGAAGTGCACACTTCAAACATACTCTTGCTCCATCGTGCTCTCATTTTCCATGTCCACTCTCATAAAAATTCCACAAAAAATTGGTGTTGCATCTAGCTTGTTGATGGCTTAACCAAACAAAAGCTTTTACAGACTTAAATTGATCTGTGAGGTTACAAATAATTACACTCAAACTAAATTAGTTTCAAAAAACTAGATATACATGTACATGTATGTATATATACACATGTATACATGTGTACACTATTGGAATCAAGGAACATTGAGAGGGGGGGTGAATCAGTGTTCTACAAAATTTAACTTTATTAACTTGATCTTTAGACCACCTATAGCATTGACCCAAAAGAAAGATAAAAGAACACAAAGAAATCAACCACAACACCATACCACAAGGATTTTTATGTGGAAACCCTGTTAGGGAAAAACCATGGTGGAGATTAATCCACAATATGAGTATATAATCAAAATAAGTTTTTACAAGGGAATGCACATGCATTCAGGCACATTGTCTAGAGCTCATTACTCAAATACAAAAAATGCTTATTGCCCAAAAGAAGGATCACTGTCTTACAGTCACAATTGGAAGAAAACCAGAGTGGATGACCTATGAGATATCATCTGCTAATTCCTGATATAGTTCTGGTCAAGCATATTAATCACATTCTTCACCTTTTGTCTTTTTCTGCTCTTGAAACTTTGTTTGCTTTAATCTGAATCACCAATCTTTGTTCTGTGCAAGTGAAACTATGCACAATCAATCTATAATCCTTCTAACTTTCACATCATATATCATCAAATATCAAAATGATATGAATAATAGATTATATCTATCCGCAACTAGAGATTAGAACAATTGCATGCCAACTTTAACAAAATATAAAACATGTACAAACAGTCGGCCCAATCCATAAAAAATTATCAACGTGAATCAACCAATGTTGGCCAAAGAATAGTAAGGACCCAAAAAAACATCCTTGAACACAAAACACCTTAACCAATTATGCCTTGAATATCCGCAACACGCTACAATCACCCTGCCGGCCATTTCTGTTGGATGTCCTATTTTAGCTTGATAGTTAACACATATCTTCAATATGACTTATGGTATAGGAAAATACTGAGATGCAGATGGGATTAATGACTAGGGTTTCCATCAATGACAACACCAGATGACTTGTACATTGTCTCTTGCCAACAATCTCCCCCTTTGGAATTGATGGCAATAGTTAGTGAAAAATGACTAAGTGACAAAATTAGTACCAACATGAATACACTACAATCCTCAAAACTTCAAAAAAATTTAATCACAACTCCCCCTGAGATGAATATGATATTTTTCACTATCCCACACTCCCGCTTTGACATCAATGGCAAAGGTAGGAATTCACATGCCAATTTTTTTTATGAACAAACTGTATATGTACAAACATGATTTTATGACTGACATGGACTTGAATATGTCTGCAAAATTGTTCTTCAAAAGGCTTAAACTAGTGTCCCAACCCTTTTTGAGACTCTCCAAAATAGTCATGTGACCAAAGAATAGGTAGGTTTGCATCTCTGCTGACTCAAGATTTGTCGAATCACTGACAACCATAGCATCCCATGCTTCCTTCAATGCACTAAGAATTGTCTCCATTTTAGGACCAATTAGTCCTCTAAGCTCACATACCCTTTCAACAATTCTATCTTTTTCATGCTTCAAACTTTTAATTTTGTCAATCAGGGATATGACTTGACCTTCGCTTACCCACAAAAGTGTTTAGAGGATCAAATTTTTGAGAAATATTTGCTAACTATTTCTCATATTCCTTAATTTTCTTCATAGTGACCTCGGTGAATTTTGACAAGGATAAGGATGACTTGCAGATGTTTCCTCCCTTAGATAATGTACCTGAAATGTTCTTTTCACAGTTATCTAATAAGGATTTATCATTAGCAATCATACACTTCAATCTACTGAACCTGTTTACATCAAATTCTTTTTGGACCTTATCCTTAGCTAACTTTTCAAGAGACTCAAAGTGAGTACTTTCAGAGTTGATAAGTTTCTTTAGCTGACCGAAGGGAGAACTGAATGAGTCCTTGACATGTGTGGGAATGATCTTCTCCAAGATAGTGGATGGAAGACTTAGCAACTCACTGTCCTCAATGTGAGATTTCAATATCTCCTCCCTTGCCTTGGTCTAAGCAAATGATGCTACCTTCAACTTCTGAATAAGAGATAGAGTGGCCAAGTTGACAGGACCTTAAACCAATTCAGGGTCAAACTCCTCCTGTTGTTCTTCTAAAAACTTCTTTATTGCCTTTGCAGTGTCTCTTGCTTCCATAACAACCTCCTTTGTCTCAACCTTCTTTTCTTCAATCACAGATTCTTGCTTGGCTTTGGGAATCTCTATTTCTTCAACTGACATAACTTTAGGAGCTTTAGTCTCCATGGGAATTTTAGTCTCTTGTATATCTAGAGGATTCTGAGTGTCCTCAAATGTGTCTTCTTTCAATTCTTCAATATTAGCCCAAACATTTTGAGCACTATATCTATTCTTCAAAAGAACTACCTTAAGGATTTTCTTAGTGTCTTTTGCTACTTCCTCAGTTCGCCCGATCATAGGCTTATTCACCCCTTTTTTGATCTTAAAATCCTTTTTAGCACCATTGAGGATTTTCTTCATTTCTTCTATTGATATTACCGGAAATAGATTGGAAAGTATATGTTATCTCATTTTTTCTTCTTCAGTTCTTGAATTTACTCTCCTCATTTCTAGGACTTATATAACCCTTTAGGTAGCTTTGACATTATTTCTATGAGAGTCATATTGAAATTATTTAAATATTTTATCATGGATTCTTCAAGAGTTCTCTGATTGGAACTATCAAAAGTGTCATACCATTCAAAAATTGGTTTGAGATTACAATCCTTAATTAAACCTTTTTCCACTTCCTCTACAGTCATACTTGATCTATCAGTTTTCACCTTTTTCTTGGCTTTTCCTTGACTGGAGGGCTTGACCTTAGAGAATTTTGATGCCTTTGTGCCCTTATGCTTGATTTCTCTTACTTCTCCATCTAATTCAATTTCTTCATCATCTTCAACAACAACATAGACTCTTGTGCTTTTACCCTTCTTCCTCTTTCCTTCTCTTCTGGATGTCTTGACTTGAGATTTTATAGGGCTTGATTTCTTTGTAGGATCGGATGAGGGTGTAGAGTTCCTTGTAGATCTAGATCTGGTAGAGGATGTTGTTAGACTAGCAGACTTAGTTCTAGCAGACTCCCGTCCTTCAGCTTGTTCTCTATTCTTCCTCACTTCCCTCAATGTTTCAATTGATATGCTAATGCTTTCTACAAAATTTTCAACTTCCTTTCTCACCTTTTGGACTATCATAGGCTTCTTTAGTTCTGCATGCACTTGCATGTTATTCTCTTCAAAGGTACCAAACCTTTCTTCTATCGTATCCTGAGGTTTACTCAACAAGTGTTGGGCATAAAACTCCAAAATGTGTTCATCAAACTCATAGCCCGTTGGAATTATCCAAATTGTTCTAGGATCTACTACTTCCATCAAACATTGATCAATGTCAACCATGAAGAAAATAGTGTCCTTATGTTTTTTCACAATAGATTTAGGAATCATTTCCCTAGCTTGTATTTCATTCCAAAAGATTTTGAAGTAACCCCCAAATAACAATTTTCCTTGCCTTGCTATCACCAATTCCATATAGGATGTCTTTGATTTGAACAATTACCAGTCTGTTACTTTCCCATTGCACTTTACCAACTCTCAAAACTTCATTCAAGAAGCAGAAAAATAGACATAACATCAGATTGCCTTACTTGAAAGATTTCTTGTCTTTCTTGATTTTACCAATATTTTCAATTAGCTGGATCTATAGAAACTCACATAAGTCATATTCTGCATTTTCCTTGATCATTTGATAAGTTGCATGGATTGATGTACCAGATACAAAGTTATCCTGGCTAGAGTAATACATTTTATATCCAATAACAATAGAAGAAAATTTCACATCCAATTCAATGATGTCATTAATTGTCATGGCTCTTTTGTAGAAAATGGAACTGGTTGCCTTAGTGACTATCTAGTTCTTCACAGATTTCAATGTGGGCAACCCACCAGATGAATTCAGACTAGTAACAATGCTTATAGCTTCTCTTGTGATCTTGAAGGGCTAATTTAACCACATGAACTCGGTGTACACTAAACTTAGTATGTACTAGACCCATTCATTTTCGTTGAAGATGGGAAACTTCACAATTTGTGTGAAATTCTCCTCCAAAGTCTTAAATTTAGGCCTTACACAAATATCTTCTCCCATAATGTGATTTGTGTAAAAATTTAATAATTGGGAGCTTCCTAATTCCTCAACATTTGCATGAATATATGCCCTTATATCTTCAATGTGCAAAACACCATATGGAATGGAAGAAAATGCACCTAATGGTTATGTCTCAATGGATTTGAATGAGTTCCATTTGAATTTTGGGTGGGGTCTATCCTTAATATAAACAACTAATAGAGTTGCCATTTCTATAAATTTCAAGTTCACAAGTTTTGTAGATAAATACCTTTCACCGGATTAGGGTTTGTTTGCCGAATCGCCTTTAGACTTGTATCTCACCAAAGTTCACTGATAGAGCTCTCCAACCACCTTCTTCTTGAAATGCAATGTGACAAATGTGGAATAGAAGTAACTTTTTATCATTCATGCACCTAACTTTTTATCACAATAAATGGTTTTTCCCTAGGTCTTCCGGATACCCTATTTTTGTTGTCTGTGAAAGAAAATTCTTCTATAGACCTTCAATTTTGCATAAATTTCCTACTCAAGTGTTCCCAAAGCTTCTGTGCATCAATAATGAAGTCATTACAATTTTCCACATTCTAGTACCAGTTACCGATAAGGGGGTAAAAGATTTTCTTGAGATACCCCCCTAGGCCAGAGGCCTTAAATTAGTTCTTGGAGGAATTTCATTGACAAGATTCTAGTGCAGATCCATTTCCTACATCAGAAACATTCTTCTTCACCCATGTCTTCTTCATTTGATTCTAGATCTCATCCACAATAACTTTTCCTTTTCCTTTATCATCCTTCTGCATATTTTTCCCTTTGTTTTCTAGACCCTTCTTGCTTCTACAAAATCTTGCAATGTGATTGGATTTGTTACAATTATAGCACATGAAATTTATTTGTCCAAACTAGTTATTCCATTGATTTTTTTTTATCAGCACTAATTAGCAATATGGCCAAATCTATTGTAGACATAACATCTGACATTTCTATTTGAAAAGCTGTTTGTCATATTTTTGCATTCAATTGACTTATGACCATACTTATTGCAATTGAAACACTAATTGAAGAATGATGGACCACTTGGATTCATTCTACTTCTACATTGAGCAGCCATATGACCAAATTTATTGCAAACAAAATAGTATCCATTGAACTTTTAAGCATTGGGTATTCTTACCAGATACTTTCCTAATTTTCTCATCTGATTTCCTAGCTTAAATTTCCTTTTACCTGATCTAGAGCTTTCTCCTTTCTCATATCCAAGACCTTGCTTGCTACCTCCAATCTTTTGACTATGAATAGTTCATCAAACTTAGCTTATCTAGTCTTGAACTTCTCCTTGTATTCATTTGCAGTAGCAAGTTCATCCCTGAGAATAACAATCTATCTTTCAAGATCTTCTTCATTATTTTTGGGTTGTTGCAATTCAAGCTCTAACTGATTGAATCCATCATTAATTCTATTGCATTTATCAATTTTTTCTATCAAGGACAGAGTAAGATTCTCTTCATTCTTCTTTTTCTCTTCAATCTCCTTGGTCATCCTCATCACAATAGATTCCATCTCATGCTTTAGGACAACATTATCTCTAGTGAGATTTTCAAATTCTTCTATCTTTTCCTTCAAGGCTTGACTCAGGTGATCATCTTCCATGCTTTTACTCTCTTTCTGCTTGAGTTGGTCACAAAGATCCTTTCTCTTTTCCCTAGATTTATTGATTTGATCTTTCAATGATTGAATGAATCTCTCAACATTCATGAGGCTTGCTTGCAATTCTTGGACTTCAAATTTGGACTGACCAAGATCATCTAGTGCCACCAAAATTTGTTGATGAAGACTATCAAAATCCATTGAATCACCTTCCTGAATCTTTCCCAAGCTCTTAAACTTCTTCTGAGGAACTAGGCTTTGATACCAATTGTTGGAATCAAGGAACATTGAGATGGGGGGTGAATTAGTGTTCTACAAAATTTAACTTTATTAACTAGATCTTTAGATCACTTATATCATTGAACCAAAAGAAAGATGCAAGAACACAAAGCAATTAACCAAAACACCATAACACAAGGATTTTTATGTGGAAACCCTGTTAGAGGAAAAACCACGATGGAGATTAATCCACAATATGAGTATACTCAAAATAAGTGTCTAGAAGGGAATGCACATGCATTCAGGCACACTACCTATAGCTCACTACTCAAATACAAAAAAAAGAATTATTGCCCAAAAGAATACTCTGAGTCTTATAGTCACAGTCAGAAGACAACTAGAGTGGATGAACTATGAGATAGCATCTGCTAATGCCTGACTAAAGTTCTGATTAAGCACAATAATTGCATTATTCACCTTTTGTCTGATTTTGCTCTTGTAACTCTGTGTGCTTTAATCCAAATGACTAATCTTTGTTCTGTGCAAGTGAAACTAAACACAATCGATCTGTAATCTTTCTAAATTTCACATCATCTATCATTGAATATCAAAATGATATGAATAATTGATTATATAAATTTGCAACTAGAGATTAGAACAATTGCATGTCGGCTTTAACAAAATATAAAACATGTACAAATAGTCAGCCCAATCCATAAATAATTATCAATGTGAATCAACCAATGTCATCCAAAGCATAGTAAGGACCCAAAACAACATCCTTGAACACAAAACACCTTAAACAATTATGCCTCAAATATCCAGAACACACTACAATAACCCTGCGGCCATTTCTGTTAGATGTCCTGTTTTAGCTTGATAGTTAACACATCTTCAATCTAACTTTTGGTATAGGAAAATACTGAGATTTGGATGAGATTAATAACTAGGGTTTCCACCAATGAAAACACTAGATGACTTGTGCAATGTCTCTTGCCAACATACACAACATATTATATATAAGTAATTGAACAATTTAAGTCTCAAAGTTAAAAGTAAATAAATTTAAAATTAAAAAAAGAAATGTACTTACCAGCACATCCATCAGACCATATTCAGTGTTGTTCAAAATTTATTCCATGTCATCTCAGGTCTTCAATTTTTTTTTGAAACAATGTGCTACATAGTTTCTATCATGAACTGTATCATCATTGATATAAAAGTGAACCTCTTTTATGATATTTCAATCATCTTTGATACTTTGTATACCATCTACCTGAAACTCTACATGCCTATAGAAAACTTGCACAAATATTGCAACTTACTTTGAATGATAATATTGAATTTGAATCTTAGTTTGAGGACTAAATGTATAGTTCTTAGAGAAATCTACAATAGAGAGAATAACACCTAGTGGAAAGAAATTCTTTGAATCACGAAATTGCTTAGCTTTCCATTTTGTACGATGACAATTCTGGATATGCGAATATATGATATTGCAAAATTTATTCACAAACTCATTGTAAGGAAATCCACTCTCTTTGAGAACAATTTTTTTGGCCTTGACTCCTAAATTTGTTAAGTGTGTCTCATATTCAAATCTTTTCCAAATAAATTCCATTTCAATATTGTCAACATGTAAAAGATTCTTCAAATTTCCACAATCATTACATATATTTTTTATACATTGAACATTGAATTCATCTGAATCTTTTGATTTTTTGTATACAAGAGACTTCATAAATTGTGTTGTGCTTCTTCTAGGGATGGCTTTATTTTGATCAGTTACTGCCATAAATTTTTTATATGATTATAGGTGTAGATCAAATTCAACATGATTTCAGAAACAAGTTCCACGTACTTTATTTATATGTACAAATGATGGTCATAGTGTCTCAAACATTCTTTGACAAATCTTAATTTTTAAAAATTCTTGCTTGAATGCTTCAAAAAGTTCACTTTGTGTTGTATCTATAAAATGTTTTGGATGGAAATTTTTTTTTACCATCTTCACCTATTATTTGTATATTATTTCTTCTATTGGAAGAAACATGAGAGTGGTTGGTCCAATATTCAACCACTTGTTTCTTTAAATCTTCTAAAATTCTATCTTTTCGGGGAACCCTACAAATATTTACCCAATTTTTCTCAATTTTTTTTATCTATTTCATTTCTCTTTTCAATATACCTTTGCACAATTCTCCTAGAAAAATTTATTAATTTATAAATTGCTTGAAGATTTCTTCTTTGTGATAATTTCTTACTAGAAATTACAGTCATCAATGCTCTATGTGCAACACTTGAATCACTAGCTCAACTCTTGTTTTCAATACAATTCAATGCTTCTTGCAAGTTTTCAACAATTTTTTATTTAAATGAACTCGATGAATTTTATCAACCCCTAAAAACTCCAAAAAAAGGGTGCCATTTATTTTCATCTAAATAACTTTGCAACTAACTGTGCTCTTCCAATTAGAGATTTTTCTTCAAAAAATTCATCCCATATTCTTTTAGAGTGTAATTTTACTGTTCTTTCATATAACATATCTTTAGATGAAATATTATTGAAAAGAGAATCCTCATCCATCTCCATCAGATTTTCCATACCATAGAAAAAATTTCTATTACTAGGTTTATTTTCTTCTTGTACCTGTACATCACCTTGGCCATCAATATTTTTTATGGGTTGTTATTCAGTATATGTTCCTTCACCTACTTTTTTCTTCCTCTCCCTTGTTTGATCATACTTCCTCAATCTATTCCTTGGATTCACCATCACGAATTGCACTCAAATATGAATTCACCTACATACAAATGTACACACATGCTTTCAACGAATGTAGTTAATATTGCATAAATAGAGCACTAAATATTGTTCATTTGTTTTGAAGAAAATGGTGGTTTATGGTGTGGATGGAAGGAATGTTAGCAACAACCTTATGACAAAGACTACTCATGGCACCCATTTTGATGTTTGTATTAGATAAAGTGTCCCCTAGTATCATGGAGGTATGAATAACATCATTTGTTTTGTTGATTAGAGAATAGCCAAGACCTTGATGTCTAGGATTTTCATAAAATTGTATTAGTTCTTGGATGTCTTGCTCATGTAGACCTAGTCCTCTTCCTTGATACTGCATGCTTTGAAATATTTTCTTTGCGATGGGGTATTTTTCATTTTGGAAGGAAGATGCAAACCCATTATTATGAAAATTGTTGCTTGAAATATTCTCTTCTTGTGAGAAAGCCTAATTTGATAAAAGTGGATGATCCTAGTTGATAGGATATTTTGGCTCCATTGATATGTGGGATAGCTTTTGATTGATGTCTTTGGTTTGATTTTGTGAAATATTAGATTTTGATGGTTCTTCAAAAGATATCAGTGCTTCCAAGTCAATGTAGAAACCTTGCTTATGGTCATGAACATAGAGTCCTATGAAGTTTTCTATAGCTTGATCATTTGCAAATATGTCTAGAGTAGAAGACTCTTGTTCTAGAGGAAGATCATCTATGTGTCCAAAGGCTTGGAAAGTGTCTCATTTTGGGAAATGGTGATGTTTGGAGTTTGGATAGGATCAACTTAAAATGTATGATCATGGATGCTATGAAGTTCGATGAGAGGATCATTGTGGATCATGCTCAAGGGTAGGATCTTGGTAAAAATTAGGTGTGTTTTGGATGACATGATTATCTAGGACTTCTTGGATGGAATTAAGGATGGGGTCACGGGATGGAATACTTCGATCTTGACATGAAGGTGAAGCTATAATGTTATGCTTTGTACTTTATTTTTTGACATGTATCCCAAGGTGTAGACAATGTGATGTGATTTTGGAGACCATGACCAAATGTATTTTCATAACTAAATGTAGCTTGGGATGGAGTGAATATGAATTTATTAGTGGATGATGGACTAGGATAGGAAGTGGAGGCTTGGAATGGGTTGAGGGATGATGGACTAGGATAGGATGTGGAGGCTTGGAAGGAATTAGTGGAAGGTTGGTTTCCCTTATCAAGGTTAGGATAGGGATAACTAATAGACCTTTGTTATGGATAAATGGAAAGTGACTCTTGATATTGAGGGTAGGTGGATGGAGGACTATAGCTTATGGATTGTTGATGAGATGGGTAGATGGATGGTTGAGTTGAGATTGTGGGTGATTGGGATGGAGAATTGTTCCATTGCCTCTTGAATTCTATGGCTTGTTGGTATTGACCATTGTGGAGTAACTGGTATTCAATTTAACTATGGAGCATATCAAGGTGAATTAAAGACATGGTAGTGAGGTGAAGTATAGAAAATAAAAGTACAAAGGTATGACTTAAGATTAAGGTATGCAACCTAAGCTATGTTTTCCATATTTTTTAAGATATGGGGATGCCTAATAACAATGCCATGATTAAGAGTCAAGGTGACAATAGTCAAGGTGTGAATAAGGTAATTTCACAATGATGAAAATCAAAAGTATATTTATGAATAGGGTATGAAAGATTTGAGATGAAGGGATGGAGTACTATGACCTAGGATGAAGACTAAAACATCTAGTGAACCAAAGATACAGTTGCTAATAAAACTAAGATAGGTATACAACCTAATCTAATTATCAACAACCTTGGGTATAGTATTGATAGGATATGTTAACAAGGTGATATCAAATTGGAATGAGTTGAGGAACCAACCTAAATGATGAAGGACTAGATGATTTTTTTTTGAAAGATAAGGTTAAGAGAATATAGATTTGAAGCTATGGTCTAGTCTAAGTTTGATGAACTTCCTAATCAAGAGGTTTATGCAAGAGGTTTATGTAAGCTAACAAGATGACCTAAAAAATTGACCTATGGGGAATGTCTAATGCAAAACGATGAGGTGATGGATGAATGGATAATGGTAAAATGAGGTGAGAAAGTCCTTGGTCTAAACAGATTAAAGGTTAAGCTCATTTTGGATATGTAGGCCTAGTTAATTTCAAGGTTAAAATGTTGTAAGTTTCAAGTGTGGTGTTTGATTTCTATTGGTAATGTTTGTTTGAACACACATGCAAAAAAAAAGAAACAAAAAGTTTTTGAGTGACTCTGATATAAAATTAGAGAATGTCTGAGTAGGGGCTTATGTTAGTCCCAAAATTGTTTCACTGGTATTGAAAATTTTTGAGAACACTTGTAAGCAAGCACAACCTAGGTTGGAAAGTGGATACTACCTACTGAGTCCCTACTTGGATTTCTCCAAGCACTGAAACAAAGAAGACAACTAGAGATATTGGTGACACTGGCTCCCCCTTACATGACATAGGCACACCAAGTTCTCTTACCCCTGAAGATTTAGAGACCTTGAGGGATTTTCTATCTCTATAATGAATAGTGGAATGTACAACAACTTCAAAGGTATAACCTCCTGGACTGACAAGTAAAAAGGATTTGGGCTGCTACAACAAATGGTTCGTATTCTATGCTTTGGGGAAATACTAGTGCCTATACATGTGGCAAGATTAGCTCAATTAAGAGGCCTCCTAGTCCCTTCCTAAGAAAGTATTTTGACGTATCTCATGGATACTAGGGGTGGCACTTGTTGGCATAGGACATCCTCACTAGGTGATCAAAGACTTTCCTAATGATAAAAAAAATTATATAGAAGACTGAAACAAAGTATTGCTTGGGTCGTTCCCTCTCACAAGTTGGAATACATGACCTCTAGGGGATTAACACAACAAAAATGATGGGCCTGGTTTCTAATCACCAAGTTTGCACAAGGTGAGAGCATACACCTACAATCTCAAGCACAAAAAACATTGGTTCATTAACCCCCCTATATGAAAGGAAAACAAAAAATTAAATCCCCCTAATTATTCTAGATGTGAAAACAAACACTTAAAATAAAGGAAATTAAGGAGAGCCCTACAAAACCACTTATTAGTAATTTAAGCTTCCAGCCTTTGACAAATGAAAGTTTAAGTTTTCATTTTAAGTCTTTGACATGTGAAGCAATAAAAAGCAAAGTCAACAAAGACTAGCCACAAAATCAAAACTAAACTAGAAAGGAAAATAACATTAATCTAGCTAATGAAAAGTAGCAATTTTTTTTAATCTAATCTAATTAACAAAAATCAACTTTATCTAATTAATCTAAATTAATCTAAATCTACACTAACTTAATCAAATTAAATAATCTAAAAAAATAAATCTATATTAATTAATCTAGATTAATCTAAATCAAAACTCATTTAACAAAATTAATTAATCTAACAAAAATTAAAGAACATAGAATTGGTGATCAATAATAATGAAATCTAAGAATTTAATTCATATATCTCATATTAGGTGGTTTCTCTAAATGTCATGGGTAGGCTCGATATCATCATGTAATGTAAGAAAAGATGATGAAGCATGAATACATGCATAGATGATCTAGGCTAACAAAATAGACCTAACCTAATAACCCTAGTTCTCAACCATATTCAAATACAAAATAGTGAAAACAAACTTCAAATGCACTCATGAAATGACATAATCAATTATAAGTTGAAGATCAATGTACCTTCAAAAATAACTCTCCTATTGTCCAAATATGTTTTCTTTTGTCGAAATAAGTCTTCTAAATTGTCAAAATAAACCTTCTTTTGTTGAAATAAGTCTTCTAAATTATCGAAATAAGCTTTGTTTTGTCCAAATAAGCCTTATTTTGTCGAAATAAGCCTTCCTTTTTTGAAATAGGAATTCCTTTGTATTTTACCAAATTTTCTTGAGTTGAAAAAATAAATTTTTTTATTTATATGGATAGTTTTCGGCCAAAATAAATTCAGCCGAACACCTGTCGTCCGATCATGTTTCGACTGAGTAGGTTTCAGTCGAGAGGGTTTCTGACGAAACTTGCTTGAACACACATATCTAGTTGACTGCCTACTTGGTAACCAACTCACCTTTTTTCAGAGTTTTCTGAAACAATTAACTTTAATTGAGTATTTCTTTAGTCAAAATGATTTTTCTACAAAAAAGAAAAATACTCTTTTGTAGAGCTCAAAGTTGAATCCAAATATGTATTTTTTAAATATTTTGATTAGTTTTAATATATTGTATTTTTAAAATAATGCAAGGAGGTTGTTAAAGTTTAAAAAGAGGCTGATTAGAAATTTAAAAAATGCTAAAACATATTAATTTTTTTTTTTAAAATATGGTGCACTAGAGGAGAGAGTCCTCTTCAAAAGGGTATAATTTCTTTTTTGAAAATAATTAAAAAAATAGCCAATAGTTGACGTCCCATGAAAACTATTAAATTCTGATAAGTTTGATTTTAAAACATTATTATGAGAAAAATATACATCAATTTTTTTTTCCATGCACTAGATATTGAAGTTACCTATTTGGAGAAAAAAATCAGGGATAAATGGGGTTTTTTTCAATTTGTTTCTTGATGTCTCATGAGCATCACTTTTTTCTAAAATTTTCAGCATTCCAAAATCTATTCTTAAATTGATAAAAAAATAATGAAAACAATTTTAAAAAAATCTGAAAACTTATAGGAATAAACTTCAACAAAAGTTCTACATTTCATTAGTTTACATCATTTTAAAATTCAAAACTTAAAGACCACTTTTATGTCGTCAAAGTTCAATTTTTTTTGTTGTTGGCCACACTACTGAATTTGACACCATTTTTTGACGGTCATTCGTTGGTAGTTCGACACATCTTTGTTGGAAGAGCGACGCAATGGTGAAAATCTTTCCATCACTATTTATTTGTCAAAAGGCCGACAACGAATTAAACATTGAAATAATAGCGAAGAATCGTCGGTTGATGGCATCGTGACATGTTTCAAATTTTCATCGGAATATCGACGAAAACTTCATGTATCCACCAACGAATTACACCAGAAGTTTGTCGCTAGTTCAACGAAATGGGCGAGCAGTAAGCTCGAAACAACAACAGATGTTCCTCGCCATTGTGATGAAATGGGCAAGGAGTAGCATCGAAACAACACCAATCATTGAATGTGCAACAAAATAGGCAAGTAGTAGCGTCAAAACAACACCAAGAGTTTGTCAACTTTGTGACGAAATTAGCAAGGAGTAGCGTCGGAAGAACACCAAAAAGTTCATCAAAAGTGTGATGAAATGGGCAAGGAGTAGTGTGGTGGCAACGCCAAAAGTTCGTCGCAATTGCGACGAAATGTGTGGGGAGTTACGACAAAATATTTGTCATAGATATAGCAACTTCATCAAGCCTTTTTGTTGATTCGTTAGTTGTTTTCATCAAAATTGCGACGAAGCATCAATTTTTTTTAAAACAATATTCGTGGAAATGTACCATTGTGGAGACTAACAACTAGTCATATATATAGATTGCATATTGGTTTTATGCTTCAAATGATGCATTTCTTATATTAAAAAGTGCATTACCTTATTGAGCTTCTCTTTGTTTCGAGAATAGTTTAATATTCTCTACTTAATAGGGCCAACCACGTGACGGTGGAAGCTTATTTGGCCCCTCCCCCCCTCACATCACTCTCAATTCCCCAAACCCAATCATGTAACATTAATCATTGATTCATCCATTAATAACATATAACATTCATTCATTCATCCATTAATAACATATAACATTCATTCATTAACATATAATATTCATTCTTTCAGTTTTACATATTATCAAAAATATGGTTGTCATGATATGATTACAATCACTTTTTTGTTTCTTTTTAAAGCTACATAAAGTTGAAGTGGAGTATCATTTTCTAAAACAATATTTGTCCCCCCTTTAGTTGTTCTTCCCTCTGCTTGTGATCTTAATGTACGCGTAGTTGTCTGCTCATGACGTGGATGTCGCTTCAAGGGGGGATCTGCTGCAATAAGAAAGAAATGTTAAACTAATATGTTTTATTATTATTTTTACAAGTATTTCATTAATTAAAAGAACATTAGAGTGGTCCTCTTTACCTAATGGGTCCACATCATGTTCCTGAACTTTGGTTATAGACTCATACTCAACATGTTGAACACCCTCTAAATCCTGATCTGCAGTTGAAACACAAAAGGTTACATTAATTAATACACCAATTTAAATTAAATATGTTTAAGAGAACATGAGGGTGGTCCTCTTTACCTGATGGGGCCACATCATGTTCCTGATCTTCTCTAGCTTGATCAAGCTCAACACGTTGATCACACTCTACATGTTCTAAATTTGAAACATGAAAGGTTACATTAATTAATACACCAATTGCAATTAAATATGTTTAAAATAATTTTAGAGTGGTCCTCTTTACCTGATGGGGCCACATCATATTCCTAATCTTCTCTAGCCTGATCATGCTCAACATGTTGATCACGCTCTACATACTCTAAATTACTGGGATGCACACCATGACCTTCATCTGCACGTTCTACTCCACCCTTACCAAGCTGCATTCCAATGTCATGTGCAGTATTATCATTGCTTGAATGCTTAAAACAAATAGGCATGTAATTACTTTATGGTGGAAATTAATATTGAATAGATTGCACAAGTATTCAATTTTAAATAAACTTTATTAAGTTTATTTTCCTGCATGTCAGATGCAATGGAAGATTGTGTCTGCCCAGTCAAGACTCTTAGGCGTTCAACCATGACTCCATAGCCTTATTGGAAGGCAATCTTCAGGTCCTCTTCTATGGGAACTCTGTTGAATTCAAAGCCCTACATTTTTTAAGAAGATCATGAATTTTGCTTCTATGGTGTGATAAAACCACATTCTTTTTCAATTTATTATAATTTGGATGCAATATTTCATTTATTGATACTTACAATTCATGCGGCTAATTTCATATAACCACCAGAGCCAAGTTTGTGTTGCTCGTGTTTTTCTAGTCTTGCCTTTGTTTCCTTCGATGTGTTGGCCAGCCTATGAAAAGTTTGAAATATGTTAGATTATGTAAAAAGAAAGAGTAATTAGTATATAATTACATTGTTGATAGTATCACACATAGCATATTACTTTAAAAAAAAATTTAATGGAATTTCCATAGCATACAAACATTGAGAGCATATAAAATATAGAGTTCAATCCATGAATTATAGAAAATAGATTTTTGTTGGTTATATTCATATCGCTGATTACATTACACAAAACATACTACAACTGCATAAATATCAGATGGTGATAGTTGTCTATGCTACCACATTTTTCATACATGTCTACCAAAGCATTTTATCAAACAGTTCACTACCTTCCTGCTATGGCTAAAAGCCTAAAATAGGTGCTTTTCAAACAAGCTATGGATGCTTGGAAAAAATCTATTAAAGCATAATAGTAAGCAATAGCATAGACAAGGCAGTGAACTATTTCAAAAAATGCCTCAAAGAAATGTGGTCTCATGGTGATGGAATGCCATGACAATCCATAGCAATTCGCTTGTCATGGCATTCATTATGGCATTCCATCACCATGAGACCACATTTTTTTGAAGCATTTTTTAAAATAGTTCACTACCTTTTCTATGCTACCACATTTTTCATACATGTCTACCAAAGAATTTTATCAAATAGTTCAATGCCTTCATGCTATGGCTAAAAAGTAAAAACCTCAAATACGTGCTTTTGAACAAGCTATGGATGCTTAGAAAAAATCTACCAAAGCATAATAGTAAGCAATAACATAGACAAGGAAGTGAATTGTTTGAAAAAATTCCTAAAAGAAATGCATCTCACGGTGATGGAATTCCATGACAATCCATAGTAATTTTCTTGTCATGGCATTCATCATGGCATTCCATCACCATGTGACTACATTTCTTTGAGACATGTTTCAAGCAATTCACTGCCTTGTCTATGCTACTGCATTTTTCATACATGTCTACCAAAGCATTTTATCAAATAATTCATTGCCTTGCTGCTATGGCTAAAAGCCTAAAACGATGCTTTCAAACAAGCTATGGATGCTTGGAAAAAATCTATCAAAGCATAATAGTAAGCAACAAGCCATGGTCTCATGGTTTTTTTTGCACGAAAATCAGCTCAATTTTATTCACCTTTTTGCGATTTAAACACGTTTTTTGGCTTTTGAAGTTTGAAACGGAAAAAAAATCATTGACCAAAAAGTCAATGATTTTTTCAAAAAATCAAGGAAAAAATCATCTAGCCTGTAGTTTTTTTTTTTAAATCGCAATTAATCAGGATTTTTTACAGATTTATACTTCTATATCACATACCTTCCTTGGCCCGGTGGTGTCTTTCCTTTTTTCTTTTCAGCCTTCTCCTGTCCATCGGACACCAGGTCTTTCCACTCCCTCTCTGGAATCATAGGGGGACACTCGACTTTTTTCTCTAAATGTGACCTATATTGGTCCCTCACATACTTTAGATAGGTACCAGCTTTCTTAAGGACCTTGGTTCGGTTGAATGTTTTGTCACCGAACAACACAACTAAATGGTTAATGAGCTCATCTTTTAAATCTTCATTTTGGGCATTCCACCATGTACGTATGGTGGGCCTGAAGAGCTCCAATGTAATATCACTTAGATGTTTATAAAAACCATCATTTCCTACAAAATGATCATGGGATTAATAGTCTAAAAAGAGAGATCAATAAGTAAATTTCAATTGGATTATATAGAATAATAATTAAAAAAATTTAAAGTACCTGGGACCTTCTCTATCTTTATGGGAACGAAATCCTTGGTCACTACAAGTGTGATCAGAAATGTTCCTGTACTAGTAATACAAGAAGATCCAAGAAATGCTACTAAAACATCACCAGTACTAGTGGCCTCTGCATCCCTAGGTACATGTCTTGACACATGTTCTAGTATGTGTTTGCTGCCAGAGGGTGCGTTAATGGATGCTTGCATGGTATGTGTTGCCGAAATTTCAAACGACAAATAGGCACTGATGATGGGGTCAGATAATGTGATGTATGCGTAGGAAGATCAGGATGGACACTTGTACCAACCCTTACTCCTTGGGAAGCACTTGGAGTACCCTGATCATGGCCAGGAGCATCATGAGGAGGAAAATAACTCTATAAAAACAACACATATTTTAGTTCATGACATAAAAAAGTACAAAATATAAAACCATGAATGAACTTATGTTATAATTAAAGACCTCATGACAGCTTACTTGCAAGTTTTGTAATCTCTCTGTCAATACTTTAATCCTCTCTCTTATCTCATTTGTTTGAGGCATTTTGAACATCAACTGAGTCATTTCTTCATTGCATTTTTTCATGAGCTTCTTTATCGTATGGAAAGTGTTTGCTGAATAAGCCATGTCATCATTATAAAATATTGATTGCACCTCACTATGGATGCTCTTCTCTATTGCTGGCGACTTTCCCCGATCAATCAACTACAACAAGAATATTAAAAACATTATTGAAATTAAACAAAAAAACTTATGAAAAAAACATAATAATAAAACATTTTTCGTGTATCTAATTTGTACAATTACAATGAGATAAACCTGTCGGGTAGAAGCGCCTGAAGATACATTGTGGTCTATGCTCTGGGCCAAAGCCTTCTTTGTATGATCAATGTCCCCCTGTGACAAAAATTAAATATAAAAAAACATTACCAAAATGAAACCAATGGACTTATGAAAAAAAAGAGAATAAAATGGTATATTGGAGTCATTAATTGGAGGTTGGGTAAAATGGTACATAATATATACCACCCCCATAGTAATTGTGTTTGTAACTAAGCGATTCAAATTATAATTGATTAGCAACTCTTCCCCTGTAGTTATTGATTTTATCACACATACGAATATAGGGTTTCCCTCATGCACCTCGAATATGCAATTGGGTTGCTTATTTGTTGACCCATGTCGTGTACTATTTATAAACCCTACAATATTCCCGGATGCTTTTGGCCTTCCATCAATGTACATAGCCACTCCTTTCTTTTGATCCTTATCTTTTAGTTGTATATAATTTGTTGATAGTGCATACCTACACATACTTCGTGTATATTGAACCAGTTGCATCCAATGTTTGTAACTATAATAGGGTCCAACATACTTCATCAATTTAGTAACTTTGTCGTGATAGACCTTTATACCGTCCACGCAAAATAGGCCCAAACCATGTAATGACGATGGTGCTATGCGATATATCCTCTCATTGACACAAAAATCAGTGTTTATTGGAGGAAGTTCCTTGGGTACCCATTGTTTCCGTAGATGTTTGTACCTCAAGGGCACCTCGATGTTGCCTATGCTCTCATCATCATAAGAACATGACCCCTCTTCAGCAAGAAAAAATTCCATGCGTTTACGGAATTTTCTTCTAATCTTTTGACATCTAGTTGATCTCCCTCTTTTAGACATACTACATGTCTCGCTTTCCTCTTTTCTTCCTGAATTTCCCTTGCTCAAGGAAGAAAAATCTGACAAATACCTATTTGGTGCTAGTTGCACTCGTAAGGATGTTGAATGAAGTTCTTTCATGGGGATGTGATCCCAAGGTGACATTATGATTAATCTATCATTTCATCACTAGAATTTCATAGGTTATAAGGTAATCAAGTCTTGATAGATTGCAAGCTATTGTTACTACTGTCCAAATGTGTCCAAAAATCAAATCTACTTAACGTTTTAACTCCCAAACTTTGTAACAAGTGTTAAATGTGACTATGGTCCACCAGTTACACAACCAAGGCCTCAAATGTATTCTCTAATTGTAATCAAAGGACTTTTTCTCTTCATTAAAGTAAATAAACTTGAAGGGAAACACCACCAAGTGGTTTATTGGACACCTACATGACTAAAAATAGAAGCAAATTAACATTTAATTTCCATATGTTTAAGTGGTTAACCGGGAGGGAGTGTGTACTAGGCCTGGTTAAGTCATCATAAGTTTATGCTTTGGCAATAATTTTTTTTTAAGTCATATTAAATCTTCCTATGTCTAATTGCTAGGAGATTTTTCGTATGTTTTAAGGTAGGATGATTGATGAAAGAGCCCAAAGACTAGGCTTTCTCCATGGTATCTAGGTACACATAGCAGCGGTCTTCTTATACGGTTGGACATGATTTAAAGAACTTAGCTAGGAATTATTCATTTAACCTAAGGTTTTCTCATAATGCCATCATTGAAAAGTATGATCAAATTCTTCTATTATGAAGAATTGGTCTATGTGCCTCTAGTAATCACTATAAATGTTTGTAAGGATAAAATGACTAATTGCATCAGGTAGGAGAGAATCAACTTTGAGTTCTTCAAAGATTATATTCCTCTATTCATAATTTTTAAGGGTTGTGTGTGAAGGAGGTTATCACTACAAGAAGGGAGGAGACCTTTCCTTGTATTCTTTTATAATTTTCATTATTCTTATTTATTTTACACCTACATTTACAAATACACATACATATGCATTTACTGTTTTCATTTATTTCTCATGTAGTTTAATAGTTTGATCTGATGGAGCCTCAAATTTAAGTCCTTGGTTTCCTTTTGTTACTAGTTTGTCTTGATTATTCAGAAGGTACTAGGGGCTGTAATTTTGCTTTGCTTCCATGAAACCTTGGTGTTCTATCTTTGGGTTGGGTCTTTTCTATCATTACCTTTAGAGGATGGGTTCTAAAAACAACATATGTCCCATTGAATTGTCTAGGCCATGCCCCTTTTTAATAAAAATGCTAAATATTTTGCCTGCCCCTTTTATTTATTAAAGTTTGGGTCGGTCCATGCCTCGCACTTTTAAAACAACATTGAGTCATCAACTGTCATTGCCCTAGGCAGTGTCCCTTTCCCCTTATTTTCTTCTAAGTATTTTTAATGTTTTGTATGGGTTATTTTGATTACCGTCGATTTCCCTACGGTTGATTTTGACCGTTCCTCGTGATCTTGCGATGACACCACTGCTGGCTGTTTGGTGATCACGATATCACAGGTGGGCACCACGTGTCCTAGTTTTCCGATGGTGAAAAGAATAAAGAAAAAGTGTTAAATATGTGTATTAGAATTTAGTGCGTTATGGAGTGGGTTACTAAACCACATGTGAGATGCACGTGCTCATGATCAACGGCGATGTTTTAACCTTGATGAAAAAAGCTGCTTGACAGATAGGTATTGATGCTACTCCCTATTATGTATGATTGTGATCACCGATGAAGGGAATCAACGGTTTCCCACTATTGTGTGATCCTAAACTGAAGGGAGTTTAATGATTGTGATATCACGAGTGGGCACCACGTGTATTCTTTTGGCACTACATATTATAGTGGGTCCTTGATAATCATGTGGAGATGTTGTCAGCTTCTTTTAAGGTGATCATTCGATAATTTGACAGAAACAAGAGATCGACGACGAAGATTTAAATTTGTGTCAAATACAATTGAAGCCATTGGCTCGGCATGCAAGTAAGCTTTAATGGTGGATGAGACATCTTCTAGCCATTTCTCATAAATTCTAAGTATTTAGTTTTAGTCTATCTTCACCACAAGGGAATTCAAGTGTTTTCGAAGCGGTCTAGAGCCAAAGATAGAGTTTTTTCAAAGCAATTACAGCAGGGTTTGATTATTTGCAGGGCACAAAATCCCGTGAGTTACTTTCTTTATCACTATTTCTGTTTGAATGTGATTCTTGTGGAGGGTTGTTTTGTGTTAGTCAGTGGTTTTCTGGATTAAGGTTCTAGGGTTACTGGTTCTTTTGAATTGTGGGAAATTGCAAAATTCTACTATAATTTCATTTTGGGTAGCCCTAGTTTTTTCACAAATTTGATCTTAGGAGAAGCCTTCCTTGTTTTAAATAGCACCACTAGAGTAGCATTCTAGCCTTGTTGATTATTTGCAAAGGAATCTATATGACGATTTCCTTGACCGATTTCCTTTGTCAACAAATGACAAGAAGAGGGGTTTGATCTTATTAAATGGGATAGCCTTAGGTGAGGGATTAAGATATAAAACCTATAACATTGTGGATGCTAGGGTACAAATTATGGGCTTGGAAATGTTTAGGAGATGGTATGGGCAGTGAAATATGTCTCATCCTTTTTCAAATGGTTGGAGATATGATATGGGAAAACTTGTGGTGCCGAATGTATTTCTTGATGTTGACCTACTCAGGGCAGTGGCTGCACGATATGATCCTGTCACAAGGATTATCAAGGATAATGATGGCAAGGTTTTACTGAATATAAATGCAGATGAGATTCAACAGGTTTTTGATTTAAGTGAATACAACTCATTCTTGGTCCGGATAGACCTTGATGAAATGAAGTAGGAATATGCCAGGGTACAACCTCTTTTTAGATTAAAGTTGCTTCCTCCTCATCTAGCCAGAGTAGGTAGTTCAACAATTCACATTAGCCCAACTGATCGGGAACCTTTCAGGTTGAGTTGTTTTGTTGATCATTTTTTGGAAACTTTTATTCACTTTGCCAAATTTTAGGTTTCATCCCTAATACTGTGATGCCCATTGCTTATATGTTTATGGGGGCTCAAATTCAACATCGTAACTTTTTTGTAGTGTACGACTATGCTTCTTTCCTTGCTGAAAGGATACATGAGGGTTTGCTGAACTTGTATGTGGGGGACACTAGTTATCCTTCATTTTGGTACTCCTTATTAATGCATATGTTCTTGTACAAGAATGCCGATTTCTTCTTAGAGAAAATGGAGTTGAGGCAGGAGATAAATGGAGAATAATTACCAGTGCAGGCTTGGAGTGCAGACTTGTCTTACAACAAGGGAGATGCCAGTTTTGTGCAGTTTGATAACTGCTTTGCTTCCAAGATCAGAGCTAGATTGATGGTAAATGTTTCAAGGATTCCTGAGGATTTGCAAGACTTCCTCTGACCCAAAGTGAGGAAGCCTGATTTGAAGGTGTGTCATAATTGGGGTGAGATCATTCTATACCCTATAAGCACTGTCCTAAGGGTTTATGGTTTCCAGGGAGCTCCTCATATTCTCCCATATAATGTACCATCAAGAATAGGATTTGCAGAGGTCATGTGGCAACTAGGTTGCATTCATGAATTGATAGGAAAAGGAAAAGGGACTTTGTTCCTTGATTATACTATTGTTTCATACTTTGTTTTTTCCAAGGGAGGATGGGTTCAGTTTGATAGATATTTTGATGACTACCATTTGAAGAGTGGATCTAGGAGGCAGTGTGACCTTGAGGGATTCTTTGCCCTATTTAGGCAAAGAATTAAGGGTGGCAAGTTTGCTCATGTTTTTAATTTTTTTGAGAATTTGATTAGAAATGAGTTCGATTTGAGCCAACAAGAATTAAATAAAGAGAAGTGGATTGCTTATGAGAAAATGCTGGCCATGGTGCATAAACTAGATCCAAAATATAATCCACTAATGAAGTTCACTCCATTTCATAAAAGAATTGATTTCTTGATGAATAATTTTAAAGAAATCATGAACACCCTGAGAACCAAGAAAATAAACTTGGAACTGGACTGGGGAATTCAAGGATTAGAGGTGAAGCTTGAAGAAACAAGGCCAACCTATCAGCCACCAGTGGACAGGCCTCTATACAGGAGGAAGAGAGATGATAGCAGTGATGAAGAAGGAGGAGATAAAAAAGGAAAACAAATAATGAAAACATCATAACAACTGGGTCATGGGATTAGGAAACCTGGGGGGATAAAGATTGTGGATCTAGATTCACCACCTAGAAATGACCCTATAGAGCTACCATCAGAGCCAAGCCTTAAGAGGGGAAGAGTTGAAGAGTCACAAGAGGCTTTGGTGGATGAAATAATTGTAACTAATCAGGACATGCAGGTTGGTATCCCCTCCCCTCCTAGATCAACACAATTGGTGCTAACTGATATGGATATAAAGGGGCAGTGTGTACAGGATGCTAGGATGGTGGCTTGCAAGGCGTTCTTGGATGATGATGCCTTCATGAAAACTCTTGTGTTCTTGCAGTTGATCTAGAGGATGAAACTTGAAGAATATCAGGATAAATGCAAGACCAGGAGGGAATCAAGACCTGATAGGTCTGACCAGGAGAATGATGAAGAAGTCAAACGTGAATTAATGGAGCAATTCAAAAGCATCACTCTTGATGAAGGAAGGAAACTTGTATCTTAGGCTGGTGTCTTACTCCTCCCTGAATGGGACATAGCTAATGTTGTAGCATTCAATGCTATTATGCAGTCTAAGCATCCTATGCAAAATAGTGAAGAAGTCAAGCCAGCTCTATAAGACTCTACTTTTAGTGAGGAATATGAAACTTTAGCCATATGGGCACTGACACCTCAAGGTAGAAAACCAAATCTGGCTGATATTAGCCCAAGTCTAAGGGGCGAGCTCATTATCAAGAGAGCTTCTAAAACCTTAACAACAAAAGCCACAAGCTTGACACTGAATGTGGCCAAATTAGCCTTGAAGACAGTTGAAAGAGATGAAGCTGAAAAGAAAATCCTGATGGAAAAGTACAATGCAATAATTGGGGAGTATAGTAGAATGCAGCAAAAAAATATTAAGATGCAGTCTGAAGTAGATAGATTGAGATATGGGCAGGTGGGAGAATCCTCCAGTGCCTCTACTATCAGAGCATTACCTACTACTTTAGGGTCATTTCCCCTATTATCCCAATCATTTGTACTCCTGGATCCCCAATTCAGACACCTGCTAATAGCCCTGCACCAGGGCTAGTCGAAGAGGAAGATGAGTATTCTACAGATCCTACCAAAAAGTAGATGATGAAAAAAATCATAGAATTACAGGCTACCCTAAGGGTGAGTGAGGATTGTGCTATGGCTAAACACAATGAGGTGGTTGAAACCATTTTGAGGCATTTAAATCAGAAGGTTGATTCTAGATTGCCAATTGGACATTCTTTATATTCTTTATTCTTGCGTGGAATACAAAATATTAACAGAGATTGGGAAGTGGTTCTACCTCTGGTTGAGAAGTGGATCCCTTGGGCCACTGATTTAGATGTTATATTTAAGGCTTCTAGATTTGATGTAAATAAAAGGCCCCAGTCATTAAAGCCTACTCAAATCTTTGTGAAATCATTGAAGGATTCCAGGCCTTGCCTGATGATTTAAGTAGGAAAATTAGAGAACTAGTAGAGTTTTGATGATTGGAATGACACTTTTCTGCCAGATGTAATAGATGCACAAGTAAATAATAAGACACTGTAGTAGTGGCAAGATAGGGCAGAAGAGGTTATTAATGCACAAATCAAATTGATTTGTGATGACTCAAACCATGACTTGTTGGTAAGTAGCATGGATAAAATAATTAATACCATCATGTTCTTAGAGTCATTTGAGAGGGAGGCCAACCAGGCTGCGGTCAAATTCACACCTTACAATACCAAGGTGAGGGAGGTGGTGAATTTTAATTGGCCAACAGATGAGGAATATCAGAATTGGGTGGACAAGTACTTAACCAAAGAGGAGTGAAAAGGTGTCTATTACTGGCAATTGACAGCTCAACAGTTATATTATAACTGATTATGGTTTTGTTTCCATGGCGGCTTTGGGCACAGGTTCTGAGGTGTAACAAATGCTGCAACTATTGTGTAATGAGTGGAAATCAATAAAAAGATGCTCCGGGACTTGGTGGTTTTGATCATAGTTTTGAATTGGCACATAGTGGTCCAATTGACCAGTGACATGTGTAATTTCTGGCCCGATGCTTGTTGCTCCTTCATTTTCTATAAGAAGGATTTCAAGGCCAGAAATAAGGGTTGGCAAGTCAGATATTTTGAAGGTCGAGTCTAGGTATAGTTGTAGAGCAGATTGTAAGAACCTTTTTGAATGTTAAGGCAATTTAGGTTTGGGGTTATCCTGTAATGGGTTTTAAAGTTGTGGAGATTTGATGTTTCATAAGCAACACTAGCATTTGAGGTATGATGTTATATCTTGAGTTCATGTCTCTCCTCTATACAAACATATCATTATTTTGAATAGAATAGTTAAGGATTATGACGTTCATATCATTGCTCTGATGTGTGTGTTTTCTGTTTTGGCTTTAATTCAAAGAATTAATTAAAGTGCTTGGATGGAATCATGGATGGGTATGTTTGTAGAGGGATTTAGTAAGAAGTATTGGGCTAGGATAGGAATTGACACTATTGTAATGTAATATTGCTAGGGATCATGTGTGCTAAGTATTTAAATCTATTGTTGAATCATGAATGTTTGTGAATTTGACTCCCCAATGGTATATGGCACTGATCTAAATTGTATGAATTTGTGAAACTCTATATCTGTATGTATTTGCTTAGGGCTTGCCACCAAATTGCAAATAAAATTACTATCATAAGTTATGAAATAATGTTGTAATCATCTCATGCTCCAAGTAGTTGATATTACTGGTGAAAGGCCAATTCATTTTAGTGGTATCCTATTATGTTGAGCTATTTGTGGGATTATATGTGAATCGTTAATGATTGTTTATGAGTTTGGTGCAGAGATCATAAAAAATTATAGGGACCATCCTCTTGGGTCTTGTAGAGTCCAAAGTGTAGGAGGTTATTATTAAAATCCTCGTCAGTTGGTGTAGGTCCTTCGAGCTGCCCTTGATTGGAATTGGAAATTCCATAGGTAGATTAGAAGACCAACCTGGTTTACAGGAAAAAACACCAACATGATTGATTTCATATTATATGTGTTGAAGAATTTAGAATTTCAATTACATTAATTTATGGATATGTTGTATCTATAACACTACAAAACCATATACTCTTTGTGCTTACACTTGCATTTAGAAATACACATTTATATACATAGATATAGATTTCTTTAATGATATGTTACATTTATTGTTCTAGGAGAGCATCTAGTAATTGCATTTACATTTACATTTAAAAATACATATACATACATATATATATATGTGTGTGTGTGTGTGTATCATTTATATTCAGTGTTCAGAAGCAACCCATTAGGTCTGCACATGGATAAAAATTCATAAAATTAGATCTCCCATACATTTTTTGTTGAAACCTACACACTATTCATGTATCCTACAATTACAACAGTATCCACGAGGCCTCTTACACAAGCTACAGTAATCACAAAAAGTGTAAGAGCCACTTTATATCATGTTTGACTACAAAACCCTAAAAAATGGGGTAACTCAGATTATGATTTGTTGGTGTGTTGTATGGACAAAATCATTAGCACCAACTCATTCTTGGAGTCTTTTGAAAGAGAAGAGAATTAGGTGGAAGTTAAGTACAAACCTTATAGTGTCAAGGTGAATGAGGTGATCAATTTTGATTGGCCAACTGACGAAGAGTACAAGGCGGTCCAATTGGCTGGTGATATGTGTGCTTTCTGTCTTGATGCTTGTTTGCTCCTCCTTTTTCTATAAGAAGGATTTCAAGGCCAGAAGTGCAGGTTAGCAAATTAGATATTTTTGGTCGAGTCTATATGAAGTTACAGAGCAAATTGTAAAGTCTGATGGTTTAGGGAAAATGCAATTTAGGTTTTGAGTCATTCTATAGTAGGTTTTGAATTCATGGGGATTTGATATTTTATTATAGTACTGGCATTTGAATTGATATGATTAATTCAAACTCATGTCTCTCCATTGTACAAATATATTTGAATTTTGAATAAAATGATAAAGGGTTGTTTCGTTCATCTCACTGTTGTGGTGTGTATGATTCTTGTTTTAGGTTTAATTCAAGGAATTAATTAAAATGCTTGAATGAGATTGTAGGTGGATATGTTTTGTATAAGCTATTTTATTTTTTTCTGTATTATCTTATACCATTTTACAAGAATGGGGGTGCCAATGTACGAGAAGATCTTTGGAAACTAGGCATGAAAATTGAAGGTTAAAGAGAATGGGGGTGCCAAACTTATAGTATTCATTGCCCCTTGGTCATCAATTTTCTATGAGTTCCCTCAACCTCGTCCTCGGCGCTGGTATTGACCTTGTTTTCACTCCTCCAAACTCTTCCTCAGCACTGATATTGACCTTGTTTTCACTCCTCCAAACTCTTTTTTGGTGCTGGTATTGACCTTGTTTTAACTCCAAACTCTTCCTCCGTGTTGGTATCAACCTTGTTTTCACTCCTCCAAACTCTTCCTCAGCGGTGGCATTGACCTTATTTTCACTACTCCAAACTCTTCCTCAGTGCTGTCATTGACCTTTCACTTCTCCAATTTGACAAGCTACAACCTGGTTTCATTAGCTTTTATAGTATGTTAATTAAGTTCAAAATTTTGGTGCCATTTAGATAGGTTTTAATATTCTATAATATAGTTAAGTATATATTAGCTATATTTTACATAATAAATAATATAATTATTCAACTTATTATAATTAGATATTATATTCTTTAACAAAATTATTAAATATGTATGAAATTATTATAATTAATAACTAATAATAAGTATATTTTTATATGATACAAAATATAATTAATATAATATATATTTAATATAATAGTAATAAATATTAATATGAGAGAGAGAAACTAAATTTTGACTAGTTGTTTCGTGTCAACAATCCAAGGACGTCCTTGGGGATTTATGCTCAAGGTAGCATGCCATTTGATTAAATATATGATAGTTCTCCTTTAAGACCTCTTCAATGTACCCACTGCACACTTAATGAGACAAAGATAAATATAGGGAAGAAAATATAGAGAGAGAGGGAGATAATGACAAACATACAAATAGAAAGGGAGACAAAGAGATAGAGAGGGGTAGAGAGATAAAGAGATAAGGATGAATAGATAGAGATATAGGGAGGTTGATTGATATATCTCTCCCTGTCGCTCTCTATATCTCCCACTATTTGTGTCACTCCCACCTCTTCCCCCCTCTATCTATTGAGCTATCTCTCCCTCTCCCCCTTTCTCTCCCATTCTCTCCCTCCATCTCTCCTATTCTATATCTCTATCTCTATTTCTCTATTTATCTCCCTCTTACTCCTCTATATATACCTGAGAGTAATTAGGAGGTGGAGGGTGGGCTTAAGGGAGGGAGGGAGGGTAGAAGGGAGAGAGTGGGATAGGGTGGAAAAGAGTGGGAGAGGGTGGGAGATAGGGTGGAAAGGAGTGGGATAGAGTGGGGGAGAGAGGCAGGAAGAGAGTGGGAGAGAGTGGGAGGGAGGTAGGAAGAAGGTGGGAGAGAGTGGGAGAGGGAAGTGAGAATGGGAGAGAGTGGAGAGAGTGGAGATAGGGAGGGAGAGAGTAGGGAGAGAGTGGGGAGAAGGTATGAGAGAGTGGG
>VDFB02000363.1:46789645-46917995 GCA_007258455.2 Sequoia sempervirens | reverse complement strand
GCTCTCTCACACCCTCTCCCACTCTCCCACTCTCTCCCACCTTCTCCCACACTATCCCACCCTCTCTCCTACCCTCTTGAAACACTAATGAAAACGGTCAGTGGTATTGTGGAAGATGTGATAAAACTTTCCCTGAATGTGATTATAAATATATACTTCAATGCAAAGTGCAAGACCATACTTCATTCACTTAGATTACAACTTTTGAAGAAGTGGTAAAATAAATTATGGGTGTAACAACAAAAGAATTGAACATTTTGAGGCATGAAAAACAAGATGATGTTAAGTTTTCACACATTATACAAAAGGTCCTTTTCAATAGATACATATTTAGACTTCAAGTGAAAAAAGAGACTTATATACTTGAACAAAGGATTAAATGCACAGTCATAAAAACAACAAAGTTTGGTTATTCATCTGAGAGCAAAGCTTTATTAGACTCAATTGCAAAGCTATAGGTTTCATAACATTCAAATGGTTGAATGTATATAATGTTAACAATGCATTCAAACATTTGAAAAAAAAAAGTGGATATATCTAATTTAGTTAATGTCATTTTGTCATGATATACTTCTTTGATGCTGTCAATACTAAATCTAATGATTGATGAACATTTCTGCTTTTAAATTTATTGTTCTTGGTTGATTGTTGTTATAGACAAGTTGGTATGATTTCAAATTTCAATGTGTACCCTTATATATGGGAATTTAGATAAACAATGACACAAACAAGAATGAAATCAAATTGATTGCTTTCCAAATTCATATTCATGAAAATGTAAGAATTTTTTCAAGTCAATAGGAATCTTGATAAAGATAACTCTCGGCATGTTTTACATATATTATTAATTAATATACGTATGCTGCTTAATTAAATTATTAACTATATTTGATTTGTATTATATATTGAATTGTTAAAAGATGTAAAAATATTAATACTAAATATATAGGAAAATGGTTACAAAATTACATATTTTTCAAAAAATAAAATATAGTGGTAATTTAAAATACAAATTATATAATTCTTATAATATTTAAATATTATTATTTATTGAATATTTTATAGAATTTAAACTAAAAAATTAGCCTCCCCCTCTCGCTCTCCCTCTTCCCCATCTCTATCTCTCCCCCCTCTATATATCTCTCTCCCTTTCTCCCTCCCTCTCTCTATCTCTCCCCATCTCTCCCTGATCTCTTTCTCTCCCTCCTATACCTATCTATCTTCATATCTCAACCTATTTGTCCTTTATCTTCCCATATCTCTGTCTATGTCTTTCTCTTCCCATTTGTATCTATCTCTCTCTGTTTCTCTCTCTATCTCCCCTATTTCTATCTCCTCTCCATCTCTATTTGTCTTTCTCTGCTTATCTCTCTCTCTCTCCCCTCTCTCTATATCTCCTTATATCTCTATCTTGCCATCTCTTTCTCTCTCTCTCTCTCTCTATATATATATATATATATATATATATTTATATATCTCCCTATCTCTCTATATATTTATTTCTCCCTCTATCTGTCTCTATATCTCTATCTATTTTTATCCCTTTTCCTCTCTCATTCTATATTCATCTCTACCTCTATCTATAGGGAGAGATACAAAGGTGAAGCATTGGACTTTCCCAAAGATCCACCAATCTCAACACTAGTCCCAACTATTTTGAGCATTTAAGTACATATTGTATGGTATATTAGGAGGCATGTGTCAAAGCTCATATTTATTGATGCAAAATAGGTCCAAAGTCACAAATTTGACGTAGAGTTAGTTATAGTTTTGTACAAAATTTCAAGTGCCACATAGAGCAAAGATATTTCACTTTTTTATATCATGTCATCAAATTTGGCACTTCATCAAGATTTGTATCTTCATCATTATTAACAAAAGCAAAGGTAGGTACTTGAATCCCTTGCATTTAAATTTTTCTATATATATAAATATTTTAATATTTTCCCTCAAATCCATAATATATATATTAGAGTGTATTTATTTAATGCAATAAAGAATTAACCTAAGTAACACATAAGAATTCTAAGGATTTGTGCTTGGAAAAAATGCATAACAAATTTATTTGTTGGATGTCGTGTTGTATAGTTTAGAAAAACTCAAAATATGAATAGGATTTTAAGGCCATATATTATGGTAGCTTACAATGCAAAAGAAGGAAGGAAATCTATTATCAATTTTAATCTACAATTTAATACCATATGAAAAACCATATGTAGTATTATCTAAAATTAATTCTTGACATATTAATTTTATAAAATACACTTACCATTTAATAAACTTCTCCCAAGAAAGAAACCCTAAGTGAACATTAATTGAACCCTAATTATAGATTCATAACTCTAATCATAACCCTAAGTAAACACTAATCCTAATCAAACCCTAACCCTAGCCTTAAAGTTCTCATATAATCTAATTATCTCTCTTATCTAAATTTGGGTTGAATTATTTTTTGTTATTTAGATCTTATTTTATGAATATATGCAAATATAATTTTACTTCTACATTCATTCTATGCCCATTTTTTTCATGATATTTTAACATTCATTTTTTGGAATATTAGATCAATCTCACACATATAAATATGAAACCTCAAAATTTTAAAATTGAATTCTACCCAAAACATAGACACACAATTGAACAAATTCTCAAAAGAAGAATGACATCATCAACATTTCATTCAAAATTCACTCAAATCCACATAAGGAGAGAAAATATATTAGAATTATACGTTTATTCATGCTTATAAGTCATATCTGCATACAATTTAAGATAATTTCCATATATTCATCCAAAACTCAAAATAGTCTATCTATTCTATTCCGCCCGCTTGGGGTTTTAACAACCAATGGCACCACAAATATCACTTCCTCATTAGAGGACATATATCTTTCTACCCATATATTCAACTCAAAACCTAGCTAGAGCTTTCATCAGTTTTCTCCCTACAAATGAGCCTTGAATTCCCTTTTATATGACAAGAGAGCAACAAGCTTTGAGCTCAAATGTAATTTCACCACAAATTTTCATTTGAACAAAATATCCATTGCATTTGACTTTCATTTCAAAACTTCCCACACATTGAATCTGCAAAACATAGTGGCGCACAAACTAGGGAAAGCTAAAAGAATATGAGACCACAAATTGTAATCAAAATCCCCTTGTTGCTAGGCCACGCAAAAAAACCAGGCAACCAAATTGTCATGAGGGAACACCGCAACAACTTCTTGTTTACCCACCACCCTGCCCTTACCAACACTCAGACCCCAGTATACACGCCCGCTTCTAGTTGTTGCCTAATATAGTAGACCCTCAGCCTCCTCTTCTTTCTTGTCCTTGCCCAATATGGTTCTAGTCCATCCGCTTGGGGTTTTAACAGTTGTTGTGCCCACACATATCATTTCCTCATTAGATGGCAGACTATGATTGAAGTGACTTAAATACCGATAGTAGTCTGAGTCGGTCTTGGTTACATCATCAAAAGTGTTGCTTGTAAGCTCAATGGGTGAGTGTTGGCCACATCCAGAGCACACTGATTGCTTGCCTTTGTCATCTACTAGTTGAGAAGCAACGTCCTAGAATTGAAACCTTCTATTGCAATTGCAGTAGAAGGTTGCAATTCCAAGACATTGTTGCCCAACCAAAGCACCTTCTTGAATAGCAGGACCAAGCTTTTGTGAGCTCAAACGAACAGACCTCCTTACTGAGTTACTCATTTTCTCTTCTCATACAAGCACTCAAACTTTATTAGACTCAGCCCACAAAGCACTCTAACTGCTACAAGAATGAAACTATTAGTAGTTAATTCCTCTTGTATTTATTGTGCAAGGTAATGGAAACCTTCATCAATGCCTAGTAAATATACATGTGCAAACATGGCAATTTGGTGACATATGTACTGTCACTGTTTAACTAGAGCTGGATGAGAATCCAAAGATCACCCTTCATGATTTCCAACAACAACATCTTCACACAAATTGAGATCGATGTGACTACACAAGTAAGGAATAATTCATTAATGCTTCACCAACCTTCATCTTCCTCCTGCGAGCTAGCAGGGAACAACAAAGATTTACATTAGCTTTTGATCTTGGTTGTCCATCTAAAACATGGGTTATGAGATCAATAGTGGAGATTGGGCCCCACATTCCATACAGGACATACATATTCCTTTTGTTGACCTCGTGCCAAATAACAAGGTGACACCTTAGGTCTGCGAGTTGGTAGGGTACGGTCAAGATCTTCTCCCATATCTTCGAATCTGTAAAACCTACACATTGCACAGTTAGTATTTAATGAAAGGCTTTGGCTAAGCCATCAGGGACATGACCACTGGAGTTAATGGCTTAGGCTTATGTCACCGAATTAAAATTAAAACCCAACTTTGATTTTAATACTTGATTTTCTCTGCAGGGTTTTATTTCCTAGGTCTTGGTTGGCCCCGTTAAATTCTTATCCCAACCCTAACAAAGAACAAATGATTAAGCTAAGGATTTCATTTGTTGTTATAATTTTAGTTCTAGAGAATTCTTAATTACCAATTCTTATTTGTGCATTTGTATATGAATCCAATTGAATGCCTTTCCATATCATTATGGGCAATTTTATTATTGCAACCCTAACTCTAACAAGTTAATTAAACCTTGACCCTAACCTGATTGAACTCATATTATAACCCTAACTCTAACACTAATTGAACTGTAATCATAACCCTAGGTATTGTTGAAACCTAACCCTAATTGTATTAAAACCCTAGAGAACTCTAATTGAACCCTAACCCTAAAATAAACAATAACCCTTACCTTAATTGAACCCTAACTCCAGTCCTAGCCCTAATTTAAGACTAACCTTAACCCTGACCTTAATTAAACCCTTATTGAATTATAACCCTAATTGATCCCTAACCCAAATTGAATACTAATTCAGCCTTAACCCTAAGTGAATAGCAACCTTAATTAAACTCCAACCATAATCCTATTTGAATTTTGACCCAAATCATAACCATAATTCAACCCTAGCCTTAATTGAACCCTAACCCTAAACATGAGTTCAATTAAGTTTAAGGTTCAAATAGGGTTAGAATTTAATTAAAATTAGTTATAGGATTCAATTAGGATTAGGGTTGGGTTTGGGGGTAAAGATTAAGGTTCTATGATAGAGCTTGGGGTTAGTGTTAGGGTTCAATTGGGGCAAGGGTTAGTATTAGGGTTAGGGTTACGGTTCAATTAGGGTTTCATTAATGTTAGTTTTAGAATCATAGTTATGTTTAGGGTTGGATATAAAATTAGAGTTAGGTTTGAAGTTAATTAGTGACAGTTTTAGGGTTGGGGTTATGGTTAGACTTATAATTAATGTTAGTATTGGGATTAGATACTATCACTTTAATAAAAATAATCTTCTATAAATTCATTCAATAAAAATGTTTAAGTTATGAATGTTATAATGTAAAAAATAAATGTGTTTTCAATGTTTATTTGTCAGTTTAAAAGATGTGCCAATAATGTTGCAATCACTAATGATTAATTTTTTCTTAATGTTTAAAATAGATTGGTAAGTAAATATATCTATAATAAGTAAATTTATCATTGATTTTTTCTTGATAAGTAAATCAATATTTCATAAATTTATCTATAATTCTTATTTAATTTTTCTTAATTATATTAAATTATATTTTATTAAATTGTTAGAAAAATTAAGTTGCTTATAAATAATTTTATGTGTTTTTTATAATTAACTTGATATTGTGTATAAAAGGTTTAAGTTATGAATATTATAATATAAAAAAGTAAATTTGTTTTCAATGTTTATTTGTTAGTTTGATGTGAGAATAATGTTGCATAGTAATGATTAAATTTTTCTTGATTGGTTAATTGATATTGTGAAATTATTCTATGTTAATTTAATGTTATCAATGCTATATAATATAAAGAAAAATATTTCTAATATATTTTTAATGCATCTTTATATTTTATAAAAAAACATCTAAAATAAAAATGTGATTGTAAAAAAAATACAACTTAATGAGTGAAAATACATTTAAAGTTAAAAGTGAAATTATAAAACAAATTGTAAATCTATTTTATTTTCTTCTATAAATATAATTTTTTAATTTGTCGTCCGCCTAGTAATGCCCACTTCTCCTTTTAATGAATCTTTTATTTTGCAAGGTTAGATTTAGTGCTACCGTTGATCTATTTCCTGCAGATATCAACGGTGCCCGCCATCTCGTGATCGGGAATTGAAGGATCACGAAATCACGAGCGGGCGCCACGTGTCCTATTCGGGGGATCAAATTTGAGCTATCGCTGACCAACTACCATTTGATCTGAGCCATTCCCTGCCATCCCGCGATGGTGCTTGGGTTGATTGTGAAATAACGGGAAAGCGCCATGTGTCTCACCCGATGAAGCCTAAAGAGTAAACGAAACACTAGCTGACTTTAAATGTATTAAGGGGCGGATTACTAAAGTGTTCTCCACACACACATGTTCTAAATCAACGGATATGTTATAATCTAGTTGGAAAAGCTTCTCAAAGGTTAACGACATGGTTGGCGGCTGAGTTAAAGGAATGAGATCAACGGCGCTCGCTATCCCGCAATCAAGGATTATAGGGATCACGATATCATGGGCGGGTGCCACATGCCCTTCCTAAAGGATGAAATCTACGTGACCATTGATGAGCTGTCTCTTCAAGATTAATGGTGCCCACCATCCCACGATTAGGAAATTTGGGATCGCAATGTTGCAGGTGCCTGCCACATGTCTCACCCAATGAAGCCTAAGGAGTGAAGAAAGCGTTCGCTGATTTTAAATGTATTACGGGGTGGATTACTAATGCGCTTGTAAGATGCATGTGTTTTATTTCAACACAGATGTTATGATTTTAAGGGAAAAGTTTCTCAACAGTTAAAGGAAAGGACGACAACCATTTTTGAAGGAGCATGATTTATGGTAAAAGATCGATGGTGCCCGCCATCCCACGATGGTAAATCAAAGGACTGTGATATCGCAAGAAACTACCACATGGCATTCCTTCCTCAGCCTATTTTGAAGATGGCTGTTGATGATTTGATCAAACTGAAGGATCAACAGCTCAAATTTAAATATGTATTAAATTATAGTTGGAGTCCTTCATGTAGCACGCAAGTGGGCTTTAATGGCAGATGAGACATCTATTGGTAGGATTTGATTGACATAAAATCAATTTACTCATCTCATTTCTATCACAAAGCATCCAAGTATTTCGTGAAAAGAGTTTCAAAGCCAAAGGTGAAATTGCGAGCAGCTACAACCAGAAATTGGAGTTTGTGCAAAAAAAATCATGAGTTAATTTTCTCTATTTCCCAGTCATTCCGCACCTAAATTTGGGAAGGGCGGTCTTCTATGCTTGTCACTGAGCTCATTAAAATCTTTTGTTAGGGCTCTTGTTTAATCATAAATTGTGAGGAATTGTGGTATTTTTACTCTGTAATTTTCTATCTCTACTTAGTCATAGCCACTTGAAGTGTAACATTGTGGTGAGGCCCTAGTTTGTCTAAAATGGTGCCAACCAAGCAACACTCTGGCCACATTGAGTATTTGAAAAGAAACTTGTATGATTATTTCCTAGATCAATTTTCATTATCAAAAAATGAGAGAAGGAAAGGTTTGGTGTTGATGTAAGGGAAAATCCTAGGGGAGGGGTTGGTGTGTAATAATTCCAAAATTGCTGATGCTAGGGTTCCACTCACAGGCTTAGAAATGTTCAGATTATGGTATGAGTAGAGGAATTTGCCTCATCCTTTTTCAAATGGATGGATATACGACATGGGAAAGTTGGTTGTTCCAAATGTGTTCCCTGATGTGGACTTACTTAGAGCAGTGGCCAAAAGATATGCTTCTATCACATGGGTAATCAAAGATAATGATGGAGGGTTTCTATTAGAAATTAATAGAGATGTTATCCAACAGACTTTTGATTTGAGTGAGCCAAGTGATGAATTGGTTCCTATTAATCTTGAAGAAATGAAGCAAGAGTATACAAAATTGATAGCTCTTTTTAGGGTTAAGCTGCTTCCACCTCATCTAGTTAAGGCAGGGCGTTCACAATTTCACATCAGCCCTAGTGACCAGGAACCCTTCAGATTGAATTGTTTTGAAAAGCCTTTCCTGGCTACTTTCTATTCACTATGTCAGATTTTTGGTTTTAGCCCTAGTATTGTAATGCCGATTGCATACATGTTCATGGGGGTGCAAATACAACACCCTAACTTCTTTGTAACATATGACTTTGCTTGTTTTTTGGTGGAGAGGATACATGCAGGACTGTCAAAGTTGCAGAATGGTGATACTAGTACTCAATTCTTTTGGTATTCCATGTTGATATATATGTTCTTATTTAGGAATGCTAATTTCTTTGCTGAGAAGATGAACTTAAGACAATTAGTTAATGGACAAAGATTGCCAGTATAAATATGGGCTGCAAATTTGTGCTGTAATAAGGAAAGCACCAATTATGTGCAATTTGATAATTGTTTTGCTGCAATATTGAGGGCTAGATTGATGGTAAATGTACCTAGGATCCCTAAGGAAGTGCATGATTTCCTTAGGCTAAAGGAAAGAAAACTAGAATTGAGGGTTTTACATAACTGGGGTGACATTATCCCATATCCAGTCAGCACTGTCTTGAGAATATATGGATTTCAAGGAACCCCTCACATACTGCCATACAATGTGCCACCGAGACTAGGGTTTGCATAAGTTATGTGGTAGATGGGGTGTATTCATGAATAACCTAACTAGAAAGGGGAAGAGAACATTATTCTCTGATTATACAATAGTGTCTAACTTTACATTTTCAAAGGGAGGCTGGACACATTTTTACAAATTCTTTGTTGATTACCATTTGAGATATGGTCCAAGGCGACACCATGATCCTAAAGGTTTCTTTGCTCTTTTTAGACAAAGAATAAAAGGTGGAAAATTTGCACATGAGTTCAATTTCCCCGAGGACCTAATCAGGAATGAATTTGATTTAAATAGATAGGAATTGAACAAGTAAAAGTGGATAGCTTATAGTAAGCTACTGGATATTGTGCATGAAATGGATCTGGCATATGATCCATTGATGGAATTCACTCCATACCACAATAGAATTGATTTTTTAATGAATAATTTCAAGGAGATAATGGACACCTTGACAATCAAAAAGATAAATTTAAGGATAAGTGTAGAAATGCAAGGACAAAGTGATAAGCCAATTGAAACAATGCCAATATGTCAACCTACAGAAAGGCGGCCCATCTATAGGAGGAAAATGGATACTTCCAGTGATGAGGAAATAGATAGAAAAGGGAAGAAAATAATGAAGGCACCTTCACGACTAGGCCCAAAATTCAAAGTACCTAGGGCTATCAAAATCATTGAATTAGGATCTTCACTAGAGTGTACTCCCCCATCACCACCACCTGAGCCAAGCCCTAAGAGGCAAAGAAATGATCACCTACTTGAGGATCTCATAGATGAAATTATTGTTACTAATCAAGACATGCAGGTTGGTATGCCATCCCCTCCTAGGTCAATTGAATTGGTTCTATCCGATTTGGATATGAAGGGTAAGAGTGTGGAGGATGCAAGAATGGAGGCTTGCAAGGAGTTCTTAGATGACAATGCATTTGTAAATACTCTTGTATTCTTGCAATTGGCATGGAGGATGAAATTTGAGGAATATCAAAATAAATGCAAGGAGAGAAGAGAACTAAGGCATGACAGGTCAGATTAGGAGAATGATGAAGAAGTGAAAGTTGAACTAATGGAAGAGTTCAAAAACATCACTCTTGAAGAAGGAAGACAACTAGTGAATCAGGCTAGTGTTTTGATTTTTCTTGAATGGGACATCGCAGATGCAGTGGCTTTCAATGCCATTATAAAGTCCAAGAATCCTTTTTAGGATTCTGAAGAAGAATTTAAGGCAACATTACAAAACTTTTCCTTCAGTGAAGAATATGAGACCTTGGCAATTTGGGAATTGGCTCCACAAGGAAGAAAGCTAGACATTGCTGATATTAATCCAAATTTCAAAGGAGGATTAATAATAAAGGGCTTCAAAGACTAGAAAAACCAAAGCCACTAGTTTAACTGTGAATGTGGCCAAGTTGGTCCAAAAGACTGCTGAAAGGGAGGAGGCTGAAAGAAAGAGCCTAATGGAGAAGTATAACATTTTAATTGAAGAATATAGTAAAATGCAACAGAGGGATGTTGAGCTGCAAACTGAAGTAGAAAGGTTCAAGTATAGACATACTAGGGAAACATCCAATGCTCTAGGAACCAGCACATCACCTCCCAAAGTAGGGTCAATGCCTCTTGCTTCTCCAAATGTTTCTACACCAGGGTCTCCCATTCAAAATCCTGCTCTTACCCCTCCTCTAGAACAAGTTGATGAAGAAACAGAGTGCTCTATTGATCCAACAAAGAAGTAGCTCATGCAGAAAATTGATCAATTACAGACATCACTAGGGGTAAAAGAGGAGGGTTGTATTTCAAAAGAAAAAGAAATTGTTACTCTTTTTTTGGAGCATTTAAATGAAAAGGTGGATAATAAACTGCCCTCTATACATTCTTTGTATTCTTTGCTATTTGAAGCAATAAATAATATTGATAGTGATCAGGGGATGGTGATTCCAATAATTCAAAATTGGATCCCTAGGGAAAATAATCTAGATGTTATGAATAAAGCCTCAAGGTTTGATGTAAATAACAGGACCCAATCATTGAAGCCTACTTATATATTAGTTAAATCATTGTAAGGTTTTTAGACCTTACCAGATGATCTAAGTAGGAAGATTAGGGAATTGGTAAAGAACTTCAATGATTGGGGTAACACACTATTACCTGATATAACTGATGAGTAGGGGGAAATCAGAACACTCCAACAATGGAAGGATCAAGTAAGTAAAACCATCAATAATCAAATTAAAATAATTTGTCATAACTCAAGTTATGATTTGTTGGTAAATTGTATGGATAAGATTATTGGTACCAGCTCATTTTTGGAATCTTTTGAAAGAGATGCTAATCAGGTAGTGGTAAAGTATTTGCCTTATAGTACAAAGGTAAAAGAGGTGATTAATTTTGACTGGCCAACTGACGAAGAATACCAGAGGTGGGTGGCTAAGTATTTGAATGATGATGAGTAAAAAGAGTGGGCTACTGACAGGTGGCAAATCAGATGTTGTGGTTACGGCGTTTCCAGTTATGTATGGATGAATTTCTTGGTATGGGTTTCGCATGGTTTTTTGTTATTGCATAAACCTTCCTCTACCGACATGATGAATGAGAATATGCTCCAGGATGAATGTTGTTGTAACGATTTTTGAACAAGAATATTTTTCAAGGTGGTGGTTGTAACAAATTTTGGAATATCATCAGGTGCACCAATTGACTACTGACAGGTGTACTTTCTGGTCCGGTGCTTGTTTCCTCCTTCATTTTCTATAAGAAGGATATCAAGGCCAAAAGTACAGGTTAGCAAGTTAGATAATTTTTGTCGAGTCTAGGTGAAGTTGCAGAGCGAATTGTAAAGTTCAATGGTTTTAGAGAAATGAAATTTAGGTTTTGAGTCATTATGTAACAGGTTTTGAGTTCATAGAGATTTAATATTGTACAATGGTACTAGCATTTGAGTTGAAACGAAAATTCGAGCTCATGTCTCTCCATTGTACATGCATATCTGAACTTTCAATGAAATAGCTAAGGGTTGTTTTATCCATCTCACTGTTGTGGTGTGTATGGTTGTATTTTAGCTTTAATTCAAGGAATTAATCAAAATGATTGAATGGAATTATAGGTGGATATGTGCTATATAAGGATTTGATAAGTAGTCATGGGTTAGAATGCATACTGATGAAATTGTAATGCAATATTGTCAGGGATCTTATATGTGATGTATTAAATTTGTTATAAACCTCTAGATGATTATGAATTTGACTCTTGTAAGGGATTTATGGCACTGATCTAAGTTGTAATTATTCGTGTAGTTCAGTATTTGTTTGTCTTTGCCTAGAGCTTGCTACAAATTGCAAATAATTGACTATCTTATACAATGGATTGTGTTTAGTTATCTCACGCTCCAGATAGTTGATATTGTCTATGAACAACCAATTCTAGTTGATGTTATTTTATTGTGACGAGCTATTAAGTGAGATCATCTGCTATTGTTAATGTTGTTTATAATAATCTAAGTTACCGAGTTCACCCCTAGGAACCCTGGGTACGATATGGGTTCGGTTTAGGTTCAAAATTTGGGTCCAGTTTGATCAAATTTGTTGTGGGTTCAAAAAATTGACTATGGGTTCGACCAAGGTTCGAAACCCTAATTGTGGGTTCAGCGAGGGTTCATTTTTTTGAACCCGGTCCAAACCTGGGTGGAATTTGTGCCTAGGTAGACATTTTCAACGTGTTTTTGCAAATTTTAATTAATTATTGACCTTATGTTGACTTTTAAAGACTATTTTATTCCCTCTAACCCTAATATTTGCCTCTAACACATGAAATAGATATGTGTTGTCTTCGTGTGTAGCTGTGTTGAGATAAATTTCAATTGCATACCATTAATATTTCATTTTTATAGTTGCGTGAATTGTGGTTAGACCAAAGTAAATCAATTTCTTGCATTTATTTAGTTCATAAGTATTTTGTCAAACATACAAAAAAATCAGTTAGGGATATTTTACTGGTATCTAAGCTAGTTTTCCTACTAGCCTATTGGGTCACTAACAGATTGATGTAGAAATACACTCCATATGCATCCTAGTGATAAAATAAACAAGTGCTATCAGATAAAACTCAAAAGGCCACAATTTCAATGTTTGGAAAATATAGAAGGATTTTCATTTGTAGATTTGGAAGTAGAAGAAATCATGGCAAACAAAGATAAAATAAATTAACATGAGGACATTAATATAGAGCAGCAACTAAATGCACTTATACAGGGACAACAACAGTTGACCAAGTTATTGACACAAATGTTGAAAATATGAACAGTGATGCGATTAACTTTGCAAACAACAACAACAATAATAATACCAAAACAATAATAGGATCAATAACTAGACCCCTAATGCCTAAATTTTGGATAGAGCAGAAGACCTAGATGGTCAGAGGGATAGAAGAATGTAGGATAGAGCTATTTGGACTACCTAAATGAGTATAGATCTATTAGGATTAATCTCATGAAATAATGTCTCTTACCAATTTTTGCCAATTGAAGCTAAGAAACAGACCCAAGAAAGAGAGAGGAACCCACCGCTAGGACTTACAATGAAGGTTAGGCAAGTTGTGCATACCTACTTTTGACAGCTCAAACAAATGCAAAACACTTTCTTAGATCCAAAATTTGGATACATACTTCTTAAATCCTATGTTTAAAGAGGAAGCAATAAAATATACCAAATGAATCTATATCACGACATTTGAGTATAAAGTGGTGGTGTATTTTTGCTATGTTATTTGACTATTAGTATGGTGGTGTATTCTAAACTTAATTACTACTGCAAATATGTATATATTTTTGATTTTTATATGTTTTTGTATTATTGAACCCAAAATGAACCCAACCCCAATTTTTTTTTATCGAATCGGCAAATTGAACCCAAAACTGTACTGGTAACTTAGAAAATAATGGTGCAGAGGTTGTAAACACATTAAGGGATCACCCTCCTGGGTCTTGCAGAGCCCGAAGTGTATGAGACTTTTAAAGTCCTCGTCAGTTGGTCCAGGTCCTTCGCGCTACCTTCGATTGGAATTGGTAATTCCATAGGTATATTAGAGGACAAACCTGGTTACATTGTAAAAAGAACCAACATACACGTCAACCATTGAACAACCACCTCTACAACTGACTTTTTAATCTTTGATGATCACATGAAACATAAAATAAACTAATTTCAAGGTTGTTAACATCACTATTGAAATGTTTTAATTTTTTGACCTTTCAAACATTAAAAAGTACATCATTAAATTAATTATGTAATGGCATAAAAATTAAAAACATCATGAATTAATTATGTAATCACGTAAGTAAAATATAATTCTATCAAGAAATTAATATTAGATAGATAATATAATTGCATAACTTCTACATTTCAACGTCATTGATCTTCTTCTTCATCCAACTCTTTGTCTGTATCATTCGATCTAGATTCGACATTGTAAGGATTGGTCATATCATCATCATCATCATTGATATCAGTTTCAATAATGTCATCATCCACATGGATGTCATCTTCATGAACATTAACTCCTACATCATCATCATCTAGTTCCTCCTCTTCAACATCTTCATAATGTCATCATCCACATGGAATCTCTATTACGATGAGCTTCTTTAACCAATGAAGCCACACCTTCCCATGTTAATGCGCGACTAGATTGTTGACATCGTTCAATCCATACCGTCATCCAATCAAGATTGTTGGCGATGTACAAATATAGTGCATCCCACTCTCGACCAACTATACCAAAATAAATTGAAATTCACAAACAATGTATAATTAGTTAAATACCACAGTATACGACCTTAATTTATAATTGATGTATATTGAAGATTAAAAATTAAATAAGTACAATGTACACAAAAAAATGCATACCAATTAATCTCCATGAACATCTTATAATTACCTCTCACTTTCCTCAATCTACCTTTCCCCAACAGGTACTCCCCTTTGAACTTGTTAATGGAGTTAGGATCCCAAATGCGATCTAAATGGATCTTTACTGCAAACTTAGGAAGATATTCACTAATGTACACCATGGTCTAGTATACCATATATCCCTCCACCATAGAACCCTCAAGATGTGATCTTTGTCTAACCAAAGCCTTCAAAAATTTCAAGTGCCTCTCAACCATCCACATTGACCTTGTGTGTACAGGTCCACACAATTCAATCTCCTCAACTTGGTGTATGAGGTAGTGTTTTTGTGCATTGAAAAATGTTGAAGGTAGATACTTTTGCATTTCACACATTAGACAAGGAATTTTTCTCTTCTAATAGTTTATATCTTTTTTATGGATTTCTTTAGATGATAGCCATCTAGAAGTGATTCAAGGTGCAAATATATTAATGATATTTAACAAAAATATACAGTATATTACATAACAAGTAAAAAAAATGGCAATTATAAGATGTATACATCGAATTGAACAAATCTCGCTACTTACCTCATGTATTTTCCAAGATCATATATAACTTGCTTGACATTGTTGTCAAAGTTGTCTGGGAGAGATAGAGGTAGAACGTACTGCAACAATTATAAAATGATCTTTTTATTATTTTTCCAAAAGTAGTAAACACAATACGCTGAAAAGTACATGCATTATACAAGTGTGTATAATATACCAGAATAATTACCTTAATGAAGGTATGCCAATCATCCGTTTTCATCCCTGACCCAAATTCACCTTTCTTTGTTATTATATTGTTTATGTTTACAGCAAATCCTGTGGGAAATCAAATTTTTTGGATAACTTCTTTTATAACATTACTTTGCTGCTTTGTTAATAACCAAGGAAGGGAACTTATATTAATTTGATTTCCATCACTATTTAATTGAATGACATTTTTCATTGCATGATTGGCTTCCTGAATGTCACTACAAATTTTAACAATTTTTTCTTTGTCACGCCTTCCATCCAATATTTTCCATAATATTTCTGTTATATTCTTTCTAATATGCATTTTATCAAACAAATGCACAATTTGTAGCTGCTCATAGTAGGGCAACCTACTAAATTGTATGGGATAACTTTTCAATCCCTGTGGAAGCCAACCATTAATGCCTTGATGACCTTCATGAAGTATATAAGTTAAACAAATTAACAACAACAATCGACATTGTCAATTACAACATGAGTAAACACAACACAATATAAAAATATAAATTCAAAACATATCATATATGATAGATAAACAATTTGATCTGATGTATAACCTTGACGATTAATTCTATTATATTCCAACTTACATAGGTGAGGTGACTTTCTTTGTGGTTTTGATGTAGTCTCCTCTTTCCCATTGAAAAGATGTTTTTCAGTAGTTCGATACTTATGATTTCTATAGAGGAAGTGCCTATACTCATCAAACACCTGCTTTCCTAAACTTGTTGAACAACGAGATTTCATCTTTGGACCACAAATTGGACATGCAAGTTTTCCCTTTGTTTGAAGACCTACAAGATGTATATAATTGGATTAAATATGTCAATTTTTATAATTATATATAATGAATAGATTATTTTAAAAACATTCATGATATCTATTGGGTTAGTGCAAGAAGTTGAGTCTACGAAACGTGGAAGTTTTTGCCTTAGCCAAAAAAGAAAATCGGCATTGCAAAAACGGGATCCTGCTTCTAAGAAATGAGATCCCGAGCCTAAATTAAAAACAGGATCCTGCTTTTAAAAAAATTAGGATCTTGTTTTTCAAAATGGGATCCTGTTTTTAAATTTTTTTCGTTTTTGGAAAATTTTGTTGAACCAGGATAATTTTCAAAACGAATTTTCAAAATGGAAAATTTCAAAATGGATCCCCATTTGAAAATTTTCCATTTTGAAAATTTAGGTTTTGGAAAAATTTTCAATCACGGATCCCATTTTTAAAATTCCAAAATGGAAATTTTGGTTTTGGCGATTTTGAAAACGAGATCCAATTTTGTAGAATGAAACGGGATCTCGCTTTACAAACGGGATCCTTAACAGGATCTCGTTTCCAAAAAATTGAAATTGGGTTTTCTTTGTAGGCGGGTTTTTGCCTTGTATTTTGGTTCGGAAAAGCATTGGGAATCCGAACCTAGGCCTTCAACCTGGTTTGACCTGCAAGTTGAAGGTCCTAACAATGTCAGAGAAAAATATCGAGTTTGGACATATGGCTGACAATTTTTTTGCAGAATTTTTTGACGAAATTAAAACCCATTTTAGATGAGACAATTTAGATTCCAAATATATATTTTTTTTTACAATTGGATTATTTTTTCTATGTTTCAATTAATTTCTAATGAAACTAGTCCATAAACTTTAAATATTAGGGTTTTTAAATATTTTAATAACTTTTGATCAACATAACATTTTGACGAATGGATTGCATGAGAACAAACTTCAGACAATTCTTTTCAATTTAAAAAAAATTCAAAAAATGATAAGTTAAGGTCATCTTATGCGTGTCGTACGCGACGATTTTCAAAACAACAAATATGCCTAATAAAAAATTAACAAAAAAAAGTATTCAATAAAAAATTATAAAAAAATATCGAGAACAAGCTTCAGTGAGTCACAAATCTTTTCCCAAAAGGATTTAGAAAAATATGATAATTTAGGTCAAAATATGGATGTTGTACACATGCATAGTATGGTAAAAAAAAAGTGACTTTTAAACAGTGGTTTTTAGAAATGCCTATTGAAACTCAATTTGTACAATCTAGGTATTGAAATAAATTATATATTTGGAATCTAGACTTTGAGTACTACATTTTATGATTAGTGAATTTTTTGAAGATTCCATCTCTAAGTGCTTCAAATTTTAAGGTCAAATGTGTCAAATGTTGAAAATCAGGGAAAACACTTCCACTTTTTGTTCAAAAAGTGGACTCAACTTCTTGCAGACCCTATTTCATTAGATTAAATATTGTTAAAGTGCAGTCAAACGTTATAACATACCACAAAAATGTGTTAGCCCTAGGGCATCATGAATTGTCCATACAAGCATTGCATGGAATTGAAATTGTCTTTATCCTATTGGTTTGGAGACATCATACATAGTGACGCCATTCCATAACTTTAGTAACTCATCGATAAGAGGCTCGATATATACATTCATATCTTTAACTTGGTACTTACCTAGTTGAATGAACATAAACATTGTATAATTATTATAACCATTTTACTGCAATATAAATAAATTAATGTACATGACTATTGAATGAAAAAAATATGTCATTATGCAACAAATAAAAGAAATGAGATGCTACTATGTTAAAGAAAATTGATGTAAACAAATACCTAGAACAATCATTTACAACTTTATGTGCTCCCTCTTTATTGACATCCATGGAGGAATGTTATTGTTGATAACAAAAACAGGCCACACTGAGTAAATAGATCTCAACTCTCCATATGGATTGACACTGTCAGCTCCCAATGAAATCCTGAGATTATGAGGTTCTTTAAAGTGTGGCCATTTTTCCTCCATGTCTCTAAATGCAGAACCATCTGCAGGAATTCGAAGAATGTCATCTCCACTTCTATTCCATGCATGGTAATCCATCAATTGTGCTAAGCTTTCACACCTAAATAATTGTTGCATATGTGGAATAATGGGAATATAACAAAGAACCTTGCGAGACACCTTTTTTGTTAGTTGATTTGTTCGATATCTACTGATATGACATTCTGGGCATTCTATTGCAAATTCATGTTGTTTATGATATATAATATGATCATTGGGACATGCATCTATTGCTTGATACTCCATTATGATATCTTTCATAATGGCACATAAATATCCGTATGAGCGACGTAAAATATTTGATGGTGGTAACAAAAATTCACTAACCAATCTACAACAAAAAATAATTTGTTCATATAAAGAATATTAATCGTACATAATTCATCCTTTATTTACTAGTGATGAACTAACAACAATTAAAATAGATGAAAAAAGATGACATATATGACATACCTTAACATCTATGAGATTGTTATGTTTGATAAACCATTCATAACCTTCAAGTTCAACAACAACAATACAACAAAGAAAATAGTTGTTTCAGAGTCTTCATAAAGGGGCTCGTATGCCTTGTCAAGTATAGGTAAATCATGAACATAATCAAAGTCATCTTGATCATCATGATCAGCTCTGCCACTAAATGTGTCATGGTCCAATGTATTCGTACCATCATCTTCAACTGTGTTTTCTGGCGCATGATCATCTTCTTCCATAGGATCATTAACTTCATCTTCGATATTCACAGCTCCATGTTTGTCCGCTTGCAAAAGCACATTCTTCAGGCCGTGATAATCCATATCATCTGCCCTAGGGAACCCTACCTTTATAATAATGATAGAAACAAATAAACCATGATCATGATCAAGTGATTATATATATATAAAATGTTAAAACAATATAAACATTTACAAATTCAATCAATATAAACACATATAATGAACAACTTACTATTGGACGATAATCATGCCCCCCTTCAACGTGACCATGCTGCCTACAATGTTTCTTAGCTGTTGTGATTAAAAGTCGTCTCATCTTTAAGCCCTTGCAATTATTGCAAGGACAATAACATTTCCCATCACCCTTTGTTTTCAATCTAGCCCACAACCTATCCAGTGTCTCTTCATTTTGTTCTAGACTAATATTATTTGACATGATTTTTCTTTACCAAGCTTGACTATTCAGATCTTAAAAAAATATCAAACTCACACTCCAATAATTTTTATTCATAGATAGGTAACATAATCTAATAATTCTAATATTTTACACCAAAAAAATTTGGCATGCAACCACCCCTACAAAAGAGAAGATAGTTTGAATTTAATAAACCCAAAAAACACTTTACAATGTTAATTCCAAAACTTATTAAATTATGATTTTACTATGATTTCCAACCGTTAAGACTCCTAAAATCAGAATATTGAACTTGATCACAAAATTCCTACAATAATGGAGGTAGCGAGCTAGTAAGAGAAAGTGACCCATTCCCAAGGAGCAACGAGTCAGAATCATCATTGCTAATATCAATACGGATTTATTCTTTTAGTTAAAGATGCAATGTGTCACTTCTTATGATGAACTTATCCCTAGGGTCGTCAAAATTGAGAGAGCCCTAATAAAAAACAACAGAAGCATTGGTAAGAGCATGATTAGGGTACAAACCCTAGGCCTCTGTAGAAACATAAACAATAACTATAGCGGATTAGTGAGGTTGCAATACGAGAAAGATTGAAACATTATAGGTAATAACAAAATCTTGCAATCTAAAGATTGTAGCCAATAACAAGCACACTATGTAGCTTAGTGACATTTATAAATTCAATCTATGGTAAGAATGACAGTCACTTGAGATGTGACAGTCAAAAATAGGCTAAGCAGTGACAAGATAATAAAGCTCAAACCTTGCATAGTAAAATGGAGATTTTAACAGTGAGTTTTCTTACCCCCTTATTGACCTTAAGGGTTTTTCAAATGCTTTTGGTAGTGTTAGACAAGGAAAATGCAATCAAGGAATGACTATCCAAATGAAGTAACAGTGGTAATCATAGGTTTAATGTTTCTTCTTAGCCATTAATATTGTATAATGGAGGCAGTGGATTGCATGTTTGAGCAGTGTTTTGAGACTCACCAAAGATGTGAAAATAGTGAATAATACCTTGTGGACTATGAAGTAGTGTCAATAAGGTTGAAGGATCTTAAGAACTACAATACCATGAAACAATGAGTCCCCTGTAGTAAGTAGGCAGTCTATGGGGCATAGTTTGATTTTATAGAAGGATGCTCATGAAAGGAATCTTCAAGTGATAGTGAGTGAGCTGTTTGAGATTGCCGTTGAGGGTGCAATACCCAGTCTTAAAGGAAGTTAGCAAAGCAGTAAATGTGCAAGAAAATAGAATCGTACACAACAAACAATTCACAATATTATCTTCCATAATGCCTTGAGTTTGAAGACAAAAATCCCATTGTATCTTCATGATGAAAGTGGTGACCTTAATGGTCAATCACTAGCAACCATGATTTTAAAACATGCTATTGTGCTTATGGAGGTAATATTTTAAGTAAGACAATGAGTGGTGGTTTGGAACAATGGCAGGTATGAAGGACTTTCTTTATATGCATACTATGTAGTCTAGCTTAAGACAATGTTCTTAAAGAGATTGAAGGTGGATTATGGAACTCAAGGGTTACCATGAAAAGGATTAAAGAAAAGATTGAGATCTATTTAAAAGCCATGGTCATGAAGATATTAACTATGTCACATGCAAAAACCTAGTAGCTGGAGTAATGAATACAGTGCCAAAGAGGACAGTGTGTTGGGGCAAATTTAGGAGATCTCGACATTATCTAATTACAAGGAAATACATCATTTATTTATTTTTTTAATTAAAAGAAATCATTATAAACCCTATATAGGATACATTGATACTTCAAAAGCCTCTGAAGGAATTTGAGATTATGCAAATATATGTCAAGTAACATTCATAAGGTTTCAAAAATCTTGATCACTCTCTAGAATAGCCCATTAAACATGGGTTGTGCTTGAATGCAATACATAATTGATATAACACAACCACTCTGCATATCAACCGTGAAAGTTATAGGCTCTTATTGCAGCAAGAGGTAATCACTCTTCGATCATGCTATAATTACATCCCACTGCTAAACTTGAGACAACCTCAATGCACCCAATGATGATTGATACCTACATTATACAACCTGAATTAACTACGTTATATGAGTGCCTCCATTTCTATCACAACATAGCCACATTAAACTTGGGTCACACATGAATGCATCCTGTATTTGTTATAGCACAACTCTGCCACATGACCAATACAGTTATGGATCACATAATTATAGTCATAAGAATTTGTTCCTCCGTTGTGATCTTATGGTGATTCCACCCAACAAAATCTGGACATGAAATTCTCAAAACCCTTAACCTCTAAAAATGAAATCTGATGAGATGTTGCTTTAAAATATGATTTTCAAACCTCGAACTACAAATATGACTTCACAACTGAATTCTGCAAAAAGACAATGACTACCCTCAACTCGCAATATCTTCTTGAATTTTTTTCTGATTTTCCCAAGAAAATCATCCTTAGTTCTCCACAAACTGTCTCAAGTAGAGAAAAACACTGTCGCAATAAATCAGGCACGAACTCACTTTTCTTTATGTTGGCCACAATTTGATTTTTTTTTCTTTTTCATGTTTGTCAAAAATTTGATGAAAATGATAACTAAAATTTTGACAAACCCTAGGTTCATCAAAATTTCGACGAACGTTGGGGATAAACTTTCAAAAAATTAGAAATTACACATCAAATTTTACAAGCACCCGACAAACATCATATTTTACATATTTCGTTAGACAGTTTCGTCATATTTTGTAGTCAAATGTATTAGTGCCAATTCCTTTATAAAGTGTGACTCAAGTTTGTGGTTTTACCCATTTATATCCATATCAAGTGTAACTTAAATTAGGTTAGCCTAATTATAAGTAACACACAAAATTGAACTTGTTGTCCTTAAAACATTTCATCCACATCTTGCACCTTAATCCAAAATTCAATTCACCTTAAAATAGGTTGAGATGGACACAATATATGTCTTACATAGGATAGCAACACTTATTTAACCTTCACATAACATCAAATATGTTAGGTCAGCCCCAAATAAGATCTAAACACAAAACTTCCATCTATTTTACTCAATTTGTCAAACGTGTGACTCAAAACTCGAACTTACTTTGAATTCCCACTCAACTGACATCCAAAAGCTTATCTTCAACATCATAGAATAAAATAATTATCTGTGAAGGAATGAAAAATCTCCCACACCAACACTCTAGATAGAAAATAACTGCAATATACAAGACTAAACTCTGTCAATCATATCTTCCTAAATACTTCACCAAACAACACAAAATATTGGATTTAGATACATCTGATGATCATCAAAGCAATGTTATAATCTTAGAGTGACATCTCAATTTGTAGTGGAGTGTGGACCAAAAAATGACACATTGAACCACTATATAGATAAATTTGATACTTAGGCATTTCCCTTTTAAGTTGCACTTTTCAGACCAAATTATCATGTATAAAAGTCTTTAAAAATGCTTTCAAGTCATGCTAGAATGACCAACAATAATGTTGACATCAATGACAGCATTGGATCATGCAAAATGTACATACCATGCTCATGTTGCCAAACAACATCATCAATGACAAACTTCCAACAATCGTCCTCTTTATAACATCACTTCCAACAGTATTTACAAGTCTCCAAACAATGAAGTTGCATGTAAGCTCATTGACATCCATTGTGATTCGAGACTTCTTGATCTCTAGAGTAACTATCCATATTACCAATGTTTCAAATCTTGTGCTAAATTTAGACCCAAAATATAGATCTTTGGTTTTCTCCTTATATGTTAGCACCCCCTCATCAGTTTCTTGCCTCCTGATGGTGCCTAAAGTAATTATTGAAGCAATATTGCATCCTTGTAATCGAAGAAAACCACTTTATTACTTAGTTTTTCTACCTTCTTCAAATCCTTAAACTCTTTGGACTTCACAAAAATTTTATCTATAAAGAAATAAGTTCATGTAAGGGCTCTTATGTCACTTGCTACATTACCACTAGCCCTTATGTCAACTATCATTCTACCTTGTGGATGATCATCAATTAGGACCCTTGGTGGAGAAGCACAAAATTGATTTACTTCCTCAATATCTAGTATGTTTTCTCCTATCTCCTTTGACTCATCATAATCATCAGTAGATGTATTGGCATTTGTGCCTTGCAATTCATAGGCAAGACCTAACATAGGGCATAGATGGTATTGATTAAGTAGTCTTGAAAAACATCAAAGCTGAAAGGTTCAACTTCATCTTTGGGAAATCTCATAAGTTTCCTATTTTCATCATTTTTCTTGTGATGATGGAGCCACATAACCTTATAATTGTGCTTATCCTTGGTATATTTTTTGTAATGAATAATATATATGGAGATAAAAGTAGTTGCATTCTAGTTGAACTTCACATATAGATTCTCTATCCAATCTCATTAGGAGACCACACTTATCCTTTAGTATTTTTGTAAACTGCAAATCATATATCTTAGCAATAACCCTTATCATGTCCACATAAAGAAAAAGAAATTTGGTACCACCAACCTCCCTAAGTATAGTCTCCATATATTAGATATAGGTCTTGAAACATTGCTCCTTTCGTAGCAACAGTAGAACAAATCCCAACCTTGATGAAGGATGGATACATCCCTCACAAACTGAGTATGTCAATAAATTTTTTGAAACAATTCTAGACCCTTGGGCATGCTTTGTGTTTTTAGAGGAACCTAGTAGTTAGCTTAAAATGTCTTCCTCCAATCCCCTTTTCATTTTTCCAACTTGGGGTGATTCTTGACTTGTTTTTAAGGTTCGTAGAAGGAATTAGGGATTGGGAATAACTATAGCTAGGTCTCAATTTTACATTAGAACTATTCTAAAATGCTCGGAAAACCCTAAATTGATTTTTTTCATATAAAAAATCATTTTTCCCATAACATACAAGAAATTTTTTCTTACCTATTTTTTCTTGGAAATATTAGTTCCCATTGTCACAACTTCTAAAATGTATCTACAACTTCAATTTTATTGCACAATGCTCCTTCAAACATTTGATGCAATGAATTGAATTTAGTTAGGCATAAAATCCACAAAAGATTGAGTAGAAACTGGTAACTTCTACAGTAATGGCTCTTACAAGCAAACAAGATGTTTTATGCTGACCGTTCCTTGATTTTGAATTTTGACTTTTGGTCCTAGAAGGCACACCTTGATCAATTATCACATCCCCAATAGTAAAACACACAAATCTTTTGAATTTTTATTAGCTAAATTGTGTTGTATTGAGATATGTGTTGCAATAGAACCTTGCCATCTATAAAGTTGAATCCATGTTATGGGAATGACCCCTCACTTACTATTAGACCTTTAGATGAAGATTTTAGGTTGTTCCAGCTTGTTGTGGATGACATGTGAAGAGCACACTAGCACAACTTTGAATAGTTCTCACTTTTAGAACTTATCCTATAAAGAAAGTTTGTGCTAATGAGAGAATGACATGTGACACTTAATAATCTATGTCAACTTTCAAAAATAACTCAAAACATTTTCCACCAATGCTAACTAGGTGACATATGGTATTGTAGTCATTAGTGCATGTTTTCTTTTTTTCTCTTCTTGAGTAATCACATTGAACAAAGAGATCATGCTATGAATAAAATCTTGCGACCTATTAATGATATGGCACATACCTTTTAAGCAAGCCTCAGCCATCAAAAAAGACACATGGAGGCATATAATTTTATCATGATTTCAATAGGCTCGACCATTTAGAATTTGTGTTACAAGGAGCCCATGTGCTACAAATAAAATGTTGAAATTTCATTACTAAATCGGACCCAACCAAGAAAACCAATGATAGTGGAATCCACGTGGCATATTAGTGCATAAGAGCAACTTTAAAAGGCTCACAAAATAAGAAGATGCACTCTGAAGGATAGATGCGCTCAAAGGAAAGCTAGCCACATGGACTCCAAGTACACATTGGCAGGGACCATCATAAAAGGAAACTTAAACATTACAAAAGAGTGTTGGATTAATTGGTTCAACCGATTAGCAAGATGAAAGAGAAGGGCATTTTAAAAATAAAAATTATACATAAAAATATTAACCCCTTAAATATCATAAACTAGAAATAAACCAAAGATATCCAAAATCTAGTGAAAGAAATAGAACAAAAAAAATATTTTAGTAATGCTACAAAATTAAAAGAACAAAATAGAGAAATGTAAATAATCAAGAAATAAAATAGCATAGCAAGATCTCACAATAGAATAAAATGAATAACAATCTAGATGAATTGATACACATAAGAAAGGAGGGAGGAAATACAAACTAATGAGAAAAGTAACTCCAACTACTAGTATAGATCATAAGATATTTCATCTATGCTTATTATGAACCATTCAATAAAACTAATGAAGATAAACTAAATATTTTAGAAAACACATAATATCTAAAGAATTTAAAAAAAAAACTACATTAACACATAGGAATCTATGGTAGAAGATCCTATGGAGCTTGTATTTGAAGACATTAAAGAAGATTTTCCTACAATAGAGGTTAACAAGTATGTTTGTTTGGTGGAGTTAGAATAGACCTAAGATCTCATTAGAAAATAAGAAGAGGAGATAAGAGCACTCAAAATAATTATGTAAGAGAAGGGTAAGAACAAATCTCTTGTAATGGAACATGGAAGGAAAATGAATAAATTAAGACATGATTGGTGTATTAGTGCCCAATCAAAAGGAAAAATTATAACAATTGGCGAAGGAGAAATGGTATCATGAAAACTTAAGTTAATAAAATCATGATTTGAGGGACAAATTTTAAACTATTGCAATGATTTCCACCAAGAAGAAGCAAAATAGTGTGTCCTACTTTTTCAGTTTTATTGGGCCATGAAAATCAACATATCTAGCATTTAAAAAAAAATCCATTATACAAAAAAAACTTATAATGAATCTAAAGGTGATGCAAGTTAGTGATTTTTATTATTTTTTGTATAGATTAAATTTATAATTTTTTGAAATTTAGAAAAAAAATCTTTGAGTTTGGTTAGTTTTCAATTAGTTTTTAATATTTTATATTATTTTATAATGAGATTTTTTTACTATAACACAACTATTACTATAAATAAAATATTTTCAACATTTTCTTGAGTTAGGTATTTAAATACAATATATAGTACAACAATACAACAGTTCCTCTTTGTATTTTGGTAGCACTTCATCGCTCTAACAACTTGCAAACAAACTCCACAAACCACCATCTCAAGGATCCAATATATAGAATTTTGTGGGAGAGAATACCACAAATGGTATCCCAAAACAACAAGAAAAACCACCTGGAAAAACCCACGCCCCCCGTAGGACAACCCATAAAACATGGCTAAAATATTAAATAATCGCATGGCCTTCACATGGGCACCTAACCCACAACCAATCAAAATTGGTCAATATCGAGTGCTACATAACTGTTCAACAACTCTGATGGTTTCATGCAAGAGCAAGCACCAACATGCAAACCTGGGTGCCCAACTATGCAAGAGCATGAAAAACATGCAAATAACATGCAAGTACATGCACACCAAAGTGGTCCCCATTGACAAAGTTGGACACCCAAGAGGAATATTCTTCTGAGATGCCATGTAACCATCATCGTAGAGGGTCCACCTCTTTGAATGCAATTACAAATTTTCATAGGAAAATAAATAATAAATATTTTGTCCCTCATGTCCTCTAGAAAAAATTCCAAAGAACATGGAGACACACAATTATCAACTTAGGATAGCAATTATAATATCTGTCCTAACACAAGCTTCTTCTATTGTAGAAAAATATAAACTACTACAATGAGCTTCTCTAAGAGTTATAGGGAAGGGTGATACTATCAAGTTGCACACTTCATGGTGACTTAGCTATCTCCTTATGAGAGTGAGAGGGTTTCAATAAAGAAAACAAAATTTACCCCTTATGGATTTAACCTAGGTTCCATGTGCATGCTCTTACAAGGGTGAATGATAATGTTCTTCACAAGCCATACCACCATTTCCAACTCTCTTTCCCTCATTGTAGAAGCATCCTCACATCCAACTACCTCATGACAATACCTTCAAATCTAAAAAAATAAAACAAAAATAAGCATATTCACGTTGGATGTATGCATATCTCAAAACAAAGTTTTCAAAAGGATCAAATCTCCATGTTATTCTTTCCAATATGATACTTGAAAGGATTTGTTTGCCATGATAACCTAGAAAATTATTATGCAAAGAGCCCTAATGTGATAAAACCCAAAAGATTTGTTCTACTTAAAATCAAACTTTCATTAAGGAATTCCCTCAAAATGTTGGTGCACATAAGATTGACAAAGTCAAGGTACGTTAGAGTCTTAGAAAGTCAAGACTCTAAAAGACACCTTGTTAAGCCTTTTTTAATTTTGGAAATATTTTACCCCCTTTTCATTGTCTAATAAACTATTTGGTGTAACTATTTAGACCACTTGTCAAAATAAGTTAACTATAACATGGTTTGAGTGTGTGTGGAAAAAGAATGTTGATGAATCATAAAATAGAATATCCATGTTACCAAAATTATATTTTTATTGAAGTAAGTTGTCCTTACACTTGTATGTGGTGCTAACACGTTTCATGTTTATGTCTACTTCTCCAATAAATGCTAATTTTAAGCTATATGTTCTCCATTACTAATTGCTATGTTTGTAAAGTAATCTAGATAAGTAGAACATAGTGTAGATAGATTAGAGAAGAAAAGGGAGATGCAAAAGTAAGTAGCACAAAGGTTGTAGAGGAGAGTATATAGAAAAAATAATCGAAGGTGAATTTGATTTCTTGGCCAAAATAGTCAAACTAGTTATATTTAGGTTAAAGGTGAAATACTAGTTTGGCTCGGTTAAAATTGTCAAATCAAAACAACATAATAAAAAAAAAATTATTATTACATAGATATGGTTTTCCACATCAAAATGATCTAACCATGAAACACAAAATTGGTGATAATATGGTTCTCAATTTTGCATTGCAATGTTTAGGTTGGTTCTATAATCATGGGAATTCATAATAATAAAGAAAATAAATAATTTTTTTTGACAATGAGTTAATTATGGAATGATGAAACTCCTCTCAGCTTGCTTTCCCTAGACCTCAAACTTTTTAAAGAAATGGGGCGGTGGGCCTAGCTCAATTGGCTAAAGCATCCTATTGCAAGCAAGAGGTCACGAGGTCTAGTCTACTCACCACCCTCGTGGTATCAGAGGGCATGTCATGCTAGCATCACTAGTCACATGAAAAAAGTTTACCAGGCTCACTATAGTTTATAGGGGGACGGATACCCAACCAATTCCTATAGTCTAAAGAAAATAAAAAAATAAAAAATTATTGAATGATGAGAGGATAACTATTCAATTATTTATATAATTAATTAACTATGTGTGCATGTATTTAGTTAAGAATTGATTAATTGATTGAATAATTAACAATGATAAATTAAACATTTAATTATGAAGTGATGTTAGTGGGTTAAAATGAGATCAATTAATTAACACAATATAATCAATCAATCAATCAATATGGATTTAATTATGAATTAGTTAACTAATACATAAAATTAATTAGCTAAGGAATGTGATGGGATAAATTGGATTGATTAATTAATATGTAGAATTAATTAATTGACATGGTGATGTTTAAAGTGAATTAAATAGTTAATGTGTAGGATTAACAAGAGAAGGTGAAAAATTAGGGTGGATAAATCTAGGTTTCCACAAGTTCAATAGGATAAAAACTATCATAGATTGTGTTTTGGGCATTGTATAGAACATGGTTATTATGATTTCAATGTCATGGTTCTAGATGTACTTTGAATTTATCTAGTCCCCACCTAGTTATTGAGATTATTAGTTGAAGTTAGAGGATGCATTATTTTTGGCATCCTTAGTGGCCCTCATGAAGGGAGTGAGCTTGTAGTTTTTGTTTGAGATTAGATTCTAATAGTTGTGGCACACATTTATAAACTTTTATATGTATTATTCGATGGTCAGAAATGATAAAAACTCTAGAAGAAGCATGGTAATTGATAAACATGAGGCATTCATATTGAAATGTAGAGTGGTACTTGTTAGTTTGATATTTTACTTATAAGACCTAAGCGAAATGTAGCTTTGTATAAAACATATTTTTGTTTTCAAACATATATATGTTGATTGAGATGCAAGAATAAATAAATTAGTCTTCTAATTGACATGCAAAGATAAGATAAAAATGTTAACCAATGAAATTGTAAAAACTAAATTACATTGATGGTAAAAGAAAATAAATTTTTATGCAAAATTCAATTGAGGATTTTTTTTTAAAATTGTTCTTTTTTAATATTAAAATCATTGGTGGAGAGAGAAAGTCAAGATAAAGTGTAAATGGAGAGAAGTCACATACTTAACAATCTATTTTGTAGCTCAAGTTGAAGAAAAGTCCAAGAGATCATAGAGTGGTCTCACATTTGAGAATGACTCAATGTTGAATCCTTATTTTAGGATTTTGTTGGACCAAACCCCCTAACTATGGTGTGATTTGACTTTGGTTGGTTAAAAATTTTAGTTGCAATGAGCTGAGATCATCCTTCTTGTGAGTATTTTTTACAAATGGAATTGGATCAAAATATGAGAAGTGAAATATTTATAACATGTTTGGCTAGGTATGAAATAGTATATTTATTTGGGATATTGAGAAATTGGTAATCAATGTGAGTTCATTGGGATGATAGTTATTATAATAAGTAAATTTGTTCTATATATAATAAAATAGAAGGCTCAAGATTCTTCTAAGAGTAGAATTAGTTCACCTCTTAATTTCTTCATATGGAAATTATTCCTATACCTCTTATTGATTCTTGAGCTAATCTTTGGACATAATACATCCATTGGAGAATATGCCAAAGTGTTTGGAGCTCATTAAGAATATTGAACCATAATTCTAATCTTTACTTTCAAGGATGTTTAGATTTTAAAAGGTACAAATGTTTCCTTGTTTCCAAAGTTTATGTTGTCACTATTTTATGTACAAGTGAAAGGGTTTCTTATTGTAAGTGTTCTTAATGTCCCTTGAAAAGGACCAATTATATACATATACATAATTCACTATATTATGGGAGTGATAGGATTACTTAGAAGAGTTGAGATGCATCAAATCATATAATGTCTTAAGAATGTTTAAAAAGTTAATTTTATAAAATTAATTGATGATAGATTGTTTGCTAGAATTTGTGTTATATCTAATTTCTCTATAATAAATTATTTATGTTATATTATTTGTGGCTTATACATTTTTTTTGTTCTAACATCTCATGATATAAATATATAAAAATTAGTTACATAGAAAGTTATTTAATTCTAAAAATATAATTAATCACGTATTATTAACAAGTGTCATGTACTACATAGTTCTTGCCCAAGTAAGAATATTGTTAACAAATTTTTTTATTTTGTAATAGAATTTATTTTGTCTTATAATATTTTTCATAATTTTAATTTTTTATTGTTATAATATATTATTAATATGTCAGAAACTTGACAGATTTATTTTTTCACAAGACTGGCTAACATATAATAAGTCTCTAGAAGCAACAATCATTCCTTTGGCAGGATCAAATCATCTGCCAATCAGGCTAGTAGTTAAGGAAGTAGACAAAATTCCAAAACCTTACTTCAAAATGGAAAAAATGTGGTTTAGGAAAGAAGAACTAGTGGGCCTAGTAGAACAATGGTGGAAGGAAAGTCCAAACTATATAGGCACGAAGAGCTTCATATTTGTAAATAAGCTAAAATATATTAAGAAAAAACTTCAAGAATGGAATAAGGAGGTATTCAAGAACATATTTTCAGAAAAAGAAATGATTGAAGAAGAGCTAGAAATGTTAAACAATAAGGTAATGGAGGGAGGTATGTACCAAGAGGATTATCAAAATGAAAAAGCTCTAATGGAAGAATACAATGAGGTTCTAGGGAGGGACGAAGAGTACTAGAGAGCTAAATCCAAGGAATTGTGGCTTAGAGAAGGGGATGCAAACACCACTTTATTTCATAATACAACTAGAATTAAAAGCTCCTATAAGAAGATAAGTGAAATAGGATTGTCGATTGGGATTAAAATAGAAAAAACCAGATGAAATAAGAAAGGAAGCAATAAGATATTTTAAGCAAATTTTGGCACCAAATGGGGATGAGGATAGCCATAATGACAAAAAAGTCCTAGAAAACATCCCAAAGCTAATGAATGAGGAAGAAAACACTATCTTGGTTGGACTATTCACAAGAGAAGAAATTAAAAAAGTAGTCTTTCAACTACACCCAAACAAATCTCTGGGACTCGATGGTTTTCGAGCACTTTTTTATGAGAAATTTTGGCACTTCTTGGAAGAAGAGATTTGGGAGTTATGTGAAGATTTCAAAAGGAAAAAGAAGTTCATCAAGGACTTAAATAACACTATGATAGTCCTAATTCCAAAAAAAGAAACCTATGAGAATTTTGGGGATTATAGGCCTATTTCATTGTGCAATATAGTCTATAAAATACTATCCAAAGCATTGGCTAACAGGTTGAAGTTTGTACTAGAGAAGATAATATCTCCAAATCAAAATGGTTTCATACTTGGAAGGGACATTGTGGACAACATAATACTTACAAATGAAGCTATCCATACCATTAATAAAGAAAGGATTGAAAGTATGCTAATCAAATTAGATGTAAGTAAGGATTATGACAAGTTCAAATGGAAATTTCTTCTCAGAGTAATGGAGAAATTTGGATTTTGCAAGGAATGGATACAAATGATGCATCAATGCATATCCTCTGTAAGATACTCAGTTCTTATAAAAAGATCACCATGTGGGTTCTTTGAAGGAAAGAATGGCATTAGATAGGGGAAACCAATCTCACCCTTTCTATTTGTTATCATGGTGGAGACCTTAAGTAGGCACATTACAACATACCATAATCGAGAGGAATGGAAAGGGATTCAATTTGCAAAGGGGATAGAAGCCACAACACACCAAAAGTTTGTAGATGATACTATCCTTCATGGTAAAGGTGCATTAAGGGAGGCTGAAACAATCAAATAATGTATGGAAGGATATATAGAGGCTTCAGGGTAGCATATAAAAAAGGAAAAATCAAATATTTACTACTTTACACAAAAAAAAGCTTTTCAAAAAAGGATTTCCAAGATACTAGGCTATTCAATAGGAGAAATATGATGTAAGTATTTGGGGGTGCCCCTATTTAAAGGTATGATAAGATCAAGTTTATGGGAACTAATAGTGAACAAATGCAACAATAAATCCAAAAGCTGGAGAGGCAAATGGTTGACCTTAGCTGGAAGAATAACAATGATAAAATCAATCCTATCAGCCATTCTGATTTTTCCAATGTCATGCATGCAATTAAAAACAAAAGAAACATCAAGATGAGAAGGAATTCTAAATAAATTTGTATGGGAAGGATCGAATGAGGAGCATCAGATACCATTGATTAACTGGGACATAGTTTGTAAAGCTCAAACAAAGGGTTGGGCTACAATTAGGAATATGAAGGCCTAAATTTGGCCCTAGGTGCCAAGCTAATATGGAGATTGTATACCAAAAAAGAAAAAACACTATGGTGTAGAGTGATGCAACAAAAATACCTTGACAATCAGAACCTAGAAAGGATCTTAACAATAAAAAATGCAAAAAATGGGTCCCATGTTTGGAATTTCATGTTAAGTTGTAAGCATATAATAACAGACCATCTGACATGGCAAATCAATGATGGCACAAAGGAAGAATTTTGGAAAGACTCTTGGGGAGGCCACAAAACCTTAATGAAATATCCTGAAATGGCCCCTCATGAATGAAGCATCAGTAGAAAATTAGGAAGATGTGTAAGAGATTATGTAAAAAAAGATGGGAATGGGAAGTATAGATGGTTAAATCGAGAGAAACTGAATATGGAGGAAGAAACAAAAGAGGTCCTAATCAAAATATTAAAGGAAAGATAGACTTTCTTAAATATCCATCCAGATAGAATAATTTGGTATGGCACCAAATCAAGGAATTATACAACAAAAATGGGGTAAAACAAGCAAAATGTGGTAAAACAAGTAGAATGTGATTGGGCAAGTAAACTATGCTAGGGTAAAAAAGTCTTGCCAAAAGTAGGTGCTTTCACTTGGACTGTCATGCATGGAAGAATCCTGACAAGAGATAGACTTAGAACTATTGGCATAGAAGGACCTAGCTGGTGTACACTATGTCAAAAGGACAAAGAGAATGTAGATCATTTACTGCTAACCTTCCCCTATTCAACACAAGGTTGGGAATGGATTCAATAGAAAATAGGATGGATTACACCAAGGAATGATAAAATTTGGGACCTACTAGTTATCTGGCCATCACTCAAGGTGGGATATTTCTAGGGCCACATATGGTAGGTGACACCATCTATCGTACTATGGAATCTTTGGAAGGAACGAAACACAAGAATATTTAAAAATAAAGAAAAAGGAATATAAGAAGTCCTGCAATTGAAAAAAAATAGTATATAAGAATACCTAAACACCCACATCAAGTCATAGTCCAAAGCAAGATTTACCAATCGAGATGATGAGCTGATGAAGAAATGGAAATCATTAAAAGTTTTGGTAGGAAGTTTTAATTCACAGCAAATACCAAAGCTAAAAGACAAAAAGAAAAATGGATCCAACCTCTAATGGGAAGGTTGAAATTAAACACAAATGGGGCTTCCCGACGTAATCTGGGAAGGTCACGAGCGGGGTGTATAGTAATAAATCCAATTGGTGAATTAATATTGGTAGCCTCAAAGAAAATACACAATGGTACCAACAATGCAACAAAGATAGAGGAAAATTTACAGGGTTTATAGTTGTGTAAAGAAAATGGCTTCTACAAAACATAGAAGTTGAATGTGACTCTACGGTATGCATTAATGCATTACTCAATGGAAGGATACAAGATCAGAAAATTCAAACAAAGCTAGCTCGAATCAAGGAGCTATGTCGGGAAGTGGAGGTTAGGAAGCCAACAAGGTTGTTGACCTCTTAGTGAATCACAAAATAGATCAACTTGAATTGGCCATTATAAGTAATCAACTAAGCTCATGGAAAGGTTTGGAGGAGGCTCTAAAATTGGAAAGGGATAGAAAAATAAGTACATAAACCCCACCTGTACCAAAATAGAGGTAAAGCAACATCAAAGTTAAGGTAAGGTAAGCTTCAAAGGTATGTACCCAAAACCACCTCCTGATTGTTAATTTTAGTTGCTTGGACAGGTGTCTCCATTCCTAAGAAATATTTAATTAATTATTTGATTTTTCTAGAGACTTCTAGAAAGGAGTTAGTTGTCCAGATAATTATGTAATTAATTAATTAATTCCTCGAGACTTGTAGAATCTAGTTAGTTAGGGTTGTTAGAGTCTAATTAATCTTAGCCATTGATTGAGATTAATTCATGGCCATTGGTTTTCAATGAGAAAAGTATAAAAGGGGATCAATGGGAATTTGGAGAACGCACATCTTGAGAAGCATTTGCAGTGTTAGCAAATAAATTTGCAATGATAGAAAATAGTTTTGCAGTAGTAGCAAAGGCACAGTGATAGCAGCTATGGAATTTTAGTAGGAGAAATTGAGGGAAGAATTTTCGGAGGAGAATATTGTTGGAGCTCTACTAGTAAGAGGCAAGCAGTTTATGTATCTCTTGATTTGCTGAAGTTTAATAAAATTCCTCATCTGTAGTACTAGTTTTCCCTTTGGGGTTTTTCCAGGGACAATTTGTCCAAAAATATTAGGTTCATTATTGTGCTTGTTTTCTTCTCTATTCTTGTGGTTTTATTTGTGAAGTTGTAGTTGTGTTATTTTCAGTATTTGCTGTGAATTAATTTTTTACAGTAAAATAATCTATTTAGATAGTAGATTAATAATTAGTAATTGCAATAGAATTTTCACATGGTATCTGAGTTGATCTAAGGGCAGAAAAAGCTCAGTATAGGCACAGGAAGGAAAAATTAAGGGTTTATAAAACCCAGTTCTAACTCTTCAAATTTATTATTATTATTATTTATTTTATTTTTTGAGATGGCCTCAACAGGTTTAAGAGATTAGGAAAAATTGGATGGAGCCTCAAATTTTGGTGTCTAGAAAGCCATAATTTCTTTATTGCTGGAAGAGAATGGTATCAAGGAATATGTGACCAATGTTGTAGTTGTACCTACAAATCCAAAATAACTCTTAGCATATAAGAAGGAAGATGCCAAAGCGAGGAGATTGATTCTTGATGGTGTCAAGGACCATATTGTTCCACATGTTGTAGAGTTAGATACAATGAATAAGATGTGGGATGCCATTTTGAATCTGTACCAGAATGCTACCACTAACCGGAAGTTGATTCTTAGAGAAAAGTTGAGGAATACTCAGATGAACAAGGGAGAAGACGTAACAAGTTACCTCGCCAGACTCAGACTTGTCAAGGATGAGTTGGCAGTTGTTGGAGATAAACTAGATGAGGACGAGCTAGTATGAGTAACCCTAAATGGGTTTACTAAGTAGCGGAATGTATTTTTTCAAGTTATTTATGGATGAGACACCTTACCGAGTTGGGATCAACTTTGGAGTGACTTCATTTAGGAGGAGCTTAAACTAAGTCTTCTTAGTGGAACCAGCAACAAGAGTCGGAAAAGAACAGGAAAAAAATTACCTTGCAAGAAAAAGGAAAGCAAAGAAGGGGTCTAGCAAATGATCAAATCCACAAAGTGAAAAGGACTTGTCTAAGATCAAGTGCTATGATTGTCACTAGTTTGGCCACTATGCCAAAAATTTCCTACAAAGAAAGAAGAATGAAAAGAAAGGAAAGAAGCAAATGACAGCTTCAACAAGTGCAAATGAGCTCTCTAGTAGAATGGAGGATGAGTTTGCTCTCATAGCTTGTATGGTTAGCTCAACCTAACAAGGTGTCTGGTATATGGACAATGGGGCGTCATCTCATATGACAAGAGTTAGAGAGTACTTCTCCAGTTATAAGGAGGAGGACATCAGAATATAGATTTCTATGGGAAACATGTCTAAACTCAATCTAGTTGGGAAAGGGACTGTTCTATTTTAGAGGGAGAATGGAAAGCGAATTCCCATTCATGATGTGTTGCATGTGCTAGGCTTGGGTATGAAATTAATTTTTGTATCTGTCCTTTAGGATAAAGGTTACAATGTACTCTTTAGAGGGGAGAATATGTTAATCAAGCATAAGGATTGGAAATCACCCACAACTATTTGAGTTAGGAGCAACCGACTTTATAGGTTGTAGTTTGATACTCATAAGGCATTGATGAGAAATAATAATTCTAGAGATCAAAGAGAGCTATGGCATAGGACGATGGGCCATATATATCATGGAGCACTTAAATTTCTTCGTGAGATAGTGACAGGTGTTCCAGAGGTGAGAACAGAGCATGATGATGTATGCAAGGGATGTGTGTTGGGGAAGTTTGCGAAAACAAATTTTCCAAGGGGTGACACTAGATCAAAGGGTGTTCTTGATCTAGTACATTTAGACATATATGTGGACCAGTGTCGATGAAGTCTCTCAAAGGATATGAGTACTTTGTTACTTTTATTGATGAATTCTCCAAGAAGACTTGGATATACTTCGTGAAGACCAAGAATGAGTTTTTCAGTCACTTCCAAGAGTTTAAAGCTCTTGTGGAGAATTCAAAAAGTAGGAAGATAAAGGTTCTTTGGTCAGACAATGGAGGCGAGTACAAATGGAAAGAGTTCCAAGAGTTCTATACTAGGGAAGGAATCAAGAGAGAGTGGACTATTCCTTACAACTTGTAACAAAATGGGGTTGCTGAGAGGAAGAATCAGTCTATATCAGAGGTGGAAAGGGCTATGCTATATGACTAGGATATGCCATGTTACTTATGGGTAGAGGCATGTAGTACAATAGTATACATACAAAACAAGGTTCCACATAAGGTAATGGGCAAGATGACACTAGAGGAGGAATTCTCAGGGAAGATGCCAGATGTTAGCCACTTCAAGATATTTTGGAGTTTTGTGTATTGTCACATTCTAGGGCTGACATATTCCAAGTTAGATTAGACTACAAAGAGAGGGTACTTTGTGGGGTATAGTGAAACCTCAAAGGTGTATCAAATATTTATTCTAGGGACCAAGAGGATTATTGTCAAGCATGATGTCAAGTTCATGGAGGACAAGGCATTTAGGAGGTCCAGAGATTTTCTAGCAGATGATTAGAGTAAGCAACCAACAGAAGCTCCAAGGATCATTCAATCGAATTAGGGACAGTGAAGCTTGAGTATAGTTACTAGTACAAGCACAAGCTCAGGTGTTGAGAGTTCACCGAGTTTGGAGCAACGAATGTAGAAAATCCAAGAGATGCATCAGGGAGACATGGAGGTTGACACTTCATCCTCTGTAGTTGATAGCTGGAACCAACAGACACATAGGGATACTCAAAAGTTTATGGGAGCTCCTAGGATGAGTAGTAGAAAATGAAGACAACTAACCAGGTATAATGACTATATGGCATTAGTTAGTTAGTTGGTAGATAGTGAGCCTTCTAGCTATCAAGAGGCCACACAACAACAGGTGTGGGAAGATGCGATGGTTGAGGAATATACCTCAATAGTGAAGAACGATGTGTGAGAGGTTGTGCTTATACCAATAGATAGGGTAATTGTTGGATCATGCTGGATCTATAAGATCAAGCATGGTGCAGATGGTAGCATCAAGAAATACAAGGCAAGATTCATGGCCAAGGGGTTCTCTCAGAAGGAGGGAATTGACTATGATGAGACATTCACTCCAGTGGCCATGTATACTTCTATATGAGTTGTGATGTCACTTGCAACACAGATGGGATGGTAGATCCATCAAATGGATGTCAAGACGACGTTTCTTAATGGTGAATTGAAAGAGGAAGTATCCATAGAATCAGAGGGATTTGTAGCACACAACAGTGTAACCCACGTATGCAGATTGAAGAGAGCTTTGTACAGACTCAAGCAGGCTCCCAGGGTGTGGTATGAGTGTATTGATCTAGATACTTGTAGGGAATGGGCTTCATGAAGAGTGAAGCAGATGCTAACCTCTACTACTTGGTGGTTGGGGGTGAGGTTCTCATTCTTGTTCTATATGTGGACGACTTGTTTTTAATAGGTTCACTAAGGTTCATAAAGGAGTGCAAGAGGGACCTTGCAACAGAGTTTGAGATGAAGGATTTGGGGTTTATGCACTACTTTCTAGGAATGGAGGTATGGCAGACAAATGGAGAGATTTTTCTTGGACAAGGGAAATACTGCATCAAAATATTGAGGAGGTTTGAGATGGAAGATTGCAAACCCATGTCTACTCCTATGATCACAAATTGGAGGAAGGTAGACTCATCCAGGGAGAAGGATGTAGACCCCACCTTATACAGGCAGTTGATTGGATCTCTAATGTATTTGGTCAACACGAGGCCAAATATATCCTTTGTAGTTAACTCCCTTAGTCAGTTCATGGTGGAGCCGAAGAGAGTGCATTGGACAACAACAAAGTATGTGTTGTGGTATTTGCATGGTACAATCGAGTATAGGATCAAATATGCTTGAGGTGATGGTATCGGGTTGATAGGCTACACTGACATAGATTGGGCAGGCAATACAACAAATAGGAAAAGAACTTTAGGGTGTTGCTTTAGCTTGGGATTGGGAGTTGTCTCTTGGTACAACAGGAAGCAGAAGTTTGTGGCTTTGAGTTCTGTAGAGACAGAATACATAGCAGCTAGCATGGCGACATGTGAGGCAAATTTGATTTTAGAAGTTGCTAGTAGTCTTATTTGGTTAGAGGGTTGAGACTATGGTGATACACTGCAACAATTAGAGTTGCATCAAATTTTCTGAGAATCCAATATCATCTAAGCATATAGACATCAGGTGTCACTTCATTAGGGATTGTGTACAACGGGGGATTTTTCAGCTACAATAGACACCTACAAATCAACATGTAGCAAATATTTTGACTAAAGCATTGGGGAAGGAGAAATTCATCTTCTTGAAAGATAAGTTGGGTGTCATGCAGAACACCTTCCTCGCTAAGAGGGAGTGTTAATTTTAGTAGCTTGGATAGGTGTCTCCATTCCAAAGAAATATTTAATTAATTATTTGATCTTTCTGGAGACTTCTAGAAAGGAGTTAGTTGTCAAAATAATTATGTAATTAATTAATTGATTCTTCTAGAGACTTGTAGAATCCAATTAGTTAGGGTTGTTAGAGTCTAATTAATCTTAGCCAATGATTGAGATTAAATCATGGCCATTGGTTTTTCAATGAGAAAAGTATAAAAGGGGATCAATGGGAATTTGGAGAACACACATCTTGAGAAGCATTTGTAGTGTTAGCAAATAAATTTGCAATGATAGCAAATAGTTTTGTAGTAGTAGCAAAGGCATAGTGATAGCATTGGGGATAGTAGTTGTGGAATTTTAGCAGGAGAAATTGAGGGAAGAATTTTCAGAGGAGAATATTGTCGGAGCTATTCCAGTAAGAGGCAAGTTGTTTATGTATTTCTTGATTTGCTGAAGTTTAATAAAATTCCTCATCTTTAGTACTAGTTTTCCCTTCAGGGTTTGTTTAGGGACAATTTTTCCACAAATATTGTGTTCATTATTGTTCATGTTTTCTTCTCTATTCCCATGGTTTTATTTGTGAAGTTGTAGTTGTGTTATTTTTCAGTATTTGTTGTGAATTAATTTTCTGTAGTCAAATAATCTATTTAGATAGGAGATTAATAATTAGTAGCTACAATAGAATTTTCACATTGATATTATAAAGTTATTATATATTTGAGCCCTTAAGAATGAACAAGATTTAATCAGTCCATATCTTGACATTATACAAAAAAATCAACTCAAATCACGAATAAAAATCAGCCCACATTCAAATTAAACTTAGAAGCCTTCCTAGATTCAAGAAGAAAGCCTTTAGAAGACTTTGAGTCTACTCAAATAATGAGGATTTGATTGTCAGAGAAACAAACATAACCCAAAACCGTAATGCTAAGTTTGTAGACTAGGTTTGAGTAAGTTAAATGACTCATACTGCTTGGTGCAAAGAACAAGCGTGAACTAACAATTGTTGATCACCTAAACTATGCTAAGGGCTAGAAGCATAAAAATCCTCGATAATTCAACCTGAGCTCAGAGGAATTTGAAGGAAAACTGGTAAAGTTAGGAACATTCATTAAAACTAAGAAGGGGTTTGGTTGAAAATTGGAGAGAATGTGGTCTGTGAGTCAATGATAAAAATTGTAACACAAGGGGATATTCCCTTTCCTTCCAAGTTCAAACAAGTTACCCTAGGATTGAGCTACAATGGGAGAGAAACCATCAATAATCTCACCTAAAACCCAAACAATGAAGGATAGCCCAACTAGGAATTTGAATGATATTAACATTAATTGTTGTAGGCTTACCCTAAAATGCCTAAAAATGGTTAATTTAAAATACATCTCTTTATTACAAGCTTGGTAGATGTTTTATGAAACTTGCTTAAAAAGAAATGATCATTATATGCACTTAACAATGCCATATTGGAACAAAGATTAAAGCAACTTATTTGTATTATATTGAGTAAGCCCAGATAGGGAAACAAAGGAAAAATGGGGAGATGGAGTATTAAGTAGTTCAATGAACACAATATCATCTTAATAAAAGGAAACACCCACCATTTAAATCACACATACACAATGAATTAGTGTCTAGATCTTTAAACACACATAATTCTCAGTTAAGTCTTGAAATTAAGTAGATGAAATAAATGATATAACAACCATGCAATATGAAAATGTGGTATTCACTTAAGACAATATAGCTTATATTCACATAAGATAATAACAAACATTACAAAAAGAGGTCTTTTGGTACTTGCTTTCAATGTATGTATGTTTGAAAATGTCTGTTAACCCTACTACTGTGCTATTGCTATAAACATCTTTACAAAATATAGATGTACCATATGGGTCAACAAATATACAAAATGATAGATAAACGAGGTATTTTGGTATTTTCTATCAAAGTAAGTGTGATTCAAAATGACTATTAACCCTAATACTATGCTATTGCTATAAACTTCTTTATAAAATATAGTTGTATCATATGGGTCGATAAAATATATATAAAAATGACATAAACAAGAGAAGTGCCTTCTCTTTTTCCTTGGTCCTCTAATCTTTAAAAGCCAAAACAATGTTGAAATTCGACAAAATTGTCGACCCACTATCCGCCAACCCTCAGACCAATCGATATCACCGCTTGAGAAAGTCATAACCTGCCTTGCAAAGAAATTGATAGTTCCAATAGGTCTTGTTCAACTCGTTAGCAATAAAAGGGAGCATGTCTCCATTGGTGCCATTCTGGTGAACTGGAAACCCTTCACCCAACTGGGCCCGTATCAGAACCGCTTTGAGTCCAACTATAAGTAGATGTGACTTGAAAACCCATTTGACAAGCTTAAACGCCATTTCTTTGGGTGCATGAAGGTCCAGGAGGCATCCCACAAAGCGCAAACTTATGTTAGTATTCAACCAGTATTTCCCTTTGGATTGGAGGAAATGATTCCCTAAAACCAAATTGATTTCCTTTAATGCCAACACATCCTTCCTAACAAATAACCCCTGTAAATGCCTATCTGTGACTGGATTCAAAAATGCAACTTGTGGTTTTGAATTGAGGAGATAAACAAGTGTAGACCTCATTGTGAGAAAGGTAACTAACAATGGCGGGTAACTACCAGAGAAAATAAGGAGAAACGACCTCAAAGAAGAATGATAGCCATGATTACCTATGATTATCCCATTAAAAACCAATAAAGGATGGGCTCACTTAAAAATATGTATAATTAAGCAAAACCTAAACAAATAAGGAGAAATAAAATAAAATTGGGTGCTAGCCCCTGACAAAGGGTAGAGCTTACCAATAAAAATAAAAATAAAAATTAACTTTTCAATTAACTTATTAATTAAATTAGGAAACGATCTTAAATACACTTATCTAAAAAGAAACTAACACATTATTATTATTTTATTTAGAATTGTATTTATAAATGTAAAATAAATTATATAAATACAATATAATTGAATGATAAATTAGTAAAGAATAATCAATTTTTTTTCACAATAACTTAGGTTTAATGTCAAATGTTCATTAATCTGTAGCCACCATAATGCCAACAATTCATTTATATTTTATAGTTGTTTAATAAAAAACTTTACTTTAAATGTACTATTTTATTAATTTATTTTTATTTTGTTGTTGATTGTATAGTGAATCGATTGTGGTAGGTTACTAAATATACTATCATTTTATAAAATAAATATTTATTTATTGTAACATTAATTTACACAAATGACCAATCATTGCATAGAGGTGAAGGCTACGTTCATAAGTACATTAGATATGCTATCGGCAAAGGATACTCCAAATTATGGGTAGGTGACTCCATGAACATAATAAATTATTTGTATAGCACTCATCCTCTGAGTTGGAATTTTGACCAACTCATTAAGGTTACGATAATAATGTTGCAATCTTGTGATGAGACTCGCGTCTCTCATGTTTACCGAGAAGGAAACTCATTGGCAGATTTTTTGCCAATGAGGTTGTTAGCTTAAATGAATTTTGTTCATGGGAGGAGGAATCGACCCTTCCCAAGAAAGCTAGGATTTTATTAAGAAATGATGGGATGGGGTGAGGTGATGCAACATTTATGGTCTAGTACCTTCCTTTAGTTTGCACGCTTTGTGGGTGTTTTGTTGCTCTATGATCTTCAATTGAGTGTTTTTTGCCAGCGTTTTGTGAGTCTTATGCCAGTTTCCATTGGTAGTGATAGGAGCCGAGTTGAGCCACACTCATGTGGTGACATCTGAAGAAAGAAGAAAATTCAGAATATTTTGTGCCATAGGAATTTTACTCCATTTTTGGAGAGATTGCATGGACATGACCCTAATGCCTCGATACAATTTGTTTCTTCTTGGCATAATCGTAAACTCAAGGTTAAAGGTCTAGAATTGGAGATTAATGAGGATTTGGTTGCCACTGTTATTGGGATGCCAACTATGGGTCAAAATTTCTTCAAGGATAAGAAATGTAATGAGGAGGTGATGGCCTAGTTTTTTAAAGATGATGGGCAGAAGCAATTAATCAAATTGGAGAGTTGGGGTTATGAGAGAACTTCCCTCAAGAAAATATAGGTGAGTGTTGTTGAGGTCTTGATGCATTACGTGACTCTAGAAGGTACGTTTAGGGCTATTCTTGGTCACCATTTTACTCTCAACCATTTCAGGCATGGTTTGTTCATTTCATTCCCTTTCTTTCTATTATCATCTTTGGAGGTCTTAGTGTACGCACATTTGAAGAATAGGAGGGCCCTTGTCCTAAATGAAGGGCTTATCTTATTAATTATGGAGCATATCAAGACTCTTATCTAGGTGCTCCTACCATCAAGGGAAAGGAAAAAAAAATAATTTTTTTGGGTCATCGAGTTCGGATTCCCCTTCGAAGGAGGAGGAGGAATGGAATGAAGATGAGGATGTTTCTCCTGCAACTGTTATTACAAGTGCAACATGATTGCTAAACATCTAGCCCTTTTTGAGAGTGAGGAAACAGAGGTGGGGTTGGGTGATTTTTCTCCCAAGTCTGCAAGGCCTTTGAGGTTCTCACTAAGGACCCAAATGTGGTTGGTGAGGATAAGGATTTTTGTGAAAAAACAGTGGCCATTGAGGATTCTCCTAGGTAGGAATTGTCCAAGGAGGATCAGGACAAGGAAATTAGGGGTTTGGTGAGGAGGTTGCGGAAAATAAAAAAAGCCAAAAATGAGCCTTTGAAGGTAAATCCTCTTTCCAAGGAATTTTGTTACCTTGATGATGATGCTACCTCCATGTATGATTTACTGGATATGGCTAGAGCTGGGTCCACTAGTACCTTTAAATTAGCCAAATGGACTCTACAACAGTTCAATAAGATTAATATTAAAATTAGAGGTTTGAAGGAAAATGTGAAGAATGTTTCGAGGTTCAGTGCCAGACATTCTTATTGATAGAATGGTGGAACTTGAAGGTTCCTATCATGACTTAAAGTCTGTGTGATGAAAGATTGGTGGCTCTGGAAGCCAAGGTCTTAGGCATAAATATGGATATCAAAAAGTTAATTTAGGCATGTCATATCTCTATGAAGTACAGTACAGATTCCTTGGAAGTCATTTTCAGGAAAATAAGTGAGCTCAAGGAGGATCAGGATTATTTCTCTAAGATAATGGAGAAAGAGCATGCGACCAAGGGAAAGGGTAAAAAAGATGCTAAGGATGATGACAAAGGTCCTGCTAACAGAGGGTTGGCTAACTGGAAGAAAATATTTAATGCTGAGAAGAAGGAGCTACTATATATGGTTGAGAGGCATAGGAACCAATAGATTGAGGTTGCCAACACTTTGAGTGGCTTGAACTAGTGTCTGGTCTTTTTCTTTGTTGCTTTCTATTTCCTGCTGGGTGTAGGTCTCTTTTAGTTTTTTTTGTTTGTTTTGTGGCTATTGGGTGTTGTTGGTTGTTATTTGTCTTGCTTTTAGTATAACACCTGCCCAGTTGTGTTTTTTGGCTATTGGGTTGCTACTGGTGGTCTTTTGAATTTCCTTCTTTGCAACATTTCGTATCCTCAGTTGTAAAGGGTTTCAGGTCCCTTCAAAACCCGCTTTTCCCTATAATCAAAACATTAATTTACACAAATTCATTATTTAATTTAATTATTATTTATTGAGAAATCTAGGAAACCTATTAAAAATGTTTTTCTTTTAAACATATAAACAATGACTTTTTTAAAGACCAACATATCTTCTTTGTAATCTGTTTCTATTTTAATATATTTTTTTATCTTTATTTTAAAAAAGTTCATTCAAAACATTGATATACATACATATAACATGTAATATGTAATCGTGGAACTGATTTGGTGAACTTTAGCCCTTGTGGTTTTTTGTGTTGGGGCCTCTCCACCCTTGTAAATGTAGTTTATACTATAAAATCATGTAATATTTGAAAAAAAGAAAATCTTTTAGATATTCACTTCCATATACATTGAAAATGCACATATACTTCTAGAAATAACAAAGTCATTGATAATGGTGATAAAAAATATAGCTCTATCATTTTAAAGTATGAAACAATAAAATAAATTTATACAAAGCCAATCAATATTATAGTTGTAAATGAAAAATAGGGGAGGACTATATGTTGCTTAAAAAAAAGGCTTATGCATGACCAATGCAACAAATGAAGATAAAAATTAAATTTGAATTTATATAGTTCCAAAAAATAAAATAAAATTTCTCACAAAGTACTATAAACAAACTTTTGCATTAAGAATACCACATCCATGTACAAATTTTCAGGCATCCCATTACAAAGTAAAATATATCAATATGTATACTAAAATGTAATACAATTAGTTGGGCAACCAACAATGAAGGATTTTTACAGTTTTTAATATACAAAATAGAATAACTATCATGTGTCATCCATATTACAGCCAGAAGTCAAAATCTTGCATATTAAAAATTACTAATACTTTATGGGTGATTTACATGTGATTTTAATTAATTAATACTAAAGTTTTTCAATTTATAAACTTCACTAATAGCTGGGAGATCAAGTGTCCAAATTTGAACCATGGATTATTCATCAAATCTAGCTGGTATATGGATATTAAATAAGAAATATTGGTATTTTAGACCCACTTTCTTTGTTAACATGGCTAGGTTTTATTGTTTAAGCATCTACATTTAATCTTTGACTTAATTTGTTATTTTAGGGACTAATATATGTCTTTTTCTTGATATCTTACTAGAAAGACCAACCATAATACAAAACAAGATAATTCTTTTGTTGTAGGTCTTTTGATCTTCTTAGTCCCTTTACATTTCTTCTGTCAATTTCTATAACCTAGCAATAGATTAATTTCTCAATAAATTCATAGAAAGAAATCTTATTTCTAACAATTAACACACTGGGTTATTTAACAACTAATAATAGTGGAAGAAAATATCACAAGCCAATGACAGATGCACAATAACATAGAATTACCCAGGAAACCATAGTGTGGGGAAAAACTTACAAATGTTGGATCTTCTATTTAACCTAACAACAAACTTTCTCTTCTAAAATACAAAATACAAGTTTGCTACAAAAATCTTACATATATAGAGCCCAACTGCTTTACTTATTGTGCAAGAAAATAAACTTTCCTTGAATTCTTTGGCTTTAAATCACACATAAAATCAGTCTTGGTTTTATCCCAACCTCACAAACTCAAAAAAATTGTATTAAAGAATAAAAAATTTGCTATTTGTAAAAATCCAACTTGAGTTACTTTAAAGCAACTCCACATTGCACCTTTCGAGCTAGAAAATAAACACTCCCTCTTAGCGAGGAAGGTGTTTTGCACAACATCCAACTTGTCCCTAAAGAATTTAAACCTACTCTTCATCAAGGCCTTGGTCAGGATAATTTCAATTTTTTCGTTCGTAGGAATGTAATGGAGCTTCACCATCCCCTTCTTCGCACAATCTTTGATGAAGTGGTACTTGATCTCAATGTGCTTTGACTTGTTAGGAAACACTATATTCTTAGAGTTTGATACAACTCTAATTATCATAGTAAATGATTATAGGATCCAACTCTTGATCAAAGATTCCAGCTAGAAGTTTTCAAAGCCAGATAGCCTCACATGTAGCCATATTGGCTGCCATATACTCGACCTCTATAGAACTCACGATAACTGAATTTGGTTTCATGTTGTACTAAGAGACAACTCCTAATCCGAAACTAAAACTACACCTTGAAGTTCTCTTCTAATCAGTTGTACTGCCTACCCAATATGCATCAGTAAACCCCCTGAGCTTCACTCTATCTTGTTGAACATACTTCATCCCATAATCAACTATGTGTTGGAGAAAAAAACTATTCCCCAATATTCACTAGCCTTCAATTGCTCGTCTACATTTCACTTACATCAAAAGATCTACTGCCTTTGATTTTTCATTGTATTTAACATGAAATGCAACAATTTGTGTGACAAGATCCATACTATACCCAAAATTCCCTTTGTATATATCCATTTATTCCTCTAGATATTGCAATACCACACCATCAAAATAAAGGCAATGTGGGTTGGAAGCTTCCAAGTTATGAAATTATCCCTAACACCATACCACCAATAGATTATGTAGCATGCATAGTGAGGCAATACTCATCACCACCCTGCGAGGAGAATTATAAGGCAATGTGGTAATGCGGTACCTATTGCTATCCCACATAAGGAGATTCAAAGGATTGCGGTAAGGTGGTAAATAACAAAGAAACAAAGCATACACCGCTATACCACCAAGAGGGTGAGCGAAATATGCGGTAGAGCGGTATACACCGCAACCTTGTAGCAAAAGGTCTTAAGCAAGGCGGTAGTGTAGTAAATAGTAGAAGAGAAGGGCAGAAACCACCATACTACAGTTGGTGTAATAAGTGATGATGGCAGTACGATGGGACTAGTTGTGGAATCATTACAATTTTCTTTAATAAATGGAGAAAATCACGTCAGCCACCCTGACACATGAATCCAATAGTGCAAGATTGAAATTTGAGGATTTGAGCTTGTTGGGAAATTGTTTGGAAAAGAGTTGGCATTAATACTAATATGATTGAATACCGTGCCATTAAAAGCAAGTTAATTTTCCCAACACCACACTCAATTGTAATGTATTGGCCTGGAAGGAGCTAAGGACATGAGAAGAACAAGTTTTGCAAACATCAAATACCCAGGTAAGTGCATGAAGAACTCTTTGAAAGGGCTCAATTGATGTAAATATCTTTCAAGGTTCTGTCATTTGAAGTCATAGTAGAAAAAAAAAAAATGTCTCCTAAAAGAAAAGAATCATAAATAAAGGAAAGTGAGGCGAAAATTAAAGATGAAGAACCTAAAGTAAAAAAGAGATCAGCCCACTAGTGTATACTAGATATACTTCCAAGGTCCACCAAAGAGGGTAATAAGAAATTTCTCACAGACATTGCACAAGGTTGTAGGAATTCTCTCATTCCTAAATCTAGGTGGGACTTATTTTGGTATTTTTACAGTAAGAGAAATGAGAAGATTCTAGTGTCAAGCCCTTGGATGTTGGATTTAGCAAAGTTGATTGTCCCAAATGTGTTTGTTGATGTGGAGTTTATTAGATTACTAGCCAAACATTATCTGTAGTGTCCCTCTAGTTTCAACACTCTGTTTAGTTTGATTCTGCTTGATAGATGCTTTAGTTGATTATGATACTATGTTATTTCTTTTTAGATAATACTTGGATATTATATTGTTTTGTACTTCGTGGATGATACATTGACATCCTGATTATCTGGTTGTTTTTTTGTGATGTTATTGAGGTAGACATATATCTGATATGATTTATTAGCTTACGATTTTTCATATGGTTATCATGTTGTAATGATTGCTTATGATTTATCTTGCTCATTTGTGTCCGTGAAGAAGACAGTGTAGCAATACTCATTCATGAGTACCCTGCTACGCTGCAATTCTTCTTCATGGTGTGTTTTCTGACATAAGTATATATGTTTTAACGTTGATGTTTCCTACAGATACAGGTATCGGGTAACGGCTCCACCTGCTTTTCAGGTCTGAGCGTACCCTAATTCAATGAAATTATGTTGATTGGAGGTATTGACAGGTCATTTTTGAACCATCGTTCTTTATCGAATGAGTACCTATTTGTTACCCCTCTTTGTTGTCTAGTTTGTTCTATTGTGTCATGTTTGTCTGTATTGTTTTATGTTTGTGATTTAATTTATTAATTTAAATTAATTAAGTTATTGATTTTTAAAAGTGAAATTTATTTTCTTTGTAAATGAATTTAATTAAATATTTATTATTGATTTATTTGTGCAAACTTGATTTATGAGGAAATAGATATTTTAAAGAAAATATATTTTCAACATGATATGAATCTTTGATTTGCAGTTGAAAATTTGATTTTATATTAAAAGTGGAAGTTGAACTGATTGATCTATTTTTGAATGCATAATGATCTATCAGTTAAGTTTTTGTGATTGAGAGATAATTGAATGCATGAATATATTTTGGTGGTTGCAATTTTTGATTCATGGGAAGATTCAGGAAGAAATTTTCATGGCAATAGTTTTTAGAAAATTTTCGCAGGAGAGTTGATCTTGGATAAACCATTTATTTTAGGTTTTGTTTGCAAGCGTAAATTTGAAGCTGGTTTGTCTTGGAATACTTCATCAAAATCTGGTGAATTTTTGCAGCGTTCATAGAAGCTCCAGAATTTTGTTTCAGCTCTATTCTCAAGATTTATCAGGTTTTCTTCTTTAAATTTTCTCCTTTGGGATTTATTTCAAATTCTTTAGTAAGCTTTGTGGAGAAGATTTCCATTCCAAACTTGCTCACGTAATAGAGATTCAATTAGGAAAAGTATTTGAAAAGAAATAGAATAAAATAGAACAAGGGTAAGAAAAAATTTGAGAAATGGGGAAATATTCAACAATTTAACCTTCAGCTTTTAATTCTAGACAATAAACTGGATGCTACGTTATGCCAGGGATTTTATGCTTTGATTTTCCCAATTTCCTGCCGTACTTACTTTCTTTTCACCATACAACCTTGGCCCAGCTCATAGTTTAAAAAAAATAATCTCTTGTAAGCAACTTGCATACCATAGTCTTATAATCTTATTAGATCTGTTATTTCTTAATTTGTTAAAAATCAGATCCTTGTATATGATAAATATCTGGTTTCTTGTGATACAAATTAGTTCTGATTTAATTAAGAGTTTCCAATCTTTAGATATACTTTTGATTCTATGTCTTTTAGCACCGCTTCTGCCCTGAATTCCTATGATTGTCATTCTCCTTATGCATCCTTAATAACTGAAGATTCTCTTGAATATTAAAGTGTTTGATAATATAACTCTCTTGAATGCTTTGTAACTAAAATAGAATACCTATATGTATTAGTGTTTCCTAGCCATGAATCTGCGATTTTTCCAATTTAAATGATGATGATTCAAATTATCGATCGGTGTATGAATGACTTAGAGGCTCCTTATTGTCGCTGTACCTTATGGAGCTAGCTTTTAATCACATAGTAAATATATATTCAATCAGTATAAAAGGCTTTTTAAAAAAAGTAGATACTAGATATTCTCTTATAATTAAGTGTCACCCTGTAGAACTTTTAATATGTTAATGTATCAGCTATTTTTAAATTGAAATTTTGTTAAATGTCTTGTAGAATTCCGCCCTAGTCTTCTCCCTCATTTTATGAATTTATGCATGACTTAGATTATCATTTACCTTGATAACTATTCCTTTTTGTTTAGTTGGTAATTAAAGAATTTCTCTTCTACTATTCCATTGGCTGTAGGTTGTAGATCTTGATTGGTATTTCATTTTTTGTTTGAGATGCCTGTACCTGATATTCTTTCTGTCACGTGTCTAGAATTGATTTTCCTATACCTGCACGGTTACTTCACATCCTACATGCATTTAATGTTTAGATTATATGTGTTCCTTTTATCATGTAGGAATATTCTATACTATGATACTTGTGCATGGCATGATTAATGCTAATCTTTAGTTGAGTGTTTCTCACTTAAAGATAGTAAACTACTTGCTAGTGGCAAAATTACAATTTACACGTCTTATTAAATATAGACACTCGTTATTTTAGAATTAACTCGCAACCAATATTGATAAAAGGTTGATTATGTTAGATAGACAAGAGGGATTATATTAATTTAGTGAGTGAATTTTGAATATGAAGTTATTAGATGTCTTTGCATGGCATATTTACTACCTTTCATAGTATGATATTTACTCCTAACCTTTACTCTATTCTTTATAGTGTGTTCTTTGCATGGCATGCTAATTACATGCTTTATAATTTAATTCTTTTTAGTATTGAATAAAATAAATGATTCTTAGATCGCTATTGTTACATTTCTTTATATAATAAATTGCATTGCTTTTAAATGAGTAATTAATAATTGTAAAGGATTTTATTTTTATTGAACCCGTACTGAATTATAATAATAAATATTTTTCCTTTAAATTTATAAGACATTTAATTATGTCAAAAGATTATGAACTTTTAGTTCATGAAGATAGAATGCATGTATTTTTGGGGTTGTCAACATGTTATAATTTAGGTGTGTACACACCTTATTATTGAGATACTTTTTTATTTCTTCATAAAACTAGAGAAGAGAAAGTTGTATTGTTAAGTTAATACATTTTTATTATATTGCTCATATTACAATTATTTTACTTGGGGGTATAGCTTTGCACATTTTGTTGTCGATTGAAGAGACATCTTAGAAATTGTGTTTTGTCTCTAGTGAAAGAAGTAAACATTTGTGGCTTTGATCTTTATGCTTGGTAGCTACCCCTTGGTTTTGATGTTGAGTCATGTTATAGAAAGAGTGGCTTGTGGTAGGGGCCGAAATCCTAAGTGGTTGTCTAGGTAACCTACGTAGGTGTGTAAATTCATTGGAAACCTAACTAATGAATTATGGGTTGGGTAGAACTAAACATTAATTCAGATAAAAATTTTCCTCGCCTACTTTATTAATGCTCGTTCAAATTGAGAAAAGGCTGAGAAGGCCTGGAATGGCTAGTCACCTATCTTGTCTTCTTGAAAGATAGAATGACTCCACATTAGTCTGCATAGGGGTCAGGAATCGGTATCTCTGCCAAGGTAACTCTTGGAGAGGGCTGGTAGTCTAGGAAGATTCACTAGGGTAACCTATCTCGACAGTGTGATGACACTCTTAGTCTATTTCATGATTGTGATTCCTTGTGTTAATTTATCTTTTGTAGTGTTTTCTCATTGGGACTTTATTGTTTATGTTTTGAAACTGTCATGTCGTAATGTGTATGTAAGCCACATGAATGCAATGTTCTGTATTCTTTTTTGTGGACCTGTCATTTCCTCCTAGCACGGAGGGAGTGGACCTTCGGGATCCACATGGTTGGGAGGAAACTGTGCTTTACCTTCTTTGAATATTCATGCAGTTGATGTTATACTTGTAGCTGGATCCAATTACTTTATTGTTCTTGACAGTGGATGTGGAACACATTCATGGATATGGAAGTTTGTTATGATGTAATCATTATCCTCTTTGTATATTTACCTCTTGTAAAAGTGTGTTCCCATTGTAACATCATTTGATGTTTTCAGATTCATTGAAGTCTCACATGTTGTAATTTGGACATATGGATATTTGATTGTATTAAATTTTGTAAACTGGATAATTCATGACTTTTAATTTGTACTTATGGTTTATGATAATGTGTTGATTTTATTCATTAAGTTTATATAACATCGTCTTAGAATTCCTTATGACAATTGTGTAATTAAATCTCTTTTAAAAAAAAAAAATGGTTAATTTGTTCTTTACACTTTGTTTTAACAAAAACCAAGGTGGGGTGTTACATATCACTTTGCAACCAAAATAGTAAGGTTTCCAAATGGATCAGTATTGGTAGAGGCAGCCAAGGTAGCTATCATTGAGTGTTTTGACTTAAACAAGCAGGCTTTGACCAAGATAAACTTACATAAAAGTGAGGAAGATTATACTAGGTTAAGGACTTATAAAAGTGATGATCTAACCCTATATATGAAAAGAGGCATTCGTAACAGAACAATCCCCATTTCTACTTCCACTACTAAACCATTTACTGTGATATAATTTCAATATTACTTTGTGAATACGTATCTTGCTTTTTGCCAAGTGCTGGGGGTGGATGCCCAAGATAAAATTCCAATAAGCCTAATCATGATGGCCATGATAATTCAAAACCCTGAGACTAATATTGAATATAGCTTTGCTTCATACCTTGAGAGGGCATTGGATGACGAATTCTCGCAATTCATAGAGGATAGAGCACCGATTACATTCAGACACTATTCCCTACTATGTCATTTGAGATTGTACCAAAATAGGGACCATTGGACTAAATGAATGGACTTGGATAGAGTGGATGAGCAAAGGAATCCAACACCTATCCAAAAGTGGTGCTATATTTGGGACAATCAGTGCAATAATTCAAGATTTTTTGTATTCTATGAGTATTTTGTGCATAGAATCCTTGGAGTTCTTGGTTTTTCAATACCAATATTTCCAAAAAAATGCAAAAATTGTTAAGACCTCTAGCCCTAAGACATGAGTAGGGTCATACAGACAATTTTGGTGATTGGTTCTTCATCCCAGAAGTTACAATAATAAGAATTTATGGATGCCTTGTTACTCCACACATACTGCCAAATTTTGTGCCCCTCAGTTTAGCATTTCATGGTTATTTATGTGGCAAATGATTTGGATGGAAAAGGATGTAATGAACAAACATAAGAAGGGCACATTTTTGCCAAACCAAGTCAAGTGTGAAGAATGGATAGTAGACTCAAACACACTAGAGGAGTTGCAATATTATTTAAAGAAAAGATATGCATTGGATTCTAGAAAAGGAAGAGCCTTTGACCTTCAAAACCATATGAATAACATAAGGCACAATCTCTTTACCAAGTCAACAGTGGAACGCCAAGTGGACTATGAAGAGGATGTGATAAGAAATTTCCTTACTTTTCAAGAAGTATCTAGAAGAAGGAAAAAATGGGAATATATGAGGAAACTGGAGGAAGAAAGGAAGTAGAAACATAGAGACTTCCTAGACTACTTTGCTAGAGAGAAAGACCCTATTAGAAGAATAAAATTGATAATTGATATATTTGAAGACTTATTTGGCCAAAGGGGGGCATATATTCAAAAATATGGTGGTGAGAAGGTAGCATAACACACCCCAGACATAATCTTTGAATCTCCCATGGAGCAATTGCCTCCTAAAAGATAGAAGAGAGAAAGCATTGAACAATTGGTACCTTATGAAGAGAGTGAAGGAGTGGGTGATACTGAAGAAGTGGCCATAGTGCTACAGTCATTCAAAGGTGATGTTTAGGTTGATCAACCCATCCATGAGACCAATGCCCATAGACATGAGGAAAGGATGTATGATACAGAAAAGGAAAATACAAAAATACATGAAGGTGAGAGAGAAATTGTTGCGAGGAGGTTTATAGAGGATGACGAGTTCATTAAAACTCCAGAATTTAGGGACTTTTGGAGAAAAATGAAGGTGACAGAGTTTGAAGAAAACATGGAAATGAATGAAATGGAACTTGAGGAATCTCAAAGGGTCAAATGGTGGCACAAACCTTCAAGGAACTGAAAATTGATCATATTGACATTAGCTCTCATAAGGCTAGAGAAATAATTTTGAAAAGTAACATGCTCATCTTCCTTGGTTTGGAACTGAAGAAATTTTTTTGCTTGACCAAATACGAGCTCAAGAAGATCCAATGTTAGTTGCAAAATTTTACTCTAATGAAGGAGTGAGTGGAATTGGGTATAATCCAAAGATTGAAACCTTGGCTATATGGATCAAATAAAAAATCACACAAAAGGAAAAATTATTGGATGGAATTCATGGAATGAAATGGGAAGCAATGGTAAAGGCAATACAAGACACCATCCCTTTGGAGGCAACCACAATGACCATGGATTTAGTTATGTTCACTTATGCAACTATTAAGGGATTGGAGGAAAAATTGAAGGAATATGAAAAGGAACAAAGGTTCCTAAATGATGAAGTTAATAAATTGTTTATGGAGAATTTCAAATTGAAAGAGGAGTTAAAGGGAGCAAGAATCTCATAGAGCAAGGAGATGGTGTTATTGTTACCTATTTTTAGCTACAACTCAAAATAGGTAGAGCTGAATTGCATTCATCACAAGAAGGTACAATTTTTTTTTGATTAATTATTCATTACATTCCAAAATTTGATTACTTGTGAATTTCAAGTGTTATTATGAAAATGTTTGTAACAAAGGAACTCATAAGTTGGCATAGTAATGCTGTTTTTATTCATATTTGCAAAAACTGAAGCCCCACACAAGCCATGGGAATAACTTAATTTGATTTTCATAATCAAATAATAAATACAAGGAAGAAATGTTCACAACACGACTGAAGATAATATAGGTATAAGGGAGAAGGTGATTCTTCATTTCCTGGAATGACAAATCATTGTCACATTTGAAGTCTTCAGTTGTCATGTCTCCAAGCTATAGTACTTCCAAGCTCTGAATGCATCTGCAAGATTATAAAAAGGTGGTGTTAGAGCAATGAAGAATCAAATCCTTCCTCATTCCTATATTACCAACATAGATGTAGTACACACTCAATTAGGCATTCATCAAATGATTTAAACAAATAAAAATAATATGATCAGAAGGCACAAAGTCCAATGGAAGAATCTAGCTTCATTTATTTTGCTAACATGTTTGTTTAAATGTGAAAGAATAGGTTCATTACATTCATGATCAATTTTCATAAGATATGTGGAGAAAAATGGGCTCCCACAAGGTTCGATCACAACATATCAGGAGGATACTCTCTCATTAATAGATGAGAGTCATTAATATTCATAATAGTCATCGAGTAGAAATGTTGTAATAAAACAAGTACATAAAGTATTCTTTACTTCATTGTGATGGAAATAGATTGAGCAAATCATCCTTTTGCTCATCATTCAAAAGGAACAATCAAAACATGTTTGTAGAAGCATAATCAACTGTATGCATTAGCTCAATTTCAGCTCTATTTTATTTACATTGCATTCACATAAAGTATGGAGCCCCTTTATATTAAAGGGAAAACAAGGCACTCAAGCATTAAATTGTTTCTTATAACTTAAAGTCATATACACAGTCTACAGAAGACTCAAATGGAATAATACAAATTTAGCACCATCATCATAAAGGATAGTCACATATGCAAGGAAAGGATTATCATAGACCATGTAATGAAGAGCAGCCACCATGTATTTAGAAATAACCTATGAATATCAAAAAGATCAAATATACATACTAGTTGTCTTGTAGCAAGTCATATATTGAGTGGAGAAATAAATATTTTGGTCATAATAACAACAAAAAGAAGCACAATTTAAAATACAATCCTTAAGGGACAATCATTATATTTTTAAAATAACAAATCATATACAATGAATTCAACATGTGTCTATAGTCACAATGGAGTACAATCATAGATGAAGTCATTTTTTCTATTGCATAGTACTCTAAAGCATTGAAGGAAAATGAAAAATCTTGTTTTAAATTGCTATCCTCTCATGAGATTTCATGCATACTATGATCTTTCAGAGAATGAAGGCAACCCATAAAGAGAATGAAGTTTGCAAGTTTTAGAAAAGCTTCAAACAATAGATTTAAAACCATTGGAGTCTATGCGCTATTTGTTTTTGTTAATATAGTAAAGAAAAGGTGGATTCCATGGGTTGTTGTACAAAATATACAAAAGAACCACATAAAGCTAAGTAATTAAGAAACCCTCATCATTTCTTTACAAAAAAATGGAGCAAGGAAAGCTTAGAAGAGCTACATTATGAGAAAACCCTCAACAAAGAGATAAAGAAATCTAAGTTTGTATGGAGCAAGTAATTCAAATTTATGTTGAAATCATGTTTCTTCCTGTAACATAAGCCATAGGTTCTCTGAAGGCTGAGCCTAGGGTTCTCAAAATCCTCAAATATACTGTACACAGGCTGTGGCATATAGAGATTCTTCATAAAAAATTCAAAAAATAGAGAGAATATTTGAGCTTGAAAGAAAAACATTGAAAACACCTAGATGATAAATGTACATCACAACATAGAAAGCTTGAATATACTTTGCAAATACATTAATTAGTGATGCCCATGATAAATGAAAAAGCATGAATGGTGCTTGAAACAAATAGAGCAATGGTAAGGTAAAGTTGCAGCCATGAAAAAGCAATGGACAACATATTAAATGCAGGGATAAGGCTCTTACCATGCTTGAATAGAAGCTCGAGTAAACTCCAAAATCAAGGGCTTCCAATCGCCATTCAAACTCCTAGAAGAAACTCTAGTTCGAACCCCATCATCACCATGGAAGAATGATAAAAGCTCTCTAAGAGAAAGTAAAATGATAAGATCATTTAGGGTTTGAATAGCTTTTATTTGATGCCCTAAAACATATTGATTGGTATTTTTCACCTTTTTTTTTTTAGAAAATCATGTTTTCTTTTGATGCTCATGGCCTTGAGTCTAAGTCAAGATTCTAAACAATAAAAGGGTTAGTTTTCCCTGATGATTTCCCCATTCATAATTTCGGAAGTGACCTTAGAAATATATTCCATATGCTTTATGATGACCGATGAAATTTATACCAAGGTTGGTGATAAATATGACATATAATATACCTTGTATTATATATATTTTATGCTTAGAGTTCTTAGAGTTCATGCACTATGGAAGTGACAAAATTATATGCTAAGGCATATAAATATTATTAAAACATTGTGATAAGTTTATGCAAAAACTATGAATTGCACAATGTAAATAATGCATGTCTTTTTGCATTATATTTTATGCCTTGTAAAGGTGGTAATTATTTTTTGCATAAGCAATGATGAGGATTGATATGAGATTTTCAAGTATGAGGGGCACTATTTGAGTTCAATTTTTGTCAGACTGAAGTGGTTTTCAGGTTTCGATTGATCATGCATGATATAAGTTGGAGTTTGCAATGCATGGGATTTAGTTCACTTCAATTGTGGGCCTATTTTTCAAGGATTTTTTCTTTTTCTCGTGAGAGAACACTTCATAGATATTTTTTTACTTCAGTTCACTTTCAGTGCCACCTTCATGGGTTCTGGAGCAAAGTCAAGTTACTGTTCAGTTATATACATTGTGACATGGAGTTCTGAGTTGTTGAAGCTCAATTATGACATTGGTGGGCCCTCTTTTCACACTTCTTTTTCCTTTGCTCGTGTGAAATATTTTCGAGGTGGTTTTCACTTTCAGTGAACTATTTCTTCCACCTTCTCATGCTTTGGAGTTTTCTCACATTGTATATATTGGAAAAAGTTTATATTTTTCCTTGGTTCTTGTTTTCTACCTTTTCCTTCAATAAAGAGACTTCATGGAACTCAATTTTTATAGTTTTAATATATTATGTAACAACTTTTATAGGTTCATTGAATTTTGTTATTTGTAGAATTTCCTTCTTTTCATTATCACAATCTAGTATTAACCTTCTTAGATTCAGGAGTTTTGTATTTGTTGAGTGTTTTAGATGTGGATTTAATGTTTTTGATTTCAAAGCCTTTAAATTCCTATCACATTCATGAATGCATGTACTCGAAAAAAACAATTTTAAGTTATAGGCCATAAGTTATGCTATTAATTTATCCTCCCCTGTAGGTTGTGAAAATATCATTTTCCTTCATAAAGAATGGATTATCAGGCCTTCTGATGAAACACTTATGTGATTAGATTTCCCAATTTGAGTTGTGAAAATAGATTAAGTAATAATCATTTGTGAAACAGTCTACTCGTAGTTATCATTAGGTGCATCACCATCAAGTTTTACATTTTTCAGTAGTTTCATGAAAATCCTTCCTACTCTTTTCCCAAATGAATTTTTATAAGCATCTAATTGATTATCAAAAAAGTAACCAACCTAGAATATGGAGGTCTAATTCCATATAGGGTACCCACAACCTAGAATTATTCCAATGTTACAAGGGATTGCAAAGCTTTCCAGCCCTGTATGCATGTGTAAATCCCTGTGATAACAATTTTTGGCATAATCAATGGGAATTTGAATCATAGAGTAAGAATTTGACAGTTTCGAGCTGTTGTTCTAGTATATGCAACAATACTTTAGCCTTTTAAAGGTTAAATTTTCATACACCTAGCAATTTTGTTATGAATTTTGAGCAGATCAAGTGTGAGTAGCTTATGAGAAATGTTCAAATTAGAATAATTTCTTCCTCATTTGAATACTTATAGCTATCCTCACCAAAAGGAAGAGGAAGGACAATGAAGAGGACACCTAGTTGGCCTTCAAGGAAGAAATCAGTTTCTCCTATTTTTAGAATAACATCATTAGTATCTTCACCAAGGAGAGGCAGACCATCAACAAGGTAGCTAGGTTCACATTCAACTTCACCAAGTTTTAAAATATCAGTTTCACCTTCAAGAGGTTCACCAAGTTTTTCTACACTTTCAGTTCCAATAAATTTCTGGTACATCCTATACCAATTTTGCAAGTAGTGAATTTGCAAGCAATGAATATCAGAATACCAGCAGCTTCGATGGCCAAAGCACATGCCTTTGTACCTTTCATTCAAGGAAATCCACTAGATTTTTAGCAACATGATGACATACCAATGGCTGCCTTGAAAATTCTTCCCATTTTCACTGGCGAAGAGCAAACCATGCCAATAGAACACATACAAGATGTAGCTTCTCTGTGCGTTGTTATCAGATCATGCAAGAGAACGTGGCTATAAGGCTATTGGAGACATCTTTTAAGGGCAAGGGCTCTTCAATGGTTTAGGATTTTGGCTATAAACTCAGTTGCATCATGGGAAAAATTGGTAGATAAGCTGAATAAGCAATTTTTAGACAAATCTGACCATTTATCTCTAGTTGAACAATTGGCAACTATTAAGAGATCTCCACAAGAACAAATGGAAGATTTTAACTTTCAGTTCTAGGGAACTTGGGATAAAATTCATCCATGGTAAGACCTTTAGCAGATCATGCTTTTTGATATTATCTTAGAGCAATTAACAATGATATTATTCTTTTGATCCAATCTATGGGAGGTGTAACTTTTCGAGTAGCTTATGACATAGCCATTAGAGCTAAAAATAATCTTATACAAGCTGGTAAGATTGCTCCTAGACCTCCTATGCCTATCTTCCTAGATATTAAGCCATCTATTCCTATTCACATACCTACTATTGCCCAATTACTCATTGTTACTAGCTTTTAATTCCCAAAAAACTGGTCAAAACTACAGTGTTCTAGTCAATTCAAAGCTACAGGAGCTTAAAGGTACCTAACAACAAATGGCTAAATTGTTGCAAACTTTCAGTAATAACTTAATCAACCTTAAATACTAGCAAGGCCAAAATTTAAGACCCTGTCAACCCCCCTTTCAGCCAAATAGACCACCTTATTAGGCTGACTACCAAGGACAACGAAGAAATTTCAATCCTAGGCCTAATCAACCTTTCAATCAAAATACGACCATCTCTTCTAAAGAGCTTGTACCTGTCTAGAATAACTTGGCACAAGATTACGTATGGTGCCATCCCTGTAATCAACCTCATAATTAGGCTACTTTTCTGAACAAGGTGGTTAATTAGGCGCTCATGGTATAGAGAAGTTATGTTGCTTCTAAGAAGATAGTGAAGGAGGTTGGCGATAAACAAGATGATCAAATGCAATAGAATGAGCTTGATGTTGCCATGATGAATTGGAAAGGAAACAAATTTTGTGGTGTTAATCATAAACAAGGCTAGGACTAGTCTACTACCTTTGTTGCAGCCAACATGAGGTTGAAAAAGAGGGTTGTTGACTTGAGGCAGCAAGTTGTTCCTAATTTACAACAGCCAGAAAAGAAAAACAACAAGCTTTCTAGCAGAAAGATCAAATTCCTACAGCCCAACAGGGGAAAAGTCAACATGCTTCAGCTCAAAATGTTTAAATTCTTCCAAGATAGCAGACTGTAGGAGCTAACATATAGTAGAAGGCACAACCTCAGTCCCAAACAACACAACCAAAGATCGTTGTTCTAAAAGTACAACATAAGGTCAGTGGTACTTCTTTCAATATTATTGATCACATGAAAAAGGCTATTGTTACCATGTCAATGTTGGATACCTTACACATTCCTAGGAAGAAAGATTTACTGCAAGAAGCCTTGGCTAAAATTTTAGTTTTAGATGAAAATAACAAGAATTAGCCAAGGGTAGTTCTTGCAAATAGTACCAAAGCTAAAAAGGAGCAATCAGTTCAAGAGGTAAAGCCACCTCCATTCTATGTAAGTCTGATTATTGATGGTAATTTAGTACATAATTGTACAATTGATTCAGAAGCCAGTAGTTCCATCATGCCAAAGAAATTAGTATATAAGTTGGGACTAACATATGAACCCCTGTTAAAAGGAGTTGTCCAATTCAACAATACAACTATTAAATCTATTGGGGTCATCAAAATTTTTTCCCTTACCTTACATGCTTGCCCAAATTTATCAATCCCACATGATATATTCATAATAGATCTTCCACCTCTCTTTTCCATTTTCCTTTCTAGAGTCTTTACTACAAATTTGGGTGGGTACCTGTCATCCAATTGGTCACACATGTTTTTTAGAACTAGATATGGTACAAGAGTCACTATCAAATCAAAACCACAAGCCAAGAATCACATTGAGCCATATGTGCCTAGTATTATAAATGCAAGCCTAGCCATTCATGAACAAAAAGATCAGTCCATGACCCTAGACTCCGGTACACCCATTGGATGGATACCTATCATGAATCTTGATGAGTGGGCAACCAAAGATCATGAAACTAACCCCTTTAGTTGCATGGATGAGGTAGCTTTAGGGATCTATATGATTCAAGAACTTGATATACTTTTTCTATATTTGATTAAGGATGAAAAACAACTTGAACACCAGAGTAATTAGCTTTGGAAGCTCTATTTTGACCATTTGAGGAGTAGGATAGGTGTTGGTGGAGGAGCGATGCTCATTTCATCTGATGGAGATAGATATTATTCAACACTCAGATTCGCTTTCAGCTGGGCGAATAATGTGGCTGAATACAAAGCATTGATCCATGGCTTGGAATGAGCTAGAAAAAGGGGTATTAAGTGTTTATAGGCTTATGGTGACTCATAATTGATTGAAAATTAGGTAAGAAATCAGAGTGTAACCAGGAATTATTTGTTGAAGTTATATAAACACAAAGCCTAGGACTTAATTGAAGATTTTAGTGTTTTAATTTGTTGTCAATTCCCATAAATCAGAATAAGGAAGCAAATAGATTAGCTACCATAGGTTCATAGTATGATATACCTACTGATATACATAATATTGAGGTACAAAAATATGTCATGGTGGTAGTAAGACCATCTGCACCTGATAATATTGTTAATTGGAAATTTTTTGACAACGATCAACAAATCATTAGTTTTCTGATTGAAGAAGCAAAATTTTTTGCTGCTAATCAATAGAAACTTGAACAACAATATGAGGACCAAATTCCATAATTGAAGACAAATAAACTGCCTAAGGGGTTGGTTACCCTTGAATCAATCTTCAACACTGATGACTAGGTCAGAAAGTATAAATCCAGCATTACAATTAAGGAAGAGCATTACGAGCCAATAGATATTTTCAGAGACAAGCTTATTAAGCTTGGAAAATTATGTACCAAAGTAGAACAAAAATATTTTTTTTTGCTCTACCAAGAATTCAGTGACATATTTTCCTAGGAGTATGGAGATTTGGAGGGTTTGAACCCTGAGTTGGATCAACGCACAATTCAACTAGAACCCAATGCAAAATCAGTAAGGCAGAAACAAAGGCCATTGAATCCTAAATTGGAGCACGTTATGAAGACAAAATTAAATAAACTAGTTGAGGGGAATATCATTTTTCCCATTAAACATACATCCTGAGTTTCAAACTTGGTGCTTGTCAAAAAGAAGAATGAAGAGATAAGGTTGTGCGTATATTTTCATGATCTAAATAGAGCTTCGCTCAAAGATCACTATCCATTGCCTTCAATGGAACAAATCATGCAAGTTGTTTTAGGATCATAGAGGTTCTCATTGTTGGACAATTATTCAGGGTATAACCAAATCCTGGTTAAAGAGGAAAACCAATATAAAAAAACTTTCACCACTAAGTAGGGTATTTGGATTGTAAAATGTGGGAGAAACTTTTCAGGGAGTAATGGATATGGCTCTCCAAGGTTTGATAAATAAGTTTTTCCTCCTATATCTAGATGAAATTACTATTTTATCATGAAATTATAATGAACACTTTGATCATCTTATACAGATTTTTGAAAGATGCAGAGAGTATGGAGTTTTGTTGAATCCAAAAAAGATCATCTTTTTTTTTTTTCACGAAGGTAAACTTTTGGGTTACATTGTTTCTAAAGATGGAATTTCTATAGATCTAGAATGTATTACAACCATTCTAGCATTACTGCTTCCTACACACAAAAAGGGGTTGCAGAGATTTCTAGGCAAAATAAACTTCATCAGGAGATTTATTCCTAACATTGTAGCATTGTTGCAACCTCTCACGACCATGCTAAAGAAGAACATGTAGTTCAACTGAATGGGAGAAGAAAAGAATAGTTTCAAGTAGATTAAAGAGGCACTTGCAACAACCCCTACTCTTATTAACCTATTATTTGATAAATATTTCATATTGTATGCATTTTAGGGAGTGGATACCATCTCTGCAATGCTTTATTAGCAAAATAATGAAGGTATGGAGTAGCCTATAGCTTTCTTTAGTTAGGTTTTACATGATTATGAAACTAGGCATTCATTTGTTGAGAAGCATGTGCTTGTTGTAGTTAGGGGTCTCAAGAAATTGAGACATATATTGTCTAATAAGATACATTTGCTGATAGCACACCCAATAAGCAAAGAATTTTTATTAAGTAAAGATATTAACGACCAGAGAGTAGGATGGATAACCAAAGTTATGGAATATGACATCAACATTAAGGTTACCAAGCTTGTTAGAGGTAAGGGTTTGTGCGAGAATCTTGCAGAAAATGAAAAGAACAATAGTGAAGAAGTTACTATAGTCCTAAATTTTGAAGAGGAACTTGCTATTATAGCTACTTCAACTGATTGGATCCATCAAATGATTCATTAATTGCATACTGGAGATTGTCCAAAAGGTATGGACAAGTCAAAATGAAGATATTACAGATTACAAGCAATTCCATATGCAAAAATTGATGGTGTTCTTTATAAGAGGGATTTCAATGGAGTATTTATCATATGTGTTTACCCAAATCAGATTGAAAGAATTCTTGAGGAATTCCATGATGGAACTGCTGGAGGTCACTTTGCACCACATACTATAGCTTTGAGAATCATGAGAGCTAGATACTATTGGCCATATTTGTTCAAAAATGCTGATGCTTATGTGAGAAAGTGTAGTAAATGTTCTTTGTTTGCAGGAAAATAGAATCTTATAGTCCTGCCCCTGAATCCAATTTATGTTGAACAACCATTTGGGAAGTAGGGACTTGACTTCATTGGTCCAATTAACCAACTGTCAAGTGCAGGTCACAAGTGGATTCTAATAGCAACATATTACTTTACAAAATGGACTAAAGCAGTTGCTTTGAGAGATGCCAATGAAACGTCTATTTTGAATTTTTATCAAGACTTAGTTTCCAGGTTTGGTACACCTGATTCAATTATTTCTGATAATGCATTAGCCTTTATTGGTTTGAAAGTTTCATATTGGTCAGTAAAGAATAACATTTATCTGAATACTTCATCCAATTATTACCCTCAGGGTAATGGATAGGCTGAATTAACAAATAAGAATCTGATTAAGATCATAAAAAAGACTATTGAGGATAATTAGAGGTCATGGCATGATAAACTTAAGTTAGCCCTTTAGGCTAATAGAGTTACACCAAAACGATCAACAAGATTTTCACCATATGTTTTGGTTTACGGTAAAGAGGCCAAGTTGCCTATTTCAATACAATTACCAACTTTGAGTTACATAAAATAACTTGAGTTACTTGAGGAGCAACTGATGCAAGTTAGGCTTGGTTAATTGACAGAGTTAGAAGAAACCAGAAAGGAAGCTTTTAGGAAGCTTCAAATCCATCATTCATAGATGAAGAAAAAATTTGACAAGAAAACAATAGCAAGAGTCTTCAATGAGGGTGACTTATTCTTCAAATGGGATGAGTTAAAGAGAAAACCTAGAAAACATACCAAGTTTGATGCCATGTGGGATGACCCATACATTATTATGGAGAAGAAATAACACAATGCATTTCAACTTTCAAAGATGGATGGTGAGATGTTGCCAATCCCCGTCAATGAGATTCATCTCAAATAGTGCTATTGAAGGAATAATTTGCAATTGTATATAGTAAATTAGTAGTTTCATTTCAAATTTTTTTCCATAAGTTCTCATAGCACACTATTTCTTCAGTTCAGTTTTGTTTCCAATAAGTGCTGATCTAGCACAATTTTCTACATCTATCTTAAATAGATTTATCATAGTTTACTTTAAGTTTTGTTTTTCTGCTAAGTTACTGAATTTTTCAGAGACAGGGAATCAAACATATAACTCCATGCCCAATGGATAAGTTACAAGGCCACCGATCTTAATTGTTACCAGGAAAACACCCCGTAGAGGTTGCTAGATTGTTACCTATTTTTAGCTACAACTAGAAACATGTAGAGCTGAATTGCATTCATCACATGAAGGTACATTTTTTTTTGCTTAAGCATTCACTATGTTCCAAAATTTGATTACTTGTGAATTTCAAGTGTTATTATGCAAATTTTTGTAACAAAGGAACTCATAAGTTGGCATAGTAATGTCATTTTTATTCATATTTGTAAAAACTGAAGCCCCACACAAGCCGTGGGAATAGATTAATTTGATTTTTGTAATCAAATAATTAATATAAGGAAGAAATGTGCACAACATGCTTGAAGATAATATAGGTATAAGGGAGAAGGTGATTCTTCATTTCCTAGAATGACAAATCATTGTCACATTTGAAGTCTTTAGTTGTCATGTCTCAAAGCTGCAGCAGTTCCAAGCTTTGAATGCATCTGCAAGATTATAAAAAGGTGGTGTTAGAGCAATGGAGAATCAAATCCTTCCTCATGCCTAGATTACCAACATAGATTTAGTACACACTCAATTAGGCATTCATCAAATGATTTGAACAAATGAAATAATATGATCAGAAGGCACAAAGTCCAATGGAAGAATCTAGCTTCATTTATTTTGCTAACATGTTTGTTTAAATGTGCAGGAATAGGTTCATTACATTCATGATCAATTTTCATAAGATATGTGGAGAAAAATGGGCTCCCACAAGGATTGAGCCCAACATATCAAGAGGACACTCTCTCATTAATAGATGAGAGTCATTAATATTCTTAACAGTCATCAAGTAGGACTGTTGTAATAAAAGAAGGCCATAAAGTAGTCTTTACTTCATTGTGATGGAAACAAATTGAGAACATCATCCTTTTGCTCATCATTCAAAAGGAACAATCAAAACATGTTTGTAGGAGCATAATAAATTGTATGCATTAGCTCAGTTTCAGTCTATTTTATTTACATTGCATTCACATAAAGTATGGAGCCCCTTTATACTAAAGGGAAAATGGGGCACTCAAGCATTAAATTGTTTCTTATAACTTAAAGTCATATACACAGTCTACAAAAGACTCAAATGGAATAATACAACTTTAGCATCATCATTATAAAGGACAATCACATATGAAAGGAAAGGATTATCACAGACCATGTAATGAAGAGGAAGCATCATGTATTTAGAAATAACCTATGAATATAAAAAAGATCAGCTATACAGACTAGTTGTCTTGCATCAAGTCATATATTGAGTGGAGAAATAAATCTTTTGGTCATAATAACAACAAAAAGAAGCAAAATTTAAAATACAGTCCTTAAGGGACAATAATTATATTTTTAAACTAACAGATGATATACATTGAATTCAACATGTGTCTACAGTCACAGATGAAGTCATTTTTTCTATTGCATAGTACTTTGAAGCATTGAAGGAAAATGAAAACCCCTATTTAAAATTGCTATCCTCTTATGAGATTTCATGCATACTATGATCTTTTAGAGAATGAAGACAACCCAGAAAGAGAATGAAGGCTGTGAGTTTCAGAAAAGCTTCAAACAACAAATTTAAAACCATTGGAGTCTATGCGCTATTTTTTTTATTAACAGAGTAAAGAAAAGGTGGAATCCACAGGTTTTTGTACAAAAGATACAAAAAAACTACATAAAGCTAAGTAATTAAGAAACCCTCATCATTTCTTTACAACAAAATGAAGCAAAGAAAGCTTAGAAGAGCTACATTATGTGAAAATCGTCAACAAAGAGATAAAGAAATCTGAGTTTGTATGGAGCAAGTAATTCAAATTTCTGTTGAAATCATGTTTCTTTCTACAACATAAGCCATAGGTTCTCTAAAGGTTGAGCCTAGGGTTCTCAAAACCCTCGAATATACAGTACAAAGGTCGTGGCATATAGAGATTCTTCACAACAAATTCAAAAAATATAGAGAATATTCGAGCTTGAAAAAAAACATTGAAAACACCCAGATGATAAATGGAGATCATGACATAGAAAGCTTGAATATAATTTGTAGATAAATTAATCAATGGTGCTCATGATAATTGAAAAAGCATGAAGGGTGCTTGAAACAAACAAAGCAATGGTAAGCTAAAGCCGCGACCATGAAGAAGCAATGAACATAATATTAAATGTAGGGATAAGGCTCTTACCATGCCTGAATTGAAGCTTGAGTTAACTCCAAAATCAAGGGCTTCCAATCTCCATTCAAACTCCTAGAAGAAAGTCTAATTCAAACCCCATCATCACCATTGTGGCACGGTAGAAGCTCTCCAAGAGCAAGTAAAATGATAAGATCATTTAGGGTTTGAATAACTTTTATTCAATGCCCTAAAACATATCGATTGGTATTTTTTACCTTTTTTTTTATAGAAAATCATGTTGTCTTTTGATGGCCATGGCCTTGACTCTAAGTCAAGATTCTAAAAAATAATGGGATTAGTTTTTTTTGATGATTTCCCCATTCATAATTTTAGCAGTGACCTTAGAAATATATTTCATATGCTTTATGATGGCTGATGAAATTTATACCAAGTTTGGTGATAAATATGATATATAATATACCTTGTATTATATATATTCTATGCTTAGAGTTCTTAGATTTCATGCACTATGGAGGTGACAAAATTATATGCTAAGGCATATAAATATTATTAAAACATTGTGATAAGTTTATGCAAAAACTATGAATCGCACGATGTAAATAATGCATGACTTTTTGCATTATATTTTATGCCTTGTAAAGGTGGTAATTATTTCTTGCATAAGAAATAATGAGGATTGATATGAGATTTTCATGCATGAGGGGCACTATTTGAGTTTAGTTTCTGTCAAACTAAAGTGTTTTTCAAGTGCCTACTGATCATGCATGATATAAGTTGGAGTTTGTAGTGCATGGGATTCAGTTCACTTCAATTATGGGCATGTTTTTCAAGGATTTTTTCTTATGCTCATGAGAGGACACTTCAAAGATATTTTTCAACTTTAGTTCACTTTTAGTGCCACCTTCATGCGTTTTGTAGCCAATTCAGGTTACCATTCTATTATATACATTGTGACATGGAGTTTTCAGCTGTTGAAACTCAGTTATGACATTGGTGGGCCCTCTTTTCACACTGCTTTTTCCTTTGCTCATGGGAGAGATTTTCGAGATGGTTTTCACTTTTAGTGAACTGTTTCTTCCACCTTCTCATGCTTTGGAGCTTTCTCACATTATATATATTGGAAATTTTCATCTTTTTCCTTGGTTCTTGTTTTCTGCCTTTTCCTTCAACAAAGAGACTTCATGTAACTTAGTTTTTATAGTTTTAATAGATTATGCAAAAAAATTTAGAGGGTCATTATCACAATCTAGTATTAACCTTCTCAGATTTAGGAGTTTTGTATTTGTTGAATGTTTTAGATGTGGATTTAATGTGTTTGATTTCAAATCCTTTAAATGCCTATCACATTCATGAATTCATGTACTCAAAAAAAGTAATTTTAAGTTACAAGTCATAAGTTGTGCTATTAATTTATCCTCTCCTTTAGGTTGTAAAAATATCATTTTCCTTTATAAAGAATGGATTATTAGGCCTTCTGATGAAATAATTATGTGATTATATTTCCCTATTGGAGTTGTGAAAATAGATTAAGTAATAATCAATTGTGGAACAATATGCTTGTAGTTATCATTAGGTGCATCACCATCAAGTTTTAAATTTTTCAGTAGTTTCATGAAAATCCTTCCTACACTTTTCCCAAATGAAGTTTTATAAGAATCTAATTGATTATCAAAAAAGGAATCAACCTATAATCTAGAGGTCTAATTCCATATAGGGTATCCACAACCTAGAATTAGTCTAATGTTACACATGATTGCAAAGCTTTCTAGCCCTGCATGCGGGTGCAAATCCTTGTGATAACAGTTATATAGACCTCCTAGTACTCCAATGGATATTTTACAATTTTTTTTTATTAAACAGGTGAAAGCTCCTAAGAAGAAGTGGATGAAATGAACAAGGCCAACAGTAAAACCCAGGATGAGGTATAGAGGAAAGTTTGTGAAGTTATGGAAAAGATTCTTGAGCATAGGGTAAAGTTGGTTATTGATAAATTGGAGAGTATGAATGACAATTATAAATCACTTCAACAGGAAATTGATCAGATAAAAGCACATATACTTGTATTAGATCCCTTGTTCAAAAGGTGGCAGCCTATTCACCATACTCTATCTAAGTTATGCAAAGTTCTACAAAGGATTCTTGATGCTCCTACATCATTAAAACCAATTGAGCAAATAGTGAAGATGATTGTTGATGAATTTTAGTATATACAATGGGAAGATAAAAGGATTGTGACATAGATGGAATCATTCCATACCTTAAAACAATGGTACATACCATAAATTGTGAAATATGGTGGCCAGTTGAAAGACTTGGATGAGTGGAAGAGAAAATTCGGTTAGATTATTCACAAGTGTATGACCCATATACAGGAGGATAGTGACACCAGTTGCTACATGCTCAATCTAATCATGGATTGATTAATTATTCTTGATGTTGGATATCTAAAGTTTTTCAATGATACAAAGACACTACTAGATAGTTGATGGCATACCCATATCTCAAACATACCTAATATCTAGGAATATAAGTGGCCACCAGACTTCATGGTGTATCAATGGGAAGAAAAGTATTTGGCTTAGAGGAGTAGGTCACTAAGGTGAGGGAATGTGGATGTATATCATGGAGAGGAAAGCTTTTCCAGATCAATGATCACGGGAATTCCATGTTAATTAAAGGAAACATATGTCTAAATGTCTTAAGCTTTGTTATTTATTTGATTATGCTAACTAAATAGTTGTTAGTAAAAGGAATAGTTTTGAAAGGTCGTCTCTTTTTGTAAAAGGCCTATAGCTTGTTGCTTCCTATATAAATAGGAAACTAAGGCCTATTTTTGAACCATCATATCATATTCCATTTTTTACCATTATAGTAGTAATTAGTAAGAAGATAGATTGCACATTCCACCCATCCATATCACATCAAAGACTTCTACTATAGATGTATATATGTTGAAGCAATATAATGGAGAAGACTGCTTATAATTGGTAATCTATTTTGGTGCTCAATTGTTGTGTTAATTTTCATGCTTATTTGTTACTGTGTTGTCTCCAAAGTGGTTTCTTCAAGTTATTTAAATTCATAAGATTTATCAAGGCACATTTGTTGTTGTTGTGTGATTGTTTTGATTGGGTTCTAGTATGAGAGAATTAGAATCCTTTTAGTTAATTTAGTTTAATTGGTTCCCTTAGGGATTAAAATCATTTAAAGGTAACTAAGAATTAAAAATCCTTTCATAGCATCATAGTAATTTGAGGGAATAACACTAGGGTCATTAAAGAAGAGTATTGTAACAAATAAACCTACATGTTTTCACAAGGTGTAAACATTGCATTGTTCCCAATAATTAGAGTAAAGTTGAATATTAGGTTTACCTATCATACACATATATCTCCATTTCCATCATCCATCCATCAACTCCATTCACCCAATAGATTAGGCACTTGTCAGTTTTAGAACATTTAATATAAATTCAATTCACATTCCTGATTATTCAAATACTCTTAGTAGGTATTAGTCATCAAATCTTGCATCTACTTCACCCCCATGTGACCTAGAAGTATGAATGAAGCACAAAAGGCAGCCTTAACCATAAAAAATAATAGGAAATATGATGACATGATTTGAAAAAGGGATAACCTTAGGATCCCACAAAATCCCAACAATCCCCAAAACATATAAGAAAATTAGTAAATAAATGAAAGGCCAAGAATGTATGACATTCCCTATAATACCACTTGGAAGGATGGAAGGCCAGTAGGAAAAAAAAAGTGGAAAGCGACTTGTGATGTCTTGAAGAAACATGAAGCACATGTAGTAGATACCACACCATGGTGTTCACCTTTCCATATACCCCATGTCCTTGAACATTGTGTAGTGGTTCAAGCTTGTCAAGAAGATGAGTGGTCACAAGAGAAAGATAGAGATGGCCACACTGTAAACATGTTAAGATGGGGGTCTCATCAAAATAATGAAGGATATTCATCCTCTAAGGATGGGTATGGATATGATGTCAGCTCTCAAAAATACAATATAAATATGGAGCAAGAAGTATTTTATGATTAGGAAGAAAACACGCAAGAAGCAACATATGTGTATAATACAACATCTTAGTTTCAATTAAGAACACCAATAGAGGAAGAAAAGAGGGCCATCACAAAAATAATTGTGGTTGAAGCAAAAGGGGGAAAATACAACCTAAGGAGTAAACCCACAAATGGAGACTAGGGAACACCAAGAAGCATGTTCATAAAAGAATAGAAGAGCAAGGAGAATTTCCCATCTAATCAAAAGAAGGGTGAAACAAAGAAGCCTTAGAAAGTTGTTCAAAAGGAGACTGTAGATATTGAATATGAGAGAACACTAAGTAATGAAAAAGTTCAAAGTGAGGGGAAAAATATTACTAAAACTGAGAAGGATGAACAAGGGATCACTACCCCTTCATTTGACATTGCCAAAGCACTCACTCAAACAAAGATGATAGTCCCCTTGATGGAGTTGATGAAGATTGATGAGTTTAGAGACACATCCCTCTAGATGATTACCAACACATCTCAAAAATAAAAGGATCAGAAGAAGGTGGTTAATTTCATTGAACAAGAAATTACAAAAACACCAGAAGCATATTTGGGAGACACTCAAATAATCCTTCCCGGGTGGATCAATTTTACACCATGTTGGTAATCAACAACAAGTTGGTAAAAAAATGCATGATTGAATCAGGGGCAACAATCAACATCATGCCCCTATATGTAATGAAAGAACTAGGTCTATGGGTAAATAATACATATGGGAAGTGCTATGCCATGGATAATAGATCAATCTCTATAGTTGGAGTGATATGGGATGTAGAATTAATTTTGGTATCATATCTAGAGGTAACATACAAGAAAAACATTACTGTGGTAGACACTCCCCTTACTATGTGATGCTATTATGAAGGCAATGGACTTTAGTAGTAGGTGGGAATGTTTAACTAGACTTGTCTTATGCCACAATACCTATGAAAGGAAAGGAAGTCAAGTTATACAAAGAACCTAGATATAAACATGTCATTGAATTCTTTGATCCTAATCAAATGAATTACTTTTGTGATGCAGACCTAGGGAGTTTTAGAATTGAGCATTCAAACCCTAAATTACTGAACACAAACCCAATTGCTAAGGATGTCTCTAAGAATGAACATGACATATGGTGAATGTACTTTGATGGAGCCTGTAGTAGAGAAGGGAATGGAGCTAGAATTATCTTCATTTCACTTGAGGGCACAACATTTAAATACTAATTTTTGCTAACATTTGAATGGACAAATAATATAATAGAATATGAAGCCTTGCTACTAGGTCTAAACATGGCCACAAAACATGGAATCAAAATGTTGACCATTCTTGGGGATTCTCAATTGGTTGCTTCACAAGTAAGAACCAAGTACTCCAAAAAAAACAATAGATTGAAGCAGTATAGTAATTTTGTGTGGGATACCATATAACTCTTTGATGCCTTCTCCATTGAGTGGGTAGATAGATCCAAAAACTTGATGGCTGACTTCTTGAAAAATGTAGCCTTGAAGAAGGATGATGTTACCCTAGCAGGAATTTTAAAAGTAGAGCTCAAGACTAGACCTGCAATTCCCAATAACATTTACAGTGGGCAGGTCTTTAATGATGACAAGGATTTGATCAAGTTCTTGCATTGCATTGATCAGTATCAAGATCAAGAGATTGACTTCAATACATTTTTTGAAGAGGTGGATGGAAAACAAATTGTTTTTGGCCAAGAAGTAGTGTAGTTTAAAATAAATAAGATTCCCAAGGGGCTAGTAGCACTAGAAAGGGTGTTTGATGGAAACAATAGGGCACTCATGAAAAAAAAACTAGTAAGAAAGAAAGACATTGAGGAAATCAATTTGGGGACTGAATTGGCCGCAAAAAAAGTGTATATTGGAAAAAGGAATCCCTACAATTAGAAAAATGTTGATTGCATTGTTAAGGAAATACAAGAATGTTTTTGCATGGTCATATGATGACCTTAAGGTGTATAGAGAAGATTTGTTTCAACATGAAATCCCACTAAAGCTTGATGCAAAGCCTTTTAGAGAAAAATAAAGGCCAATTAATCCTACCTTAGAACCCAAGATGCATGAGGAACTTATGAAGATAAGGGAGGGAGGTATCATCAAACCCATCAAGAATTCCACCTGGGTCGCTAACTTGGTGCTTGTTAGAAAGAAGAATGGAGACATCAGGTTGTGCATAGACTTTCAAAATTTGAAAATATCTTCCCTTAAAGAAAATTACCCACTCCCAAATATGGAGGCTATGCTGCAAAGGGTAATTGGGTGTGAACTAATGTCCATGATGGATGGATTTTTCAGGGTACAACTAGGTGAAGGTAAAGGAATCATAATAGTATAAGATTGTATTTACTACCCCTTGGGGCACATATGTGCATGTAAGAATTCCATTCAACCTAACAAATGATGGTGCCACATTCTAGATGGCTATGGATGTTGCTTTTGGTTATCTAATCAATACAATAATGGTGGTATACCAAGATGATCTTATTGCATATTCCAAAAAAGAAGAGGACCACATTGAACACATTGAGAAATTATTCCTCAAGGTCCTGGAGTATGGCATCCCCCTAAATCCTAAGAAATGTCACTTTTCTGTAATAAAGGGAAATTATTGGGGCACATAGTTTCCAAAGATGGAGTCAAAATTGATCCAGAGAGGGTAGAAGCCATATATAAGATCCATATTCCTAAAACCATAAAAGCCATTCAATCTTTCTTTGGACAAATAATTTTTTTAAGAAGACTCAAATCAAAATTTTCCAAGATTTTCAAACCCATATCAAAGATGTTGAAGAAAGGGGCTAAGATTGACTAGACTACAAAAGCACTCAATGCATTTATATCTATAAAAAGTGAAATCAAGGAAGTCCCAGTGTTAAAATCCCTTGATTTTAGTAAACCCTTTCAAATCTTTTCATTTGCATCATACCATACTATTGCAGAAGTGATGCTACAGAAGAATGATGAAGGATGTGAGCAACCTATATCATTCTTTAGTAAGTCCCTCCAAGGAGCTGAATTAAAGTATGATATTACAGAGAAGCAAGCAAATGCAGTTTTCAAAGTAGTAAAAGCCTTGAAACCCTATTTGGTGGGAGAAAAACTAATTGCATATGTTCCTAATGCTGCAGTCTAGGATGTATTCGTACAAAATGAAGTTATAGGGAGAAGGTACAGATGGATTAATAGAATTCAAGAATTTGATATTGAAATCCAAATCACTAAGTTGGTAAGAGGACAAGGGTTGACCAAGTTGATGGCTGAATCAAACCTTTAAGCATCCCAAATCTACAACACAGGGGAAGAAGAAGGTATGATTGCAAGCATAGAGAACACCTCATGGTATACCAACATAATGTACTACCTAAAAAATCATAAGTTTCCTAAGGACCTAAATGAAAATAAAAAGAGGACCTTGAAGCTACATGCCTCAAAATATGTCTTCATAGATGGTGACCTGTATTGTAAGAATAGAGATGGAGTATTGTTGTTATGCTTGGATCAATCACAAGAAAAACATGTATTAAGGGAGATGCATGAAGGAGTCTGTGGGGGACATTTTTCAGCCAAAACCGATGCCCACAAAATCCTGAGGTCCAAATACTATTGGCCCAGGGTTTTGAATGACTCTTTCACCTATGTAAGAAAGTGTGAAGCCTGCTAGAAGTTTTTTGGAAAAATGAAATACCAAGGAGAATTACCACTTAGACCAATGTAGGTTGAAGTTCCCTTTCATCAGTGGGGGATTGATTTTATTGGAGAAATACCAAAAAAATATGATGGAGGTCATAGATGGATACTAGTGGAAACTGATTACTTTACAAAATGGATAGAAGTCATCCCAACAACGCATGCCACTAGTAAAGTTGGAACAAATTTTCTGATGGAGAACATCGTTAAAAGGTTTGGAACACCTATACGGATAATTATAGATAATGGTATGTGTTTCTGATTGGAAGAATTCAAAAACTTTTGTGAAACATATGACATCACAATTTCATATACCTCTCCTTATCATCCACAAGCAAACAAGAAGCCTGAATCAAGAAAGAAGAGTATCTTGAAAATCATTAAGAGGATGTTGGACAAGAACAAAAAAGCTTAGGATTCTAAATTGAGGATGGCAGTATGGGAAAATAGGATCACTATGAAGAAGTCAACTGGAAAATCACCTTTTGAACTAGTCTATGGGACACAAGCCAGAATGCCTATGCAAAACCTTTTACTTGCATATAAATTCATGCTCTAAGAAGAATTAGACATCCCTGAACCTATGGAGGATAGAATAGAATAGTTGGTAGAATTAGATGAAATTAGGAGACTGGCCCAGGAGAAAAACACAAAAACACAGTCACAGATGAAGTAATTGTTTGACAAAAGGGTGAAAGATAGAAAGTTTGAAGTAAATGACATGGTCCTATTATGGAATTCAAAGTGTCAAGATAAAGAGAAACATATAAATTTTTAGGCTCTATGGATAGGACCATTTGTTGTCACGGGTAAAGGTGGTAAAGATTCTTACTATCTTCAAAATATGTCAGGAGAAGATAATGAATTTCTAGTGCATGGACAATTCTTGAAGCACTTATTTTCTTAAACCAATTTTCCATGCACATTAGTTTAGGAGAAGATTAGGAATTGCCAGTAAATGGAAAATTCTTGAAATACTTCTTAAAAAATGATTTTTTCCATGCACAATAGTTTTAGGTTTCCGTCCCATTCCCCACCCCATCTTATCACATTCATTCACGGTCTACCCCCTAGAGATCATTTCTGGATTCTTGCAATGACCTAATGCTCATTCATCCCCAATTAGAGCCACTATTGGAGCAAAAAACCATTCCCCAATATTCACTAGCCTTCAATTGCTCATCTACATTTCACTTACATCAAAATATCTATTTCCTTTTATTTTTCATTGTATCTAACATGAAATGAAACAATTTATGTGAAAAGATCCATACTATCACCAACATTCCCTTTATATATACCAATTTATTCCTCTAGATAATCATAAACAAAACAAAATTTGCCTTTACCACAGTACCACAACACCAAAATAAAGGCAACATCAGTTGACATCTTCCAAGTTATGAAATAAGCCCTTACCACCATATTGCGAGGAGATTATATAGCATGCACAGTGATGCGGTACTCACCGCCACCTCATGGGGATAATTATAAAGCAATGTGGTAATGTGGTACCTACTACTATCCGCATAAGGAAATTCAAAAGAGTGTGGTAAGGTGGAAATAATAAAGAGATAAAACATACACCACTATACCATCAAGAGGTTGAGAAACATATGCGGTAGAGTGGTATACACTACAATCTCATAGTAAGAGGTATTAAGCAAGGCGGTAGTGCGGTAAATAGTAGAAGAGAAGGGAAGACACCGCCATACCACATTTGGTACCACATTTGGTGTAAGAAGTGACAATGGTAGTACGGTGGGAATAATTGTGGGATCATTACAATTTGCGATAATAAATTCAGATAAATCACATCAACCACCTTCACACACGAATATAATGGGAAAAAATTGAAATTCGAGAATTTGAACTTATTGGGAAATTATTTGGAAAAGAGTTGGAATTAATACTGATATGACTGAATACTATGCCATTAAAAGAAAGTGAATTTTCCGAACACCACACTCAATTGTAGTGCATTGGCATGGAAGGAGCTAAGGACATGAGAAGAAGTTTTGCAAGCGTCAAATACTCGGGTAAGTGTATGAAGAACTCTCTGAAAGGGATCAACTAATGTAAATATCTTTCAAGGTTCTATCATTTGAAGTCATAGTAGAAAAAAATGAAATATGCCTCCTAAAAGAAAACAATAAAAAAATAAAGGAAAGTCAGACCAAAATTAAAGATGAAGAATCTAAAGTAAAAAAGAGACTAGTCCACCAGTATATACTAGATATACTTCCAGGGTCCACCAAAGAGGGTAATAAGAAATTTTATGTAGACACCGCACAAGGTTGTAGGGATGCTCCCATACCTTAAAATAGTGGTACATACCAGAAATTGTGAAAGATGGTGGTCAGTTGAAGGACTTGGATGAGTCGAAGAGGGAATTCAGTCAAATTATTCACAAGTGTATAACCCATATACAAGAGGATAGTGACACCAGTCCTCATAGGCTCAATCTAATCATGGATCGATTAATTATTCTTGATGTTGGATATCTAAAGTTTGTTAATGATATAAAGGCCCTACTAGATAGTTGATGGAAGACCCATCTCACAAACATACCAAAGATCTAGGAATATAAGTGGCCATCAGACTTCACGGTGTATCAGTGGGAAGAAAAGTATTTGGCTTCACACAAGTAGGTCACTAAGGCAAGGACATATGGACGTCTATCATGGACAGGAAAGCTTTTCCAGGTCGATGATCACAGGATTTCTATGTTAATTAAAGGAAACATATGTCTAAATTTCTTAAGCTTTTTTATTTATTTTATTATGCTAATTAAATAGTTGTTAGTAAAAGGAGTAGTTTTGAAAGGTCGTCTCTTTTTGTAAAAGGCCTGTAGCTTGTTGCTTCCTATATAAATAGGAAACTGAGGCTTAGTTTTGAACCATTATATCATATTCCATTTTGTACCATTATAGTAGGAAATAATAAGAAGATAGATTACACATTCCACCCATCCATATCATATGAAGGACTTTTGCTATAGATGCATATATTTTGAAGCAATATAATGGAGAAGATTGCTCATAATTGTTAATCCATTTTGGTGTTCAATTGTTTTGTTAATTTTCATGCTTATCTGTTATTGTGCTATCTCCAAAGTGGTTTCTTCAAGTTATTTAAATTCATAAGATTTATCAAGGCATATTTGTTGTTGTTGTGTGATTGTTTTGATTGGGTTATGGTGAGAGAGAATTAAAATCCTTTCAGTTAACTCAGTTTAATTGGTTCCCTCAATGATTAAAATCCTTTAAAGGTAATTAATCTGATTGGTTTCCCTTAAACTAAGAATTAAAAATCCTTTCATAGCAGCATAGTAATTTGAGCAAATAGCATTGAGATCATTAAAGAAGAGTATTGTAACAAACAAAATTTCACGTTTGCACAAGGTGTAAACATTCCAATGCACCCAACTATTAGAGTTAAGTTGAATATTAGGTTTACCTATCATACACATCTATCTCCATTTCCATCATCCAACCATTAACTCCATTCACCCAATAGATTAGGAACTGATCAGTTTTAGAACATTTTATATAAATTCAATTCACATTCTTGATTACTCAAATTCTCTTAGTAGTTATTACTCATCAAATCTTGCATCTACTTCACCCACATGTTCCATTGTGAGTAGATTGCCTAAATTGGAGATCATTCTCAAACCCTTAAGTCTACCTTATCACTTAGGTACACCCACCTAGGTCTAGCAAAGCCTAAAGAATATGAGGTGATCAATCTTGTTTGCTTCATTCGTTGGCCAAAAATGTATTAAGAGACTAACACCCTCTTATGGTCTTAAAACCTACATTTTTGATACCTAACACTATACCTTGGAGATATCTCAAAACATGCTTCGCAAGCATCCGATGCACACATTTAGGTTCAACCATAAACTGACTAAGCGAGTTCACTACAAAAAAAATGTCTGGCTTGGTGTTGAACATATACATAAGAGAACCTATCAACTATCTGTATAAGTTTGGGTCCACTGCCTTTGATATGGAAGCATTAATCTTCTTCCAATTGGCCACAAGTGGTGTTGACATGTGCTTATAGTTCTCCATCCTGAATCACTTCAAGATATCAATTAAATACTTCCCTTGTCCAATGAAGATCTCTCCCTCTTTCTACCACAACTCCAATCCCAAAAAAAAGTGCATAAACCCCAAGTCCTTCATCTCAAAATATCCTATAAGATCCCTCTTATAGTGTGCTATGAGCTCCTCTGACCATGTGAGAAATATGTCATCAACATATAACACCAATATGAGAAGTTTTCCCTTCACCTAAACATAGTATAGGTTCGGATCCACATCACTCTTGATGAAGCCCACACTCTACAAGTAATTGTCAGTACATGAATACCACGCCCTAAGAGCCTACTTGAGTCTATATAGTGCACTTTTCAACCTGCATACATGAGAATCCCTCCCATGTGCTTCAGATCCTTTTGGATGCTCTATGCAAATCTCTTCCTCAATTACTCCATTGAGGAAGGACATCTTTAAATCCATTTGGTGAATCTTCCAACCCATCTGTGCTAGTACATAAATGATATCTCTTATGGATGTGTACCTGGCTACCAGAGCGAAAGTCTCATCATAGTCGACTCCTTCCTTTTGAGAAAACCCCTTAGCCACAAACCAAGCTTTGAAATTTTCCACACCAACATGCTTAATATTATACAACCATCTTGATCCCACCACATACTTATCTTATGGTCATGGTACTACCTCCCATACACTATTCCTTATGATGGAAGAATACACCACCATGGAATCTCTCCACACTTGGTGCTTGGATGCATCCTGTAAGTTGGAAGGATCTACAATTAGCTCACTCATAAGTGCCACATACTTAGAATAACATTTGGGAGCCTTTCTTTGTCTAACCGAATCTTGCGGATCACCTACATATTCTTGAGCCTCTCTTAATGTCTGTTCAACTACCCTATTTCTCCTCTTCTCGATAATAGGAATCTAAGGCTGAGGAATTACTTGTTCCTCCTTCTGATCAACCTGCTTGGACTACTTTCTTTGTTCTCCATCTTGAATGATTGAAGTTTGTTTGTGCTACCTCAACCATGGGTGATTGCTCCTCATTCATCAAGTTGCTAGACTTCTGGAGAGCCCTTTTTTCCTTAAACTTCACATCTCTGTGAACAACTATTTTCCTGAGAGCAGGAATGTAAACTCGATAAGCCTTAGAAGTTTCACTGTACCTAGTAAGGATACCCTTCTCTACAATAGGTTCCAACTTGGTTCTCTTCTCCATAAGAATGTGACAATACACAAGGCATCCAATATGCGAATGTGCCCCAAATCTAGTTTCTTACCAATGAATGCCTCTTTTGGAGTCAACTTTCCCAACACTTTTTAAGGGATCCTATTCTACAAATAAACAACTATATTGCAAGCTTCTGTCCATAATAACCAAGGTAGATCCTAATCATGAAGCATGGCCTTGGCTGCTCCAACTATAGCCCTATTTTTTTGTTCAACAACCCCATTCTGTTAAGGGTTGTATAGAACTGTCAACTCTTTCTTGATATGTTCCTAAGTATAGAAATATTTGAAGGAATTCAAGGTATACACTAGTAGAATTTGGTAAATAAATGACTACGTGACTAAAAATTTTAGTCACATGACTAAAATTTTTAGTCACATGACTAACACTAGTAGTGTTTGAAAAATAAATGACTAATTTGGTCATCAGGTAAAATCACAACTAAATGACTAAATAAATGATTAATATCAGACAAATAAAAATGACTAAATAAATAACTAAATAAATGTGCTCATTATTAAAATCTTGGCCATAATTTTCATTTTAATAAACATACTCTAAAACCTTCATCAAGACCTTATTTCAATTTTAGCCCGCCATAATTAGTAATAAAATATTACAAATAAAATTACTAATAAATATTTTTTGTGGAATAAATATTTTGTTTTGTGGTGTCACCATATGAACACCAAAGTTTCTTCTAAATTGATGAAAAACCACCAAATTATAAAAATTAATGAAAACGATAAGAGAACCTAAAAAACTAAAACCCAAAAACCTTGAAAAACAAAAAAATAAGCAAAAGGAAGAGAAAAAATAAAAGATAAGAATAAGCAACCAAATAATTTAAGAGAAAAAGGACCAATTTTTTTTTATAAGCATAATTTTCATTTTAAGAAACATACTCTAAAACCTTCCTGAAGACCTTATTTTCAAGGTAGCCCACCAAAATGGAGTAGTGAGTCAAAACCTTTTATTTTCAAGGTAGCTCGCCAAAATGGAGCAGTGAGTGTAGCCGCCAAAATGGAGAAGTAAAGCGCGACACTGATTTTGGATTGCAACCTCTGCCCATTTTTCTGCATCATACACAATTTGTGCAGAATCTTGTGGTAAGTCACTTTCCATGGTTTCAGTTAATTTTACTTTTCAAATCTGTACGCAGTCATGACATATGACTCATATGATCCATTCTTTTTAATAGTTTTACTAGCTACTTGTTGACTAACAATGATGATGTTATTTTTTAGGCTAATTATGGAAAAGCAAATCCATCTTGTATTGGAGAAGTTAAGGATTTATATAGAGAACTTGGAATTGAGGTCTGTTCATTCTTTTCTTTTTTGTTATGAGATGTTAAAAGTGATATTTTCTTTTTGAAGTTTCCACTATCAAATCGCATAGTTCACAGGAGAACTTACTTTTATCTATAAAAATGATATTAAGGGACATGTAGATTGAGTTGTCTATATAAATTTTAGAATTTGAACTCTTAAAATTAGCTTCCACTTTCTGAGGGGGCATGCAAATCACTTTTGAAGTTGAGTGTAAAAAACAGAGTAGCACGTAAAGAAAAAGGATGAACAATAATAAAGTGAAAAGTGGCTCTTCTTATATCAACCATGTAGAGTACAATGAAAGGAGTGCAGGGATGGTAGGGTTTAACATTTACAGTGCAGTGGAACGATAGTTTAGTTGTACAGTAGATGTCATCCTACTTTGTAGATGTCATCCTACTTTGTTTGAGAACTCTTACTGAATTCCAAAAAATAGGAGTTCCCAAATGACACCAATAGATATTATAAATAGAAAACAAACAACAATATTTTCATATAAAAATAAAAAGAGCTAATTCATAGGCCCTATGAAAATCTCTAACTTTTTGGCTCCCCTTTGATACTTTTCTACATACTTACAGATTACATATCCATGATTAATATGGACTGGAAGGGTTGAAAGGGCACATGCTAGTCTTTTCCATTTATTGGGAAATAAAGAGTTTGAAGTGACTGAAAGAATCAAATGTATCTCTTTACTCTAGATGCTTTATTCTCATTTGGTTATTAATATATCTAGATATAAACCATGATGACTTAAATCAAATCTAAAAGATATCTCATGAAAACTACAAGAAGAGATTAGGGATTAGATGAATCATGGAAATGAAACCAACTCCATAAGCCACAATAAACAAAATATGCAATGCAAATGAGAATACAGGCCTTCAAAGGAGTTATCATGGATAAAGAATCATTCTCCCTTAGATCTCTTGTGAGAATGCCTCAAATCTCTTTAGTTATCAACAATATCCACATGCTATGAGCTCTGATACAAAGATTGTGCATAGTTTTTCTCAGTTTATTCAATTTGGTGCTATTATTTTTATCCTATGATTCAAGCTTCTAACCCACCCCTCTCATTAGTATTTGTCTTCCAGAACTGTCTAGAAGACGGTAATCAAAATCAGTATTGGAATATCTAAATTTTGAAGATCCTTTCCCTCAAGCTGAAGCTTTGTTCTTGACAAACTAGAGTTGAGACAAGCCAAGAATTAGTGGAAAAGAAGTTGAATGAAAAATGAGAGCAACTAAAGGCCTTCCTAAGAAAAGTTCCCTTTCCACTATAATTGTTGGTTCTAGCATGTCTCCTTGTTCACTTTTTCTGGCATCTCATTTTTCATTTCTTGATAGAGAGCTTCTGAAAGATGTGCAAGATGTTCTTCAATCTCAACAATCAATGTTGAGATAAAATAGAAGCATTTCTCTTGCAAATAAGGTGTTGAATCATTTATCCTTGAAGGAGATTTATGTGCATGAAGAAAACTTATGAAGTCTTCTAGAATATTCTTGGAACCCTCATCTATGGTATCTTTTATTTGACTAACCTCAGTTCCAAAATAAGCATTAAGGCGACCAAACTAGTCTTCATAATTTATCATCATAAATCTAAAACTCAACCCAGGTAAATTGACACTTTTTAGGTTCCCTCTCTTGACAAGCCAACCCTCACTAGTAGTTGATTTGTACGAATGGGTTTCAACATCTTTGTAACTTGCCAAAGATATAAATATGGCTTCAAGGCATTTACCAACCTTAACTCTCTCACGCATATTTGCAAATCCATCATCTATTATTTGTTTCATCTTACTAACAAATAGGCTTTCAAAAAGTTCATCCCACAAACTCTTTGAGTGCTTCAAAACAATCTCACACATACATTGCCAAAGTTCGTAAATTACTTCTCTGTAGATTGGATGACACAAGATACGCTGTAAGAATCTTGTGTCATCCAATCTACAGAGAAGTAAGGAAAAATACAACAGTACTCCATTCTGTGACTTAACTATTTAGCTCCTGCATTTATTAAACAAACATATATGATTTTCCATATCTGCATTATAGATTTTGAATAATAATTTAGACGCACAAGTTCAGATATGCAATGTATTTACTGGTTAAAAAAAATGGGAGACCATTATTAAAATACTATCGCTAAAAATAGCAAAATGTTTGAAACGGAAGAAATGGTTAAACAGTGAATGGATAAAAGGGTAGCGTATAAAGAATTTGGGTTGTGGCTAAAATCAACTTTCCATTGAATATAGTTTTAGATTTTATTTTTATCTTCTGTGGGGATCTGTCCCACTACTAAGACCCTAAACGTGTTAGGAAAGGAAAAAAAAAAGAATCAAATAAACAAATTAGTGCTTGGGAGGTAAACAATCTCCCATGTGGGCACCACGTATTTCTCAAGAAGCTCTTCTTAAATGTGATCTCATCTTTTAAAGAATAAAAAGGGAATGATTCCTACTTTCCCATGAATGAGGGGATTTATATTAATTAATAAAGAGTTGTTTGTTTTGATATTTGTTTTAGGTATTAACTAAATTTCCTTTAAAGAAAAGAGGTACCTTTTATTTATTTAGGTTATTTCTTTCTATAATAAATAAATTTAATGAGTAAATAAAGTCCTTAGTTATATATAATTAATCATATATATAATCAGACATATATAAAATGAGTTATTATCTAATTAATTAAATAAATATTTTATATTTCGGTAAGAGATATTTTCATTTGGGTTTCACAATATAAGTATTAATGGGGATATTAATATATTAATTTTAAGAGGAGTATCAATATATTAGAGGCATTATTATTAATGTTGATATTATTATTAATGTAACATGCAAGATTAAGTATATTTTGGGAATTGCAATGTAAATGTATGAGTTTGTAAAATTTCAATCTCTCTCAAACTAAATACAATAATGATTGAATAGAGGGGGTAGGAAGAATTATTGCATTACCAACCTCATTAGGATTATTTTACTTCCATGTTTTTCTATCGTTAGATATATATAATTAAAGTGAGGTTCTATTAGCATGCAACATCAGTTGTCACTCTTTTTTTTCACTAGAATGTGCATATCCAAGATTAGTAAATAGATGAATTCAATTTTATTTATTTATGAGCATTGTTGTTCTGGAGCTAAAGACTATTATTTTAAGTTGATGAATCATTTAATAAAATGTTATGAAAGATTCACATTTTTGGGATATCATGTGGTAGGTTAACCATTAGCTATTAATTAAGTACTCCATTAAGAATCTTTAGTTCTTAGTTTGTTGCCAAATATATGAGTTGGAAAAATAGATTTTCTTTATAGAGCATAATTGTCATCAATGGTTACCTTAAGTTCTTGTAATAAAAATTTAATTGGAATTCATTAGCAAAGTAAAGATTGTTAGTCAATATTTGTTCTAGTTATTTAGGAGATGGTATTAGATAAGAACTACACAATATTAGGGTTAAAATCCATAATTTGAATAGTTTATTTTGACTTTATGAAAACTTATGGGAAACTTGAGTGCTTTCTTATGACTCTAATAATGTTTGATGTATCACAAAATAATTGAGTTGTTACCTTAGATTTTATGTTTTATAGCATGCTAGAAGAGCTAAATGTGATTTTAGTGTGTTCCTTATTGACCATTTTATTATGTTGCATTTGTTCAAAATGTGTTATGCATGATTGAGTTTTGTTAGCAATTAAGGATCATGTCTATACTCTCATATGTTTTTATTATATCCTTGATGAGTTACCTAACTTTTTGGCTTCACCTTAGTAGGTGGCAGTTGTTTGTGAAATTGTCTGGGGTAGTGGACCCTAGAAAGGGTTGCATACCCACTTTTTATAGTTTGTGGTTTGTATGGGTCATGTGATGCATTTGAATAGAGAATTGATTTTAGCGTACTTTAGTGATATTGCGTTATAGTTGGTCAATGAAATGAGTTGGGAGAACTCAAGTTAGTCGAACTACGATTCCTCTGCGAATTACATACGTAGGAAAGGCCGTCAAAGACGAGCGCTCGAGGAATTAGGTTGGGCCCTTAGGACTGTATTTTTGAGTCTTGCTTTGGGACTTATCTTTCTCTCTTAATGTTGTAAACCTCCATGGACTACGTAGCTAGGTAATCATATCGCTTATTGTGGATATCATGTACTAATAATTCACTGATCTTATGTGTGCATCAAGACTTATAGACTATGCAAGTACAGGTGTTGGGAGCGAGGATATCATGATGTGTTGGAATATAAGAGGTGCTTGTGTGTGTAAGAGGTGCGTTAAGCCGACCCCAAGTCAACAGTTTCTATTGCTAAAAATTTAGTAAATCTTTTCTAGGTACTTTACTTCTAACTAGTGTGACCATTACAATAGCTGTAAGTAATGAATTTAAGTTGATAGTGTCTTTCAAGAAAACAAATAAAAATAAAAATTGAAAAATTAGTAAATACATTATGGATTTGATAGGTTGTTTAGTGTAAAAAATGTGGGCATTATAGGTCCCCTCTCTTGACAAGCTAGCCCTCACTAGTAGTTAATTTGTGCAAATGGGTTTCAACATCTTTGTAACTTGCCAGAGATGTAACTATGGCTTCAAGGAATTTACCAACCTTAACTCTAGTTGACCTCCACCCTCATGCTCTTGTTTCAATTCAGTTTCTTCCCAACCATACAAATCACAAACTAATAAATGGTAAGCCTTGAAATCATGGAACAAAAAACTGCAAGAGATGGAGCAAGCATACAACATTAAAATTGTGACTTGCAACAGTAAAAGAAAAGAAGTAGTAGGCAGTTTGATATACAATCAGAAAAAGGGCATTTTATGAGGCTTCCTTGCAAAATAAAAATTAAATAAAATCATGCTTCAAATTCCATTTAAATGTTTAGTTGTATAGTAGATGTCATCCTACTTTGTTTGAGAACTCTTATTGAATTCCCAAAAATAAGAGTTCCCAAATGACACCAATAGATATTATAAATAGAAAACAAATAACAATATTTTCATATAAAAACAACAAGAGCTGATTCATAGGCCCTATGAAAATCTCTAACCTTTTGGCTCCCCTTTGATACTTTTCTACATACTTACAAATTACATCTCCATCATTAATATGGGTTGGAAGGGTTGAAAGGGTACATGTTAGTCTTTTCCATTTATTGGGTAGTAAAAAGTTTGAAGTGACTGAAAGAATCAAATCTAGTTGTTTACTCTATATGATTTATTCTCATTCGGTTATTAATATATCCAAATATAAACCATGATGACTTAAATCAAAACTAGAAGATATCTCATGAAAACTGCAAGAATAGATCAATGATTAGATGAATCATGGAAATGAAACCAACTCCATAAGCCACAATAAACAAAATATGCAATGCAAATGAGAATGCAGGCCTTAAAAGGAGTTATCATGGATAAAGAATCACCCTCCCTTAGATCTCTTGTGAGAATGCCTAAAAGCTCTTCAATTATCCACAATATCCACATGCTGTGAACTCTGATATAAAGATTGTGCATAGTTCTTCTTAGTTTATTTAATTTGGTGCTAATATTTTTGTCCTATGATTCATGCTTCAAACTAACCTCTCTCATTAGTATTTGTCTTCTAGAACTATCTAGAAGAGGGTAATCAAAATCAGTACTGGAATATCTAAAAGTTGAAGATCCTTTCCCTCAAACTAAAGCTTTGTTCTCAAAAAACTAGAGCTGAGATGGGCCAAGAACTAGTGGAAGGTAAGTTGAATGAAAATTGGGAGAAGCTAAAATACTTCCTAAGAAAAGTGCCCTTTCCACTATAACTGTCGGTTCTAGTGCCCCCTTGTTCACTTTTTCTAGCATCTCCTCATTTTTCATTTCTTGATAGAGAGCTTTTGAAAGATGTGCAAGATGTTCTTCAATCTCAACAATCAATGTTGAGATAAAATGGAAGCATTTCTCTAGCAAATAAGGTGCTAAATCATTTATCCTTGAAGGAGATTTATGTGCATGAAGAAAACTTAGGAGGTCTTCCAAAATATCCTTGGACCCCTCATATATGGTATATTTTATTTGACTAACCTCAGTTCCAAAATAAGCATTAAGGTGACCAAACTAGTCTTCATCATTTGTCATCATAAATCTAAAACTCAACCCAGGTAAATTGACACTTTTTAGGTCCCCTCTTTTGACAAGCCAATGCTCACTAGTAGTTGATTTGTGCGAATGGGTTTCAACATCTTTGTAACTTGCCAGAGATATAAATATGGCTTCAAGGAATTTACCAACCTTAACTCTCTCATGCATATTTGCAAATCCATCATCTATTATTTGTTTCATCCTACTAACAAATAGGCTTTTAAAAAGTTCATCCCATAGACTCTTTGAGTGCTTCAAAAAAATCTCACACATGCATTGCCATGGAAACTCAACATTTGAACCAAAAACCCTTTTTAGCCACTCCAAGCTCCCTTCAAATGCATCCAAACTATCCAATGTTTCTCTAATCAATGTCTCATTCTCTGCAAGTTCCTTGCCAATTTTCACAAGATCAAGCAAATACTTTCCCCCAAGCCTATCTGCAGAGAGAATATCATTTGCACATGTCTTAAGTCATGCTAAGCAAGACTCTAATATAAATTCACTTGAAAAAATCATCATGGTAGCTTGTAGCTTCTCTCTATGAGATTTCCACAACTACACCTCGTTTTCTAGGTTTGGAATCCCACCAAACAACTATGATTTAGGTGGCATTGCCAACACAGTCTTATAAAAAAGAGGAAAATTTTTTAGAACCTACAAGAAGAGTTCCCAAACCTGGAATAGCGTTACCTGTATGACTCTTACCACATTACAAAAAAAGGAACTGATTGCCCCCACCTTATTAGTCTATCGTCTGGGCATGTCTTTTGGTTCTAGCGATGTGTCAATGGTTCTATTTTTTCATTAGCATGAGGATCTTCTATTAGCAAGATGAGGTCTCTTGTTCCTATGATGGTTCGATGGGGAAATCCCCATAGGACCATCATGGGAATAGGAGACCCCGTCTAGTCAATAGAAGATCCTCACGCCGATGAAAAAATAGGTTCCAACGATGGGCATGAACTCCACCGACGACATCCCCATTGGACCATCGTGGGAACAAGAGATCTCGTCCTACCAATAGAAGATCCTCACCCTAATGAAAAAAATAATCATTTCTAGAACCAGAAGATACGTCTGATCGATAGAACTCTTGGTGTGTGAAGTATTCTATCCATTTCTGTCATAATGAAGCAGATGGAGATTAGGGGTTTTGTTTTAGATGATATGAAAATTTTTGTTTGGAACCAAATAGAGCTAAATGGGTGTTTCAAACTCAATCAAATCTTGTTTAAAACAGACCAACATGAAGAAAAGTGTACTTAGAAGATTGTGATTTCTTTTCTGATCAACATGATTTGGTTTAAAGCCAGAAAATTGAAGAAAAATGGTGATAAAGAACATGGCATGGGAAAAAAATGTGTTAGGGTATTTTGGGAAAAAACGTGCCTTAAACATTAGAGATCTTCAAATTTGGGAAAAGATTTTGAGAGGTTCCTTGCAAAATCCATTTTATGCACATTCTGCAATCAATCATTTCATTCCATGAGATGACATCTCTTTGAGGCATTCTGTCAAACAATTCAGGTGTTTTTTCTATGATTCCCGATCTTGCATATATGTCTACCAGAGCATATCCAACTATAACATCTAGATATCTTTTTTATTCCTCTATCTTTCATCAATCTCTTTACTATTTGAACCTCGTACAAATTTTTTAGAGAACATAAGTTGCAACATTTTTAGGATCCAACTAAAAATATGAATGGTTGATCAACAATGCACACCTAATGATCAACTATATATGTAAATTGTAATGCAATAAGGTTACTAACGTGTGAAGTATGTGTAGCCCTCATCCACTAAACCTACATGAATGCATGCACCTAGAACCCAAGCAAAGCTTACAATGTTAGGATGTGTTCTACAGTGCTTCATTAATTCAAATATTTTGAGAGGCTCCTTGTAAAATCCATTTTGTGCACATTCTGCAATCAATAATTTCATTCCACGAGATGACATCTCTTTGAGGAATTATGTCAAACAATTCAGGTGTTTTTTTTATAATTCCACATATTGCATATATTTTCTACTTAAGCTAGTTTTTCCTATAGCTATTGTTATTTGGTGTTTTCAATGTTGTAGAGTCAGATTTTCTTGTATGCCTGAATTTCTTTTTTTGTAAAATCAAGTTTATACTATTCTCCCCCAAGTTTCAGGGATGGGGACGACAGGGGATAGTGGGATGTGTTTTTGGTACAGGGCTACTTTTGGGTCATTTTTTAGGGGATGGTAGGGTATGACTATAAAAAATAGGGAAATTTTTAAAAATATAGAGAAATTTCAAATATTCATATTAGAACATTGATAAAGAATTCATCATAGGCATTGTAGAAGATTAATACATAACATTAGACCTGAAGTGAGATTTCACATAAGAATTGACAAATAAAGTAACAAAATTCAAATTCTTTTATTGCCAATGTGCATACATATTAAGTAAGAATTATAAAAAAATTCCCAAAGGCTTCAAGTTTCAACTATAAAATTACAAAAAATAAAAAATATATGGCTGTCCCTAATCAACAGATGCAATTGGTAGGTTTGTATCAAAATTGGAGCTCAAGTTTGTGTCAGTATTAGATGCAAAGGCAGGGAGAAGTTTCTGGGTCCCCTAAGTCCTAGAAACATTTCCGAGATGGGGATGGGGGTACCAAGGTAGGGGACGGGTCCCCGTGGAGCACTGAGTTTATATGGTTTGGGGTTTCAAGGTGGGGTTTTACCTGACCATAGAAAACCTCTATGGTTGGGATAGAGGTAGTCACCCTTCTTGTTGATTACACCTTATCATCTGCTGGAGACCTCTGGTTGAATCTTGGAAATGGTAATGTGATGGATTGAGGGGGAAAACAGTAACAAAGGTCATTGTGATAGTAAAGTGGAGGTTGGTATGTATACTATTTAAGTCTTGTAAGATTCTAACCTGGAATCTAGAGGCACCAATTAGACAAAGCCTAGTCTAAGCCTTCATAAAAGAGTTTCCAATACCAATACATAAAAGTAAAAATGTATTTGATTTTGACTTGTATATCTAAATAACTCTATTTCTTCTTGAATTAAACATTTAAAAACTTGTGTAGGAGCACCAAGGTATTTGTGAAATGTTGATTCGTAGAGGTCTTAGGTCAATTTGAGTTTTGAGTCTAGAAGTCATTAATAAGGTCATGATTGACCAATTCATATTGTAAGCATGTGTAGGCATAATGAAGAGTGTTGGAGGTGGTGGTAGAGCTGTGAGAGGTTGGTAATGTCATTTTTCAATAAACCCTACCCGAAGCTAGTGTAAAGTGAGGGTTTTTAGTTACAAAGGTTAGAGGAGAGTTTTCCCATCTAAAAATTATTGATTAGGGCCCTATGTTGACTGGTAAGAATATTTGAGTGGTTGTTTGGAGTTGGAGGAAAGAATTTGAGGTACCTCCTTTGAAACAAAGACCTAATTGGTCTATTAGGATAACTTTGTTTCTAGGTTTTGCGTGAGATGGTCCAAAGTGACCCATGGTGGTTTTGAATGTAAGTTATATTTTTCCTTAAAGGGTGTCTAAAAGAGTAGATAGATTGATTTTTGAGTGGTTCATTGTGAGATAAAGTAAAAAATCTAGGTCTGTAGACTTACTAGATGAGTTGAAGATTTTTTGCAAAGGAGTGATTTGGAAGAGTTTTGTGAATCAATTGGTTGTTTGAATCATTTTTTTTTTGTGATGATTTGTTCAAAGCCAAATTGATTTGCATCCAAAAAATTCCATCATATTGAAGCTTTATGGGAAGAAGGGTCCATTGAGAGAACTCAAGGGGTGTTACTTGCTAGGAGAGAGGTTGTGGAGTACTTGTTGGCTTGAACAAGTGATTGAGCTCACCTTCTTTGTATTGAAGAGGACGTACTGGGTATGTATTTCCTCAATCAAGATTAAATTATAATTGATGGTTTGGTGATGAGATGTTGGTGATGACAAATCATATAACTGTGATAGTTAAAACTATTTTGGTGGTCATATAACATTCTTTTTAAGAACATTTATAAAGAAAGTATAGATTAACGTTTGTTGTGCAGGAGCAGTGAGTAGGCTACATTCCTTTTCTTACCTCAAATATTGATTTGGGTGATGAGGACAAAGGTATAATGCTTTATGTTACCTCACACTTGTTCCAGTCATGTAATCACCTTGATGATTGTTACCTCACCCATGTTCCAGTCATGTATTTACCTTGATGACTGACTGACTTGTTTTTAAGGCTTATAGCTTACAAGAAAAATGAAGGTCCTTTGACCTTTTAGATCATATGTGATAATTTAATTACATCAACAAAAAACCATGGAAGGATTTAAGTACTTATGGTTTTGTTGAAGATATCACTGTACTATTTGAAGATTTTGGTTTTTACCTATTTTAAGCCAGATGTTATGCTTTTGGCATTGAGATTGAGTGGGACTCTCAAAACTTACATTTTTTGGTCATGACAACAGACTTTTAGTATGATATGGTTAAGATGGTTTGATTGAGAATTTGAGAAAAAAAATGGATAAGCCTCAATATTTTATGTCATTTAAAGATTGGAATAAAGATTATTGGGTAGGACAACTTAAGACCTTAGATTTGCACCAATTATATATCAGCTAGAGACTTGACCTATACGTCATGTAACTCTCCATGACTGTAAATATGATCTTCAAATTAGAAATATATACATTCTATTCAAGATTTATTTGTTTAGTAGATACTTAGGGAATGCGTAAACATGATAGTGTATACCTTGAACTAGTTAGCTTTATCTACTAGTTACTTCTGATCAACTAAGGATATTTATATTTCAATTTTAACTAAAATTTCAATATTGAACTTCAAAATTTAGACAATTACCACCTGCACTGCACATAAATGGAGGTTCCCTTTTAACACATTTCTTTGATTATGCTTTCATCTCCTTTCACATTTGAGTATACTAACTTATTTTGAAAAACAAATTGATTTCAGTGTTCTATCCCATGGCTCAGTTCTTTTTTTGTGTTGAACAAAAATAAAAAACTAAGCTTCAGTGTCATGTTGGATGGTCAGAAAGCTACAATGTGAAAATATCTTATTTAGACTCTTCATTCTATTCTATCTTTGCAACTTTGTTCTTTCAAAATTTATTTTTTACATACTAACAGTGACCATGAAAAAATTATTGCAGTGGTGGGTGGAAGGTTATTCTTACCTATATGAGCCACTTTGGTGGGCAGGGATGATTACCAGTAAGTGCTTATTACTTATTAAATCAGGTTTAGGTGACAACTGGAGAATATTAATGTTTGACAATTGACATATGTTACTTGCATTCAAACTATTAATTTCCTTATTTAGAATCTTTTTTGAGATTATAGTTGTATGGCTGGAGAGTTTATATATTCATTGTTTTCAAAATTAATAGTTTATCTATAGTGACTTCACTGCCAGTCCTTAACAACTATTTTAGAATCAAAATTTTAACTTAAAATTACTTTCACTGTCTTTTACGAATAACTACTAACTACATTGCAAACGAAAAACTCATTTTCATTTCCCACAGTTTTGTAAAACCCTCAAAAACTAACTACAAACAACCAAAAAACTCAAATTCATGGCAGATGATTATTTTAACTATAGAGCTATAGACGAAGTACTCGCCATAGTTTCCATAGAGGTCTTGTTCTTCTTGTTCTTGTTCTTGTTCTTGTTCTTCTTCTTCCTTTCCAACTTCTCCAGTTGCTCCAAATTCTTCATCCACTTTGCTTCAGCCTTTTCCTTCACCATCACTGCCTCAACCTCTACTAATTCCATAATCAATTTTAGAGCCCCCCACTCACGTGTTGCTCCCTCTCTCCATCTAGCTTTACGTTTTCATTTTGAACATTTCAAAAAGGGTAGGCATTTCACTATTTCTTCATCCTCTTCCCTTTCAATTCCCTGACTGAAATTCATCGCAAATCCTAGAATTTCCCATTCCATCAGTGAGTCTAGGTTCTCCAGATAATCCTTATACACTAGTTCCTTCATCACCTCCTTCACAACTTCAATCTAATCTCCCAAATCTAAGCCCCAATCCATTATGAGCAAATAAATGTCCAAATTAGTTCTATACTTGAGTGTAAACTCGTCGAATCCTCTTCCTAGAATTAGTTGCACTGACTACACTAATCATTCATTGTTGTACAAGAAATACCCCATCAGTCTCTTTACTGATGGTTCTCCATAAAAGTGTGAGAGTGGTTTCTTTGTTTTAAGCATGAAACCAACTTCCATCATCTCTACAGTCACAGAGCCACCACCTCTTGTACACCATTTTCACACCTATTGTTCACCATAATAGAGCATTGAGAAAGTAATTCCTTGAGAATTTAACAACTTAATTCACATTCCTTTCCATAAATGCTCGATATACGTTAGTCATCACCGCCACTTGACTCCACACACTTCTCTCATTCACTTAAAGAATTAAAACTTGCAATTACTCCATTTTAGAGCTCCGTAAATGCACCACCCATTTTAGTCTTGTCATCAAGGTAGAAAATTAATTTCAAATATCCTGACGATGGCTCAGGATGTCACATTAGTTAGAATAATCATTATTGCCGTATCAGTGAGACTATGATTCTTCTTCCACTGATAGCCACCTTCTCCACTGATGAACAACTTTCCTTAGGTCTATCAACGGGACACCAGATAATGTCTCCCCGATGCACCTCAACTCCATCGATATACATAATGCACTTGATAATCCATGGTTATATGAGGCCATAAGGGGAATGCAAAAATTTGTTCCATTGATGTTCATGTGTCACAACGATGTGCTTACTTTTGTTGACTCTGTTGGTCTATCAAGGAGAGCACCTTAGGAGTCAGCTCGATAGGGTATTGTTACACCAATACTAGGTTATGAGTTGCTTTCATTGGGCCATCGACGAGGCTATAATGGGGTTTCCACCGATGAGGCACTATTAGGCCGATAGTGCTAATTTTTATTTAGGGATAGGGAAAGATTTATGGAGCCTCATACTATTATGGTCTCATGCTTCCTATTATGCTTTTGATAGATTTTTTCCAAGGCAATGAACTGTTTGACAAAATGCTTTGGTAGACATGTATGGAAAATGTGGTAGCATAGACAAGGTAGTGAACTGTTTGAAAAAATGCCTCAAATAAATGTGGTCACATAGAATGCCATGACAAGAAAATGCAATTGGCAGTTGCTCCTAGTTATTAGTTATGCGATGTGAAGTAATTGCATAACTACTTAGGTTGACTTTGTAAAAACTATATTGTAATTGAAAATTTTTCATCTATCAACATCTAGTTATTAGTTATGCAATGTGAAGTAATGCTTTAAGTTTGAAAGATGTGCAATGCAATGTAATCAAAGATATGAATATAAACTACATAAATCTATTTTTTACAATTCATTAGTTAAAATCTTTATTTTAGTTTCTCTCTATATCACTAGGCTATGGAAATGCCTTTCAATTTCAAAAAAATAGTTTTTATCTCTTGTTCTACAATTTTTTACCTTTTTTTTTTTAAATCCAAAATTTTCCTGATTTTTGAATGCATGGGGTTATGTTTTAGAGCTTTAATGCCATTGTTTTTGTACATCCCAATATATTTCACCTTCACCTTGTAGCAGTAGTAGTAGTACTTTCATATTGCATTATTTGTTTTTGTGCATTAGCTACCTTTTTTTATGTGTAACAGTGTTGTCATAACCTTATGTGTCAAGTATGCATGCATGGTAATGTAGTGTTTATATTTGTGGCCTTTGTATTTGATTAACATGAAGCTAATAGTAACATTGTAAGCAGTGTTGAGTGTTGGTTTTTCAGTAAATTAGATTGATCATTGCAATTATTTTTGAAAATTTCCTTTTGCAATTATTTTAACACACGCGTGCAAGTAATATTTAAGTAATGGTTGTTTTATTATGCAAACAAGGGTAATAATTACCTATGTAATATAATGTGTTTTTCTTTTTTTCATTTTGTAGAAATGTATTGATAAAATCAAAGAAGGGGATAAAGTTAGGGAGTCAACTTGAAAGGAACAAGAGATGCAAATGTAAACATACCCCTTGTTTATGAAGAAAAAATAAATGGAGCTATTCATCTAAAAGAGAAAGAGGGAACCTTTAGACGATGGCCAATAAAATATTTGTAGAAAATGACATAGTTGAACATGTTTATCATGTACTAGTTAATGTTAAACATCTTGGCTCACTGCTTTATGCAGTATTTTGAATGTGTTGTTTAGGGATCTTAATTATCATGGTGTATTTGAAAGAGTTGGAAACTCTTAGACAACTTTGACATTTTTTATTATATTTATGTACATATATACTCTTAGACAACTGACATCTTGTAACTTGATATATATGTATGTATGTATGTATGTATATTTGCATTAATTTTTTTTATTGTAGATTACCTTTATTTATCATGATGTTCAATCAATATTTTAATTCTAGCATGTTGTAGTTTGTTCGTATATGTAATATTTTACTTTTATGTTTTAGTTCAAGTTTAACATTATGTTAGTTTTGTATTATAAAATTTATGGTACTTAATAAATTATTCATTTCATGCCTATATTTACTACCAATTAATGGAAATTAGTAAATAAAAATGACTAAATTAATGACTAAATATATGACTAAAGTAATGACTAAATTAATGACTAAAGTAATGACTAAATTAATTACTAAATATATGACTAAATTAATGACTAAATATATGACTAAATTAATGACTAAATTAATGACCAAATTAATAACTAAAGTAATAACTAAATTAATGACTAAATATATGACTAAATTAATGAATAAATATATGACTAAATAAATGACTAGTTAACAACAATCAATGACTAAATTAATGACTAAAATATATGACTAAACAAATCACTACCATGATTGAATAAATGACTAAATTAATGACTAAATAAATGACTAAATCAATGACCAAATCAATGACCAAATTAATGACTAAAATAAATGACTAAAATTTTTTAGTCATAAATTTAGTGGTGTTATAAATGACTACAAATAAACCACTAATAGTCACGTGACTAATTTAGTCATTTATATGCAATTTTTAGTAGTTTATTTAGTCATATATTGTTGTTTGTGTACTAGTGATACTCGCCTCCATTATCAAATCTGAGTATCTTGATCTTCATCCCTGTTTGGTTCTCCACGAGAGCCTTAAACTCTTTTAACCTACTAAAGAACTCATTTTTATTCTTCATGAAATATATCCACATCTTCCTAAAGAAATCATCAATGAAAGTAACATAATACTCATATCCATTCAAGGATGTTGTTGACATGGGCCCACACACATCTGAGTGTACGAGATCCAAAATCCCTTTATATCTAGTGCCACTACTTGGAAAATTGGTCTTGGCATATTTCCCAAGAGCGCAACCCTTGCACATCTCATTCTTTTTTGTCTTCATCTCAGGTAGTCTCGTTACTATTTCCTTAAGAATATTAAGTGCTCCATGGTGAAGATGAGCCAACCTCCTGTGCCAAAATTCTCCTTTCCCTCTACAACCACTTACCAATGCATGTGCTAGCTCAAACTATAACCGAAACAAGCTTCCATGCCTAACTCCAATCACTTTTGTAACCTTGGAATCCTTGGGATGAATATAGACTTTTCCCCTCTCAAAAATCATAATTTAACCTTTGTCTTCAAAGAAAAAACCAAGATTAAATTATTTGTCATGTTAGGGACATACAACACATCGTCCACCAACAATGGTTTTCCAAACGCCCTATGAAACTTGATGGTGCTAATACCAGTTGCATGGTACTTGGAATTGTCTCCAAGCTCAATATAGAAAACCAACTTCTTATCCTCCAACTCAAGTGGTGAAACATTCTTTGACTCTCGTCATGTGGCGAGAAGCTGCACTGTCAATATACCATACCCTAGTGGCAATTGAACTTGAGATACAAGAAATGAGTGAAAACTCATTCTCAAATCATGATGCAAACTCATCCACCTCTGATGTAGCAACAACTTGCTTCTTTTTCTTGTCCTTGTTTTTCTTATTCAAACATTAACGGACATAGTGACCCATCTGATGGATGCAAAAACATTTTATCTCTTAGATCTTTCTTCTTCCCACTCTTGGAAGAGGAACCTTCTGTTTTCCCTTTATTAGACTTTTGCTTACCCTTGCTCGTAAGATAAATATTTTCTTTTCCTTGACCCTTCTTCGTCTGATCTCCTCGATGAGCACCTTCATGGATCTCATCCTGAACAAAATCATCTCAAAGCCTTGCCCAATTAGGTAGTTGATCTCTACTGACAACACACTTGAAAAACGCTTCCTAGAGTTTCGAAAAACCATTCAAGGCTATATGTACCAACTCATCTTCATCAATCATCTCTCTAATAGCAACCAACTCATCTCTGACCTGTGTTAGCTTGGAAAAGTAAGAGGTCACACTCTCACCTTTGGACATCTTGTTATTATGAAATTTGTCCTTGAGCATCATCTTATGACTCTGATAGTTGGTCTGATAAAGTCTTGTGAGTGTAACCCACATCTCCTTGGTGGTGTCTTTCCCCAATAAACAAGGAATTACATGATCTCTTACTCCATCCAAGATAATCCTTTGAGCTTTGGCCTCTTTAACTTCATGCAAATCTAGGGCAACAAGATCATTTGTTGGTGGTCACTTTTGTAATAGCATAGATCCATAGCCTATTCTCCTTGAGAATAGATGTACAATTTAAATCTTCCACTACAAGAAGTTAGATGCACTCTAAAGCCTATCCTCGTATCGAACACTAGTTTCCATAGCCACACAAAATTTAAACTAGAGACAAAAATCTAATTTTTTTTTTAAATTTGCGTCATAAATCTTGGCTTCATAAATTCAGAGTTCAGTGCTTTGATACCATGATAATTTTTATAACCTAGAAAAAAATTAATTGCTAAATAAATTCAGAGAAAGAAATATGATTTATAACAATTAACACACTGGGTTAATTAATAGCTAATAATAGTGAAAGAAAAAATAACAAGCCAATCATAGATGCGCAATAACACAAAATTACCCAGGAAACCCTAGTGTGGGGAAAACCTACAAATTTTGGATCTTCTGTTTAGTCTAACAACAAAATTTCTCTTCGAAAATACAAAATAAAAGTTTTCTACAACAATCTTACATATATAGATCCTGGCTATTTTATTTAGCATGCAAGAAATGAAACTTTCCTTGCATTATTTGGCTTTAAATCAAACACAAAATTACTCTTGGTTTTATCCCAACCTCACAAAATTGAAAAAAATTCTATTAAAGAATAAAAAATCTATTGTTGCTAAAACTCGAGTTGCTTTAAAGAAACTCCACATCCTAGCTTTCAAGCTAGAAAATAAACATCTTCTTGGTCAACACCTTATCTTATCTGAATCCATTTAATTATTCAAAGGAGCCACAATGTGAAAGTCCCATGATAAATCCTCCATTTTGTATCAATTCTTTATACTATTAATCTAGCCATTCATCATGGCAAAGAAGGGGCCTTGTAGCTTGTTGATATTGTGTTTTGCAATCTTGTTTCTTAGTATCTACAAATGCCAAGGTTTGGGTGGAAAACTTGGAGGAAATCCCACCAAAGAAAAAAATCTTGTAGGTTTCTTTGATTTACACAAGGGAAATCTACACATCAACCTTACCAGCTGGGGAGCTACTCTGGTCTCCAACAAGACCCCTAATAAAAATGGTATTTTTAACTCCTTAAGCATTGCATTTATTTTGACTTAATTTTCTTTTTGTTTCATTGCTTGTATAAATGTACCTTATCATCTTACTTCACAGTTTACATCTATTTGCAGAGCATCTAGTAGATATACTTCTTGGATATGATTCTTTGGCCTCATACATGGTTCAAGTAAATATTTTTATGACATTTTAATTTATTCCAGTCATGAATATGTACATTTATGGGTTTATCATGTGGCTGTGCTTCTGTGCAGAACATGAGATCTAGTAGGCCTTACTTTGGTGTCATTATAGGCCGAGTAGCCAACAAAAATAAGAATGCACAGTTCACCCTTGGTGGGATGACATATCATTTGTTTTTCAATGGTGGGAATAACTCACTTCATTGTAAATGCCTTCGCTGCTCGGCTTTGCTTTGTATAAATGTTTTCCTAATTTGATTAAAGATGCTTTTTGACTTTGAAATTTATAGATTAAAATACCCTTCAACACTCTAAAAAAGTGGAGAGATCTGGTAATTTTTTGCAATGCACTCTAATAGAGGTCATAAAATGTAGGAGGAAGGAGAGGCTTTGACAATGTGTTGTGGGAAGTCAAGGAAATTAATGGTGGAAGCAAACCATTTATTAATTTTGTTTATCACATCTTTGATGGTGAAGAAGGTAAGAATTGAATATCTTCTTTTAGGAAAAATTGGTCAATAGGAGTAGGATAGTTGCTATCATACTCTATCTACTTGTTTGGATGGTTGATATGGGTATTTACTTTTACAAGAAAATCTATTATATTTGAAAGAAAAAAGGCTTTTGGAAAAGATCTGTGATTAATACAACATTCAACTACCATCCAAGGTTTGGATCACACTAACTTGATGATGGTTTTAACTAGTGTGATTAGCAGATGGTAGTTGTAAATTGATTGTCTTTTCCATAAAGCCTTTTTATCTATTGGTTATGGGTTTTGGAAACTTTAAAAATTATTTTTATAAGATTTGTTTGGTTCTCCTTAATTTAATTATCTACAACTTGCCATTGTGAAATTATAGTTGTGCCTAATTTGTTAAATCCATAAAAACACAGATACTATATATTCAATAGTTTTGCTAGTAGGTGGCACTTCAAATATTTTTGCTTCACTCTCATGGTGATAGATCCTTGGGAAGCAAATTCCCATGGGTTTCTAATCTAGGAATTACTGTATATTTACTTATTAGTAAATATTGGTGGGTTTCTAATGTGAGCAATGTTTTAAATTTATTAAATCAGTAAGGACTAAGGACTAGTGGGTTGCTAAAGCAAGATTTCTTATAAATTTACTCATTGCAAATAGGTGTGTTTCTAATGTGGCCATTGTGTTTGTTGCTACAATAGGATATCCTGGTGATCTAGATGTATTTTCCACATACACTCTAATCAATTATATGGAGTTGATACTAGAGATGAAGGAAATATAAAGGAACAAGGCCACTCTTATAAACCTGATTGATCATGCTTACTGGAACCTTGCAGGGAAAGATAGTGGAAGGGACATACTTGAACATTCTATTAAAATATGGGCTTCACATTATACTCACATAGACAATGCCTTAATTCCTACTGGCTAGATCTTACCTGTAAAAGGAAATCCATTGGACTTAACTAAAGAGACCATCATCAAGAGAAAAATTAATAGGGTTCCCATTGGTTTTAATCACAATTATGTTCTTAATGGCACTGTGTCGATGATGTTGAATAGTTTGGATAACTGAGATGGGGGGAGTGAATCAATTATCTTGAAACAATTTTCTTTTCTTTAATTAATCCATAGAAAATTGAAATCAATTAGATAATCATCTAACATAAATGAACATGAAGGCATGCAACAACACCATGCACAATGAACACCAAAATTTACGTGGAAACCCAAGAAGGGAAAAACCACAGAGAACACTAATTCTCGGTTATTAAAAATCGGTTAAGGTGGTTTTTATAGAAGGCTCACTGCCAAAATGCTCACTATAGGTAAGGCTCACTATCGGTGGGATCACTGCCTGAACAATACAACTGATTACAAAATAGTCTCACTAATAAAAGTGAACTAATGAAATTACATCTATGTATGCATGAATTTAGTTCTGGTTAAGAGAACAATATCTATCTACAACAAATATGATCAAGAAACTTCTGCACAACTTCTTCGCACAAAAATTGCAAAATAGATTAATTCTTCCTTCACACACTCTTATCTTCTTGCACACATCATACTCCAATATTCTTATTTCATCAAACAAAAAAGACCTTTACTTATACCATTTCATGCCTTCATAATCTCCTAGGTCGACCAGACACAATGTCTTCATAGTCTTCCAAGTCGACCAAATACAATTTGAATTAAATCACCAAAAACCATGTCGGCATGAAAATCAACCTTGAGATATTCAATAAGGAATTTGACACTAGCATTAGACCCAAAAGATAGGTCGCATTAAATAATCTTCTTATCATGTTATCGAGTGACCCATAAATAGGTCATACATAAGATAGGTTCATTACATAACATAATTATCAAAAGATAACAAACTTTGAATTAAATGAAATATGTTTTGGAGCTGATAGGAATGCCACAACCAAGACCAAATCTTGATTATCATCAATTTCAGTATCAACCAAAGAAATATACCAAAAATTGTAACATGTTACATGAATTTCTGGATAGAAAGGTTACTCGGAGTAAGCTTTGAGCACAACATTCAACATCAAAAGATTAGTCTTCATTATTTTGCATTAACTGACTTCCATGAATGTCCCAAAAGAAGTACTACCATATCTGGATCAAGAATAACATCCATACTATGTAACATCATAGTACTCGATAGGATAGATCATTTCTATATATCATCTGAAGCACAACATTCCAGATCTAGGTTTTGACATCAATGACAATAATGCTAAATCATCTCAAGAAATTCTCAACAGATGAAGGGGTTAAGAGTTGCTGCAAAATCCAAGGATCCATGGAGTTTAAGAGTGCTTGAAGTGTGGACAAATGCACTAGGCTTGCAGTTCTACACTAGTAATTATATGGGCATGATGGGAAAAGGAGGTGTGAGTTACAAGTCACATTATTCATTCTATTTTGAGACTCAAGCATTTCCTATTTTGTAAATCAACCAAATTTTCCATCTGTGATTGTGCATCCAAGTCAAATCCACTGACACAGGAAGGTGATAAAATTTTCAGCTGATTTGTAGTCAACAATAAGGCTTGGTTTTATAGCCTGAAAAATAAAAGGGGAGAGCATAGAATCCCTACAAGTTAGCACTGCTTTTAAATGTCTTAATGAAGTAGTATTAAATAAAGAAATATGTTTAACTGGTGGTCTAAATTCTTCGAGTCTTGTGTACATTTTTAATCAATAAGTTCATTAAAATGATAATAGTACACAATTTTAAAAAATGGATGGATAATATAAAGGTACACTCTTAAAATATAAGGAGAGTGTTCAATCTAAAGATGAAAATAAGGTTAAACAATAGTAAGCAATTAAATCAATTTCAATAGAAGCAGGATCTTTATATTAGGCCTTCCCTAGACATCTCTAGGGGTAGAATAATCAATTGGATCCTAACCAATCAGAGCTTCCAATTCTTTAGGAATATCTTCCAAGGTCAGGTGAGCGTATATCAAGGAGATGACTAGGTCCAAGATGGCTAGGTCCAAGTGAAGAATCTTATCAGAATTAGACAACCCAGTAGCACCATGCCCATGAGAGGAAGCAAAGGATTGCCAAGAAGATTAAGAGTATTCTCTACTAGAAGCATTATTTTGGTACCTAGAGGTTGAGACCCACAAGACTAAGAGCTTCTATTACATTAGGAAGATGATAAGCTAATTAGAAAGCTTGTTGATATCCAACACAATGGTCACTCAATCAAAAAAATTATGGGTCAAAGAACAATACACAACTTAATAATCTTTTCACATTTTTGCATTTATTTGTTATACCAAATATTGTTAAGAATGATGTTATTTTATTTATTGTACATCATTCATTAAAATTTAAGAGGTATGGTTGGGTTAGGTTTAATCTTTTGATGATTTTTTAGGTATTGGTTTTCTTTATTCATGACAGTTTAGCTAAAAGTTCGACCCTTAGTTATATTGATACAATTCCCCTTGTGGTAGCTTAGCTTAAAGATGACTTTTGGTTTAGATGTATTTTTAATCACTCATGATAATTTAATGGAAGGATGAGTCCTAGTTTAGATAGATGTATGTTAATGGGTAAAAGCACAAAGTTGTGTCACACTTTCGGCCAACTTATCAACACAACTGAATTTAATTATTTCTAACTAAAAATCAATTTTGGTCAAACATATGATCTAGTAAGATTCATTCTAGCTAAGTTAGATACTTACACAAAGTTTTCAACTAAAATTGTTGGCTAAAAATATATGGAGGACCACTTTGAGGCTAATTCATATTTATTTCAATAGTTTAATTATTATACATATTTTAATTTTTAATTTTTACTAAAAGTAGGTTATTAGCACAAAATATTAGGTTGATTACCATGCCAAGGAAAATACTAAAATCTATTAAAAAAATTTGAAAAAAATATGACATGCACTAGATAAAGAATCTATATGAAGGTGGTATAATTTTTTTTTCTATTTTAGATAAATATTTAGTATGAAAGTTATGTCAAATGGAAACAACTATTTTTTAATACTTTGCACATTTTGAATATTTATTTAAAAATATATATTTATCAAAATTGTAAAAAAAAATATCCATGCACTAAAGTTAACTTCATTTTTTCGCATTTTAAATAAATTATAGTGTTAATTTATTAAAAAATAGTTTAAAATAATTTTTTGTATTTTTTTAAAAATACAAACATAAAATATACTAAAAAAATACACCTTTTACTAGTTCAAAAGTTGGATCATTGTTGCTTCCTTTATAAAGTGTGATAGAGCTTTGTGCTTTTAACCTTATTCAAATAGGTAAAATAAATGTTTATTATAAATAAAAATAATTATGGATTATTAATTGTGATTTTTCTATCAACATTTATAATAAATAAAAAAGATGATATAATTCAATTTAAGATAAATCTACACAATTATTTTTATAAATATATCACTCATTACCATAAATTAAAAAATTAGATATATTAATTTTATTAAAGTAAGAAATATTTTAATATTATCTTGAATATTTAATGTGAGGTATTTTTATATATTTTTATTTAAAGGTTTATTTAATTGCTTCTCAAAATATTATACTAATTATTAAATATAATTTTTCATTTATAATATATTTGCTCATTATCATTCTCAAATAAATTTGTGAATGCAAATTTATTGTAGAAGAGAAAATTGTATTTCAATTTTCCATCTCTATGTTTTATATTATTTTTTATGGATGGTGTTTGATGTTGATTTTAACATATATGTTATGTGTTTAAAGGGGTCTCTTTTAGAACTAGCTACTGGTCTCAGGTTGTGTCCTTAGGATTGTGTATTGAAGGACATTATCCTAGGATGTACTTTCATTATGAAATATGGATTAATGGCATCTCACATTCTAATTTAAGATACAAGGTAGAACCAAAGGGATAACCCAATTAAAAGATTCAATTAGGTTATATGTATGTAAATGGTTTATTGTTTATGCCAAAGATTCAAATATGCAAATAATATTTGAATATAAAAACAAAGAAGAAAATTGATAATCATATTAGAATTGTAATAAAAACTTTGTATTATGCTAGTTTCATACAAGTTTTGTGATGTCTATCTCTTCATCTAACCATGATCCCACAAAGAATGGTCTCATGTACATTAATATAAAAAAGGGAGGAATTGTGAGAATTATTAGCTAGGATCATAATAGTTCATATTTTGGTTACAATAGTTGCAATTACTCACAAGTTTAAGTAACAAGACGTCACATAGTAATGATAATTTTGAATTATGGTTTGTGGTTTGGAATATAGGTGTTGATTAGGATGACACCATACTAGGATAGGATGAGGGAATCATAAATATCCAATACACATCTTGACCCAATAAATAATATAAAACACTACGACCAACCTTCACAAGAGGTTTTGTAACCAAGAGACATAAAATCTCCACTAACTTGATTGATGATAGGTCACTTCCCAAGATGTCCCATCATAATGTAACATCACACAAGTGGAAGAATACTACTAAAATAAACCCCTTGACCTATGATGAGTGTTGAGAACACAAAAAAGGAAAACCATTAAGGATTACACCTTTCAAAGTCTTCCCAAGATTAAGTGTGCAATCTCCCTAACCCTAGATTTGACAATCAATAACTTTGAAAGAATAAATTTAAAAAAATTCAAGAGATACCACAAGTCCTCAATGACAACACAAAATAACATGCTCCACTAGACCCTTGGGACCATAAGGAATACATTTTATCTACATAGTTTTCCCATACGAGGCCCCAAAACCTAGATGGATGCTCTTGTTATAAGATAAATATATTTTGACTAAGTTTTGAAGGTTCAAATGATGAAAATGACCAAAATAGGAAAGATAAGAGGCATAAAATTTTGCAAAGACAATTGCCATTGCACCAAAAGATTAACCTATTAATGCTTGATAAAACCACTAGAGTTAATGAATCCATGAGAGGTGGTTAAGCCATGTCACGAACCCAAGCACTATGTTGCACAACACAAGGAGACAAAGGGTGCACACCTTTCAACAATCCCCCTAGTGCAAGAAAGGGATTCAAACCTATGACCCAAACTTTGATACCAATTATTGCAAGATAATTGTTGTTGTACCAAAAGATTAACCTGTTAATGCTCGATACAACCACTAGAGTTAATAAATCCATGAGAGGCAGTTAATCCATGTCACAAACCCAAGTGTTTCACTACACATCACAAGTAGACCAAGGGCACACACCTTGCAACATAAAACCTATTATTCTATGGCATTGGGCTAATACAAAACACTAGCTAGTTGTGGTATAAATGAGCTACATTCTATTTTTTGTATGGAGAACGAGGTCGCCCAAGTATAGGACAAGACCGCCCCAACAAAGATAACCACATTTTGAACTTCAAACCTACAAAACCATGTCACCCCACTTGACTATGCCACCCCAATATTATACCAAGTCACCTTCTATGCTACTAGGCTTCCCCATTAGGAATAAGGCCTCCTAAGTAGACTTAAACAATTTCTTGGCACTTCAGATCAGTTCTAGGTGAAACAAGGCCACCTAAGTACAACACCAGGCTACCCAACTAGGAAATGAAAGCATCTAAGTTCATTTTAAACCCAAATAAGATATTCCTAAGTTAATTTAGCATTTACATTACATAATTATGAAAGGAATAATACAATCATGCTCAGTTCCAATATCAAGACATGCAACTAATCTTATACTCTTTTCTATTAACACATTACATTTTATCTCAATGAGAGGTATAATAACAAAATTATTACATAATTGAAATAAATGGAAGAAAATATGAATAAGCATAAGAACCTTATCCAAATTAAAATTTTCACCTACTCCACCATGATCCTCTGATACCCAATGGTGGTTTCATGCGACTCAACCTTATGGAATCAAAAGAAGCACTCCCACCATGCTAGGAGATAGTCACATGGGACACAATCACAACACACATATCAAACACATTAGGAGATGACTTACACACACCATACACAAAGAATACACTCAACATACAAATCATATAGAAAACTCATATAAAATCATAAGATGGATCAAATGGTATATCACATTTCCATATTGGATAAAATCACCAATGTCACATCACATAAACCTCATTTGGAAAACTCACCAATGGCATAACACAATAACCCTCATTGGGAAAACTCACCAATTAAATAACCAAAAATATACACATGGAAGGAAATTTGATCATATTTTAGGGTCTACTAAAACTACACTATGGTTAGATATTATAGAGAAAGAGAGAGAGTGTCCTTTTGAACACTCTTGTGGGGCTCAATGCAAAACCAAGTATCCTATCATATAGAAATCTTGGTTACTTGATTGTACAAGTCTTATGCTCCCTAAGTGGCTTTTCTTCTTTGATCGCTTGTACAAGAACTCAAGGCATGAGAGGGATATTCATTATCTTGGTTAATTAATTACCATATGATGAAGTAAAATCCAACCCTCAATCATGAACTCCCAACTACATAAGATTCAACTCAATTTTTTTTTGAAATAACACAAAAAAAATCTACAAACAGTTTGATTCATTAACTATTCAACGTTTCTTCGTATTACATGGAAATCATTATCAAAATGAAAATACATCATATACAGCCATATGGGCTGATATAAACCAATAAAAAATTAAATAAGATTGATATAAGTCTATTACAAACAACAAAGATCAATCACAAACTGATGTCCTTCAATCTAGCCCCTTCCTGTAGCTTCTAGCTCCTTTAATATACAATCTTCAATGAGAATTTATTGCTAGAATAAAGCAAAAAAATTCAAATCTATTTTCTTCTATCCATACACCTTCAAACCTGCAACAAAATATCCTTTCCACCTTCTCCAAGAAAATACACACTTGCAACAAGAACCTACACAATCTAGCCAAGAATGGCTATCAAAACCAAGTCCAAATTGCCTCTAATATTAAGAAACAGGTTCCCAAAGCTTCTCTACCAAAACTACAGGACCAAGATGGGAAAAAACCTCCAAAAATAAATGCCAAAAAAATTCCATAATATTAAAAATGCATTCATAAACCTACTTCAACTAAAATTTCCAAAATTGGAGTCCATTCCTAGATTTTAGGGTAGTTTCCAATGTAACCCTTGCCAACTCACCTTGGGTGCCCACTTTTTCATGAATGATTTTAGAAAGTTTTAAATGCATAATTATAACTTATAAATCCCTCCAAATCCACTCCCAAGAATATTTATTGCCAATTTTTTTTCAATATTAGACAATTTTCAAAATCCCCTAAATTGTCTCCACACCCCAAAATTGCAACAAAATAATAAAATGGGAAATTATTTAATTTTTAACTTAATATAACTTTTCAAACTACCTCACCAAGATAATTAAATAAAAATCCTTAAGAAATTGAATTAAAATATTATTTTGGTTGATGCAAGATTTGGTTGATGCAAGATTTCCAGTCAACTGTGGATGCTCCTGCATCAGGCACCCAAGGTAGAAACATTTTGTGAGCTTGGTCTCACAAAATGGATTTGAATGGTAGAAACATTCTTTCATTTTTTAAACAACCCTCAACAAACTCCATTACTGAAACTGGTACCACTAATTTATTCTTCTTTCTCCTCTTCTAGCACCTAGCTGAAACAAGTATCCTTCTCCTCTGACAGTTCTTCTCTGCACTCAACATTTTCAATGTGGAATCAACTCCACCATAAACCAACCACCTCCACCAAATGTAACTCACAATATCTTCCAATATTGTGGGATTCAACCCACCATATTCTGACCACCTCCTCCAAAATGCACTTGCACTAAACTTTGTAATAACAAACAAATATTTTTCCTTCCATTCTTCACTAGCAATCTCTAACTGAACCATCTCATTTGAATTCACTAAATCATCCAAATTATCATCAAAATAATTAAAAAGAAAAGGTTTTACCTCCTCACTACTTGTTGCAATATCATTATCAACCTCATCAAAGCATTCATCAAAATATGATTTCACCTCATTACCTTTTTCTCCAATCTTCACTCCACCTTCCATCAACACTTTCCATTCCTTTTCTACTACTGGAATCTTTTCATCTACACAAGATCCACTCTCATTTTCATCATAAAAATGAAAAATATTATGCATTACCTCTTTCTCTTCAACCTTTTCTTCACCATTGCCTGCTTCCATATCTTCTTCACCTTCCCTCTTAGCTACACTTTCATTTTCCATTACTTTCAAGTCCTCTAAAGGACACTCATCATCCTTAATCATTGTTGCACTTTCCTCCTCTTTTCCCTCTTTAACCTTTTGAACAAGGATTTCCAAATTTTCCTTTTCATCCTTCCTTGCACTCAAAGTTTCACTTGCAAACATATCAATACCAAAAGAACAATAAGATTCAACCCTTCCCATTTTATTTTCCTTTCTATCCTTATCATTTGCTACAACTAGTTTTGCCACTTCCTCTTGCCTATCCTGCAAAGGATTCAAAACATATTCTTCCCTATCCTTTATGATGCTATATGTTGTCTTCCTACCATCATGTAGTGCTCTTTGATCATACAACCATGGTCTACCCAAAAAAAATGGCATATATCCATAGGTACTATATCACATACAATCACATCCTTATATCTACTAATTTGAAAATCAACCACACATTGCTCACTTATACATATCTACCAATCTCCTTGTAACGAATAAATGTAGTTTGGGATAGGATGCTTGATTTTTTTCAATTTAAGCTTGTCTACCATCTCTTCAGATACAATATTATTGGTGCTAATGTTGTCCACAATGACTTTGCAACATTTCCCACTCACTTTACACCTTGTTCAAAATAAATTACTCCTTTGGATGGGCTCTTGATTCTCTATTTGTGGCTCTAAAAATTATTTCTTCATCACAAAACATTCTCCTAGATTTCAAGACATTTTGTCAAACACTTTTTCACACACTCTTTGCAACTGCTTCACTCTCTACCTGCACGTCCTGGTGCAAATTGCCTCACATCGGTGCTTCCGCCTGCACACTCAGGAACAACTAGCTCCGATACCACTGATGAAGTAAAATCCAACCCTCAATCATGAACTCCCAACTACATAATATTCAACTAAAAAATTGTTTGAAATTACACAAAAAAATTCTACAAACAATTTGATTAATGAACTATTCAACTTTTCTCCGTATTACATGGAAATCATTACCAAAATGAAAATACATCATATACAACCATATGGGCTGATATAAACCATTAAAAAATGAAATAAGACTGATATAAGTCTATTACAAACATAAAAGATCAATCACAAATTGACCTCCTTCAATCTATCCCCTTCCTGTATCTTCTAACTCCTTTAATATGCAATCTTCAATGAGAAGTTCTTGCTACAATAAAGCAAAAAAAATCAAATATATTTGCTGCTGTCCACACACCTTCAAACCTGCAACCAAACATCCTTTCCACCTTCTCCAAGAAAATCCACACCTGCAACAACAACCTACACAATCTAGCCAAGAATGGCTACCAAAACCTAGTCCAAATTGCCTATGATCTTCATAAATAGGCTCCCAAAGCTTTTGCAACAAAAATCCATGACCAAGTTGGGAATAAATCTCCAAAAATAAATGAAAAAAATATTTCATAATATTAAAAATGCATTCATAAACCCACTCCCACTAAAATTTCCAAAATTGGAGTCCATTCTTAGATTTTAGAGTAGTTTCCAATGTAACTCCTGCCAACTGACCTTGGGTGCCCACCTTTTCATGAATTCTTTTAAGAAGTTTTAAATGCATAATTAAAATTTACAAATCCCTCCAAATCCACTCCCAAGAATATTTATTGCCAATTTTTTTCAATATTAGATAATGTTCAAAATCCTCCTAAATTGTCTCCACACCCCAAAATTGCAACAAAATAATAAAAAAGGTAAATTATTTAATGTTTAACTTGATATGACTTTGAAATTTACCTCACCAAGAGAATTACCTACAAAACCTTAGGAAATTGAATTAAAAAATTATTTTGGTTGATGCAAGATTTTTAGTCAACCGTGGATGCTCTTGCATCACCCTATTTCATTACTTTTCATTTGTTAACCAAACTACCCACATTATGATTCCCTATACACCACTTTGAGTTGGGTTGACATTGGGAGCCACTCTCATAATCCTCTCTAATACCTACACCCTGAGCTCATCACATCCTCCAATGAATGTGGCATGGAAAATAATGCAACGATTACATGTTGTAAATTTATTTTATCAAACACTTGAAAACATAATCTTGAAATAATCCTTATGAAAATGCAATAAGGAAGACTTAATTTCCTCAAGAATGAAGCATTCATAGTTCAATTTTAAATTCATTTTTTTAATAATATTTTGAATGGCGAAAGTCAAGAATTTACATCTAAACTCTATTAAAATTTCTTCAATTTTTTTTTTTTCTATTTTCAAAAATTTGAAAATACCCTTTCATTCTAAATATTCCCAACAACACACTTTTAAGGTCGAATTTAGATCTTGACACAAAATGGAGTTTACAAAAAAAAAACCAAAGTAAAAGTAAAACTACTCTAAATCTAATTTCAAAATAGAATTGGGAGTGATTTATACTCCACTAATTACCTAAAATCCATTTGAAAGAAAAAATGATGAACAATGGAGGAGTGAACCAAATATTTTTGTGGTTTAGGATGCTATGACTCTCTTGCTTAATTAAGGTCTTTCACCTAAAGTAGAGAGATAGATCCTACACAAAATCTAGGTGGTTCACTCGTACTAATGCAAGTACAATGAAAATATGCCTAAATGCAGTGATATAAGTGAAATGGATTAAAGAAATAGACTAATTATTTATGCAAAACCTAAGAAAGGGTATGTGGAGGATCATGATGGGCCAAAAAGTGGTGATATGATGGGTATGTGGCTGATGATCTTTTTGTTACCCAAAATTGATGAAATGAAAAGGGTTTTTAAAGGAGATTCTCAACTTTCCACCAATATAAATTATGCTTTACTTTGAATTTAATAAATAATTATTATTCATTTTCTATTTGAATTAAGACTAAAGTCCTGATTGATAGGCTGATTGAAAACATCTATAGCTTTCAAACGGCATCACATTTTTTGAATCTAAAACATGCGTCACATTCTATGCTTTGTGTACTATAGGATTAAAAAAAAGAATTGAATTTCATGAATTTTTGATCAATTTAAGGTGGTTAGACATATGATTTTTTATATTTTTAAAAATTTGTAATAAAAAATTCATAATTAATTTTTTATTTGGAAAAAAATTACAAAAAAATATGCATCACATTGGTACATGAGTCCTCTAATTATATCTAAAATCTTATAAAAAATATTATCATTTTATTGTGGTTAGGGTGGTAAGATAGACACCTACTTATTTTTCCCTAAAATTTAAGTACTCTTGCATTGAAATTTCAAATTTTCACCAAATAGTTTTTTTTTTTTAAAACCTAGTAGTTTAGAAACTATATTCAATTTTCTATAGATTCTATTCTTACATATTTTTGAAATAATATAGATAAATTATTAAAAATTTATGTCAAGTTGCTTAACTCTGATTTTTCATTTTTCTTGCTTAAGGGCCTGTTTTTTCCATGATGATCCTGCACATACCTGAAATATGAAGTGTTTGAAAACATAGTGTGATATGTAGAAATGAACTAGAAACATGCACAAATGAAAAAAAAAACTTAACATAATTGAATGGGGTGCACTTGAAGGTAGAATGTTGATGTTGGAAGGTTTTGGAGTATTTTAGAAATCATTGTTAGTGACCACTAGGACTCATTCACCATAGATGGTGAATCAATCCAGGTTTTGGTAAATTCTGTTAAGATAGGTTTCGGGATGCTGGGAACTGAAATCCTCATAAATCACTTTTTCCAGCCTAGTAATGGGACTCATTCACCACTGATGGTGAATCATTCCACCTACAAAAATCTACAAATTCAAAAGTCAACTCTGTGGGTTCAAATTTGCACTTGTCTTCTTGTCGGGTTGATGAAACCAAATTTGCAAAAAATGGGTCGAATGATGTCTCCAAGCTTTAACTAGGACTTATGTTGACTTGAATAGCTTTGATGTCTTGTTGACCACTTTTCAACACCTATCTCTTTGAAATTTTTTCCTACAAGACCTACAAACACACATGCAAAGAGGGGAAAAATGGTTAAGGGTTAGAGTATAGGGATTTTCCTTGGTCAAATCCCACTTTGGTAATCAAACCCTTGATAAAGAAATGAAATGAAAAAGGAATGATGAAAAAATAACATGCACTTGTGTCATAAACTTACCAAACCCTTGTTGTTAAGGTCTCAAGATATGTCAATGGCTGCTCCAAGATGCTTGATAATTACTTGATTGAATGATTAAGGATGCTAGAATACTTGAATGCTATGATAGATTGAATGTATGAATGAATGGGGGTTGAAATGAATAGAAAAAAAACTTATTGATACACAATTATGCCCTAATTTATTGAAAATACAACATTACAAGATGACCTAATGTTTTAATGAATAATTTTTTTGAATTTTGTACCAAGAGGGACTCATTCGCCACCCATGGTGAATGGGTCCCAATCAAGGCAAGCATGTGGGTTTTGGGAATTAAGTTGTCTTTAATGTTGTTTGTCGGGTTTATATTCAATACACACTTAATTAAGGCCTATAAGTGCATAAAGGGGCCAAATAAAGCAAAGGAAAGGTGTATTTAGTGATGACAAGTGTAGAAAAGCATGAAAGTTTGTTACAATACTTTATAACACTTCAAAATAAGACTTGGTAAGGGATGAAAAGGGAATATTTAGATGAATTACAATAAGGAGAGTCTAGAAAAGTGTAGAAATATGTTACAACACTTCACAACACCTTCAAAAGACATCATAAAGTCTTAATAATTTGAATATTCAAGACCTAATGTGAATGTATAAGTCACATTACAACATTAAATCTAAATAGAATAAGCCAAATATCATGGGAAAAATACCTAAATGACCATGAAAATTTCCAAAGATCCATTTTTCTATGGTAAATTTAGCCCCCACTTTAGTGAGAGGATGAACTTGCTTCAAACTCACACTAAAGTAGCCATGCATATTGAGAAGGATCCAAATGCACTTATGCTAGCAAGATGAGACTACAATGAGCAAGAGGGATGATCAAGATCCTATGAAAGCTAAACATAAGAACAAAGGAACACACATGTGGAAGAGAAAAATAAAAGGGAGAGTTAGATCAAGCTTCGATTGTTTGCCTAACTAGTTGTGGATTAGATCTAGGTTGTTTTTCCGAAAGAATGAAAATGCATACTCACTCTAGGAACTCATGGTTGTCTGCTAGGTGAGAAGGCCCAAAAGGTGAGAAACATATGCTTGAATGGTATGTACTCACAAAAACACAAGTGGCTATGGGGGAAGTTGTGCCTCAAAATGGGCTTCCCACTCAACCATATCAAAGTTATACCTCCTGATAAATTTAATAAAGCACCACAAAGGGAAATTTTGGTTCATGCTTCATGAGATAAGAAAAGACTCATATGCTTAGAACTCATGAAAAAACAGGTTGGCACCATATGCATCCAAGCTATGTTATGCAAGGTGGCCATATAATAAATGCAAATTGCAAAAATGTAAAATGAAAAAGAAATGTTCAAATGAGTCATGTTTAGTTCATGCAAGGTATATTACTTAGGGAACATTGTGTCTAATGTCTCCAAGAGAGGACCAATAAAAGAATAGAATATTCACAACTTAGGAGATGCAATGTGTCACATCAGACCACCAAGAGGAATGTAATATGCTAAGATAGATCACACTTATGAAGGACATCACACCTAATATCATCCAAAAAGAAATAAACACATCGTATGGAACAAGAAGGCCAAACTAAGTACCAAGAAAAATAAAAAATGAATAATTCCAATGTATGTCTCCACTTTAAAGGGATTGCTACACACCATTCTATGAGAAATTACCTTAAAGTAGCAAATGAAAAATGAAAAAAAAAAAAACAAGACATGAGAGCTAACTTGGAAAGCCCTTATGCCAAGTTGCATATGTTTTTGAGTAAGGTTGCATCATTCAAAGGAAAGGGAACAAAAGGAAAAGAAGGAAGAGGGGTTCCCCCAAAAAGAACACACAAAACACATAAGGGATCTATGTATTTGAGGTCATTATGTTCGTTGTTGCAATTTTTTATGAAAGAGCTCAAAACTATCATCATTCCCCAAATACATAAAATTGGAATAATAACACAAAGAGAGTGAAAACAAAACAAAACAAAAATAAAATAAAATATGTTTTGGGTCAACATGGAAGAGACATTGCGGTCTCAATGCTTTTCATCATCCCCAAAATGAAAACACAAACAAAGGAAAATGTAAAGGCGAAAGAAAAGAAAAATATTTTAGGTCAACATGAAGGAGACATTTCGGTCTTAATGCCTTGCATCATCCCCAAAAGGAAAACACAAGAAAAGACAAAGTAAAAGGAAAAGAGACCTTTTGGGTCAACATGGAAGAGACATATGGTGTCTCAATGCTTTGCATTATCCCCAAAAGGAAAAAAGAAGTAAAAGTTAAAAAGTGAAAGTGATGTACGACATATAAAAGAATGAAGGTACAAATAGAGGAAGTGCACAAAGAGAGAGAACATTAAACACACATTACAAGGGAACATATAACACACGTGCAATCACACCAAAGAAAAGAAAAATCAAAATGAAAATATAAAAAGGCTAGGAGAGAAAATGCAAGACAACCATCTAACAAGTCATCCTCCTCCCAATCATGTTTAGTGTATTGTAAGGGTAGTTGGCTGTCCAAAGGGGCAATTACAAGTTTGAAACTAAGGGAAGTACCTGGTTCATCACTCTAGATAGGAGATATCTCAGTGAAGCTCATAGATGAGGAAAACAATGTATTTAATTCATCATGTATCTTGTTGTCAATTTTTGTTGTTTCCTCATCATCATCAAAGTTGATCACAACATGAGGACGATTGGTAATTTCCAATGAAGGGTGTATCAGGAGTTTCTATTGTTGTAGCAGAACATTTTGTTGCGATGGTTGTGTTGTACTATTTCATGATGGGTCAGGAGGAGGAGGGTGGTCAGGTATTACTTCTCTCAAATGTGGCTTTTGATTTTCTTTGTTTTCTTTTGTATGTAATTGATGAACAAGGAGATGACAACGATGCCTACGTGCTCTAGCACCTTGCACTACAACAAATCCTTGTGATTTGTTCCATTTTTTGCTTCCACCCATTGTTTTAATGTATTTTTTAGAATTTTTTTGAAAACATCAGTGCTAATTATCGAGATGGCACATTTTTTGGAATTTATTGCACCGATCAGTACAAGTCAACACAAATTTTGGCACTATGTAATGCCTAAAGTAATGCCACATTTAGTGTCGATATTAGCTTCAAGTGTAGCACTACCATGAGTTCCGTATTTAGCTCTGAGTTTAGCTTCGAATTTACTGTCACATTTAGCTCTGACTTTAGCTTTGAGTTTAACTTCGGGTTTAGCACTAGTTTAGACACCCCTATGTCGAAGAGACTTATTTATATGTCTCATCGACGATGTAAAATAGTGAAATGTCAACAAGATATGGGCATATCAATGAGAGAATCACTTATGTCACATCAACGAGTGCTCGACGAAACACAACTCTTGGATAGAATGAAGTAATGTCAATAAGACATTGAGATATCAGTAAGATATATAAGATTGTATCATCAACACTCTTCAAGTAACGATCAAAAGCATACACCGCTATACTGCTGGGAAGGTGAGCAACATATGCGGTAGAGTGGTATACACCGCAACCCCATAGGAAGAAGCCTTGCGCAAGGTGGTAGTGTAGTAAATAGCAGAAGGGAAGGGAAAAACACTTCTATACCACAATGATAATCACAAGTCTCCACGACATGGAAGAGTTACACCAATATATAAATAAATACCATCGAAGGAAAATATCGATGAGATAGTGGCATATCAGCAAGAGATATTAACTTGTTTCATCGACACCGACAACCAACATCATAAGAACATAAGATCTAATGCCAATGAGATATTGAGATATCGGTAAGGCAAATAAGATTGTCTCATCGACACTCTTCAAGTAATGATCAAAAGCATACACCGCTATATCACCAGTAAAGTGAGCAACATATGCGGTAGAGTGGTATACACTACAACCTTACAACAATAATCCTTGAGCAAGGAGGTAGTGTGGTAATCATGACATCATTAAAATAAGAGATGACAGTAGTACAATAATTGTGGCGTCATTACAATTTACAACAATAAATGTAGAAAATCACATCATTTGCCAAAATCAAATGCTATTAAATTATTAAGAGTTTCAAAAACTAATATGATTAAATACTACACCATCCAAAGATAAGTGAGTTTTCCCAATATAGGGAAATATTGCACTCAATTGCAGTGCACTAGCATGGAAGGAGCTAAGGATACAAGAAGAAGAAGTCCTGTAAGTGCACAAAAACTCTCTGAAAGAGCTCTGTTAATATAAAAAATCTTTCAAGGTTTTGTCATCTGAAGCCATAGTAGAGAAAATTGAAGCATGCCTCTTAAAAGAAAAAAATCAGAAGTAAAATAAATTTGGCCTAAAATTAAAGATGAAGAACCTAAAGTAGAGAAGAAAACACTCCATCCTAAAACAAAACAATCACAAGTAAAATAAAGCCACCCTAAAATTAAAGATGAAGAACCTAAAGTAAAGAAGAAACCACTCCATCAGTCCATATTAGATATACTTCCAGGGTCTACTACAGAGGGTAATAAGAAGTTTCTTGTGGACACTGCACAAAGTTGTAGGGATGCCCTCATTTCCAAATTTGGATGGGACCTATTTTGGTATTTTTATAGTAAGAGAAATGAGAAGATTCCAGTGTCAAATGCTTGGATGTTGGATATAGCAAGGTTGATTGTCCCAAATGTGTTTTTTGATGTAGAATTTATTAGATTGCTAGCCAAACACTATCACCCAGCTACGAAAATAGTAAGGTTTCTAAATGGTACAGTATTGGTAGAAGTAACCAAAAAAGACATCATTGAGTTTTTTGGCTTAAACAAGTAGGCTTTGTCCAAGATCAACTTGAAAAAAAGTGAGGAGGATTATACTATTAAAAAATACTTATAGAAGGATGAGGTACCCGTATATATGAAAAGAGGCATTGGTAACATGACAATCCCCATCTCTACTACCACTACTAAACCATTTAATGTGACAAATTTCTAGTATTACTTTGTGAGTACATATTTAGCTCTTTTCCAAGTGTTGGGGATAGATGCTCAAGATAAAATTCCAATAGGCCTAATGATGATGGCCATGAGAATTCAAAACCCTGAAACAAATATTGAATATGACTTTGCTTCATACCTTGAGAAGGCGTTAGATGATGAATTCTTCCAAGTTATAGAGGATAGAGCATCAATTACAATTAGACACTATTCCCTACTGTGTCATCTGATATTGTACTAGAATAGGGACCAGTGGACTAAAAGAATGGACTTGGCTACAATAGATGAGCAAGGGAATCCCACACTTGTCCAGAAATGGTGCTATATTTGGGACATTTAGTGCAAGAATTCAATCTTTGTTGTATTCTACAAAGACTTTGTACATAGAATCCTTCAAGTTCTTGGGCATGCAATACCAAGATTGTCAACGAAAATGTTGCAACTACTATGACCTTTGGCTCTAAGACCAAAGCAAGATCATACACACAATTTTGGAGATTGGTTCTTCCTCCCGGAAGTTACAATAATAAGAGTTTATGGGTGCCCTGTTGCTCCACACATGCTGCCAAAATTTGTAACCCTCAAATTAACATTTCTTGAATTTATGTGGAAAATGATGTGGATGGATAAAGGTGTAATGAAAAAGTAGAAGAAAGGAACTTTCCTGCCAAACCAAACCAAGTGTGAAGATTGGACTGTATGCTCAGACACACTAGAAGAGTTACAATATTCTTTGAAGACAAGATATGCATTGAAATATAGAAAAGAAAGGGCCTTTGACCCTGAAAATCATATGGACAACATAAGGCACAATCTTCTTACCAAAATGACAGTGCCACACCAAGTGGATTTTGAAGATGTAATAAGGAACTGCATTACTTATAATGATGTATTTAGTAGAAGGAGAAAATGGGAATATATGAAGAAGGTTGAAGAAAAGACCAAGTGGAGGTCGAAGAATTTTGTAGGATACTTTATTGAGGAAAAGGACCCCATCAAGAGGATAGAATTGGTATTAGGACATAATAACCCGACCAAAATAACCCTGGATAGAATAACCCAACCAAAATAACCCAAGGACAAAATAACCCAGGGTCATAATAACCCATGGACAAAATAACCCGTGGTCAAAATAACCCATGGTCATTTTAGATCAAGCTAGAAAACTATAAATGACATAAAATAAATTATAAATATGATTGTGAGGCACCATAGAGGCTATTAAAGTCATTTTTAGACCATATATCCATTATATACCCCTAAAATAGCCTTAAAACACCTTTAATTTGCTTAAATAACCTATAAAATGGTAAATAATTATGAAATAAAGGCAATTTCGTGGGAATAATTTGATTAAGAGTTATTAGGAAAAGATATAAATGAAAAGGCATTAAGAAGATATATAAAGTGGTAGAATTAAGAGAAGTAAAGAAAGGAAGAAGGGGAGAAGAAGTAAGAGTGTGTAGAGTGATAAGAAGAGGAAAAATCCAAATTCATAAAAGAAGATATTTTGTAATATATTTTTTTGAACACTATTTTAAAAATTTTCCTAGGGTTTTCTAAAAGAGTGTACAAAAAATCAATATACTTTTTAGGGAACCAACACATTCTTCATCATTTTTAATATATACAATGCCTCTTCAGTTTTTAACAAGTCAAAAAAACAAGAATTTACCTATTGTAGATGGTTATAAATTTTCGTTTCTTTGACAAGGCATCAATAAAATGATTCGGCATTGTTTGGAATATTTTACAAATAAATATTCAAGTCGGTGCTATACTACAACATAAACATAATTTGGTGATGTGATTAGCAGTACGAAACATAATCATGCTCCAAAAATTGATATGATCACTGTCAAACATAAATTGAAAGAAATGGCATGCTTGACTCAAGATTCTACAAGAAATATCATCGCTAGTTCATGCTCTAATATTTCATTACCCGTAGCAGGAGCAATACCATCAACCCATGCATTATCCAAAATGATTTGAAGAAAAAGATTAATATTTGAAACGCTGCCACCAAATCCCCACACATCAGAAAATCTTATCTTACCAATTGAATATACAATTACCAATAGAGGGGAAAATTTTCTTTTTCATGACAGTAATGATGAGAATCATTTTTTAATATTCACCACCACACAAAATTTGCAATTACTGAAAGAATATGAAAATTGGTTTAGTGATGGTACATTTAAAATAGTGCCAAGTATTTTTCAACAATTGTACACGATTGTTGGCTTCAAAAATGATGCAATATTTCCAATCAATTATATTCTTATGAGCAACAAAACAAGAACCACTTATACACAAGTACTTGAAAAATTAAAACAAATTCAACATGATCTAAACCCAAAAACTATACTTATTGATTTTGAATTAGGTTTCATGGGAGCTATTTTTGAAAATTTTCCAAATGCCACTATTTAGGGATGTTTTTTCCATTTCTCTCAATGCTTGTGGAGGAAAGTTCAAGAAGGTCTACAAACACGTTACAGTGCCGATGAAGTATTTGCATGTGAGATCAAGAAACTTGTTGCATTAGCTTTCGTGCCTCAGATAGACATAATTGATGCATTTGAAACACTTCCGCAATCTCCTTATTACATAGAACATGAGGAGACCTTGCAACCCATAATTGATTGTTTTGAAGACACATGGATTGGAAAACTAACCAAAAGAGGCAACAAACGATCACCCAAGCTTCTAATCAAAATATGGAATTGCTACTCAGCTACTCAAGATGATCTTCCCATAACCAATAATACTATTGAGGGATGGCACAAAAGATTTAGTGAATTGCTTCAAGCATTGCACAACTCAGTTTGGAAATTCATCAAAGCAGTGAAAAAAGGACAGAGTCTCCAAGAGAATAGAATAGAGAAATATATGGTTGGATACATTGGGCAACCAAGCAGGAAAAAATACTGTGAACTTAAAGAAAGACTAAAAAGATTGGTTGATGGTTATGGAAACCATAACATTTTAGATTATATAAGAGGCATTGCTAATAATTTGACACTTTAATTGAAAATTTGAATGATAAAGTTTCTTTAGCAACATACATGTAATTTATAAATTTTGTTTTCCTTTCTCTATATTCTTATGGGGATATTTTTTCTGTGGGTTATTTTGGCTTGGGTTATTATGACCCTGGGTTATTTTTTCCTTGGGTTATTGTGACCAGGTTATTTTGTCCAAGGTTACTTTGGCTGGGTTATTATGTCTCGTAACCGATAGACTTGATAATTGGTAGATATGAAGACTTGTGTAGAAAGAAGCAAGCATATCTCAAAGAACATGATAGTGGTGTAGGTGTAGATCAGCATACCCCAGTTGAAACCTATGAGCCTCCCATGGAGTAGTTACCTCCCAAAAGATAGAAGACAAGAAGCATTTAACAATTAGTACCTTATGATGATACTGAAGAGGTGGAAAATACTGAGGAAGTAGATATAGTACTTCAGTCATTGAAAGGTGATATTAAAGTTGATTAGCCCATCTTTGAGACCAATGCCCATAAACATGAGGAAAGGATGGGTGATGTAGAAAAAACAAGTATAGACGTACATGAAGATGAAAGGGAAATTATATCTAGGAGATTCTTAAAAGATGATGAATTCATTAAGACTCCTAAGTTTAAGGATTTTTGGATGAAGGTGAAGATAAAAGAATTACAGGAGAGGATGGAATCAACTGAAGCAAGAATTGAAGAATCAAAGAAAAATGAAATGGTAGCACAAAATTTCTAGGAATTAAGAGTTGAAAACATTGACATTAGCCCACAAAAGGCTAGAGAAATGGTCTTGAAGATAAATTTGCTCATTTTCCCTGGCTTGGAAATACTGAAAAATGTTTCTGCTTGATCAAGTGTGGGCTTAGGAAGATCCAATGCTAGTTATAGAATTTGAATCTAATGAAGGTGTGACTAGAATTGGGTATAACCCAAAGATCGAAACCCTGGCCATATGGATCAAACAGAAAAATACATAGAAGCCAAAATTATTGAATGTAATTCAAGGGATGAAAGGGGCAGTGATGGTAAGGACAATACAAGATACCACCCCTTTGGAGGCAACCACAATGACCATGCATTCATCCATGTTCACTCAAGCAACTGTTAAGGGATTATAATACAGATTGAAGTAGTATGAAAATGGAAAAAGTTTCCTAAATGACGACATTAATAAATTTTTCATGGAGAATGTCAAATTGAAAGAACAATTAAGAGGAGTAGGACCCTCACAAAGCAAGGAGATGGTGTTATATGGGCCTCCTATTGCTCCAATGGATATTGTGAAGAAAATTTCTATAGAATAGGTAAAAAATCTAGAGAAGGAAGTGGATGATGTAAAGAAGGCCATCAAACAAAACCCAAGATGAAGTGAAAAGATGAATTTGTGAAGTTATGGAAAAGATTCTTGAGCACAGGATAAAATTAGTTATGGATAAATTGGAGAATGTGCATGATAGTTATAAAACACTTTAGCAGGCAATGGATCAAATAAAGACACATATGCTTGTATTAGATCCTTTGTTCAAAAGGTGGCAACCTATTCACCACACTTTGGCTAAGTTATGAAAAGTTCTACAAAGAATTCTTGATGCACCCACACCATTAAAGCCAATTGAATAAATTGTGAAGATGATTATTGATGAATTTCAGTATGTAAAAGGGTTTGATAAAAAGATTGTAACACAAATGGATTTATTCCATACCTGGAAATAGTTGTATATACCTAAAAGTGTGAGAGATGGTGATCAGTTGAAGGACTTGGATAAGTGGAAGAAAGAATTCAGTTAGGTTGTTCATACGTGTGTAACTCATATACAAGAGGATGGTGATACCAGTCCTCCCAAGCTAAATCAGATCATGGATGGGTTTATTTTTCTTGATGCAGGTGTAGACATCCAAATTTGGACACTTAATTTATCCAAATTTATCACTTTTCATCTAAACATCCTCTTATCCGAGTTAATTAAGTAATATTACTATTATTTAATTAATATCCTTAATTCTGCCAAATCCCTAAGGTATTTATTAATTAAATACCTTACCCTCTTTAATCCCCTTTTTCATCAAATGAATTAAATAAATAATACATTTATTTAATTCCTCACATGTCATTTTCATCATCTAATCCATCTCCTAATCTCTTCATTAGGGATGTGCACATGCCTAATCCTTGATTAGGATGTGTCACATCCTCCCTTTTGCAAGTTGGCTTTAACTCATTTATCTTCTAATTCATGACACTAATCGTAATCTTACCTTGGTCAACTCTCTCCATCCCCAAGGAATTTTAATTCCTTTTTATTCCTCCAAGAATCCCCTTTCCCATGCATCTTCTAGAACCTTTGACTTGTCCATCAAGTCACATGTAACAAACTCCCACCTTTTGGGGAACATTGTCTTATCCACTAGATTCTTCCAATCATTGTGAATTTAAAATTCACTTTTATTCACCCAAGGTTCTTCCCATCTTCCAATGTACTTGCAAGGTACTTGTACTTCCTCCACATCATGTACTTCTCTTCCACCTCACTTACACCTCATCTCCCCTTAGCCACTTCACCATCCACATGTCAAGATGTGAGGGCTTGTGAGTTCTCAACTCACCATAGCCCTTCATCTTGACCTTGTTGGATGAATCTCCACCGTTGAATTCTCTAGAGAATTCAAATTCTCCTATAAATACCCCCTCCTCAAGGGCATTTTTAACACTTAGCCATTTTATAACTACATGCTACCAATTTGCATTCTCACTCATTCACTATCATCTAGCCATCCATTCTAATCATTTTGCATAAGTTGATCTTGCATTTAGTCACTCAAGAAGTCATCTAAGGAGTACACAAAGTCATCCAAATCAAGGGCCAACCAAGGAGTCTCCAACAGCAAGGAAGGTATAATCATTTGCATCTATTTTTATCTACTTTCCTTTTTATTTTATCACTCTTTAGGCTAATCTTTGAAGTATCCTTAGTCTTTTTTCATTCATATTTTTAAGTTATTTTGCACATTAGAGTAGGGTAAAATTCTGAGGTACACATTTTTGGCACGCCTAGTGGGACCCACAAATGGGTTCTTGCATTTAACATTCATTTTTGCTAAGTATTTTGCAGAAAAAAGGTCATAGAAAGGCGGAAGCGCCCTCTGTTATACTGCAGAAAGGGGGAAGGGCCCTCCTTTTTACTGCAGAAAGGCGGAAGCGCCCTCCTTTTTACCGTAGAAAGGCGGAAGCGCCCTCTTTTTAACCTCAGAAAGGCGGAAGCGCCCTCTGCTTTACCAGAGAAAGGCGGAAGTGCTCTCTATCCTACTATAGAAAGGAAAAAGCGCCCTCTGCTTTACTGCAGAAAGGCAGAAGTGCCCTCTTGTCCACCGCAGAAAGGTGGCAGCACCCTATATCTAACAATTTCATTTTCTTCTAATAGGTTGCTGTAGTTAGGTGTGTACTTAGAAGGTTTTTTCTAACACTTTCTTGCAGTGGGGCGTACAACTTTCTTTTTTTTTTTAAAATCTGATAAAGTTTCCTGTAGAGGGGTGGATATGCCCTTTTATTTTGAAAGACTCTTTTCCTCTAACATCTTGCTGCAGAAAGGCGGAAGCGCCCTCTAACCTCTTGCTGCAGAAAGGAAGAAGCGCCCTCCTTTTTACTACAGAAAGGTGGAAGCGCCCCTGATTTACTGCAAAAAAGTGGAAGTGCCACTGATTTTACTGCAGAAAGGTGGAAGCACCCCTGATTTACTGCAAAAAGGTGGAAGCACCCCTGATTTACTGAAGAAAGGTGGAAGCACCCCTGATTTTACCGTAGAAAGGCGGAAGTAGCCCTGATTTACTGCAGAAAGGCGTAAGTGCCCTTGATTTTACTGCAGAAAGGTGGAAGCGCCCATAATTTACTGCAGAAAGGCGGAAGCGCCCCTGTTTTGCTGTAGAAAGGCGGAAGTGCCCCAAAACAACACTGTTTGGAAGGTAAAACAGTCATTTTAGCATCGTTTTTGCTCTTGTTTTAGCTATTTTCAAGTAATAACCCTCTAACATTGTTTTGGCAAGGATATTGGTATTTTTTGCTAACGTTTTACAACATATTATGGCATAATTGACCAAGAACGAAGGAGAAGATAGCTGACATTTGCTTGCAAGGTCATCTTTTTGATCAAATTTCTGAAAAACTATCCTTGTTGTTTGCACATAGTCTAATTAGGGGGAAGTAACCTTTATTGCTTGCTGCGCTTGTCTACTATTGTGTCACCCAAGGGGGCATTAATTTGTTTTCACTTTCCCCTTGCACTTTGTGTGAGCCTGGGGAGTAGTTGGAAGCGGTTAGTGTCTTCTTTTTAGTGGGACCTGCTTGGGGATTTCATCACCCCAAGGGATGATTCCAACCACGTGTACCGGCGGGGTATATAAAGGGGGGAGAATGAAAGTTGTACCCCAATCTAGTCACGTCATAATTGGCGGAGTGTCGAAGCTAGGGTGATACCTAGATAGATGTGAAGAGTTGGTCTGAGCCTTTCAATATCTCGTTGGGGTTCCCAACTCACGCTTGTGATGGGCTAGTGTTCACGGTTGTGCCTCACGTATCGAGAGTATATCGAGGACTCCCTAGAAGCCTTGTGCATCCTAGATTAAGACCTTTCCTGGCCATACCCTTAACATTAATCATAGGATTGTGCTTGCTTGAAGTGTTTTCTTGTGAAAAACTCGTGAAATCTTTGATACATTGGCCTTATTTTATCATTTTGAGTCCTTGCCATAACCATTGCCATCAAAACCAAGCTCTATTTTACCGCAGAAAGGCAGAAGCGCCCCTGATTTACTGCAGAAAGGTGGAAGTGTCCCTGTTTTACTGCAGAAAGGTGGAAGCACCCCTGATTTGCTGCAAAAAGGTGGAAGCACCCCTGATTTGCTGTAGAAAGGTGGAAGCGCCCCTGTTTTACTACAGAAAGGTGGAAGCACCCCTGATTTGTTGCAGAAAGGTGGAAGCGCCCCTGATTTACTACAGAAAGGTGGAAGTGCCCCTGAAAGCTGTCAACACCCCTAATTTTGCTGTCAACACCCCTGATTTTGCTGTCAACGCCCCTAAAAGCTATCAATGCCCCTGATTTTGCTATCAACGCCCGTAATTTTGCTGTCAACGCCCCTGAAAGTTGTCAATGCCCCTGATTTTGCTGTCAACACCCCTAATTTTGCTGTCAATGCCCCTGAAAGTTGTTAATGCCCCTGATTTTGCTGTCTATGCCCCTAATTTTGCTATAGAAAGTTGACTATGCCCCTGATTTGCTGTAGAAAGCTGACTATGCCCCTGATTTACTGCAGAAAGCTGATTACGCCCCTTTAACTTCCCGGGGCCATCATTTACAAACCGTGCATCGAATCGACTTCATCCAAAAACCAAAGTTGCTTAGTTTTTCAAGCTCTATCTAGTGGTGCCTTCCATTTCTACCTATCAAGAATTTGACCATCCTGGGGTGGCCACGCCCCGCATCACGGGGTGGACACACCCCTAACTTCCCGAGGCTGTCATTTACAAACCGTATGTCGAATCGACTTCGTCAAAAAACCAAAGTTGCTTAGTTTTTTAAGCTCTATCTAGTGGTACCCTTCCATTTCCTCCTATCAAGAATTTCACCATCCCAGAGTGGCCACACCCCGCATCATGGGGTGGACACGCCCCTAACTTCCTAGGGCTGTCATTTACAAACCGTGCATCTGATCAACTTCATTCAGAAACCAAAATTGCTCAATTTTTTGAGCTCTATCTAGTGATACCTTTTTTTCCTTCCTATCTAATAAAACCAATCCATTCCTTCAATCATCTAATCAATCCAAGCACACCAATCCTATCAAGTTCATCCAATCATAATTATCCAATCAACATCATCAATCATTTGATCCTATCCAATCAAATTGATCTAGTAATTTAATCAAATTCATCAAATCATCTACGTGATCCAATCATCCATTTATCAAATCCCATCAAAATCAAAATCAATCCCATCGCATCATCCAATCATCCTGATCTAAGCTTGACCAAAATCCTGATTTGAGCTTTAATTTGTTCCCATCC
>VDFB02000363.1:46730520-46789545 GCA_007258455.2 Sequoia sempervirens | reverse complement strand
CGCTAGGGTTCCCAACTCACGCTTGTGACGGGTTGGTGTTCACGGTTGTGCCTCACGTACTGAGAGTATATCAAGGACTCTCTAGAAGCCTTGTGCATCCTAGATTAAGACCTTACCTGGCCATACCCTTAATATTAATCATAGGATTGTGCTTGCTTGAAATGTTTTCTTGTGAAAAATCTGTGAAATCTTTGGTACATTGGCCTTATTTTATCATTTTGAGTCCTTGCCATAGCCATTGCCATCAAAACCAAGCTCTGTTTTACCGCAGAAAGGTGGAAGCACCCTCTTCTTTACCGCCGAAAGGTGGAAGTGCCCTCCTTTTTACTGCAGAAAGGTGGAAGCGCCCTCCTATTTACTGCAGAAAGGCGGAAGCGCCCCTATTTTTGTTGCAGAAAGGCGGAAGCGCCCCTATTTTGCTGCATAAAAGCTATAAACGCCCCTGATTAAGCTATCTACGCCCCTGATCTTGCTGTCTACGCCCCTGATTTTGCTATCAATGCCCCTGAAAGCTGTAAACGCCCCTGATTTTGCTGTCTACGCCCCTAATTTTGCTGTCAACGCCCTTGAAAGCTGTAAACACCCCTGATTTTGCTGTCTACGCCCCTGAAAGCTATAAATGCCCTTGATCTTGCTGTCTATGCCCCTAATTTTGCTGTCAACACCCCTAAAAGCTGTAAACGCCCCTGATTTTGCTGTCTATGCCCCTGATTTTGCTGTCAACGCCCCTAAAAGCTGTAAACGCCCCTAATTTTGCTATCTACGCCCCTGATTTTGCTGTCTACGCCCCTGAAAGCTATAAATGCCCCTGATTTTGCTGTAAACACCCTTGATTTTGCTATCTACGCCCCTGATTTTGCTGTCTACACCCCTGAAAGCTATAAACACCCCTGATTTTGCTTTCTACACCCCTGATTTTACTGTCTACATCCCTGATTTTGCTGTCTACGCCCCTAAAAGCTATAAACGCCCCTGATTTTGCTGTCAACGCCCCTGATTTTGCTCTCAACGCCCCTGATTTTGCTGTCTACACCCCTGATTTTGCTGTCTACGCCCCTGATTTTGCTGTCAATGCCCTTGATTTTGCTGTCAACGCCCTGAAAGCTGTCAACGCTCCTGATTTACCGCAGAAAGCTAACTACGCCCCTTTAACTTCCCGGGGCCATCATTTACAAACCGTACGTCAAATCGACTTTGTCCAAAAACCAAAGTTGCTTAGTTTTTCAAGCTCTATCCAGTGGTACCTTCCATTTCCTCCTATCAAGAATTTGACCATCCCGGGGTGGCCACGCCCCGCATTGCGGGGTGGACACGCCCCTAACTTTCTGAGGCCATCATTTACAAACTGTGCATCAGATCAACTTCATCCAAAAACCAAAATTGCTCAATTTTTTGAGATCTATCTAGTGGCACCTTTGTTTCTTCCTATCTAATCAAACCAATCAATTCCTCTAATCAAATACATACAATCATCTAATCAATCCAAGCACACCAATCCTATCAAGTTCATCCAATCACAATTATCCAATCAACATCGTCTAATCATTTGATCCTATCCCATCAAACTGATCTAGTACTTTAATTAAATTCATCAAATCATCTACCTGATCCAATCATCCGTCTACTGAATCCCATCAAAATCAAAAGTAATCCCATCCAATTATCCTAATCTGAGCTTTTGTCCAATCCTAATCTAAGCTTGACCAAAATCCCGATTTGAGCTTTAATCTGTTTCCATCCAAAATCTTTTATCCATCCTCTTTATACTGTCATCATCATGAATCCTCATCCTCCATCAATAGTGGTCAAGGGAAACCCTAATTACGTCGACACTGATAACGAAAGTCTGGTTGAGGTATACGACATAGATCCCCTTGACACTATCATCTCTAGTAAGCTTTCTCCACCCACTTTACAAAATCCAATTAAGCCTAATCATGTTCCTTATGCTACCTTTGACAAGGGGTATCCAGTACCTTCCCCTTCCCCATCTACATCATCCTCTTATTCAACTTCCACATCCTCTTATCCCCATCTTCCATCACAATATTCCTATTACAATTCCCCATCCATGACCCCCTATCCTAATCCTCTTTTTCAATTTGTCCATACAAATCTTACATCCACACCCTTTTACCTTAATCCTACACCCACATATCCTAATCATAATCCACCATCCCAATACCTTTATTATAATCCATCCCCCACATCCTCTTGTCCCACTACACCACCTATATCCTCTTGTCCTAATCCACAATCCATGTCCCCCTATCTTAATTCACCACTCCACTATCCTTACCTTAACCCTCCATCCAATCCTAGTCCTCCATCTACTCTTAGTCCTCCATCCAATCCTAATCCCCCATCTACTCACAGTCCTACATTCGATCCCATTCCTCCATCTAACCCTAGTCTACCAATCCATAATTCCTCATCCATTTGTACCACCCCAGCCAAGCCAACCATGTGCAAGTCTCTCATTTCAGAAGTTCTCCAAGGACTCATTACAAAGAAGCCATCCCCAACTCCACATCTTGAAGTCATTGAACCATGCCATCTAGATCCACCATCCATGGTCACTAGTGATGAGACCCTTCTCCATACCACACCTATTATTGATGTTACCACCCCTAGTACTGCTCAAACCATTGAAACCATTGAACCCACTAAATCCATTGAACCCCCACTAATCACTGAATCCATCGAAGATGCCCAATCCCAATCCACTCCCTCTACTCCTAGATCCACCCAAATCCAATCCACTCCCACTCCTAGTAGCGCAAAAACCTGTTCCAATAAACCTCATGAATCTTTGATCCCTCCATCTTCCCCACTTGAAGAGTTCCAACAAGACTTCATTACCATGCCTCCCGCACATGATAAGTCACACCAAGAGTCTAATCCAAAGCATGCCAACATATCCCCTTCTCCAGATCAAGATCCTACCATCCCATCTAGTCCACCTCAAGATCACAGTCCCCCATCCATTCCATCCCATGATCCCCTTGTCATTCAAGCTTCCACTGCTCCATCTCCATCTCCATCACATGAGCCTACTACCACAAATCTAAATACTATCATGGCCCCTACTCCCTCTCCTAATGTTGCTATCCCATCATCTCCTTCTCATGATCCCCCATCACCGCCTAAAAATGCTCTCCCCGTGCCGCTTGCATATCCCCTTGGTCCTCTCACATTCCTCCATGGTGGTCTCCTTGCAGAAGAAAAACAAAGCATATACACCAACCCTCCTCTTCCACCTAATAATGAACTTGCATCATTCTTCCAAAATAATAAAAATCCTATCCTAGATCGAATGCTCAAGAGAATGAACTATCAAGGAAAAGGTTTAGGCCTTCATGAGCGAGGTATTATAGAGCCCATCCAAGCTAAAGAACATTTGTATCTGCAAGGTCTTGGATGTACTACTCATGACTCGCAATCCAAAAATGTTGGTACAACCTCTCGACATCCTCAACAAGCCAGTTCCAAGAAAAATATTGGCTCTTCCCATCGCCCCACCAGATCATATGTGGCCATCCCTCCTCCTCTATCATATCACCTCAAAACAATCGTCCATCTTCCTCTTTCATCTGCTCCATCCATTTTGGGTCTTTACATCCCTCCATCTACCATGCCCTTGTTTCCCCCAGGTCCTACATCTATTTTGGGCCCCTATATCCCAAAATCACCTCCTCCACCTAGTCCTATCCATCCTTTCATCCATCCATCACCTATCCATCTCATCCATCATAAACATCCTAATCAGGATCGACAAAGGCACATACCTAAACATCCTTCATCTACACATACTCCTACCCCCATCACTCCACATCATCTATCTCCTCGCACCCATCCTATTGCTACTAAAAGCACTTTGGTTGTTAAAGAAAAAATGCATCAATCTAAACATCCACATGAATCAAAAGCTTCCCATGTCCCCTCTAAAAGACATGTTAAAGCAAAGAAAAATTAAATCCAAATCCAAATCAAATTTGTAGGCCACAAAGGCCCACCAAAGTAAAGATCAAAACCATGTGGATCCCAAAGAAAAAAGATGCAATGCCATCACATGAAAAATCTATAAGAACATCCAAAGTCGTTAATCCAAAAGCTAATCATACACCCCTTTCATCTCCTAAGTCTGTTTTGGGTCCCTATGTCCCAAAATTCACCATTCCATCTCCTCCATTATCCCCACATCCTCCATCCCTTAATCCTATTATCTTTCCACATCCACCACCACATGTGCCAATGTTGGTCCTGAACACATCTCCCCATCACATATCCACCCCATCATTCCATCTATATCCTTTGCAGCATCCCATCCATTATCCCATGTATCAACCCCATCAAATCCCTCTAATTCACCTTCATGCATAATCCATTCATCTTCCTAAGGTTGTACCAACATCCAATAGTCAGTTCGAACATGGGCTCTTACTACCTAGTATAGAACTTGATGCTTGAGTCCTTCATCCATATCCTTATCGCTTGTCTTCTAATCAACATCCCTATCCTTACCCATTTTCATCCCCTTGCTATCCACAAAAATCCACAAAAATTAAAAAAAAGTAAAGAGAAATAATTCGTCCAATGGTTAAAACTTGGCAAACAAGTGCCTTGGATAAGTACCATGATGAAAACCTGGCAAACAGGCGTCATGCGTAAATCCCCATCTGCACTTGGGGGCAACTTCCTGATATACATTCCCTCCATCCGCTATGCTTCCAACTATGCACCCATCTTCCTGTTATCCGTCCTCTTCATAAATCCCCCCATCCCACCTATCTTCCGCATCCTACCATCATATCCCATTTATCTCCCATCCCTCAATCCTTCTTGTGATCTTGATCAAAATAGGGGCACCTATCTATGCTTTGGACACCTATTGGTAAACATTCCCTTCATCCATGCTCTATCATATTCCTTAGTCACCCATCATATCCTCATCTAGTTATCTCCTTTATCTTCCCATCCACTTGTTTTCTACCCCTCATGCCTCCTCATATATGACATATCTAGAGTGGGGGCATCTTCTTCCTTTGTGACATAGTCCTTGGAGACATCATCTATCATAACATCCCTCCATCTCCCTATCCATCTATCATAGCATCCCTTCCATCTCCCCATCCTTATCTTCGTATCCATCTATCCTAGCATCCCTTTCATCTCCCAATCCTTTTGTCCCTATTCATCTATCACAACATCCCTTTATCTCCCTATCCATCTATCATAGCATCCCTTCCATCTCCCCATCCTTATCTTCATCTCCCAATCCTTATATTCCCATTCATCGAAACAATCCCTCCCCTCCCCCATCCCTATATCTTTATCCATTCTTTCATCTTTATCCTCATCCCATCTCACAATCCCCTGTCATTGGTATTTGGCCATAGACCTCCCTCCCCATGCAACCCAATTCAATTTATCTCATCGTCATCACCCCTGCTTCTCTTACACATCTTTCCAATCTCCTATCACTTTTCATCACTCATCTATCATATCATCATCCCAAGTCATTTTAATGCTTTGATAACTATCCCATCCCTAAGCTTTCTGTGATTGTCATCATCCTTTCTAATTCAACAGGTCTATCCTATCTTGTCATATCGGTCCCATCTTTTTATCCACTTATCCTATCATCTTATCATCATTTATCCATTGTTTTACCTTTGGTCTTGATGAACTACGTTGCCCCTGCGCTTTCACATAGGCAAGGTCGATCATTTGATCCACCCCCGGGGTTCCATCATCGATCTTCATTGTCCACTTTGGTCCTCTATCGTCTATCATCGGTCTTTCTCCTTTTGTCCATCCTATCTTTACCATCCATCAAGGTCTCCATCTTGGTCAGTCATCAGCCTTTTATCGAACTATGAGGGCTCTGCGCTTTTACGTAAGCAAGGCTAATCTTTGATCGGCCCCCGAGCCCCTAGGTATTTAGGGTGTGTCAATCCCATGTCATGTCTCCCTTGTGTCGTGCCGTCAAGCTATGCCCTTATCTAGCTGGTTCTTAACAAACGAGATCCACTTGTATCATGAGATCCAATCAATTTTGAATATCCATCGTCATAACAATCTTTTAGTTTAGTATTCGTCATCTTTGGTCTCAACAGGATGCATCATTCCTAACAGACCTCATCAATCCCATCCATCCCCCTGATTGATCCTATGGCAAAGGATGTTTGAAATTGATTGTGATCTTTTGATGCTTTTGGCTTTTGTTTATCATTTGAGCTCCCTATCATCACTTGTCAAGGCCGCCATGATCCATCATATTATGGTGTGTTTTGATTGGTCAACATAGGGGCATATCTTGATATTTTGTTTGATTGTGTCTTCTTGGTTGTCCCACATAGTACCCACCAAGATCCCTGAGGTCTTGTGTTATGGTGGGGCATCCTTTTGTGCTTGTGGTTATCTCAATACCGGACCCGAATAAGGTCTTCGTGACTTTGGGGTATTGGAATATCTTTCTTGTCTGGTGTGTTTGTCTCATGCATTAGACACTAATCTACCTCGGTCCTCTATACCTTGGTGTATCGTGTCTTATGCTATAGCAAAAATTAGTGCTCCGAAGATGGCAAATTTGCGTTAGGATTGCATTTCATTCTCCATTCTATCGTCTTGCATGTATCCCCCCATCCATTCATCCTTCATCCTTATCTCTATCCAATCCCCATCCATTCCACTTAGCCTGAATCATCTAATCATATCCTTGGTCTTGTTCTCAGTCTTGTTACTAGCCTTGACACATCATCATCATCATCCATTAGTATCATTCCCTATCCCTTTGGTGTTGTTTTGGGATGTATCCTTCCCTCATCAACAACACTTTCATCCTCATCGGGAGGTATTCCTCCCTATCCTTTAGTGGTGTTTTGAGATGTATCCTTCCCTCATCAATACCACTCAGTGGGATGTATCCTTCCCTATCCTCGTGTTGTTTCGGTATCTTTCACTCCCTCATTAACAACACTCCATCCATCATCAACCCCATTTTGTCTTGTACCTTGACTGGGGCAACATCACCTTTTGAAATCCATTTGTGCTTCATCCATCTCCATATCACTTACTCTCTTACCCATCACCTTGCATCACATCCTCTATTTCGAGAGCACACACGTGTTCTCTTCAACCCGCATGTCCTCTCGAGGGGGCATCCTCAATCCCTACTCTTCATCTTCACCGCCATCGTCTTCCTTCCTAGTCATCCCTTTGATGACTGAGGCATCTATTCCAATCTAACCATCTCCTTCTGGGTTCTATATTTTAATATTCTTTGAAATGATGCTACTTCATAACACCATCTCAAAGAGGGGAAAAATGTAGACATCCAAATTTGGACACTTAATTTATCCAAATTTATCACTTTTCATCTAAACATCCTCTTATCTGAGTTAATTAAATAATATTACTATTATTTAATTAATATCTTTAATTTTGCCAAATCCCTAAGGTATTTAATTAATGATTAAATACCTTACCCTCCTTAATCCTCTAAATTAAATAAATATTACATTTATTTAATTCCTCACATGTCATTTTCATCTAATCCTAATCCATCTCTCTAATTTCTTCATTAGGGATGTGCACATGCCTAATCCTTCATTAGGATGTGTCACATCCTCCAACTTTTGCAAGTTGGCTTCTAATCCTCATTTATCTTCTAATTACTGATTAATTAAGCCTAATCATTCTCCAAGGAATTTTTAATTCTTTTTTATTCTTCCTAGATTCTCCTCTTTTATATGTGAATTTTTAATTCACATTCCATTCTTCCAAGGCTTCTAGAACCTTAGACTTGTCACAATCTCCACATGTGACCAACTTTGGACTTGTCACAATCTCCACATGTGACCAAGTCCCCCCTTTTTGGAGCCCACCTTTTATCCTCTAGATCATCCTAGGAATGTGAATTTTTAATTCACATTTATATCCCCAACCACCTTTCCTTTTCTCATGTAGATTTTGAGGAATTCTAAAAGTCCTCAAATTTCCCTTTCACTCCCACTTGGGGACAAGAAATCCCTTTTTGTGGAAATCTCCTCACTCCCCAAGGTGCATGTCCTTTTTCCACCTCATGTACCTTCTTGACAACTCATCTCCATCTCATATCCCCTTGGCCACTTCACCCTCCACATGTCAAGATGTGAAGGCTTGTGGGTTCTCAACCCATCATAGCCATTCATCTTGGCCTTGTTGGAGCAATCTTGACCATTGAATTCTCTAGAGAATTCAAATTCTCCTATAAATACCCCCTCCTCAAGGGCATTTACAACACTTTTTGATTTGAGCAACTACATGCTGCCCATTTTTTTTCCCAAACACTTAGCAATCTCATAACTACATGCTGTCCATTTGTATTCATAATCCTTTGCCATCATTTAGCCATCTCTCTTGATCATATTGCACATTGAATCTTGCATTTTAGTCACTTAAGCAATCATCTAAAGAGCACACAAACCATTCCAAGCAAGGGCCAATCAAAGAGATACCAACAGCAAGGGAGGTGAAACTATTTGTATTTCATTTTATTCATTTTCCTTTCCATTATATCACTCTTTTGGCTAATCTTGAGGTGTCCTTGGTATTTTCTCATTTTACATTTCTTAGTTATTTTGCATAATAGAATAGTATAAATTCCAAGGTATACAGTACCCACCAAGATCCCTGAGGTCTCGTGTTATGCTGAGGCATCCTTTTGTGCTTGTGGTTATCTCAATACCTGGCCCGACCAAGGTCTTTGTGACTTTGGGGTGTTGGGATAGCCTTCTTGTCTGTTATGTTTGTTTTATGCATTAGACACTAATTCACCTTGGTTCTTCATACCCTGGCACTTGGTGTCTTATGCTATAGAAAAACTTAGTGCTCTGAAGATGGAAAATTGCATTAGGATTGCATTTCATTTTCCATTCTATCGTCTTGCATGTATCCCCCCATCCATTCATCCTTCATCCTTATCTCACATCTCTATCTAATCCCCATCCATTCCATTTAGCCTAAATCATCTAATAATATCCTTGGTCTTGTTCTCAGTCTTGTTACAAGCATGGAACCAATCATCCTCATCATCATCATCATCATCCCATTTTATCCTTCCATATCCCTTTGGTGTTGTTTTGGGATGTATCCTTCCCTCATCAACAAAACTTTTGTCATCATCATCGGGAGGCATCCTTCCCTATCCTTTAGTGGTGTTTTGGGATGTACCCTTCCCTCATCAATGCCACTCAGTGGGATGTATCCTCCCTTATCTTTGTGATTCATTGACAACACTCCATCCAGCACCGACCCCTTTTGGCTTGTACCTTGACTGGGGCAACATCATCTTCATCTTTGCATCCGTTTGTGCTTCCCAACCTCCTGTTCCCTTTACATCCTCCTCCTCATTTCCTATTTCTTCATCTCATCCATTTCGAGAGCACATCCGTGTTCTCTTCAACCCGCATGTCCTTTCGAGGGGGAATCCTCAATCCCTACTCTTCATCTTCTCCCCCATCATCTTTCTTCCTAGTCATCCCTTTGATGACTGGGGCATCTTTTCCAATCTAACCATCTCCTTCTGGGTTCTATATTTTAATATTCGTTGAAATGATGCTACTTCGTAACACCATCTCAAAGAGGGGAAAAATGTAGACATCCAAATTTGGACACTTAATTTATCCAAATTTATCACTTTTCATCTAAACATCCTCTTATCCGAGTTAATTAAGTAATATTACTATTATTTAATTAATATCCCTAATTCTGCCAAATCCCTAAGGTATTTATTAATTAAATGCCTTACCCTCTTTAATCCCCTTTTCATCAAATGAATTAAATAAATATTACATTTATTTAATTCCTCACATGTCATTTTCATGTATCCTAATCCCTCTCCTAATTTCTTCATTAGGGATGTGCACATGCCTAATCCTTGATTAGGATGTGTCACATCCTCCAACTTTTGCAAGTTGGCTTCTAATCCTCATTTATCTTCTAATTACTGATTAATTAATCGTAATCAGTACCTTGATCAACTCTCTCCATCCCCCAAGGAATTTTTAATTCCTTTTATTCTTCCAAGAATCCCCTTTTCCCATGCATCTTCTAAAACCTTTGACTTGTCACATCAAGTCACATGTGACAAACTCCCACCTTTTGGGAACATTGTCTTATCCACTAGATTCTTCCAATCATTGTGAATTTAAAATTCACTTTTATTCATCAAGATTCTTCCCATCTCCCAATGTACTTGCAAAGTATTTGTACTTCCTCCACATCATGTACTTCTCTTCCACCTCACTTACACCTCATCTCCCCTTAGCCACTTCACCATCCACATGTCAAGATGTGAGGGCTTGTGAGTTCTCAACTCACCATAGCCCTTCATCTTGACCTTGTTGGATGAATCTCCACCATTGAATTCTCTAGAGAATTCAAATTCTCCTATAAATACCCCCTCCTCAAGGGCATTTTCAACACTTAGCCATTTTATAACTACATGCTGCCAATTTGCATTCTCACTCATTCACTATCATCTAGCCATCCATTCTAATCATTTTGCATAAGTTGATATTGCATTTAGTCACTCAAGAAGTCATCTAAGGAGCATACAAAGTTATCCAAATCAAGGGCCAACCAAGGAGTCTCCAACAGCAAGGAAGGTATAATCATTTGCATCTTGTTTTATCTACTTTCCTTCTTGTTTTATCACTCTTTAGGCTAATCTTTGAAGTATCCTTAGTCTTTTATCATTCACATTTTTAAGTTATTTTGCACATTAGAGTAGGGTAAAATTCTGAGGTACACAACAGGATACCTAAAGTTTTCAATGATACAAAATAATTACTAGATAGTTGATGGAAAACTCATCTTACAAACATGCAAAAGATCCAAGAATATAAGTGCCAATCGGATTTTATAGTGTATCAGTGGGAGAAAAAGTATTTGATTTCAGAAGATTAGGACACTGAGGTGAGAGCATTTGGAAATTCATCATGGAGAGGAAAACTTTTCCAAATCAATGATCACAGGTCTTCTACATTGAATAATGGAACCATATGTCGAAATGTATCAAGTCTTGTTATTTCCTTAATTATGCTAATTAAATAGTTGTTAGTAAAAGAAGTAGTTATGGAGGGTCATTTCTTTTTGTAAAAGGCCTATAGCTTGTTGCTTCCTATATAAATAAGAAACCAAGGCCTAGTTTTAAATTATCATCATCATATATCATTTCCATTTTGAAGACTTATGTTATTAATACATATCAATTGAAGCAATATAATGGATAACATCTTATTATCTGAGATTCTCCATGATTGTGTTATCATTATGTATTTTCTTATGTTTTCCATACATATTTCTTCTTATATTTGAATGAATATCAGTTATTGAGCCTTAATATTATGCTTATGTGAATGAATATGTTGATACAATAAAGCATTTATTGTGGATGTTGGTAGAGCTACTATTTTTTTTGAAAGTTTGAGCTTATTTTTCCTTGTTACATGTTCAACATAAAAATGGAAACTATTTAAAAATAATAAAGTTAACAAAGTTGCTTATTTAAATAATTGTGAGTTATGTGCATTAATATTTTATTAAATTTCGTGTCTTCATGAACATATGTTGATACAAAATGAATGGAAGGAGCATCCAAGTAATCCTGATTTTCTCTGCCAACAATTTATACCAAAGATTGAAAAATTTAAGGATATTTCAATAGGTAATTAAGGACATGATGATGATGATATATTCTTGTACTTGTATATTCTATGAAACATTCCTTATTTTCTATGAAACAATGTATATATTCTTGTACTTGTAAATATTCTTTTACTGTTATGTCTATTAAATAAAACAGAGTTTGAATAAAAAATGCTTCACCTTTTTTTGTAAGTGAGTATGTGAATTATTGTTTAACAAAAAATATTACAGTGTTTACATTTTTAGTTTACTAGTTTCAAATCTTCATTTTCTATGTATATAAAATTGTATGTGCTCTTTATCCCGAATAACATAAAACAATAATGTCAATAAAATTAGGGTTTTCAATTTCAGCACCATCATTGTCCACACTTTTCATATCCTATTCAATTGTAAGTACAATCATCAAAATTTTATTTTTATTTCTTCTCCCAGTTAATCTTGATTCCTTTTAGCACAACACAGTAGGTTGCATGTTAAATTTCAAACATTTTCTTTGCATTATTTTTATATGTTATTTTCTTAGTGCATCATTATGTAACAACAAATTCACTTATGAGATATATAGTAAAAATAAATGAAAGCATATGTTTGCTTTGTCAAGGAAAATGTATGGTGAATACCCTATGTCTTTTAGATAAGTGTGCAAGCGAAATAAGACATAATTGATTGAATCTAGTTTTCTACTGTACAATTGTTTTTTAATGTGCTTTTTACTTTTTGCATGTGGATTACCCTCAAAAAGAGACTTCTTATCTTTTCTTAAATGAAACCTTTACATTTCCTATCTACCTTTTTTATATAATTATTTTTATAAAACACAATTTTGACAGCATAGTTTATAAAACATGAGTCTTTTGGTCATTTATTATTCTTTGGTTTTCTGCCCTTAAGAACATCCTTAGGGAGATGTTCTTCCGTCTTCTTTCATGCAGGAGTGTATTTTAAGAAGGGGTATTTAATCAATAACTCATCCCTAATGGTAAGGTTTATAATAGCCTCAACCATTATCAATCTATCAACCTCTCTTTCCATATCTCCATCTTTATCATTTATAACCTCAACAAATTGACAATTTGGTCTTATAGTAGGGTCCCTTCCCTTACTACTATTTATAAATCTTGAAATATTTTTTTGTGTGTATGCACGTCCATCTATATACATAAGATGGCCTCTATTCATTTATTTTCCACTTTCCAATTGGAGACAATGTGTATACATATTCAAATTTAGACCATATGCTGACATGCTAGGGTTATATTTTGTGAGCCTTCTCCATTCACCACTCTAATATGATGGACCATAATATGGCATTAATCTCCTAGTGGTTTTTTCTGCAATTGTTTCTATGTTTGGATCCCACATGTACATTTTGGGCAATAAATATGCCTAGATTCACTCCATGAATATTGGAGGGTCGTATCATGTAGCTGTATCCCCAAAATTGAAACACCTCGTACACTCTAGGTAGTTGTTGATCACTAGGCCAAGTGCAATAGAGTCAATGATCAAATGTCTTTTTGTAAATTGATCTCAAACTCAAGGGAAAGTCATCATCTCCATCACATTCATTCTCATAGGGTATGAAGTCCACCCTCCCCTTTTCTTTAAGCAAATTATGCATCTTCACACTGGTTCTTGTTCTGTTACTCATTTTTCCTCAATTCCTCATCTTCCGAGTTGGTATATTGGCACATATTTCTATTAGATGTATCATGTGATAAATGATCATTTCCCTCTAGGATGGAAGTCAGTGATCTAGGAAAATTTAAACCAAGAACTTTATCCTACAAGTATCCTTTGAGAAAAAATAGTTATTTAAATAATATAAAACAATGTTTAAATGAAGTATACATGTTATTTATATCAAATTGGAAAATTCCTCACCACAATTCCTATTGGATTTGAATTGATTTTAGGAGGCATACTACCAACTGGAAGCTCATCATATATGTAATTTCTTTGTAAAATCCCTCGTTTGAATTGTTTCTTTCCACGACATATAGAACATCCACAAATAACAATTTTCTTAAAGTATTCATCCCATGTACTAGTCTTGGCCTACCTCTTCTTCAGTGCAATCATTTGTTGTTTCTGTAGTATCCATTGTCATATCCTCTTCCACCCACTATCATCTACATGATTTAATAGTTTTAGGTCCATGTCCATGTACATATCTTGTTCTTTTTCTAGTTGAACACTTAGGCTCTACATTTGCTCCAATCTCCATCTAAAATAATCAACATGCATTAATTTATGTCTAGATTGGAGAATACATTATAAATTTCAATAATACTATGAAAAAAGATGGATGTACCAAAAAATACCCTCAGATCATTTTTTCCTAAATTAAGTTGAGTACTTGATGTCCTGCTTCATCTGTTGTGTCCTCATTTGATATGACACGATCTGTTGCCATGGCCTCATCTTGCCCCTATAATACACAAAATAGTAAATAATGTTTAGTACACCAATTATATCATTTCAATGAATCTAATATCCAAAACAAAACCTCACTTTTCCCTTGATCATAGAATCACATTTAATCACCATTCCTATGCATTTTCAACCAGTATTTCGACCTTAGAGGCCTCATGGACAAAAATGACTTTATCTCCTCTACGTTGTAGCATTTGTGAATTCATAAACACCTTCCTCCTTTGGCCGAGGTTTCTTTCTCTTCTTACCTCTATTGTATCTACAGATTTCGTTGTCTCATCTATTTCCACCCACTTTCCTCTCAGTGATTTAGTATTTCTACGTCATCCACATCCTCTCTCCATGGCCTCCTCTATGAATAAAAATGATGCCACAAAAGCTTTCACTGCACTACTGTCTAGAATGAAAAATCAACTTGTGGGACCATGGTGAAACCGCTCTACCACACCAAGATGATGAAGGAGCCATAGGACAGTGGTGGTCACCACACTACCGCATGCTAGGAATAGAAGACTCGTGTGCTGCCACAAAATCTTTCACCACACTACCACTGAGAAGGATGAAGCACCTTGCAAGACCATGGTAAAAACCACTCTACTGCACCGAGCTGATGAAGGAGCCATGGGACAATGGTTATACACAACAATGAAAGTAGTCACTATACAACAATGATAGGCACTAAATTAAACATACTTGAAGCCGCCTTATATGTCCCCAACAAATTACATTAATGGCCAAAACTTGGAGCTAAAGTTGGTGTTAACTAAAACTAACTAAAATTTTGACTAATGAATCAAAATAAAAAATTTAAAACTTTCCCGTGAGAAGGAAGAAATCCAACTATAAAATAGGGAAAAATGCCACGTGAAGGAAGAGAGTAGGGTGCTATGAGCAACTGATGAGAAATTCAATTTAGTTTGCCACACTATAGGAAAGGTTACAATTTTTTTTTTCTTGCTTGAATTTGTGATTGTTTACTTCTCTTTGTATTTCATTTTAATTCATGATTGTTTATTGGTTTGTGCCCTAACCAGTCTAGGCAACCTCTAAATTGTCGCATCATTATAAATTTTAAAATCTTTGAGAAACTAACAAAAAAATTTACCCTACCTATTTGAGCTTGGATGCATCGACTAATGAATCAAACTAAAAAATTTAGAACTTTCCTACGTGAAAGAAGAAATCAGATGACAAAAAAGGGAAAAACATCATGTGAAGGAAGAGAGCAGGGCACTACCAACAACTGATGAGAAATTTGATTTAGTTTGTGACACCATAGGTAAGGTTACAATTTTTCTATTTCTTTCTTGAATTTTCATGATTGTTTACTGCTCTTTGTATTGCATTTGAATTCATGATTGTTTATTGGTTTGTGGCCTAACTAGTCTAGGCAACCTCTAAATTGTCCCATCATTATAAAATTGTAAGACCTTTGAGAAACCTACAAAAATTTTTACCTCTAAATATTATAGCACAAAGTGAGGATGCCTCTGTATTCTTTCCCTAACATGGGTATCAAGGAAATAGTGAATTGCTTAGAAAATTTGGGAATTGGGTCTGTCTTTGTTGAGCAATTGATGAAAATAAACGTAGAAACCACTTGGTTTTTCCCAGCTACATCATAGTCACCAATTCCATGAAAAATTTGTGCAAGGTTGTATTATGAAAGATTTTTCATGATAAGGTTAGCAATACTAAGCAAACCAAGTGAACATATTTTCCCTAGGCTATCGATACTAAGCAAACCCAAAGAATATATTTGCCTACAAAACAAAACTTTCATACCACAAATTGGACAAAAATTTCATACCTAACAGTGTGTACTCCATTTGTCTCCATAGATTGGACAAAAATAATTTTCCCTAGGTCTCCTCAAAATGTCGAGCAGTGGAGGGAAGTGAGCATTCTGAGCAAACTCTAGCCATAATTAATTCATTGTCAATTTATAGATTTGTAAATATTTCCATTGTTTCTTTGACTTTTTCTTTTTAGTTTTTTATTTCTAAATTTAAAAGAATAAACATAATTTAAAAAATATATATATAGGGACATGAAACTGCCAAAGATAAAGAGGAATTGGATTCAATATTGGGGGTAGAGGTAGTGAAAAAATTGGTTAATGTGGACTTGACAACACTTTCCAGATACATAGAAAAACAATCTTTTAATGCCCCTCAAACATTGCAAAAAAATCAATTGTGTCAAAGGGAGTCAATTAATTCCCCAACTAGTCCTTGATCGAGCCAAAGATCCAAGAGGAAATAAATGACAATAAACTCTAAGAATGTGGAATAGGGAGTAGAGATTTCCACTCTTGGGACACAGACTTCTTCCACCACACCATGTTTTCAATCTTGCATTGGTATCTACAATACGAAGATAGAATAGGAGGTGGTTTCAGAGGAATTCTGAATGATAGATGCTGGGAAAAAACTGTGAATAGGTTGAATGATTCATGCCTTCAACTGTTCAAAGACCATCTACATTTTCCATTCTCAAAGATACCCATGCACCTGAAAAAAGTAGTTATCCATGATATGGAGATTGATTTTGGCATAGGTTGGTCTATAAAGAAGATAAAGCTATGAATGTCTCAAAATTGCAAGAGATTTCGGTGCAACCAAACAAAGAAGATAAAAAAAATCCCTCCCGAGCTAAGGTAGAAAAAAGGCCAATTGATGTAAGTGTGAAAGTATGGAGAGAGCTTGTAAAAGCATATGAGAAGTTTGATGCACGGAGGAAGTCTGGTGAGGAGAGTACGTAGGCATTTGAATTTTCTCATAAAATTATATAAAACTTATTAAACGATCTTTAAATTTTGTTTGTGCATAGTTAAATTGAATTAGTATATGTTTCAAGACAAGACCTCCAAGTCTAGGCTTGAGAAACTTCATGCCACACATCGCAGTGGCCAAAAAGGTTTACAAGCCTTGATCTATACATTTGTAAGTATATTTAATATGTTAAATGATATTTTTTTTATTTCATTGGAAAAATTAAATGATTGCATATTAATTAGTTTAACTAGTCCATGTGCCATGTTTTGACAGGAGGAGAAATCTGGCTGCCATCTAAAGCAATTTGAAAAGAATATGTTACAAAACAAAAAGAAGAAAGATTTTGTAATCTAGATGAAGAAGAGGTATCAATAGTTGAGTTTCAATAACTTAGTTGGATATTGTTGAGTTAATATGTCAATTTGCATCTCTTGTGTTGAGTTGTTTATTGATGCATAGGATGAGTAAATAGAGCTCAAATATTATGATTACAAGATGACCGTTTATGTGCATGAATAAATAGTAGAAGGATGTAGATGAACTCAATTCATTTGAATTTATGCATCTTGGAAGGAATTCCTCTTGAATCACTAATGTCAGGTGCCCAAGACTTCCCTACAACTTTTACCTTTCATTGCCACCTTTCCTATTCATTGTGAGACTCATCTCCTTTTTCCTTATCTGCATTTTTGGCTTCAACTTCTAATTCATCCCATGTTTTACCTTCCTCCTCTTCAAAATATTCTTCTTCTTCTTCGTCCTCCTCTGACTCCACAAGAGATTCATCTTCTGAACCTTCCTCATCTGATTCTGATTCCTCTTCTACATCAGAGGGTTCATATTATTGATTTGAATTTTCTAAATTATCAGAATCAGAATCACTAGCTTCCATATATAAAAATTCCCAACCAACATCTTCAATAAATTTATCTGTATCATCAGTAATACTCTTCAAAATTGGCCGCTAGTTCAAGTTAATTCTACTTTCATAACACTTTATATCCATGGAGTTCAGCCATTCCTTGATGCCATCAAGCGAAGATTGAGGAATGACATACATGTGGAGTACATCCCACTTGAATTCTTTAAAAAAAATAGCCATATCAAATTACTTTTTCCCAAGTCCTACTCTCTCAAGGCTAACAATCTCAATCTCACTAATAGGGATTACTAAGAAAGGTAATTCCACCAACTCTACCAAATAGTTTACCATAGGAACAATTAAAGTAGAGGCTATGTAAGGAGCTCCATGAAAACCAAGATCTCTAAATGGTATATCAAACTCTAGTTTAAAATATTTTGGATGAGGCTGCTCCCATAGCTCTCTTACTCGCTTTGACAAACCCTTGAAACTCTATATTGATTTTATTCTTATTGTCCCTCTCTTGTTGTTCTTCCTTAATTTCATCAGGATCATACATTAACCTTCTTTCCCCTCCTAAGGTTTGGACTACATCCATTACCTCGACATAAAACAACACATCCTTTGTCTTCTTGGTTCCCATGCCATGATATGGTTATGCAAATGTAAATGAAGCAAAGTAATCATCTCCTTCTCACTGGATGGAAGAATGCATTCTTAATGTTTTGATACATGATATCATCTCTCTCTTCTACTCTCATGGTTGAATACCAAAATCTAGTATGGTGGGCCTCCAAAGTTCCATTCATCTTTCTTCCTCTTCAACCAAATACTGGCCTAATCCACACATCTGCCAACCTAATAGACTTTTTTTTTAAAGCTAAAGTTTATCCTGAGTCACCAGTGTAGCTCTCTCTTCCTTTTCAGACTCTTTCATTGCTACAGCTTGTGTTTGGGATTTAATCATCTGTAGCACATGGTTTATGTGCTTTGAATCCTTGCGTCTAAAGGAAATTTCCTTAACATAAATACTGCTAGGGAATTTCAATGTTTCCATTGTAGTTGGCATTAAATCCAATACTTGCAACATTGAAAATTATCCTTATATAAGAATTCCCTCCATATTGTTGGCTTGTAACACTCTTGATGGTGGCTACATGAAATATGATTCTAATTCCTCTTCTACAATAGGGGGTTCATATCCTTGATTTGACTCTTCTAAATTATCAGAATCAGAATCACTAGCTTCCATATTCAAAAATTCCCAACCAACATCTTCAATAAATTTATCTGGATCATCAGTAGTACTCTTCAAAATTGGCCACCAGTTCAAGTTCATTCTTCCTTCATAATACTTTATATCCATGGAGTTCAACCATTCCTTGATGCCATCAAGCGAAGATTGAGGAATGTGTACATGCAAAGTACATCCTGCTTGAATTCTTTGAAAACAATAGCCATATGAAATTCCTTTTTCCCAACTCCTACTCTCTCAAGGTTAACAATCTCAATCTCACAAATAGGGATTACTATGAAAGGTAATTCCACCAAGTCTACTAAATAGTTTACCATAGGAACAATAAAATCAGATCCTTTGAAAGGAACTCCATGAAAACCAAGCTCTCTAAATGGTATATCAAACTCTAGTTTAAAATGTTTTAGATGAGGCTGTTCCTATAGCTCTCTTACTCGCTTTGAAAAATCATTGAAACTTTGTATTGATTTTATTTTTCCTATCCCTCTCTTGCTGTTCTTCCTCAATTTCATTAGGATCATACATTGACCTTCTTTCCCTTCCTAAGGTTTGGACCACATCCATTGCCTCCATATAAAACTGGACATCCTTGTCTTCTTTCTTCCCACGCTATGATATGGTTATGAAAATGAAAATGATCAAAGTAATCATCTCCTTCCCCACTATCTAGAAGAATGCATGCTTAATGTTTTGATACATGATATCAGCTCTCCCTTCTTCTCTCATGGTTGAATACCAAAATCCAGTATGGTGGGAATCCAAAGTTCTAGTCATCTTTCTTCCTCTTCCACCAAATATTGGGCTAATCCACAAGTCTTCCAACCTAATTGGGTTTGTTTTTGAAAGTTGAAGTTTCTCTTGAGTCACCAATGTAACTCTCTCTGCCTTTTCAGACTCTTTCATTGCTATAGATCATCTCTAGGATTTAATCATCTATACACATGGTTTATGTGCTTTGAATCCTTGCATCTAAAGGAAATTTCTTTAACATAAATACTACTAGGGAATTTCATTGTTTCCATTGTAGTTGGAATTAAAGCCAATAACTACAACATTGATAATTATCCTAATTATATAAGAATTCCCTCCATCTTGTTGGCTTGTAACACTCTTGATGGTGATAAATGAAATTTGTTTCTAATTCCTCTTCTACATCAAAGGGTTCATATCCTTGATCTAACTCTTTTGAATTATCAAAATTAGAATCACTAGCTTCCATATTCAAAAATTCCCAACCAACATCTTCAATAAATTTATCTGGATCACCAGTAATACTCTTCAAAATCAGCTGCTAGTTAAAGTTCATTCTGCTTTCATAATACTTTATATCCATGGAGTTAAACCATTCCTTGATGTCATCAAGTGAAGGTTGAGGAATGGTGTACATACGTAGTACATCCCGCTTGAACTATTTGAAAACAATAGCCATATAAAATGCCTTTTTCCCAACTCCTACTCTCTCAAGGTTAACAATCTCATTCTCACTAATAGGGATTACTAAGAAAGGGAATTCCACCAACTCTACCAAACAGTTTACCATAGAAACAATAAAAGCAGAGGCTTTGAAAGGAACTCCATGAAAACCAAGCCCTCTAAATGGTATATAAAACTCTAGTTCAAAATATTTTAGATAAGGCTTCTCCCATAGCTCTCTTACTCACTTTGACAAATCCTTGAAACTCTGTATTGATTTTATTTTTCTTGTCCCTCTCTTGCTGTTCTTTGTCAATTTCATCAGGATCACACATTGAACTTCTTGCCCCTCCTAAGGTTTGGACCACATCCATTACCTCCACATAAAACTACACATCCTTGGTCTTCTTGGTTCCCACATCGTGATATGTTTATGCAAATGTAAATGAAGCAAAGTAATCATCTCCTTCTCTGCTGGCTGGAAGAATGCATGCTTAATGTTTTGATACATGATATTAGCTCTCTCTTCTACTCTCATGGTTGAATACCAAAATCTAGTATGGTGGGCCTCCAAAGTTCTAGTCATCTTTCTTCCTCTTCCACCAAATGCTGGCCTAATCCACAAGTCTGCCAACCTAATTGGATTTGTTTTTGAAAGTGGAAGTTTCTCCTGAGTCATCGGTGTAGCTCTCTTTTCCTTTTCAGACTCTTTCATTGCTATAGATTATCTCTGGGATTTAATCATCTATACCACATGGTTGATTTTCTTTGAATCCTTGCATCTAAAGGAAATTTCCTTAACATAAATACTGCTAGGGAATTTCAATGTTGCCATTGTAGTTGGCATAAAAGCTAGTACTTGAAACATTGAAAATTATCCTTATATAAGAATTCCCTCCATCTTGTTGGCTTGTAACACTCTTGATGGTGGCTACATGAATTATAATTTTTGTTCCTCTTCTACATCAGAGGGTTCATATCCTTGATTTGACTCTTCTGAATTATCATAATTAGAATCACTAGCTTCCATATATAAAAATTCCCAACCAACATCTTCAATAAATTTATCTGTATCATTAGTAATACTCTTCAAAATTTGCTACTAGTTCAAGTTCATTATTATTTCATAATACTTTATATCCATGGAGTTCAGCCATTCCTTGATGCCATCAAGAGAAGATTGAGGAATGGTGTACATGTGGAGTACATCCCGCTTGAAGTCTTTGAAAACAATAGCCATATAAAATTCCTTTTTCCCAACTCCTACTCTCTCAAGTTTAACAATCTCAATCTCACTAATAGGGATTACTAAGAAAGGTAATTCCACCAACTCTACAAAAAAATTTACTATAGGAACAATAAAAGCAAAGGATTTAAAAGGAACTCCATGAAAACCAAGCTCTCTAAATGGTATATCAAACTCTAGTTCAAAATGCTTTAGATGATGCTGCTCCCATAGCTCTCTTACTCACTTTGACAAATCCTTGAAACTCTGTATTGATTTTATTTTTCCTATCCCTCTCTTGCTGTTCTTCCTCAATTTCATCAGGATCATACATTGACCTTCTTTCCCCTCCTAAATTTTCGACCACATCCATTACCTCCACATAAAACTAGACATCTTTGGTCTTCTTGGTTCCCATGCTATGATATGGTTATGCAAATGAAAATGAAGCAAAGTAATCATCTCCTTCTTTGATGGTTGGAAGAATGCATGCTTAATGTTTTGATACATGATATCAAATATCTCTTCTTCTCTCATGGTTGAATATCGAAATCTAGTAGGGTTGGCCTCTAGAGTTCCAGTCATCTTTCTTCCTCTTCAACCAAATGTTGGCCTGATCCAAAAATCTGCCAACCTAATTAGCTTTGTTTTTGAAAGCTGAAGTTTCTCCTAAGTCACCAGTATTAGCTGTAACTTTTTTGAAATTTTATTATGGTATGCGCACTTTGATATGATGTAATATGATTATGGTTTTGTCTCATATGTTGTAATATTATAAATATAATAGAAAAATAAATTATTGCATGAAATAAATAATAAATTTTCATTCTAAATGTTGTCTTTTTTCAGAACACGAGTCTTGATCCAGAAGATCAAGATGATCCTCAACATGATATAGATCCACAAAATATTCATTCTGCCGGTACAAATCACATGGCAAAGGATGATGATGATGCAGATGCGAAAGACATTGAGGCCAATGACAATGATGACGATGATGATGATGATCATGATGATGATGATGATGATGATCACAATGGTCATGAGGATGATGATACAGTTGGTGGTAGTAACTAGTGACATTCATGATCATATAGAATGCATCGTGGATCATTGCTGATATATTGTTATGTTGACTATTTTCATGGTTACTATCATATGTATCATTTTCACAACCTACAAAACTATATTATTGAGTTGTATCATATTGAAATGTATCATTTTCACTATATCATTTGGACATGTATCATATTGACTTGTATCAATTTGAGTTACATAATTTATCAATTTTACTTATATCATTTTTACATGTATCATTTTCACTTATGTCGATTGTTGGACATGTATCATTTTGACATGTTTTTGATGTACTGGCATATTTTACTTTCACTTGTTTTAGTTATATATGATGATGATCATATCAGTATTGACTTGTCAATTTATATATATTAAAAGTGGTTGATGACTCAATGATTTTTGGATGGATATTTATTACGTATGATGATTTTAATTTACTACTCAAGATGGATGTTGTCAAATTCAATTAAATTATAGATATTTGACTCACTTGTTTTAATTATAGATGATAATCATGTTGCAATAATAGTTTAGGCAGTGATGAAAGGTAAAATTAATGCTTGGCACCTCCAAAACATAATTGAACAAATAATAGAAGTGTTAAGCTCTTTTGAAAGTTTTGTGGTGAGTCACATTAAAAGAGGTGGTAATGTGGAAGAAAATGTCTTATCTAAATGTGATTTAAGTTAGCAGACTTAGGTGAAAACACAAGTGAGGACAACGCCTTAAATGAAAAAGGTGGTGAAGTGAGTGTAGTAGGTTTGCATAACAAGTGAAGGAAGGAGTGGCAGATGTCTTATCTTTAAATGCAAGCCCTCGATTGAGATGTGTTAATTGCATTTGGAAAGGGTGGCGACATTGGTTGTCAAGAGAAATGGAAGCTAATTTCACTTTTCGGTCACGAAGATCTTTGGGCCCGTTTCATGGAGAGGCATCCGAAAAATGACTATAGGGCCTTTTCCTTGTTAATGACAAGTGGGTAGTGTACTGTGAAAAATCATTTGTGGTAGGGATTTCGGCTCTCTGAAACAAATATACCGAACCAACATGGAAATTTACTCCTTAATTGCGGCGTGGTGCTTGGATTTAGGTGAACCAGTGGAAATGGTGAGGATGGTGATGCAAAAAATTGTGCATGAAGATTTTCTGGTAGGCATGGAGTCCATTCTCAAATGGGCAGTTCCAGGTGTAGGTTTAGATTATTCTGAAGGACTGGTAGATAATGAAATTGAGGAGCTCTATGGGAGACTAGGGTTTGAACCCTTTATTTGTTGGCCTGAAGGAAAATACAAAGCTTGTTGCCATGAGAAAGCGTGATTGGGATGGAAAGAGCTCAAACTCTTCATGAAGTAAAGGCAAAAGAAGAAGTGAAATGGAAGCGCCAAAAGAAGAAGTCGGGGAAGTAGTGAATGAAGAAGCCATTGGGTCTAGGTGGAGCTCGTTAAGATTGGTCGTATTTTTCTATGTTTTGAATTCTCCCTCCATTTTTGTAACTACAAACACTGTTAATGGTGGTTTTTTTTGTAATGACTTTTTGTAACTCTGGACACTGTTTATTAATTTAATGTTTTACTCTGCACTATTAATGGTGGTTATTTTTTGTAATGATTTTTTTTGTGCCTCTAGTTTTTGTTGATTGCTATGGAATTTTGGTGGGTAATTACACTGAACAATAATAGATGTACTTTTTTATCTTTACAAGCAATACAAAAATTGTGTTACTGACCAAAAAAAAAATAATTATCTTGTTATTTAATTATATAAATAATTAAATTACTTAGTCTATAATCATATGAGTTATTTAAGAGGCACTATATATTTAACTAACTAAATTGAAATAAAAAATATTAAATTAATAAATGGAAGCAAAACAAGAAACATTTTTAGAAGCAAAAAATGAAGCAAAGTTGGATGTTATTTAATCATATGAGTTAAATAATTAAATTACTCAGTCTATAATCATACGAGTTATTTAAGAGGCACTATATATTTAACTAATTAAATTAAAATAAAAAATATTAAATTAATAAATGGAAGCAAAACAAGAAGCATTTTTAGAAGCAAAAAAGGAAGCAAAATTAGAAGCAAAGTTGGATTTTATTTAATCATATGAGTTAAATAATTAAATTACTTAGTCTATAATCATGAGTTATTTAAGAGGCACTATATATTTAACTAATTAAATTGAAATAAAAAATATTAAATTAATAAATGGAAGCAAAACAAGAAGCATTTTTAGAAGCAAAAAAGGAAGCAAAATTAGAAGCAAATTTGGAAGCAAAATGGGAAGCAAAATTGGACGAAGAAATGGAAGCAAAATCAAAAGCAAAACTGGAAGCAAAATCGAAAGCAATATTGGAGGAAAAATTGGAAACCAAATTGGAAGCAAAATTAGAGGCAAAAATGGAAGCAAAATTGGAAGCAAAATTAGAAGCAAAACATGAAGTAAAACTAGAAGTAAAATTAGAAGTAAAATCGGAAGAAAAACTAGAAGAAAAAATGGAAGAAAAACCAGAAGCAAAATTGGAAGCAAAATCAAAAGTAAAATCAGAAGCCAAATTGGAAGCAAAATCGGAAGCAAAAGTGGAAGCAAAACTAAAAGCAAAAGTGGAAGAAAAACTGAAAGCAAAAATGGAAGCAAAACTGAAAGCAAAACTAGAAGCAAAAATGGGAGTAAACATAGAAGCAACATCAGGAGCCAAATTGGGTGCTAATTTAGGCGCTATTTCTGACACTATTTCTAGGTGCTATTTCAAGTGCTAACGAAGGTGCTATTTTTGGCACTATTTTCTGGCATTATTTTAGGTGCTAATGCAGACGCTGTGATTTTTTGACACTAACCACGTTGCTAAATTTGGCGTTACGTTTGGTGAAAAATCTAGCACCACAGTCAACACTGAAATGACCATGCTTATTTGCATTGAGTTTAGCGCTGGAAAAATTGCCCAATTCGTGGATTAAATTACACTAAAATTCAGTGCTATTTTAGGCACTATTTCCCTATTCTGCTATAGTTTTGGTTTCTTCTAATTCTATTTTGAAGTTGTTTAGGAGTAAGAGCAGGTTGATCCACGATAGGCTCCTTTTCTCCCTGAGGAGGAGGAACAAAAGGAACCAAAGGGGGTCGGTCAATCACTTTCTCTTTCACTTTATAAACTTGTTTAATGTGGGGAGGCATGATGGGATTGGTTTCATTATCTCTTGGGCGTTTAGATGATGAACCTGAAGTGTTTATTGTTGGTTGCTTGGAAGGTGGTAATGTTTGTTGAGGTTCAGAGTCAGGTTGAAGCATTGTCTCATCTAAGATAGGAGTGTTAGAAGTTGATGAGGACATGTGGCGAAGAGACAATTCAACTATTCGTTTGGATTTGAACTTTTGATAGGAAATGAAAAATCAGTCTCTGTGAGGGGTGATGGGTTCCATAGGTTCAAGCCAAAAGGATTCCAAGGAAAAATTACCTTTAGAAGACAATGGATTAAAGCCACTATGGTGTACAGTAAATATCTCATTATCAAGTGGAAACTTCAAACATTTGTGAATGATTGAAGGGACATATTTCATCGAGCAAAGCCAAGGATGACCTAGCCATAGACGAAACTAATTTTACTATGGAATGATAGCGAATGTTATATCCAATGTTTTAGGTCCTATCTATAATGGGATTACGATTGATCTAATTGTAGGGCACGAGAAACAATGATGTGCTTTAATCCATGTTGTTGGTTTATCATAATCATCTTGATAATGATCATGTAATACCAAAAATTATTCTGTGATCATGTTCTCGCCATAGGTGGGATCTATTAATATCCCATTGGTGGGCTTATCATAGATGTGACCAACTATGTAAAGAGGACCATCAGGAAGGTTTTTAAGTTTATTGTGAGAAGAAAAAGTAATATCATGAAATTTTTTATTTTTTCCCTTACAAGGGATAACATCTATCATTCCTACCATTTCATTAATAGGATTAACATGTGTAACATTTGGAGTAATATCATGTTGTTCATCAGTTGTATCAACATTCATCACAACATTGTTTGAAGGTTCACTGGCTTTGATAAATGAAACATTGTGTTTTGGCATTGGGTTGGTAAAAATTTTCAATTTCTTGTTGGGTGGGGCAACAAATGGATTGCCTTTAACATCAACATTTAAAACAGATAGACATATCTAATCAATGAGGTCTTGCACTAGGTTTTTGAGACGCTTACATTGCTCTATGTCATGTCCATTTTGGTGATAATAAGAATTTGGTTTAAAGGTGGGGGGTATAGGCTTGGTAGGATCAAGTGGTTTGACTATAGGAAAAGTGATCATCTATTATTGTATCAATTGATTCATTGTGTTATGGAGGGTATTAGGTAAAGGGGTGAATTGTCTCTTTGGATCCCCATAGGTAAAGGGCACAATTTTTTCAGTGACTTCCACTTGAGTATTAATGGGTTGATTTGGTTGTGGAGGAGGTGGATTGAACTATAAGAAGCCTTTGTTTGGTTTTCAAAAGTTTTGTGAGTTGTTTTGGTTGCTTTGTTTAGACTTCTTAGCTCGACTAGAAGTGGATTTTGCATCATGACTAGTAATCAAGTTGTGATAATTGCAAAGAGCTATGAATAAATGCATGAAAGAAGGAAATTTCATCATGGTAAATTTATCCTAAATGTGATTTTGCAAGTTTTCAATAAGCATCTTTTGGAGATGTGAATCAGGAACCCTGAAATCTATTTGAGCATCCAATGACTAATATCATGAAATGAAATCAGTTACTTTTTCATCCACATTTTGTTTACACCATATTAAATTAGGCATTGTATTTTTGGCAGTCATTGGACTTGGATATGAATTATAAAGGCATCAACAAGATCATTAAATGAACAAATTGAATGATTGGGTAGAGAGGCAAACCACTCCAAGGTAGTATCCTTTAAAAGTACTAGGAAAAAAATTAGGTAATGGTTTATCATCAAGGAAAAAACCACTGCATAAGGTGGTATAGACATTGACATGATTAGTAGGGTCTCCTTTCCCTCCACACTTATCAAACCTAGGTATCTCAATTCCTTGTGGCATCAATGTTCTTAATATTTCTAAAGATAGTGGGCTACTACAAACATAGTATGTGGGTGGTGCATTTTGGCTTTGGTTTATGGTGGATATTTGTTGTTGCATGGAAGAAATAGTGTGGAAGAGTTGTGTTATGAGAGGGTCAGTATAAGTGGTATGAGGTGGAAGAGAGAATTTTGATGGAGTGTAGGTAATGTTAGGACAAGTGTAGGGAAAACTAATAGGGGTGAAGATGGTGGAGAATGGAAAGTTCAATGCCACAAAAGAACTAGGAATGCTAGTTCGAATAGTGAAAGGAGTCACACGACTAACCTATTGCATGGTTTTTGTAACTTGATGAGTGGTATAGGTGGGTATGGATGCTACAGTTGAAGGAGTAGGAATGTGAAATCCTCCTTGGCTAACCACAATATTTGTTGGTTGAGATGTTCCAAAGATGGAAGAATCATGTTTGTGATATATCTCAACAATTTTTTTCATAACATCTAAGCCTTCATCACTTTCAAGCATTTTATGGATGTTGTCTATAGCAGGAATGGTAGTGGTTGAAATTTTTTCAGGACACAAGCTATGTTGGAGATGTGCTAAGTCCTCATGAATATTAACTACTTTGTCTTGCATAAGGGAATTAATGTTTGTGTCAACATGCATTGTAGGGGAAGGAAAAGGTGTACTAGTGGTAGTATCCATGCCTACTGCACCATTGTCAATACCAGGAGAAGAAGCTCTAGATAACCTAAGGTCCACAATGAATGTGCTATTACGGGAAGCCATGAGTTAGGAAATTCGTCTCACTAAAGTATTATTAATAGGGCACTAAACACTCATACAAATACCACAAAAGGTGGGGTGGAAGGAAATGCAATACAAACTAGGAATAATAAAATAAAAATAATCTAGAAATTCTATAAACTAAAATAGGAATGTAGTAACAAAGAACATAAATGCAGAAAATATTGTGAAAATGATAGAAATTACTATGCAGAAAGTGCAATAGGACTGATTTACCTAGGGTGGCGAATGAATCCAGGGGTGATTTTTTAGAAAAATTAAAATGATTTTTATGCTTTTTTGATGCAAAACTAGGATGAAAATGCAAAATTTTAGTATTTTTAATATTTCAAAGTGCAAAAATGAAATCTATATGAGATATTCACTAATGTAATGTTGGAAACCCTAGGATACAAAAACAATGCAAAAGCTAATGCAATGAGTCCTAGGATTAAATGTGGATGCAAATTAGAATGATAATGTTCAATATATAGGTTCACCAAAATGAAACGAAGATTTTTGTGGTTTAGGATGCTATGACTCTCTTGCTCAATTAAGGTTTTTCACCTAAAGGAGAGATAGATCCTACAAAAAATCTAAGTAGTTCACTCAAACTAATGAAAGTACAATGAAAATATGCCTAAATTCAATGATATAAGTGCAATGGATTAAAGAAATAGACTAATTATTTTTGCAAAACCTAAGAAATATGAAGTGTTTGAAAACACAGTGTTATGTGCATAAATGAACTAGAAACATGCACAAATAAAAAAAACCTAATGAAATTGAATGGGTTGCACCTGGAGGTAGAATACTAATGCTGGAAGGTTTTGGAATGTTTCAAAAATCACTGGTAATGACCATTGGGAGTCATTCACCACAAATGGCGAATCAATCCAGGTTCTAGTAAATTTTGCTCTGATAGGTTTCAGGATGTTGGGAACTGAAATACTTAGAAATCACATTTTCCAACCTATCAGTGGAACTCATTCACCACTGATGGTGAATCAGTCCACTTATAGAAATCTGCAAATTCAGAAGTTAACTCTGTGGGTCCAAATCTGCACTTGTCTTCTTGTCGAGTTGACAAAACCAAATTTGCAAAAAATGGGTTGAATGATGTCTTAGAGCTTGAATTAGGACTTATATTGACTTGAATAGCTTTGATGACTTGTTGACCAGTTTTCAACACCAATATTTTTTGAAAAATATGCCTACAAGACTTGCAAACACACATGCAAAGAGGGGAAAAATGGTTAAGGGTTAGAGTATAGGGATTTTCCTTGTTTAAATCGCACTTTGGTAATCAAACCCTTGATAAAGAAATGAAATGAGAAAGGAATGATGAAAAAATAACATGCAAGTGTCATAAACTCACCAAACCCTTGTTGTTAAAGTTTGAAGATATGTCAATGTCTGCTCCAAGATGCTTGATAATTGCTTGATTGAATGATTAAGGATGCTAGAATAATTGAATGCTATGATGGATTGAATGGGGGTTGAAATGGATAGAAAAAAATTATTTATACACACTTATTCCCTAATTTCCCAAAAATACATCATAGGTTGACCTAAGGTCTTAATGAATAAAAACCCAAAAGAAATTTGAATTTATTTTGAATTTTGTGCCAAGAGGGACTCATTCACCACCCATGGTGAATGGGTCCCACTCAAGGCAAGCAAGTGGGTGTCAAGAATTAAGTTGTCTTTAATGTTGTTTTTCTATTTTATATTAAAAAAAACACTTAATTAAGGCCTATAAGTGCATAAAGGGGCCAAATAAATCATAGGAAAGGTGTATTTAGTGGTGACAAGTCTAGAAAAGCATGAAAGTTTGTTACAAGACTTTACAACACTTCAAACTAGGACTTGGTAAGGGATAAAAATGGAATATTTAGATTAATTAAAATAAGAAGAGTCTATAAAAGTGTAGAAATGTGTTACAACACCTTCACAAGACATCATAAAGTTTTAATAATTTGAATAGTCAATACTTAATGTGAATGTATAAGTCACATTACAACATTAAATATAAGTAGAATATGCCAAGCATCATAGGAAAAATACCTAAATGACCATGAAAATGTTCAAAAGATCCATTTTTTTATAGTACAAGGAGAAATGAAGAACTCACCTAAAATTTAATAAAATAAACAACTGAAGAGTACTCACAACACACCACACAAAAGCATGAATCTAATCAACAACATAGTCCCTTCCCAATTCCTAATTCACTACTTCAATTCTTCGTAATATCAACCCACAAATATATTCCCAATAGTCACCAACATAAGAATTCAAAGGAAAGGGTTTTTGCACACCTGTTCTCTTCAAAAAACATAATGATTAAGAGAATGCCCTTTTTTCCTATCCACCCTTTTCTTTTTTTTTTCTTTTTCTCCATTTTTGATTTACTATACTTTTATAAATTTTCCAAATAAAAATAAAAATGTCCACATTCAATCTTTTGAAGTCACTTAAATCCATATGATTAAATTAAGCATAAGCTACCCCAACCCTTAAACTAAATACAATTTTTTTTCTTTTTCATTTTCTCACATTTTCCCAAAACACATAAATATTTGATAGATAACATTTGAATCATTTAAAATATAAATATCACATTCCTTATTAAATCATTTTTAGTTATTAATGTAATACAATTAAATTGAATCTATACAAGAATTTCGAACCCACTGAATTATGTAATCAAATAATAACACTTAACATCATTTCTATTTTCCCCCTTACTCAAAACATGGAAAATATTTCAATAATCACTATAGAAATCATATAAACTTCTAACATTTCATTTACAAAAAACATAGAATTTAAACCATAAATTAAATTATAAATTACTAGTCTTTCATGACAGATAGGTATTTGATATAACTCCTAACTTGAATCTAGTTTCATATAGGGTTTGTTGCAGTTTCATTATCATTGATGTCAAAAGAGAGTTACTGATATCAAATGTGTGTTTTAGTCTAGTTCTTTGGTTGCAAAATTATAGGAAATGTGGGAGATTTTTGTAGTTTAGTTATCATTGATGTGAAAGGAGAGTTGTTGATATCAAAAGTGTGGTGTAGTCTGGCTATTTGGTATCCAAAGTTTGTGATAAATGCTCTACATTTCTTCGCTAGTGATGCTTTAATCTTGTGGCTTGGAAGATAGATTCATATTATGTCAAAGCATGTGTGATCTAAGTTTAAGATCATTTGTATTATAGGATTTAGGTATTTTTGAAAGTGACAGATTTAAGTCTATATTTATTCTATGAAGGTGCTCACATAGGTGAAAAGGATGGATCTTCATTCCTCCATGTTTGTAGATATGGTTATGTGGTTCAAAAGATAAGTTCAACATATTGTGAAGGTGTTATATCCAAAGTTTCATGCCATTAGTCCTTCTTAGAGTAATTTTGAAGTGACAAAGTGTAGGAATGTGTTGTTCATTGATTAGTTTCATTGTTTTTTGGCTTGCACCAACTTGTTTCTACATGAATCTTTGAAAGGGATGAATGAGAGCATGCTATTGAATATCATGTGATGTTTTTTGTTGCTCTTTATAGTGTTTTCTAGCTTTTTTAGAATTGGTTATGGTCTAGAATGGATATGATTTTTTCTAGTTGAATAGGGTATGTTTGTGATGTGTGCCACAAGTTCAAGTGTAAGTGAATTTTCTGGAGTGTTTAAATGTGTTGTATAGGTCATGCCAACTCATCTGGGAGAAGCACAAGTAATTCTCTATCATTCATGTGTACCAATAATGTTGTGATGGTTGACATGCTACAAGTTTCATGTTCTCTACTTAAGGCCAACCTAATTTGAATTTTAAAAGTGTGTGGATGTTTTATATTGAAGACTGAAGGTGTGAATATTGTTTAGGACTAGATTAAGCAAGTTTTGGAATCTACAAGGTGTGTTCATCTTCCTAGTGTTTTGTGTAGTCTTTTGGGTCTTGTCCTCTACACATTTTATGTTAACTATTTTATCTTTGGCTGACTTGTAGATGTAATATTTTTATTGTAGGCCGGCATATGAATTATAATCAATATAATATCATGCATAAATTGTTAACGTAATTGATCTAGGTTGTGATATGTGCATGACATGATGAAAATTGCATAGGTGACTGAAAGAGAAAGAGAAAAAGTGTAAGTTCTAGTCTAATTTCATATTTAACATATTTTTGTGATAGAAGGTAAGTGAAGAAGTTGCTTAGTTATTTGTTGGAGGTAGTGATCCAAAGGAAAAAATTCATGAAGGATAAAATAAGTGAGCTAGAAAGCTACACAAAATACATTTGAATATATTTGTAGAAGTGAAAAAGTAGAATTGCAATCACAAAAAATAGAAGGGAAAAATAAGAATTGTAATCATAAAAATGATTGAGCCCAATTATCAGTTTTAGACAATGGAATAATTGTCATTCTTTAATCATTTCTAAATTTATTCTTAGATTAGGGTGTTGGAGATTCCTTAGGTTTCATCCCTAAAACAAAGTATACAAGGAGTTGTAGCTTCTTTGGGAGTGACTCTAAAACCTCTTTTTGAGGAGTAGTAGGTTACTTGGGTTGTATCCTTAAATAAAGTTGTAACATTAATTGATTTGTGAGGCTGGATTAGGACAATAGCTCCTTGCAATATTTCTCATCGTGTTTTTCCCCTCTTGGTTTTTCCACATACATCTGGTCTTGTGTTTGTTGTGCATTATTTTTAATATTTCATGTTCTTGCTTATGCAGTAGTGCTTGATTTTTTTTTGTTCTAAAAGTTTTGAGATCTAATAGAATATTGATTCAACCCCTCTCAATATTCTAGTGTATGTTCAACAATTGGTATTAGAGCCATGTTCCTTAGAAGAAGTCTAATAGCTTGAGGAATATTCAAGATGGCACAAGAAGGGTCTCATAAGGTTCCTAGGTTTGATGGAATAATTCTTTTCTTTTTGGAAATTCAGGATGGAATCCTATTTGTCCTATTTAGATTTTGGTGTTTGGAAATCAGTCAAGGATGGTTACACTATTCTTGGTATTCCTCTAACTGATCCGATAGAGATTACAACCTATGAGAACAATGGAAAGGATAAGAATTCTCACTTGAGTGGGATAGAAAACTCTTATATTGTAAAAGTAATTCATTGCAAGTTAGTAAAGGAGGTTTAGGATAAGCTTAGTGGTATCTATGATGGAGACCTCAAAGTAAAACAAACCAAGTTACAAATCTTATAGAGGAAGTTTGAGAATATAAAAATGTTAGAGGATGAAGATATTGTAAGATATTTTCTCTAGATTGATGAAGTGGTCAATGCAATCAGAGGACTCGGTGAAGATATAGAAGAATCAGTGGTGGTAGAAAAGGTACTGAGATCTTTTCCTAAAGCTGATAGTCGTAAAGTATCCTCCATTGAGGAATCTAGAGATTTAGATAAATTTTCAATGGATCAATTATATGGTGCCCTTGCCACATTTGAAATGGGAGATTTTGATAAAGAAAATCCAAAGGAAGCAACTTTCAAATCTTGTAAGAAGGAAATGTATGAAGCCTCTAATTTGGATAGTGACACTAATGAAGAAGCAAATTTTGTACAAAAGTTGAAGAGGGGTACTGACAAGTACAAAGGTAAGCTACCTTTCAAATTTTTGAAGTGCGGAGATGTTGGACATTTTGTTCCTAAATTTCCCTTAAAAGATTCTAAAAAGAGATACAAAGATCCTAGAAGAACTAAGTTCAAGAAGAGTCTAATCCAAGGAAGATTCCTGCTCTTCAAAGGATGACGATTCTAGTGGTTTAGATAATGAGGATGAAGTATTTTTTTACACGCTAAGAAGACTAAAGATGAAGATAAAGATTTTATTTTTGTGTGTACTACTTTTAATGCAAAATATGAGGAAACCTCATGGGTGATTTAAAGTTGTTGTTCTAACCACATGATAGGAGATAAGAGCAAGTTTATCAAACTTGTGAAGTGGAATGGAGGCATAGTCAAGATTCGAGATAATTTTTCAATACAAATCTATGGAAAAGGTACAATAGGTATTGATGGAAAGAATCATATATAAGATGTTCTTTATGTTAAAGGTCTTAGGAACAATCTTCTTAGTGTGATTTAGATGTTAAAAAAGGGATATAGTCTCATATTCAATAAAAGAGGATGTGAAATAAAAAAAGGAGTCTATAAAATTGGTTGTTGAAGGATCTAGGAGAAATGATGACATACACAATCTAAATGATGCCAATGGGAGAATTTTTCTACTAGGAAAAGTAATTGAATGTTGTCTTTGGCATAGGAGAATGGGATGCATTAGATTTTACAATCTTGTGAAGATCAACTCATTACATGTGGTAAGAGATATGCCTAAGATAATCAAGCCTACAAGTACTATGTGCAAGGAATGTCAGTGTGAAAAGTAGACAAGGATAAGTTTCAAGTCTAAGGATTATTCTTCCTTTACACCATTGGAGTTGATACATATTGATTTTTGCAGACCTACCAAAACAAAATTCCTGAAAGGAGAAAGGTATTTCATGCTTTATGGATGATTTCTTTAGGATGATATGGGTTACATTCTTGAAAGATAAATCTAATGCTTTTATTAGATTAAATATTTTCAAATCAATGGTTGAGAATGAAATTAATGCTAAATCGATTTCTTAAGGTCTGATAGAGGAGGTGAGTTCACATGAAATGAGCTCAATGATTTTTGTGAAAACCATGGAATAAAGATGCATCTATCTACTACTAGAACTCCTCAACAAAATGGGGTAGTGGAAAGGAAAAATAGGATTGTTCAAGATATGGAAAGGACCATGTTGATGGAAGAAAATTTTCCTAATGCTTATTGGAGAGAAGTAGTTTATACTATAACTTATATTCTTAAGAGAGGATTGTTAAGGTTGAACAAAACTAAGACCCAATATGAGTTATGGTATGGAAAACCAAAAACTATCAATTATTTTATAGTATTTGAAATTAAATGCTACACCATACAAGATGAAGATGTGTTGGGAAAGTTTGATTTAAGAGTTGATGAAGGTATCTTTCTAGGATATTCATCTAAGAGTAAAGCATGTAGATGCTACAAAAAAATATTGGGAAGAATAGTTGAAAGTACAAATTTCAAGGTTGAAGAAGATCTAGATAAGAGTATGTATGAAATTGAGGACTATATATCTGATGCATCTCCCTACTTAGAAGAAGAAGAAGAAGCTGAAGAGAATAAAGAAATAGTAGAAAAACACGATAAGAATCTTTCCAAATATGTTCAAAGGAATCATTCAAAGGATCTAATTATTGGAGATAATACTTTTGTTTATTTGTTTATTTGTTTGTTTATTCTAGAAAGGATGGAGAATGGATACAAGAAATGAAAGAATAATTGAATTAGATTGAGAAGAATCAAACTTGGAAATTATTTCCATGAACTAAAAACACAATTGTGATAGGAACAAAGTGGGTATTCAGGAATAAATTGAATGAGGAAGGTGAAGTTATCAGAAAAAAACCAAGAATATTATGTAAAGGCTATTCACAAGTAGAAGGATTTGATTTTGAGGATAATTTTACTCTAGTAGCAAGAATGGAAGTAATTAGAATGTTTCTTTCTTTTTCAACCCATAAGGAATTTAAAGTATATCATATGGAGACTAGATCAACATTCTTGAATGAAGATTTCAAAAAAGTCTACATAGAGAAACTTGATTGATTTCAAATATCAAAAGAACCAAAAATGGTATGCAGACAGAAAAAGGAATGGCCTCAAATAAGCTCCTAGGTCTCGATATGCAAGGTTGGAAAAGTACTTACTTCAACAAGGTTTTAAGAAATGTACCACATATAGTAATCTTTACTTCAAGATTGAGAATGAAAGAATTTTGATAGTTGTTATATATGTTGATGATATAATCTTTGATGGAAATGATGAAATGTGCAAGAAGTTTTTTGAAGAAATGTAGGAGTTTGAAATGTCTATGATAGGTGAATTTTCCCCTATCTTAGTCTTCAAATTTCTTAGCTAGATGATGGTATCTTTATTTCTCAAGAAAATTATGTCAAAGAGATGTTGAAGAAGTTTGGTATGGAAGATTACAAACCTTTGAGTACTCCTACAATAACTAGTTGTCATTTGAGAAATGATGATGAGTCTCCCTTGGCTGATCAGACTCTATATAGATCTATTATTAGAAGTTTGTTGTACTTAACTACTTCAAGACCTGATATTATATTGCATGTGTTATGTTTGGTTGCAAAATTTGAAGCTAATACTAAAGAAACTCATGTATAGGAAATCAAGAGAATCTTTAGATACTTGATGAACACTCTAGATTATGGATTATGGTATCCAAAAGGAAATGAATTTGATATAAGTACATACACTGATGTTGATTGGTCTGGTTGTGTTGATGATAGAAGGAGTACCAATGGTGAAACTTTAATATTAGGAATTAGGTTGGTTTCATGGCATAATAAGAAGCAAGATTCATTAGATCCTTATCAACATCAAAAGCATAGTATATTGTAGTGCAATACCTTGTTGTACTCAAGTATTATGGATGAAACAAATATTGAAGGATATCAAGATCAAGTATGACGATCCCATTCCTATTCTACGTGATAACACAAATGCTATCAATATTTCCAAGAATCTTGTGATATATTATAGAACCGAGAACATATTAATTAGGTATCACTTTCTAAGAGATAAGGTTGCAGATAAAAAGATAAGTTGGAGTATGTATCCATAAAGGATCAAATTACATACATCTTCACAAAGGAATTTTCAAAGGGTATATTTTAATATCTCATGAAGAAGTTAGGGTTAATTTCCTCTCCTTTTTCTTGCTAGATGCATAGTGGATGCATTTATCTAGGGGGACTAATTCAAGCCATATCCTTATTCCTAGACTAATGGTGGCTACCTCTCAGGGGAGACGGTAGTGGTTTTTGTAGATAGGGGGGATCCTATAAGTTGTTTCAAGAAGGAGAGAATGTACAAAAAAATGTGGAGATTTTGAAAAGGAGAAAATGTGCTTGAAAGGGGGAGATAAATTCTCTTTTCCCTTTGTATTTTATGTCAAAGGGGGAGAGAGATATTTGTGAACCAAAGTGGTGTAAGGATGGTTTTTCCATCAATGAAAAAGGGGGAGATTGTTGCAGTTTGGTTATCATTGATGTTGAAAGAGAGTTGCTAATATCAAAAGTGTGTTGCAGTCTAGCTATTTGGTTTCCATAGTCTCTGAGAAATATGAGATATTGTTGTAGCTTGGTTGTCAATGATGTCAAAAGTGAGTTGTTGATAAAAAAGTGTATTATAGTCTAGCTATTTGGTTGCCAAAGTCTTTGAGAAATGTGGACCATTTCTTTGTTGGTGATGCTTTGCTCTAGAAGGTTTGGAAGATAGCTTCATATTATGTCAAAGCATGTGTGATCCAAGTATTAGATCATTTGTGTTACCGAAAATGTATTTTTGAAAGTGATATATATTCAAGTTTGTGTTGATTCTATGAAGGTGCTTACAAATGCACAAAGGCTAGCTCTTCATTCCTCCACATTTGCAAATATGGTTATACAGTATGAAGATAAGTTCAACATGTTGTGAAGGTGTTATATATAAATTTTCATGTCATTAGTCCTTCCACAAGGTAAGTTTGAAGTGACAAATAACCCTAATATACCTGTAACCACTCAATGCACATGAAGGTACCCACACATTGTATATATATAAAAAGCATAAAAAAATCAACCAAAGGGGTTCAATGTCATAAAGAATAAAATAACATCTATACATCTATCATATAAATTATTTATTCAAAAGATCAATACATTTAATTATAACATATATAATGCACATCACTAAATTGAAGCATAATGATAAACCAATCATATAAATGTATAAAATAGCAAAAAATAACATGTTGAGGAACCCCATCTCAAACATGTAGTGGTTCACACATCATTTAGTGCCATAATACAATCACTAGAAAAATCATGAGGAAATGGTGAAGTTGGACCACTGACACTAGAACTACAAGCTACAAACAAGAGGGCACTACATATATATCAATCATCCTATAGATAAGGTTGATACCATCTCATAATTTAGGAACATAATTGTACATAACTATCAATAGGTCCCATCCTTACATTTTTTGTGTTACCAAGAACCTCCTATCTAGCTAGTACTACACCAAAATCTATTAGTTTCTTTACATTTCAGGTGTCTTGATCACCTCTTGTCATGAGAATACTAGGTCTTACCTATCAATCCTTGGTCTTCATAGGAAATATCATTCCTCACATAAAGCCAAATCTACCCTATCCATCATCCTTATGGAAAAGGGTTCTGGAGATTATTGGTATTGCATTGGTGCTTTTGGAATCATTATTTATCTTTCTTTTGAGCTTCCTAATTTACCTACATGAGGTCACCATAATCTATCATATCATGGTATTGTTTGATAGGTGAAACTAGGGTATGACTCGACATTGTATTTGTTGTCCCACATTGTTGGACCACCAATATTCTTTATGATATTATGTTACATTAGGTAAATCCTTTTTCTTATGGTTTTCAAGAGTCATTCCCACTAGAGTCCCATGTGACTTTGTGAGAGGTTGTACTAACATTCTTGCTTGTTGAATTTCTTCCTTGGACTAGAAATAAATCAAATAGAAAAATGTATTTGCATTTCATAGTCAAAATATGTTAAGGAAATGTTGAAGAAGTTTGGAATGGACGATTCCAAACTAGTGTGTACTCCTATGGTTACTAGTTGTAAGTTGAAAAAAAAGATGAATCTCCTAAGGCTGATCAAAGAAAGTATAGATCAATGATTGGTGGAATAATATACCTAACTGCCACTAGACTAGATATCATACATGTAGTTTTTCTTGTGGCAAGATTCCAAGAAGATCCTAATGAATCACATGTAAAAATAGTAAAGATACATTCTTCGTCTTGGAATGATGTTGAAGGACACCTCTTAGGGGGAGTAGGTAGTGTTGTGTTTCTCATTGGTTCAACCAGGTCAAGCATATATTGAATCCCTAAGGGGAGAGTGTAGAAGAGAGTGGTGAAGAATGAATAGTGAAAAATGTATAGTAGTGAGAGTTATATGGAGAAGAGTTGTGGAGTGAGAGAAATTTCTTATTGGTGTTGCCTAATGTGAAGTGTGTAGATGGTTTCAAAGGGTCAAATTTCTTCCCTTCTCCATTGATGTCAAAGGGGGGAGTATGATCTAAAAAAAATGAGGGGAGAGTAATATTTGAATGACTCCTCAAGATAAGGGAAGAGAATAGAAAAGTGGGGAGAATAGTGTCTAAAAGAAAAAAGGAAAGGAAGTGTAATATAAGAGATTCCCCAATATGGGGGAGTGTTGTTTGATATAGAAGTTGCTTTTGTTGTTGATGTTTTCAAAGTTGGTGTTGCCATCAATGACAAAGGGGAAGATTGTTGCAAGTATGTTGCAAATGTTGTCATTTATTTCAATAGTATGAAGATTATTGAAGGGTGTTGCATGAGAAAGAGTTACGGTGTTATAGATTTTTTGGATGCATTGAAGAGAAATTTGTAGTGTTTTGATATAACTAGTTCACTTTGTTTCCAAATTATTTTGAGAAAATTTGAATAAAAGAGTGTGTAGTGTGACAAAGGTGTGTTCATTGTTGTGCTCCACATTTCTTCATGGTTAAATACATGCTTATGAAATTTAGAGATGATGATTACAGGCTTTCAAAGGTGTGATATCCAGAGTTTTAGGTTCTGGATCATGTGGAAAGGGAAGTTGTGTTTGAAAATGTGTTTCCATGTGAAGAAGGTTGTCTGGGAGAAATGAGATTGCTCTACATTTCTCAACATTCTTGTTTCTTATCTCACAGATTTATAAATGTTCTCATAGTGTCTTTACTTATCTTCACTTGGAGTTTCTAGTGTTGAGTTGCTCTGCAAGTTCAATTCTTGTGTTGGAGTTCAATGGTAGTGCATCCTGATACAAAGGATGAAAGTACTCTTTGTTTCAAGTGATTTCTCAAGTTTTGTAGAATAATATGTTGATCAAGTATTCTTGGAAGTTGTGTGGTGTTTCTATATGTTCAACATGTTTTTTTTGGATCTAGAGAAGCATGTATGTGGTCTCTTGTAGTGTTAGTGTAGGTTCAACTAACTTAGCATGCTAGCACTATTTGTAGAGGCACCTCATAGATTATGGATGTGTTGAGTAGCATGGTGATGTAGATTTGGGTCCTAGTTAACCCTTGGTGTGGCTTTCCTTCACTTCTTTCCATCGTTGAAGTTTTTTGTGCTGACCTATTTGGTGTTGCAAGTTTGAGGTGCATATGTTTCAATGAGGCTGACCTAATTAAGGTTGTTTAGGTCATGGATGGTATAAATGTAAGGTGAATTTCATGTTCAGGTGTTGAGAAAGTGTAAAATGTGAATACAATAAAGTGTAGTGATCTAAGTGTGAGCTTAAATGCCTAGGACTCCAAATCTAATTTCTAGAAGGTGTCTACATTTTTAGTGTGCTTGAAGTTGCTAGAGTCAATGAGCCAAAGGTTGTATATGGCATAAAGTTGCAATGGTGGATCTTCTTGTTGCTTTGAGATAGTGATTCTCTCTGTAACAATTTTCATATTTTTTCTTTCGTACAGTGAGTCATTTGCAAAGTGATCCCTTCGTAGTGATCCTTTCTTCTTTTCTAGTCAGTGAGCCCCCTATTAGTGAGCCTATTGTATTTGATATTTCTATTCATATATATGTGAGCTAATCCTCACTATGTTTTTTCCTTGCTTTGGGTTTCCATGTAAATCTGGTGTTCTATTGTGTATGGTGAAGTCTACATTACTATTTCATATTTTAACTTTATTCTAATACTATTGATACTCTTTTCAAATATCAGCAAAAAGGAAGAAACTTTTACTAAAGGAATTTATATTGTATTTTTATTTTAAAATTTTCCCATTGAAGTTAAAAGGGAAAAGTGTTTTGTAAAATTTGGGAAAGATGAAATGAAAGTGTAAAGTTAGGGTGAAATGGAAAATATTTTGGGTGCCAATAAGATTGTAGTTTTTATTCTGCTTTAACCATACAATAGGAGGTTTTTTTGGGGTTTTATGGCATTGAAGGAGCTATGAAATGTTGTTGGAGTCCTAAAGATAAGCATCCAAAAATAAAGATATCTCCCTGTTGCATGGACTAAGGAGCATGGTATGGTATAGATGGTGGATGAGGCTTATATCATGTTGTAGATGCTTGTATAAGGGAGATTCAAAAAACTAATATTCATTTTTCTACGTGTTCAAAGGGGCCTCCAAATAGTAGGATTTTTATATAGTTTCAGCTATAGGTTATATTAATGAGTTTGGCTTCAATCTTTGCATCTCTATCCCAAACGTTGAGTCTGAAAGAAGAGTTTTATTTACACATTTTCTTAAAATATTTCTTGTCTATTGTCCAAATATATTCAAACAACTCTTGTTAGTAGCTTTAGTTTTCATAGTGAGTGTTGGATGCATAACATTGTAGGTTTTCTAAGAATGTAGTCTATGATAGTCCAGGATGACAATAAAAGTGATGAAATAATGGACCTAATAGTAGCAATACTTTGAAGGGTTTGACATAGTCTTGGGTAGGTTTCAAACAAGAGTAATGAGTTTATGAAATCTATACAAGCTAGATGTGAGGGATGGAAAAGTTTAAGTATGCAGTGATTTGTAAAGGGTAGAACACCAAGTAAGAGGTAGTGCTTCCACTCTCTAAGGCATTCACAAGTTCCACTAAGGAAAATCCATCTTCAATCCAGGTTACAAAGTAAAAGGGGAGAGAATAATGATCGTGTAACTAGTGAAAGCATGCATGATGAAGATAGTAATATCAAAGCTTACAAGGATAGAAAATGCAAGTATTCAAAGGTAGTCCACACCAAAGAGGTAGCTTTTAATAGTCATAGGTCACCAAGTTCAAGGTCCTATCCATGCAAAAGATAAGAAGGAAAAATTGGTGATTATGAAGGAGGATAGTCATAACATGGCATGAGATAATAAGAAGATCATGATAGACCTGGGATCTTTAAAGAGAATAGTGGAAGACCTTATAGAAAGAGCATGATAATATATCATGACAGTTAAAATGGTAGTGAAGAATCTTTTATCAAAGTTGTGAGGCAATGCCAATTTTTGGTTAAGTTTATTTTTAAAGATGCAAGACACCATAACTTTGTGATAAACCTTTGTAGAAGTCATGAAAGTACTTTTAAATAGGGTTAAGATCATGGTGTATTGGATCTAAAAGAGCAACAACATTATATTTTCATATGATGAAAAAGGTGTCAAAATCATTTACCAAAGCCCTATTAAAATATCTTTTTATTGCAAACATTGAAACCCTAAATAATCCAATGTCAACCTTGTCAAGAGGGAAAATACACCATGAAGATAAAGGCATTTGGAATATGATCAAAAGGTAGATCTCAGGTTATGGTTGACAATTCTATGAGGAGTAATTGATGAGATATAAAAAAGTAAAGCTTTCAAAGTTACCAAGCTATTAAGTGAGATTCATAACACAGTGACAATGAGATCACTATACAAAGTAATTGAGGAGTAGCCATAACAAGGTGAAGTAAATATAAAGGACAATGGGAGCAATTAAAGGAGCAATCACTGTACAAAGTAATTGAGGGGCAGATGTTAACACAACTCAAGCACTTCATAGAAAATGCTAGCAATGGGAATCACTCTCCAAGGAAAAGCCATTAAAGAAAAGGAAACACTTTAAGTCATGAGGGAATTGAAGCACAATCATGCCAAGTAAGTCTATAATGAAGTAGTTTTTCATAGTACAATCATCTCATTCAGTGGCAACAAATTCATGCTAGTTAGAGTTGCATAGCTCAGTGCCTTGATAATGGATAGTCAAGTCACCATGAGTTTTAGGTGACAATTATCATGAAAGTTTGAGGGAAAAATATAGTCAAAGTAATAGATGACTAATGCATTGGAATTCTATTCAAGAGGGGTAGATTTCTAAATGGATTATAGAGAATAATGGTCTTGTAAGGAAGAGGAAGACATGATGTGATAGTCATAAAACATGAAACCTATGATAATTGGTGGAAACTTGTACAAAAGTCTAATGGGTAGTGTATCACATGATAGAGATTTAAGGTGATAGTTTTTCTATGAAGGATAACAAATGAAAAAGTATAATTACCTTGAGAAGGAGGACAACCAAACTTTCAGAGTGGAAATCATATGGAAAGGTATATTCATGAGATAGTAGTCTCACTATGTGGATTTTTGTTGCACTTATCAAGTAACAGTGTGCATAATGAAGAGATAACAACTTCAAATGTAAGCAAAAGATAACACAATAGTCTTAATAGAGATTTCAATAAGACAGTCATATTATTGTCATGAGAGCATGAAGAAAGGTTGTAGGTATTCAATGGTTTCTCTGAGTTTTTCTCTAATATTTTCTCTTATATTTGTGTGGTTCAGATATGTTGATTAAGGTTGTTGGTAGTTACTATATCTAGATTTTTGGATTCCGATTCATTGCACAGTGTGAGTTATGTTTACCAACTTTGTGAACTATGGTTTTTTATGTTTCAAGTTGAGGTTTGGGAGAAATTTTGTTGGTCTTGATTTCTTTTAGGTAAAGTCTTATGACTGGTGGTTTTAGAGTTAATTTTTTATAATCATGTTGAAGATAATTTTGGTGCCTGGAAGGATTTGATCATGTCAAGGGTTGTATGTGCTTAATTGTTCTATGTTCTTTACACTAGTTTGGTCAAACTTGTGTTGAATAGTACTTTCAAGCTTGATGAAGCATGTTGAGACCTATTTGGGTCCTCATCAAGTGTGTTTTTGGGTCACCCTCATTCTAATTCTACCCTAGGATTTTTGGAGTTGATCTAATTTGAATTTATTAATGGATGGCCAACTTTGGATGTGTTTCAAAGTTGAAGATGGTATAAATACATGATGATTTAGTGGTGAAATATATAAAAATAGATAAGTGCAAATAAATAGAGTGTATAGATGTGAAGAAAATGTGAATTAGTGTGTGTATGTGATGTGAGTGTGGCAGATCGGTATGAATTCTAATTGTTGAGTTTTTGGATGCAGTGAGCTGAAGGTGTACTCTATCTTTCATGCATGTCTACAAGTGGTTGAGTAAATTGTGGTGGGAATATTTTTTGCATTGATATTTTTTTCTCTCTATAATATATCTCTTCTATCTTCTTTGTATCTTTGTGAGAATGAGCCCTTTGGGTGGTTAACCTTGTTGGATAGTGAGTCCTTAATTTGGAAGTGAGCCTTATTCTCTATCAGTGAGCTTTTGTAATTAGTTTTGATATTCATTATAGTGTGAGCTAATCCTCACCATGGTTTTCCCTTATTTTTTAATCCATGTAAATATGGTGTTATTGTGTTTGTGTGATGGTTTTCAGTTTTTGCACTTACACTTAATGTTTACTCATTTTAGTAGAGTTAAGGATTTGTGATTGATCTAAGTTCCAGTGAATATTTTTAAGGTTTAATTTGCTACAAATAATTCACCCTCCCTCTCATTTGTCTTGTTCATAAATTGGTATCAGAGATTGGTTCCTTGGAGAAGAGTTTAATCGCTTAAGGAAGGTTTGGGATGGTTGGAAAAGTTACTTATGAGTATGTGAAGTTTGATGGAACTAATTATGCTATGTAGAAAATACTGATGGAAGAATATCTAGAATATTGTGGATATGTGGAGAAATATCTTTCAATACTCCTTACACCCCTCCTACTAATGGTTCAAGTACAGTTGATGAGGGAAAAGCACATGAAATGAACAATAAGCAAAAGTTCATTTTGAAGAATAGTCTTGCACATTCTGAGTTAATCAAAGTTCAAAATTTTAAGACTACTAAAGGAGTTTGGATACCTTGGAAAAGGCACATGAAGTTGATGAAAGGGTCAAAGAAACAAAGTTACAAAATTTGGAGACACAGTTTGAGCTCCTACATATGTCTGAAGATGAGAATATTAAAACCTATGTACAAAGATTGGATGAGGTAGTAGTTGGAATGCAAGGACTTGGTGCTAGGACTTGGTACTACAATAGATGAATCCAAGATTGTAAAGAAGATTCTTAGAATTCTCATTGATGCTTACAACAAAAAGGTATGTTCCATTGAAGAACATATAGATTACAAGACCTACACCAAATATCAGTTGTTGGGAAATTTGACATCTTATGAAATGAGAAAGACGAATTTGAGAAATAGATCCAAACCAGAAATTGCTTTTAAGGCTAGAAAAGTTGAAGATCTGAATGAAGAAAGTATTGATGAAGTAGAAGCTAATTTTGTAAGAAGGATGAAGAAATGCTTCAAAAATTATGAAGGTAAGTTACCCTTTAAATGCTTTAGCTATGGAGGAATAGGTTGTTATGCATTGAGGTGTCTGGAAAGAGCTAAGAGGAATAAACAAAGATATGAGAAAGAAAAGAAAGGTAAGAAGATCAACAAAGCATATTATGTGAATGAGGATGCTAGTATATCTAATGAGGAATATGATTATGGAGATCCTGATGACAATGGATGCTTGTTCTTGGATATAAAATATGAACCTCCTTCTACTAATTCTAAAAAGTAAGTGAAGGAATGCCCTCCGAAGAAGGAGAAAAATGAAGATATTGTAATCTTTTCCCTACATGCTAAACCCAAAAATAAATATTGTGTTGTTGACAATGGCTTTTCACATCACATGATTGGTGATAAGAGTAAGTTTGCTAAACTTGAAAAATATAATGGAGGCTTAGTTATATTTGGAGATGATACTGGTGCTAAGATTTGTGGGATAGGTTGAGTAAGTTTTGATGGAAAGAATAATATTGATGATGTCTACTATGTTAAGGGTTTAAGGTATAATCTCTTGATTGTTGGATAGATGTGTAGTAAAGGATATAATCTTATGTTTAAGGATGAAGGATTCCAGAATAGTGATTGTTGCAAGAAATAAATTTGAAGGAAATATATATCAACTTAAGGGTGTTGATGGACAATGGTTTATGACTTAGATTAATGATAGTTGGTTGTGGCATTAGAGAATGTGTCACATGAATTTTGATAATTTGGAAAGGATTAGTGTAGTATAGGCCATGAGAGATTTACCAAGGATTACAAAACCTATTAATGCTATTTACATGAATTGTTAGTTTGGAAAGCAAGCAATAAACCATTTCAAATAAAAGGAAAAATATACTACTAGACTATTGGATTTAATTAATACAAATCTCTATGGTCCTACAAGAGTGAGAAGTCTACAAGGTGAAATGTACACTATGCTTTTGATTGATGATTATTCTAGATATACATGGGTTACATTTCTTTGAGAGAAGTTTGATGCATTAGATAGATTCAAGACATTCAAATCTATGGTTGAGAATGAAGTAAATTTGAGGATAAAATGCTTAAGGTTTGATAGAGGTGGTGAATTCACCTCCAATGAATTTAATATGTGTTGTGAAGTTCATGGAATAAAAATATAGTTATCTTCTCTAAGAACTCCACATCATAATGGAGTTGTTGAAAGAAAGAACAAAACAATTCAAGAGGCTACTAGATAAATGATTACTGAGGTTAGTCTATCAGAGGTGTATTGGAGAGAAGATATTCATACTATTGTTTATGTATTCAATCAAGTTCTAGAAAGAGAAAATAGTACACAAACTCCCTATGAGCTATGGTGTGGAAGAATTCCTACTGTTAATTATTTCAAGGTATTTGGAAGAAAATGTTATATTAGATGAGATGAAAATTTAGGAAAGTTTGATGCAAGAAGTGATGACGACATTTTTCTTGGATGTTCTACTAAAAGAAAAGCTTATAGATGTTTCAATAAAATATTAAGGAAGATTGTAGAAAGAAAAAATGTAAAGATTGATGAACCAATGAAGAACTCAATTGATTTTGATGGATATGTATTTGATGAACCTAATTGTATAAGGATTGAAGAAATAGTGGAAGAATAGGAGAAGGATGAGCAAGAGAAGCTGAATGAAGAAGATGAAGCTCTGGTGGTGTCCCCCATGATACCTAGATATGTGCAAAAAAATCATTCAGAAAGTCAAATAATTGGAGACAATACAAAAGGAGTAATGATAAGAAGCAAATCTAGTGCTAGTGAGGAAAATCTGTGTTTACTTTCTAAGATTGAATGAGATACTATAAGTGAGGTATGTAAAGATGAGCATTGGATGGAAGCTATGAAAGAAGAAATTATGCAAATTGAGAGGAATCAAACTTGGGAATTGATGCCAAGATCGATAGATAAAAATATGATTGGATCAAAGTGGGTATTAAAAAATAATTTGAATGAGAGTGGAGAAGTGGTTAGAAACAAAGCAAGGATTTTGTGTAATGGTTACTCACAAGTAGAAGGAATAGATTTTTAGGAGACTTTTGCTCCAATGGAAAGAATGGAAGCTATCAGGATGTTCTTAGCATTTTTTCTTCATAAAGATTTTAAGGTCTATTAGATGGATGTCAAGTCTGCATTTTTAAATGGTGAGATGGAAGAAGAGGTTTACATTGAACAACCAGAAGGATTTCAATTGTGAGATCACCTAAATATGGTCTGGAGATTGAAGAAAGCTTTATATGGATTAAAGTAAGCTCATAGAGCTTGGTATGCAAGGTTAGACAGGTACTTGATTCAGTAAGGTTTCAAACTTTCAACAAAGGTATGACATATAACACTTTGTATTTCAAATTTGAAAATGACCAAATCTTGATTGTGGTTGTATATGTTGTTGAAACTATTTTTGGAGGAAGTAAGACTATGTGTAATATGTTTGTAGAAGAAATGAAAAAATAATTTGAAATTTCTATGTTTGGAGAAATGAGTTTCTTTCTTGAGATACAAATTAATCAAATAGAGAAAGGAATTTTCATTTCACAGTATAAGTATGTGAAAGAGATGAAGAAGTTTGGGATTGATGGTTTCAAACCAGTATGCACTCCTATGGTGACTGGTTGAAAAATAGGTAAAGGTGACGACTCACCTAAGGTTGATCAAAGAAAATATAGATCTATGATTGGTGTACTATTGTATTTTATTGCTACTAGATTGGATATTATGCATGCTATCTATCATGTGGATATATTTCAAGAAGATCCTAAGGAAACACATGTTGTTAAGAGAATATTTAGATATTTGAATAGAACTCCAAATTATGGCTTATGGTATCCTAGGGATACTGACTTTACACTAAGTTCTTATACAGATGCAGGTTTGAATGGATGTGTAGATGATAAGAAAAATACAAGTGGTGGTGCATTCTTTCTTGGTTACAGATTCGTGGAATGGTTGAGTAAAAAGAAAGATTCATTTTCCTTATCTACTACTAAAGTTGATTATATTGCCACTGCATCTTGTTGTACACAAGTTTTATGGATGAAACAAACATCGAAAGATATCACAATAGTGTACGATGATCCTATTTCTATCTTCTATGATAATACAAGTCTAATTAAAATTTCAAAGAATGCAGTGATGCACTCAATGACAAAGCATATATCTATCAAGTATCATTTCTTGAGAGAGAATTTTGTGGAGAATGAAGAAAATATTGAGTATGTACCTACGAAGGATCATATTTTTGATATATTTATGAAGGCTCTTCTTAAAAATACTTTTGAGTATCTCTAGGAGAAGTTAGGGGTCATTGCCCCTCCTTTCTTGAACTAGATGCATATGGAGATGCATCTGTATGGTGGGTCTATGGATATTTCTTTTGTACTGATGTTTTTTTGGCTACCTCTTAGGGGGAGCATGGTGTCATGTGTTGTCATTGTAAGAGTAATTTTTTTTAATGTCAAACGGAAAATCAATGTAAAATATCTTTTTCCTTTGCCATTGAAATTAAGGGAGGAGAAAAGTATCATGTGAAAAATATTATCTACTAAGGGGGAGAATCAAAAAGAAAAATCATGATAAGTGTGTTCAAAGCTAATGTGTTTTCTTTGATGGTTTTCTTTCACATCATGTGTTGTCATTAATGAAAAAGTGGGAGATTTTTATAAGAATGAAGGTGTTTTAATTGATGTCAACTGGTTAACTTGTTATCAACTAGTTGGTGTTGTCATTGATGTCATGGATGTAGGTTATTGGCTATATATGTTGAGGATATTAATCAAATTGTAATGAAGAAAGGTTGTAGGTGTTTAGTGGTTGCTTTGGTTTTTTCTCTAAGATTTTTTCATATATTTGTATGGTTTAGATACATTGATTAAGGTTGTCGAAAGTTGCTATATCCAAATTTTTGGCTTCTAATTCATTTTATAGTGCGAGTTATGTTTACCAGTTGTGAATTGTGGTTTTTTGTGTTTCTGGCTGAGGTCCAGGAGAAATGTTGTTGGTCCAGATTTCTTTTTGGTAAAGTCGTATGAATTGTAGTTCTAGAGTTTTTGGTAAAGTCGTATGAATTGTAGTTCTAGAGTTAAGTTGTTATGATCACGTTGAAGATAATTTTGGTGCTTGGAAGGATTTGATCATGTCAAGGGTTACATGTGCTTAATTGTTCTATGTGTTTTACACTGGTTTGGATGACCTTGTGTTGAACAATACTTTCAAAGTTGATGAAGCATGTTGGGACCTATTTGGGTCCTCATAAAGCATGTGTTTGGGTCACCCTCATTCTAATTCCACACTAGGATGTTTTGGTGCTGACCTAATTTGAATTTAATAATGGATGGCCAACTTTGGATATGTTTCAAAGTTGAAGATGGTATAAATACATGATGAGTTAGTGGTGAAAGATGTAAAAAGAGATAAGTTCAAAGAAATAAAGTGGATAAATTCTAAGCATATGTGAATCAGTGTGTGTATGTGATGCGAGTGTGGCAGATCAATGTGGATTCTAAGTACTGAGTTTTTGGATGTAGTGAGTTGAAGGTGTACTCTATCTTTCATGTATTTGTACAAGTGGTTGAGTAAATTGTAGTGGAAATCTCTATTGCATCGAGATTGTTGTCTCTCTATAACATATCTCTTCTATCTTATTTGTATCTCTGTGGTAGTGAGCCCTCCAGGTTGTTAACCCTATTGAACAGTGAGTCTTGATTCAAACAGTGAGTCCTTGTTTTGGTAGTGAGCCTTTGTAGTCAATTTTTATCTTCATTATAGTGTGAACTAATCCTCATCATGGTTTTCCCCTTATTGGGTTTTCCACGTAAATCTAGTGTTACTGTGTTTGTGTGATGATTTTCAATTTCTACACTTGCACTTAATGTTTAATCATTTTAGTAGAGTTAAGGATTTGTGATTGATCTAAGTTCCAATGAATGTTTTAAAGGTTTAATTTTCTACAACTGATTCACCCCCCACTCTCAGTTGTATTGTTCAACAATGAGAAGGATACAAACAAGGAGTAAAAGTTCATTTGAATACTTGCAATTGTCTCCACCAATGAGAAAAGGTAGAACTACAAGAACTCCATCAAGGAAAACACAATTAGCTCCACCTTCTTTGAGGGTTACTACTCATTTTGTAAAAAAATAGACTTTTGTTGCACCAAAGGTAGCCCCTAAGCAATAGGCCTTTGCACCATTTGATGGAGGAAGCCCTTTGAATTTGGTTTAACATGATGATATTCCAACAGTAGCTCTCAAGATAATTCCTTTCTTCACAGGAGAGGACCAAACATACCCATTGAACACATCAAGGATATGTAAACCTTATGTTCAGTCCATCATATAACTACTAAAAATGTAGCTCTTAGATTGCTGGTAGCATCTTTCAAGGGAAAATCTCTTCAATGGTTTAGGAGCTTGGTTGTTAACTCAATCACTACATAGGACCAACTTGGAGAGGAACATTGTAAGAATTTTTAAGACAAGTCTAGTCACTTGTCATTATTGGAGCATATCACCACCATCAAGAGGGATCCTCATGAACATATGATAGATTTCAATTTTTCTTTTCAAAAGTATTGGGATAGGATCCCACCTTTGGTAAGACCTTCACCTAACAATTATTTCTTGTATTATTTGAGGTCTTTAAATAGCACTATATCAGTTATTATACAATTTATGGGTGGAACTACGCTTCTAGATGCTTATGAGGTAGACATTAGAGGTGAAAACAACCTTATACAGGATAGAAAAATAGCCCCAAGATCTCCAATGCCATTTTTACCTAATATATAGCCAACAATACCTATGAAAATGCCACAAATTTCCCCTATACTAGCTGCTCCTACTCAAGATAAAGCTATCCTATCCCAATCTTCTAAGTTGCAAGAGATAAAAGGCATCCTTCAATCATTTGGGAATAATTTGGTTAGCATAAAACATCAACAATTTCAAAACTACAAGCCTTACCAAATCCAAAAACAAGCACAAGGCCAACCAAGTCAAGCAAATAGGTTTCCTTATCAAGCAAATTACCAAGGCCCAAAACAAGTTCTTAGCCCAAGGCCTTTCCATTCGTATAACCCAAATCTGTTGAACTCATCTACAACGTTAGTTCTTGTCCAAAATAATCTTGTTCAAGATTATGAGTGGTGTTTCCTTGTAATCAATCCCATAACTAGTCCACTTGTTCAAATGGGGTGATTAACCAAGGCTCAATGGTTCAAAATATATCTAGCTTGCAGAAAAATACACCTTATGAAACACCCTCACAACAGCAAGAACCTTGTCCAAGTGACACTAACTTCTAAATTGGCAAGGAGAAGAGTTTTGTGGAGTTAACCAAGACTACTCTTCTATAGCAGCTAACATAAGGAGTGAAAAGAAAGTTGTTGAGATGGAACAACCAAAAAATAAAGAGCCTTATCAAGCTCCTAGAGTAGAAAAAGAGTTTGTTGGTCCATCTAAATCTCATGTACCACATATACTTCAATGAAATCAGCAAGGCACTACCAAAGAACAACTTGGGAATAATTCCCAACTAGCACATTTGCAAGGAGATACTGCTATTACGAAGTCTCATGAAAAAGTAAGCATTGCTCCTTTTAATATTCTTGAGAATATGAAGAAATCAAATGTTACCATGACTATGTGGGACTCTTTGTCTATCCTAGGGAAAAGAGATTTTTTGTAATTTGCTTTATCAAATTTGAGTGTGTTAAGTGAGCACCCCACTAACCAAGACAAGGAAATGCTTACCAATATACCCCAAAACAATAGTGGAGATCCAAGAAAAGAAGTCAAGCCACCACCTTTTTATGTGTGACTAATTATAATAAATAACCTTGCTCACAATTGCAAGATTGATTCAGGGGCTGGTAGTTCCATCATGCCTAAAAAAATTGTTGATAGGTTGGGTTTGGGATATCAATCTCTTGAAAAATGGGTAATTCAACTTGATGGGACAATCATTAATACTATAGGAGTTATTAAATACTTGAATCTAACCTTGCATTCATGTCCCAACTTTTTCATTCCATAAGATGTTTATGTGATTAACTTTCCACCTTAATTTTCCCTTGGTCTTTCAAGGGATATCACTGCTAAAAAGGTGGCTATCTATCTTCAGATTGGTCACATATGTTGTTTAGGAAAACATATGGAACCAGAGTGACTATTAAATTTGAGTCAATAGCAAAAGAGAACATAGATCCATATGTAGCTTGTGTTGACAATGTTAACTGTGCTAGCATTGACCATGATGAGCATAATGTTGTCCAACAACCAAGTACCCAAACTGAGAGAATTTTGGATGAATGGGAAGCTGAAAACATTGAAGTTGATCCAAACAAAAACCTTGAAGAGGTAGGCTTATGTGTTTAAAGGATTCATGAGAAAGATTCCATCATTCCTAACCTTGAAAATAATGATGAACAACAATGTAAAAAAACATCAAAACAAAGTTTGGAAGATGTTTTTTTTTAATGGTTCAAGAAGTAGACATGGGGTTGATGGGGGTGCTATGCTTGTATCTCCAGAAGGTGAAAATTATTGTTCAACTTTTCATTTTTCTTTTATCTATACTAATAATATAGATGAGTATGAAGGTCTTCTACAGGGTTTGGAATGGGAAAGGATGAGAAAAATAAGTTGTTTACAAGTGTTTGGTGATAGTGAGCTGATTGTAAACTAGGTAAGAGACTTGCATGTGATGAAAAATGATGTGCTTAAGTATTATAAGCATAGGGTATGGGATATGGTAGAGGAATTTAATGCTTTTAAATTTTTGTTCGTACCTAGAAGTCAAAACAAGCATAATAATAGGTTGGATGCTATAGGTGCTTAATTTGATATTCCAAGTGACATTAAAAAGAAAAAGGTACAACATTATGTTAAGGTAGTAGTAAGGCCATCTATTCCTAACAGTAATCTACATTTGCAAGTATTTTAGAGTGATGAATAGGTGCTTCATTTTTTGCTTGAGGAAGTTGAGTTTTTAGTTGGAAATCAAGAAAAACTACAACAACAATATGGTGATTAGATTATTTAGCTAAAAACAAACAAGTTACCAAAGGGTTTGGTCACCTTAGAGTCTATTTTCAGTTTAGATGATCAACATAAAAAGGGAAAATCTAGCATGTGTATCAAGGAAGAACACTATGAAGAGGTGGAAAGTTTCAAAGGTAAGCTTCTTAAGACTGGTAAAATTTGTTCCTAAGAGGATAGAGAAGCTTGTGTTTCACTTTGTCAAGGGTTCCATGGTATATTTCCTTGGGAATATTCTGATTTAAAAGGATTTGGCCCCAATATTTCCCAACACACCATTGAACTTGAGCCAAATGCAAAACCGATAAGACAAAAATAAAGGCCTTTGAACTCCAAGCTTGAGCTACTCATGAGAAAATAATTGAATAATATGATTGAGGGTAATATTATTTTCCCAGTCAAACACACTTCATGGGTTTATAATCTTGTTCCTGTTAGGAAGAAAAATGGGGAGATAAGACTTTGTGTGGACTTTAGAGACTTGAATTGGGCCTCACTTAAATACCATTACCTATTGCCCTCCATGGAACAAATTCTAAAGGTTGTTGCAAGTTTAGAGAGGTTTTCTCTACTTAATGGTTATTCTGGATATAATGAAGTGCTAGTGAAAGAGGAAGATCAGTATAAAACAAAATTCACCAAGAAGTGGGGAATGATGGATTACAAGAGAACACCCTTTGGTTTTTCTAATTCTAGTTCAAATTTACAAAGAGAAATGGACATGGCATTCCAAGGTTTAATTTATAAATTGTTGTTGATTTATCTTGATGGTCACAACTATTTTTTCAAAAAATGTTGATGAACATATCTCTCATTTAAGGAAAGTGTTTGATAGGTGTAGAGAGTTTGGCATATCCCTTAACCCAAAAAATTTCATCTTTGGTATCCATGAAGGTAAAATCCTTAGATGTGTGGTCTCAAAGCATGGAATAACTATTTATCTGGAAAGGGTAAGTGCTATTCTTGATTTACCTTTGCCTACTCATAAGAAGGGGCTACAAAGTTTCCTTGGTAGAATCAATTTAGTGAGAAGGTTTATACCTAATGTAGCCAATCTTTTTAGACCTCTAACTACAATGTTGAAGAAGAATGTGAGTTTCAGCTGGACAAGAGAAGGAAAAAATAGTTTTGAGGCTATCAAAGAAGCATTAGAAACAACACCTACATTGGTAAATCCTAGCTTTTCCAAATATTTCATCCTTTATGCTTTTGGTAGCATAGATACTATCTCTAGTATGTTGGTACAACAAAATGAAGATTTCTTAGAACAACCAATAGCATTTTTTAGTCAAGGCTTAGAAGGTTATGAGAAAAGATGTTCTTTTGCTAAGAATCATGTGCTTTCTATGATTAGAAGTCTCAAAAAAAAATTCCATTTGGTTTCTAATAATAAAATTCATTTGATGGTTGCTCACCCAAGTGTTAAAGAGTTCTTGTTGAGTAAATATTTGAGTGAAAAAAGGGATGGGTGGATCACCAAGGTGATGGAATATGATGTGGAAATCAAAGTTACAAAGCTAGTAAGAGGTAAGGGACTATGTGAAAAACTAGCTATTGGGTTAGAAAATGGTGAAGAAACTCAAAAAAAAGTTTTCCTCATGACAAATGATCAAGAGCCACAAATTTTTTACCATCATTAGGTACTAGTTGGATACAAGAAATGGTGCATTTTCTTCAAACTGGTGAGTATCTAATTGGCTTGGAAAAGGAAAAAAGAAGGTATTTTAGATTGTAGTCCATTCCATCTGATAGGGAGGGTTGGATGGAAACACTCACTGTTCCATGCTTTGGATCTTGCTTAGGAAGACCCTATGGTGTCATACTCCTCCACCTTAACCTATAGGATCTACTGCTTGTGTAGACTCCCCTGGTTCACCATGCCAACCCAACCATCAAGTTATATTCTACCAACCAAGGCAACCTTGGGGTAGTGCTTCAACACTCCCTTAGCCCTTAATCAACCCTAAAGGCTAACCTATCCTCAACACACAACTTGAATTTGTAGGGGTGTAGAAATGTCTTCAGTGGCTTCAAACCAACCTCCTAGGGTTCTTAAAGGTTCACCAAAACTCCACCTTTCCATCACTTTCACCAAACCCTCAACTAGGGTTAAAAAGGCTACAAGCCCTTGAGCCCCAATTAGGCCTCCATCTCCGAGAAAACTGGTCTTTGATCAAAACTTTTCCAAAGGGCACCCACTCTTTCTTTGAGATTATTGGATCAAATGAACACCACTCAAGGATTTTTGAGGTCTTAACCTTCAACTACCCATACACAGGCCTAAACATGAAAATGGCAAAAACTAGGGTTTTTTAGCCCTTTTCCTATCTTTCCTGCAACTATTAGAGACTTCTAACACTAGTCAGTTAGATGGAGTTTTCTCCTGCATTCAAAACCTTGTCAAGACTCATGTCTACCCTCTCCACACTATGTTTTTCCAGGAAAAGGTCACCCCTACAAACCAAGTGCGTTGCATTGCTTGTCTTTCCTAGCCGGGCACTTTCAAGCTCACCTAGGAAAAGACTTTCTCCATGATTCCATGTCCCCTACAAACTCCTAACCCTAACCTATTTACAAACATGGAGCCTAGCCACATTCCCACAAGCCCATACACTGTGGTACATGGGAAATGTAAGCTAAAACCCCATTTCTTTTACCAATCTGCAAATCAGAACAACCACTAAAGAAAGAACAAAATAATTACAAGTAAACTTGGATTGAATAACCTAACTATCTGATATTCCAATAAAGCTTGAAAGACAATTTCACTACATCCTACTCTATTCAAAATGCCATGATCAATCTATTAGCGTACTATATCAAGAAAAAAAAAAAAAAAACAAGAAATGTACACCAAAATATCACTGCTCTCTTAATTTCATAACCAAAATAAAAACTCAAATGCTTCCAACCTTTCTCTTAGGTTGAGGCATACCTTATATAGGATTCCTCAGTTAGTTATCTCCCTTGATCGAACCTATTAATGACCTAATGGCAAGAGTTATAAAATCCACTATGTTTTTCAACCTTTGCCAACTTTTAGAAAACTAACCAAGATGAGCTTCTAAACTCATCTATCCCTTCACAACTTCTATCCTAGAGATCAAACACACCTCTAAGCTATCTACCTCAATTCAATGGTCAACATGACCTTCATGGTAACAAAACAAAATTTCATTCAAGATTTCCTATTTACCTAGTGAACTGCCTGTTGGCCCTTAGGTGCTCCTGTACCACATTTGTACTTGTCAATGATGTGATTTTTATAAAGTATCATAATGGAGTCTTATTGATATGCATAGATACTGACGAAGTTGACAAGGTACTTCATGAGTCTCATGATGGAACAGCTAGTGGTCACTTTGATCCAAGGACTATAACTTGGAAAATTATGAGGGTTGGGTACTATTGGCCAAGAATTTTCAAATGTGCAATGTTTGTAGGAAAAGAAAGACTTCTGGTTCTTCCTTTGCAACCCATATAGGTTGAACAACCCTTTATGAAGTGGGGTATTGATTTCATTGGGGCCATAAATCCTCCATCTAGTGTTGGTCACAAGTGGATTTTGACTACTATAGATTAATTCACAAGGTGGAAAAATGATACAACCCTTAAGGAGGAAACTAAAAGTGTTGTTTTAAACTTTTATAGGAGTTGGTAACAAGGATTGAAGTTCCCAACTCCATTATTTCATATAATGCATTGACATTTATTGGTACAAGGATTAGTGAGTCGTGCAAGGGCGCCTTGGGGTATTCTTTCCTCCTTGAGGATTTTTTTTGAATTTTGTTTTGGTTTTCAAGTTAGGAGTGATGTAATAAGTTCCTAAGGACTCTCTTCAATGATTTTTCATGAGTTTTTAATTTTGGGGTTGAGTTTTGTTGTTTGTAATGGGCATCCTTCTCACCATGTAAACTTGGTGCATCTAGGCCAAATAAGGAATTAAGGTGCCATGCTGTAACCAAGTAATTGAGGGGATTTTCATTGATTATTTGATATATTTGAAGGTGTTTTAGCCATCTTTTATTTGGTTGGTAAATTAGGTTCTTGATGTTGTGCTAAATTGCCCTAACTAGGCAATTAATATTTATTTAGAGTTTGATTAGGTTCCCAATGGCCTCCTAATTCAAAATTCAGTTGAGGGATTTTGGGAGAAGGGTGTGAGTGTTGAAATATTCCTCTTTTGGTTGAGGAAATATTGATGAAGAAGTTTTGAAGAAAATTCAATAAGAAAAGAACTCTGTTTTCTTGATTTTTTGTGTAAAATTGCTACTAACTCGCGTGGTACAGACAAAGTATGTTATGTACGGACACAAGGTTGTAATGGTTTGATAGGGGATTAAGATAGATTCCTTTTTGTGTTGGTTTTACTTTTTTTCATCAAGAACCAAGGGAGATATCCGCATTTTACTACAAGTGGGTTTGAAACCCTCCTAAACTAGGGTTTGTTCAATAAAGTACAAGTTTCTCTCCATTCCACCATAGGAAAAACATGATTTTTGGTTGAATCGAAGGAATTTTAGTATACTTAAATATTCAAAAGGTTTCAAACTGAGATATGGAGTCTGGTGGGAATAAAATTATGCCCTAGGCCTGGCATCTCTATGTGACAAGCCTAGATTTGTTGCGAAAATCTGATTTTGTGCAAGATAATTTGTAAAGATTTTGATTTGTGGAACTTGGGAAATATTAATATGTATTTTTTGAAGGTATAGGAAGGTTTTAATTGGCTTATGGGTGTTGGGGAGTACCAAGGTAACTATGCTTTCTTTGAAAAGTCTCTTTTAGGCCTCCTTGTAGCGTTATAAAACATGCCATTTTTTTCTTTTTGTGTTGGAGTCAAGACTTGTTATTTTTAGGGCTTATGGTGATACATAGTAACTATCAAAAAATATTGAGTTTGGTTTGGTTTTATTCCTAAGAATGATTCTATGTTGACTGTCCTATTAGACAGGGCTACAAGGGGTACACGGCTTAATATGGTAGTGATAAGTGGAAGAGTGTTC
>VDFB02000363.1:46684365-46730420 GCA_007258455.2 Sequoia sempervirens | reverse complement strand
TGGATCCACCCCTGAGGAGATCTATTTACACCTTGCCCTCTCTCATTTCTCAATCATTTAGCATCTACACATCTTGCATTTAACTAATCTATTGCATCCAATATCCATTTCATTGTAGTTTATTTACATGTTAGCATTATATTTTATCATGTTTTCTTTTGTTATCTCATATCATTTGTATTCAATGTTTTAAATCTTTGTTCACCATAGCCTCCTGTGCATAGTGCTACGAGAGAAAAATTATTCAACACAAGATCTTGGATGATAGGAGGGAAATGGAGACATAAATCCATTTGCATGCATGTGTGTTTAGTTAGTTTATTTTCTTTGCATGTGTATGTAGGTGGTAGGTACTCCATTGTTTGATGTTGGAACAAATTTGAATCTTCAGATTTAGACTCCCATTTACATCATCAACATTTGGCATGTCCGGTGGGACATTTCTCTTGTCTCTTTTTTTTCACCTGGTATAAGTTTTTGGTATCTTGGCTTATCTTGTTTTAGGTTCTCATAGGTTTTATGGGAAATGAATATCAGTGGTTTATTTTCTTTGTGCAAATTTCAATATGGCATCGCTACAATTTGATAAAAATTCATGTTGATTCTATGACAAATCAGCCACTCAAAATAAGAATGAAATTGAGCTTCATTTGCTATCATTTTGCATCTCTCCCATCATTCTGATTTTTTTCTTGGGTGTTGGAAGTTTAACAAAAGTCTTTTTAGCATAAGACCTGTTGCTGCTCGCTGCATATAAAAGCTTTTGACCAACATTCTATCAATAAAAAAATCTTTTGAAAAGCTTTTTTTTTAAATCTTAGCATTGGATTTTTAAAATAGTTTTTAAACATTAGATTTTTAAATAAGTTTTAGAATTTAGGTAGTTTTAATTAGTTTTTAATTATATTGTTAATAAGTTTTAAATTAAATTTTAAGTTATATGTAATTAGATTTTATTTATATTTTTATAAGGTTTTTTTTTTAGTTTAGATTTTATTTTATATATTTTTTCCTAATTTAGTTTTAGTTTCTAATTTTTAAATTAGTTTAAATTAGTTTAGTTTTTAAATTTCTAATTGGTTTATATTTTTAAGTTACTAATTTAGTTTAGATTTTTAAGTTCCTAAATTAGTTTATATTCTAATTTTTAATTTAGCCTAGATTTTTTAAATTTCTAATTTATTTCTAATTTACTTTAGATTTAAGTTTCTTAATCTAGTTTTAATTTAGATAAAATTTAGATTTTAAATCTTTTAGTAGATTTAAATTTTTAAAATTAGATTAATTAGATCTTATAGTAAATGTTATTTCTTTTTAGTTTAGTTTTTTTAATTTTGGGGTTAATCTTGTTAATTTGTCTTTCTTGCAAGTTCGTTTGTCCAAACTTGAATTTAAAAAATAAAAAATAAAACTCTCATTTGTCGAAGAATATTGATTGAAACTACTAATGGGTGGTTTTGTAGGTTTTTCATATGTCCAAGACTTTATTTTGAAACAACTAAATCTTGTTTGTTTTAGAGTAGATCACATTTCAATTGGTGCTTAAAAAGAACAACTAAATTTTTTCACATAGATTTAACTAGGGGGTTAATAAACCACTATTTGTTGTGCTTGTAAAGATGGTAGGTGTATGCTATCACCTTGTGCAAACTCAGTGATCAAAAAGCTAGACCCATCTCTTTATGTTTTTAATCCCTTAGAGGGCCTACCACCCTGCTTTGAAAGGTGGGAATGACCCAAGCGGTAACGGGATAAATCCAAGTCCTTCTGAACAACTATGTAAATTTTTGGTTGCGAGGAAAGATTGCAATAAACAGGAAGTGGTACATGATAGCTCTCCCTAGTATCTTTATGATGCAAAATCCATTGTTCTAAGTATTGGGTTACCTCTTGACGAAGTTTATCATAGTATCCCCTAAACCAAAAGCCCTTACTAGACACCTCTTTTTTTTAGAATCCTATGATCCTTTCAGTTGTTGCTTGGTATAGTGTAGGGTAGAGTATCATGCTCAAAGATACTCACTACTGGCTCCCTTGAGTAGAGATATAAAATTCCTCTTAGGGGAATTCAAATTTGGTTCACTCGAGAAGTGAGTGTTGTGTAAGGGGGAGCAAGTGCCACAAAAATTCTAAGCTATCCACTCTCGAAAGAGAGAAGTGTTTCACATTGATCTTGGTGTATTTTAGTGGGATACACCAAGTATAAAAACTTTTTTGAATAATTAGGTTGTTCTTGTCTTAAGAGTGTCTTTATTTGAACAACCATTTTGTCTTCCAAGTGTTTTATATATGTATGTAAAATAAACCTCAAAAAAACATAACACCTAGTAATTTGCAACATCTCAACCTTGCAAACCCTAAAAAGTCAAAATGAACCTATCACTTAAACCTCTTGGGGTCATCATCCTTCAGTTATGAACTTTCAATCCTTTCATTCCACCTAGTCTTTGCATATCCTTTGCTCTTGCATTTCTCAAATAAGCCTTTAGCTTGCACTTAGGCTACTCTTCCTAGGTCTTGAAATAAAATTATTGACTATCTATCACCTGCATCACTTGAGGTTCATCATCCTTAAGTTAGGGAACATACCATTATCCTTGAGTAGGGAAATCCTTTTGGAGTTCATCACCTCCTACATACCCTCTCTTGATCATTTTTCCTTGTGTCTATCCATCATAACACAAGTAAAGCCTTGCATCATAACCAACTTTAGACCTAGAGTTTCGTTTGAGCTCTTGCATTCTTTAGCTTATCATACCATACCATTCTCATATCTCATCTTAGAATCATATAATTTTTTCATTGCATCCTAGTCTTAGGTACCATACATTATCTTATCTTGGGTTGAAGATCAAAACAAATCACCTATGACCCCCTAGAACAAGAGAAAAAATGTTTCAAGAAGGGAACCCTTGGGGAAAAGACTTTGATGGGGAAGACCACATTAGTGTTGCAATTAGTTAAACAAATGAGATTGATGAAGAAGAAATAACCCAATACAATATAAATGAAGCACTCAATGATCATAAATTCAGTAAAATGTTTATAAAAGTAGTCAAACACAACCCACAACAATACTTCAAGGCCCTTGTTGACGAAGGAATCAAAATGACTCCTTATTTTGACATATCATTGCTCATGATGAATGGCCAACTTAAATGTAGTGAATCCAAGCATCCTAAAACAAACCATGATGACAAAATAAAAGATCATAGACCCTTTTATCTACAACTTGGTTACAAGAGATTTTCAAAGACATCAAAACCTACATCTACAAACAATCCTATTTTGGATGAACTTAGAACACTGAGACAAGAATTGGATACTCTCAAGAATAGTAAAACATCATCCCATAAGTTCACTATTGAAGATATATGTCCTTATCCTTTCGATCCAAGCATACCAAAGCCACGTTTTCTTAGTGACTAGGACATACTGAAACTTGATAAGTATAAGGGAAAAGGATATCCTAAAGACCACTTAGGATAATTTTGTGCTACTACCATGGAATTTGTGGTTGATGAGACATAACTTATGAGATTATTCCCTCACATTCTAGGAGGAGAAGCTATGGAATGGTTTTCGCGATTACCCCTGAACATCAAATCTTTTCAAGAATTGGCTAATAAATTTGTCTCCAATTATAGTTTCAATTGTGACCTTAAAGTGACTATGACAAATATTTTTAACACCAAAAAAAAAAAAAGGAGAATATTTTGTGTCATTTTTACAAAGATGGAGACATTTAACAAAAAGATTACCTTATACCATTCCAGAATAAGAATTGGTTGATCTCTTTTGTTAAAATTTGAACAAAGAAATTGGAAGGGAACTCTACCTTAAATGCTTGGATTCATTTGATGAAGCCATAGAAATGGGATTTCAAATTGAACAAAATCTCATTGAAGATGGAACTATTAAACTTAATAACAACAAAGATCAAAAATCAAGTTCAAGTAACAAGATACCTTTTTGGGTAAAGAACAAGCATGTAGTCAATGACAAAGTTGTTGATGCAAAAACAACTAAAACTTCATGTGTTGTAGAAAAAATGACCCTTTGCTTTACATGTGAGTATTTCATGATAAATGGACTTAATGAGGCCTTGATTTAGGTATTGTGATGCATTTTATGCATCCACACTAGGTCTTGAACCCTTCTATACTAAATAAAATGTGTTTATTGATGTCTTGTAAAGGTGTTGTAGAGTCTTGTAAAGGAATTTCACTCTTTTATAGACTTAATGAACTTTTTTTCCTTTAATTCAACATTATAAATTATATTTTAATACATCATCACATCAATATAGAAGGCTTGTAAAGTGAATTTAATGTTAAACTGGTGTTGTAATATGTTTTACACATTCACATTGGTTCTTGTGCCTTTCTGGGCTATGTGGACCTCATTTTAGTGTTGTAAAATGTATTTAATTACACTTTCACATTGATTTTTGTGTCCCAATCCCTATTTGACATTTACATAATCAATAATAGACCTCTATTAACCCATATTGTGCATCCTGAGGCTAAAATTGATCAAATAACTGACAAACTTGCAATTTAGACCTTATTTCCTTATTCATTGTCATCTAAGCTATCATATTGGCCCATGTGGGAACCATTCCCCATGCATGGAAAATCAGTCCCATCCAAGTGGGACCCATTCACCATGGCTGGTGAATGAGTCCTATCTAGCCCCCATTTTGACCTTTGAGTGGGAAAAAGTGAAATTTAAAGCTTACTTTCACTACATGTCGGCCTGTGATGAGGTATTATCGAGTGCTAAGCACACTTGTCTATCAATAAGTGTTTTTATTCTCATTTCTACATATTTATCTTTTATAAAAATTCATTATTACATCTCTCATCATTGTTTCATCATCTATCTTTCATCTCAAGCTAAGCAACTTAGGGTTTTGTCATTGCAAGTCATTGAGAAATCTTTTAAAGCATTCAAGGGCAGATTTTACATGTATTGATGTAGAATTTCAATATCATTCATCATAGCAAGGTGATTTATTCTATTATTGTATGTTTTATTCTATTATTTCATCATTATGGTTTAATTACCTAAAAGGGGTTTGACCAAGGCAAACCCCCATGCCTTAACATTCAAATATCTCTCTTTTGTATTGTTTGTATGTAGATTTAGGACTATTGAAAGCTTGGAAATAATTGAAGATCAAGTTGCAAGGTTTCTCAAGTTTTCTTCTCATTCAACGAGTCAAAGTATCAAGAAAATTCATTTTCAGACCCGATTTTGACAATTTTTGAAATAGATAGCTATAGAAGATAGAAGTACATATCTAGATCTATAGAATCAAGTCCCAACTTTGCAAATTCTTGTAGTAGGAATGATTCACCAATTATGGTGAATTATTCCCACCTATAGGCTTGACAATTTATTTTCTCAGAATTCATCTCTCAATAGTCAGAAATCTATTTCCAAAAATTTTCACAAGAAGTAGGACTGATTTGTCACCTGTGGAAAATTAGTCCCAATGGAAATAAATAGTAACTTTATAAAGATTCCATAATCTTCCAGCAATAGTTATTTATCTCCAGGTGCATTTTTTTTAGTGTCATCTATTTATGTTTTCATTTGTTTAGGTTTCTAGTTCAGACTTGCAATCAACATTATGTTTTCCAACATCTTGCATTAGATTAGTTTGGATTCATTTATTTGCATTTGTAAGCATTCAAAAACATCCACACACACTTCACACCCCTCATTTCCCCTCCTTTTCCATTTCTTCAAATGTTAACATAAACATTTTTGGCCCACCTTTCTCCTTCTAGGTGAAAAACCCTAGGAGTGATAGAAAGTAAGTAGGTGCCAAAATTCTATGATACATTTTGGTGAACCTAAATTTTAGAACAATTTATTTTATGATTTTTGAGTCCTTCATCATAGATCTATCCTTGCATTCACTTTGCATTAGGATTTGCATTAGTTTGCATGCTAGGTTTCAAAATTTGCATTCATAAAAAGTGAATTTAGGTTGCATTTGAAGCATCTAAATTCATTCAAATTTATTGAAATTCTACATTGTTCACTTAGGTTTGTATCTTGGAACTCATAATTCATAAAAATCAAACACAAATTTCTAATTTTTTTTGCAAAAGGTCCATACTGGGACTCATTTCCACCTTGGGTGAATTAGTCCTTTTTGACCCTTGAAACAACACTTTACAAAACTCAAAAAAGAAATTAGGATTTTGTTTGATGCCTTTAACTTGTATATATTAGTTAGTTGAATTTCTATAGCATGCATTTCATCAAAACTAGCCTAAATTGGCTCATTTCATGCATTGTTCAAATTTCACATTTGCATATTATTCCATGGCATAATTAGTCAATTGTTCTTTGAAAATTGCATTGCATTTCAAAATTTTCCATTGCATTAGCATATATTTGTTCTTTCAAAATTTTAGTTTCAATCTTCTCCAAATTTGCATAGAAAAGCTAGTTAACAAACATTCAAGTTCTTCATTCAATCCATTTCCTACTTATGAAAGTATCGTAGCACAAGAGAATGAAAATGTTAACGGTTGTCTTAAACTTACACTCCCTACTATCTCTCTTATTTGAGTGGATGATGTGTTAGAAGAATATACAAACATAGATAAACATGGTAATCATAATTTTACTTCACCAAATACCTCTCCTTTTTGTGACCAAGGTATCTTGGCGAAAGAAGGTACAATCGTTGAGCATCATGAAGGTCTTGTTTGTCCTTCTCCTCATTCCCCTTGGGAAGATAGTATAACAACACAAGATTAATGCATTAATACCACCACCTTACCTAGTTTCTATTCATTTCCCAACACTTCCGCTATTTGTGATAATACTTTCATGAATGATCATGCCCAATGCATTTGTCAAGAGAATATGTTGGTATCAAGAAACCCAGTGATTGAGAATTATAACATTATTTCTCTCCTTCCCATTGTTCCTAACAATTGGAAGGTCTTATTTGAACAAGAAGATATAATCATTGACACAAATGAAAATCCTACTTTTCCTCCCCTTCATGACTCCCCTATTTGTGAAGAAGTTTTGACATGTAATGCACCTCTTGATTGTTACTTTCCTCAAATCTCTCCTACTAGGGTAGATGTTGTGACACAAGACAATGAGATTATGGACAACAATCAAATTTTACCATCTCCTACTATCTCTCCTATTAGTGAAGACAATATTATGGTGTTACACGATCCAATCAATGAAAATAATAAGACTTATGTTGGAAAACATCATAGAACAAAACAATTCAACCATGGATAGATCCCTTATGATGATATGTTGGAAGAACAATTCCTTGAATGTCAAGAAAATTTGGATTATCGTTCTCCTAACAACTCTCCTCCTAGGGAGACTATTATGGTACAAGAAAATGATATGTTTTCCTTAGGGATACAAACTCAACATCAACCTCAATTTATCCTTTACCCACCATCACATAAGAAAATAACTCAACACCAACCCCAACTCATCCTTTACCCACCCAAGCATAATGTTTCATACCAACCAAGTTACAATGACCTTGTTGACATATGTACCAAAGTATATACAACCAAATACAACCAAGCCAAAACTTTGTTTGCTTATCCACATAAATAACATTAGTTGTTGCTCCTTTCCTTGTAATAGTTGTAGGACCATAAAATTCTCACTATTGCATGTTTTGCATCCATTGCAGGGAGCAGCATGCCATCATACATTTCAGACTCACCTTTTTCCTACACTAAGTGGGGGCAAGGGGTTCGATAGCCTTGACCTTGTATGTCACTTATCGTTGTCTCTTTGGACTCGTTGTTAACCTTTCATAAGCATATATGAGCAAGCTTTAGATGTGGACAAAATGTCTTAATATTTACTTACATGTGACATACTACCCTTTCTTCATGATGTAGCTTATGAGAAACATATGACTTAGCATAGGGATTTCCAAGTAATCTCTCATGCATTCTCTTTTCTTCTACTTTAAAGTAATTTCTCACAAACCAATGTGTAGCAATTCCTTTAAAGTAGGGGGCATACAATACCATAATTCATTTGAATTCTTGATTCTAAGTGTAGCCTTGTCATTTATATGAAATGTTTGTTACCTTGTGGAAGACATTATGTGTGATTTCCTTCATAAATGTGATATATCCTAGCATATTATATTCCTCTTGGTGGCTTGATGCGATGTAGTGCATCCCCTAAGATGTGAATTTACTATTATTTGATTGGTCCTCTCTTGGAGACATTATGCACAATGCTCCCTAAGTGATTTACATTGCATAAACTAAACAAGACTCCTTTGAACATCTTTCACATTACATTTTTACACTTTACATTTTTGCATTTTTACATTTTTGCATTTTGTATGGCCACTTTACATAACAAAACTTGCATGCCTGTGCTGCCATCTTGTTTGTTCATGATTTCTAAGCATATTAATTTTTTCTTGTCTCATGAAGCTCGAATTGACATCCTTTTCCTTTTTCCTTGTGGCACCTTGTTAAAGTTATCACGAGGTATAAATTTGATATGGTTGAGCAGGAATCCCACCTAGCGGCATGACCTTTTCCCATATCCACTTTTTTGTTTGTGAGTGCATACCAACTAGCGTATGTATCTTACTCCTTTTGGTGATTTCTCACCCCTCAAATGGTCAAAAGTTTAGTGGCCCCAGAGTGATTATGTTGTGGCCTTCTCACCTCGTAGACTACCTAAAGTTCTGTGGCCCCAGAGTGAGTACATCTTTTCCACCTCATTTCTCTTTCCATATTTCCTTTGCATGATTTTTTATCTTGGAGGCTTGACATACATGTAGATCTCTCTTGAATATCTACTTTAGTGTGAGTTTGAAGTAGGTTCATCCTCTCACTAAAGTGGGGGCTAAATATACCATAGAAAAAAGGACCCTTTGCTTGACATGGGAATATTTCATGATAAATGGACTTAATGAGGCTTTGATTTAGGCGTTGTGAGGAATTTTATGCATCCAAACTAGGTCTTAGACCCTTCTACACTGAATAAAATGTGTTTTTTATATCTTGTAAAGGTGTTGTAGAGTCTTGTAAAGGACTTTCACGCTTTTCTACACTTAATGAACTTATTTCCCTTTAATTCAACATTATAAAATATATTTTAATACATCATCAGATCAATATAGAAGGATTGTAAAGTGAATTTAATGTTAAACTGGTGTTGTAATGTGTTTTACACATTCACATTGGTTCTTATGCCTTTCTAGGTTGTGTACCTCATTTTAGTGTTGTAAAGTGTATTTAATTACACTTTCACATTGATTTTTGTGTCCCAAGCCCTATTTGAAATTTACATCATCAATAATGGACCTCTATTAACCCATATTATGCATTTCGAGGCTAAAATTGATCAAATACTTGACAAAGCTGCAATTTAAACCTTATTTCATTATTCCTTGGCATCTAAGCTATCAAATTGGCCCATGCGGGACCCATTCTCCATGCATGGTGAATCAATCCCATCCAGGTGGGACCTATTCACCATGTGTGGCGAATGAGTCCTATCTGGCCCCCATTTTGATGTTTGAGCGGGAAAAAGTGAAATTTAAAGTTTATTTTCACTACATGTTAGCTTGTGATGAGGTATTATCATGTACTAAGGCACACATGTCTATAAGTAAGTGTTTTTATTCTCATTTCTATCTTTCTCTTATCTAGCAATTGATTATTATATCTCTCATCATTGTTTTATCATCTACCTTTCATCTCAAGCCAAAAAACTTAGGGTTTTGTCATTGCAAGTCATTGAGAAAGATTTTAAAGCATTCAAGGGTAGATTTTACATGTATTGTTGCAGAATTTCAAGATCATTCATCATAGGAAGGTGATTTATTCTATTATTTCATCATTGTGGTTTAATTACCCAAAAGGGGTTTGACCAAGGCAAACCCCCATGCCTTAACATTCAACATATCTCTCTTTTGTCTTGATTGTATGTAGATTTAGGACTCTTGAAATCTTGAAAATCATTGAAGATCAAGTTGCAAGGTTGCTCAAGTTTTCTTCTCATTCAACGAGTCACTCTTTTGTCTTGATTGTATGTAGATTTAGGACTCTTGAAATCTTGGAAATCATTGAAGATCAAGTTGCAAGGTTGCTCAAGTTTTCTTCTCATTCAACGAGTCAAAGTATCAAGAAAAAATCATTTTCAGATCTGATTCTAACAAAAGCAAACACTTGTAGAAGATAGAAGTGTAGATCTATATCTAAAAAATCAAGTCATAACTTTGTAGATTCCTAAAGTAGGACTAATTCACCAAGCATGGTGAATTAGTCTCACCCATAGGCCTAATTTTTTTTTTTCTTAGAATTCATCTCTCAACAGTTAGAAACCTGTTTCTAGAAGTTTTCACCAGAAGCAGGACTGATTCGCCACCTGTGGCGAATTAGTCTAGTGGACATAAATAGTAACTTTAGAAAAATTATAGAATCTTTGAGGAATAGTTATCTATCTCCAAGTGCACTATGTTCAATCTCATCAATTTTGTTTTCATTTGTTTAGGTTTCTAGTTCATACTTGCAATCAACATTGTGTTTTCCAACATATTGGATTAGATTATCTTGCATTCATTGATTTTCATTTGTAAGCATTCAAAAACATCCACACACACTTCAAACCCCTCCTTTCCCCTCTTTTTTCATTTCTTCTAATGTTAACATAAGCATTTTTTCCCACCTTTCTCCCTCTAGGTGAAAAACCCTAGGAGTGATAGAAAGTAAGTAGGTACCAAAAATCTATGTTACACCTCATCACCTATATACAACCTTAAAGGTCCATCTTCAAATAAAGGAAAAGAAAAAAAAAAAAGCTTCTCTAAACAAAATTTTACTCCATTGGGACAATCACTTGAATCTGCATTAAAAGAACTTCTTGAAAACAATATTATAACACTACCTAAAATGAAGGAATATAATCCACAAGTCAAACCCCCATGGTGGAATGAGGATCACTTTTACGACTATCATAGACATAAAGGACATAAGACAAATAGTTTTAATAAACTTCAACATCTAATACAAGACCTTATTGATGAAGGTAAGATAGTAGTTGACGGACACACTCCTTCTGGTAACTCTAACTACAAGATGTTTAAAAACCCTTTCCCTAAGCATGACAAGGATAAAGGAAAGGCCCTTGAATCTAGTGATGGTGTAAACTACACTACTTATAAGTATGAATATACCATAAATAACATCAGTGAGGCTGATAATCATATAAACACTTTTATTATAAAAGGAAAAGAATTCAATTGCAATGTCACTACCTGTAGAGGCATAGTTACTCTTAGATGTCCTAATTCAAAACTTGATGCACCAACTTTGTGATACAACCTCATAGAGAATTTAGGAAAAACACCTACACAAATTTCCATACTTGAGCTGCTATGCCTATCTCCCGAGCATAAAGATATTCTAGATAAAGTGCTTACTACTACTATAGTGCCTACATACCTACATATAGATCAATTCCAAGCTATGGTGGGACACATCACCTCTCCTCACACTCTCACTTTTACTGAGAATGATGATTCATCCCTTCAACAACCACATAAAACATCTTTACACACTGATGTCCCCATCCATAATGTCAAGATCAAGTGAGTTTTGATAGATGAAGGAGTAGGTCTTAATATTTGTACTCAAGAATTGATCACAAAATTAGGGTGCTCTAAAAAATGTAGTTTATCCAAGGAAAAAGATTACCATAAAGGCATATGATGAAGAGGAATGATCGTCTAAAGGATCAGTTACTCTACTAATCAGAGTTGGCCTTGTGGTAAAGGATGTGGTTTTCAAAGTCCTTGATCTCCCTCTAACCTATAATTTCCTCCTTGGAAGACTTTGAATTCATGCAATGCAAGTAGTACCTTCTACATACCATCAGTGCATTTTTTGGAAAAAAAAGGACAAACAACTGAAAGGGGGGTGAATCATTTGTCATAGAATATTCAAAGTTTTCGAACTTAACTTAATCTCAGATCTGATGAATGAACAATAAAACACAAACAATCAACACATCAGAAACATAGAGAACACCAATATTTTTAACATGGAAACCTTGTTAGGGGAAAAACCATGGTGGATGTCAATCCACAATATTATACCCTGTTAAAAGTATAATGAAGAATAATGGGAATGCACATGAATTTAGGCACACTACCTAGATCTCACTACTCAAATACAAGAGGGCTCACTGCCCAAAGAAGACACACTATCTTACAAAGATTTGGATTGGATCCACAGGGTATGAACTGAGAAAATAGCTTCTACAAAAGCCTAATTACAGTTCTGTTTAAGCACATAAAAACTCCTTCACACTTCACTTAATATTCTTCTCACTTTTCTCTACAATCAAATGATTAGAACACTATTCACACACTTGCACTTTTACTAGAACTTTTTTTCTCTTATGCACACTTCACTTCACTCAAACAATCACTCTTATATATCCGCTTCATGGAATTATATCAACAACTTTGTCAGCCAAAATAAAATATGAAAATATAAAACATGCATACTATGTCGGCCCAAATTTACAATGAGAATAAAACACGATTGGCCACAACATACTGAAGACCTAAAACAATATCCTCAAGCATGCCAAAAATTCAAAAAATAATCTCCAAGAATCCAGAACATGTTACAACCACCATGTCAACCAAGAACATGAAAAACCAAACACACATGGGAAAAATCACCAACCACAAGCACTCCGATCAATGTAGATGTGCAACAAAGATAGAGAACAATCTAGAAACATCCACAAGCATCATGAATCATCAGAGAAGCATCTGAAGAAAATGAAATTACTAGAATCACACCAACTTCAATCAGGAACACTAACTGAAGCCACAAAAAATTTGTCACAACACAACTGTTCATAACATGATCAAATCTTTAGGTGGATCTCTAAAACTTTCAGTGGATAAACTAGATACACTCAACAATAAACCCTTTAGTCCACAATGTCTGATAATCAATGTATTGAGCAAGACACCATCATGAACTTCACTATTCCTTTGTCAACCTGCAACTCTTCTTCCACAATTTTCTCAATAACCTTGACATATACAACCTTCAATACAACAATTCTAGTAGTGTTGATATTAATGAAAACAAAATATCAGCAACATAACCACAACATCCAACAATCTCCCCCTTTGGAATTGATGGAAACACATGATGTGAAAAACACCATCAACGCAGCTCTCAATCAACACATACTCCCCCTTAGATTTTGACTCTTTTCTTCCACATAACTCTTCTCCTCATTCTTTTTTTCACATTACTCTTCTCTCCCTTTGACATCAATGGGAAAGATAAGCATTATCTTTCCACATACAGGCTCTGAACCACATATCTGCACATCTGACTATTCCCCCTAAGTAGTAACCACAAAAAAATCAATCTAGATCAGGATAAAGCTATGAAGCACATGAATTGATGCAAGTAAATGCATCACTAGTTCTTATTGGGAGGGGTGCTTACCCCTACCATTGCTCTGAGATACTCAAAGGTATCCTTTAACAATGACTTGGTGAAAATGTCTACAATCTATTCTTTGGTAGGCACATACTCTAGTTTGACTTATTTCTCACTCACTTTCTCTCTCAAAAAGTGAAACTTGATTGATATATGCTTGGTCTTAGAGTGTAGAACTGAATTATTCGATATGTTTATTGCACTTGAATTGTCATAGTATATGGAAATAGGCTCATCATATACTACTATGATATCCTTCAATATATGTTTCATCCACAACACTTGAGTACAATTACTGGTAGTAGTAATATACTCTGCCTCAGTAGTAGATAAGGAAATGGAATTCTTATTTTTACTTAACCAGGACCTTCTTCCCCAAGAAGAAGGAACCACCACTAGTACTTTTCCTATCATCCACATCACCTACCCAATCTACATCAATATAGGGACTCAAGGTAAGATCGTCATCTCTGGGTTACCAAAGACCAAAATCAATTGTTCCTTTCAAATATCTGAAAATTATCTTTACAACAATCACATGAGATTCTTTCGGATCAACATGATATCTAGCAACCATACATACAAAATTCATGATGTCTGGTTTGTTATAAGTTAAGTAGAGCAATCTTCCAATCATTGACCTATATCTTGTTTGATTTTCCTAAGGAGAATCATCATTTTGTGTTAACTTGCATTCGGTTACCATGGGGGTACCAACAATCTTTGATTCTTCCATGCGAAACTTCTTTAGTAACTCTCTCACATATTTGGATTGAGATATGAAATTTCCATTATCTACCTGAGTGATTTTCAATCCCAAAAAGAACTTCATATCTCCAATAATACTCATTTCAAATTCACTTTTCATTTCATCAACAAACTTCATACATAAATCATCATCACCTCCAAAAATAATTTTATCAACAAAAAATTCAATAATCAACTCTTTATCATGATCCATCTTAAAATGCAGATTGTTGTCAACAGTACCTTTATTGAATCTAAGATTCAACAAGTATTTATCTAGTATAGCATATTAGGCTCTAGGGGCTTGCTTGAGTCCATATAGATATTTCTTTAATTGACAAAGCATGTCTTCCTTATCAGTTAGTTGAAATCCATCTGGCTACTCAACATATACCTCTTCTTCTAGTTCACCATTCATAAATGTTAACTTCACATCCATTTGATAGATTTTGTAGTTCTTATATGTAGCATAAGCATGAAATAATCTTGCATCTTCAATTCTAGCAATAGGGGCAAAGTTTTCTTCAAAATCAATACCTTCCATCTGTGAGGACCCTTTACATACTAGTCTTGCTTTATTCCTAACCACTTCACCTTGTTGATTCAACTTATTTCAAAAGACCAATTTATTACCAATCACATTTTTATCTTTAGGTCTGGGAACAAGAATCCATGTATCATTCTTTTCAATCTACATTAGTTCTTCCTTCATTGCTTCCATCCAGTGTTCATCATTAAAAGATTCATTGACATTGTTAGGCCCAGTCTTGGAAATCAGACAATATTATTATATAATCCTTCTTCTAGTCTACACACCTATATTCTTATCTCCTATGATCTGATCTTCAAAATGATTTAGCTTTACATACCTCAAAACTTTAGGATTCTCTCACACTTTCGGTTCTTATGTTCTCTCTTCAACACTTCCGCTAGTCTCTCCTTCCTAAATTTCTTGATTTACCAAAACAATTTGAACTTGATTCTATGTCTGAAAACTCTTTCCTTTGTCTGTACTATCTTGCTAGTCATCTAAGTCATATCTATAGTATCTAGATGATCTATCAGAGTCCTCATCAACTCTGAAATTTTCACTTTCAACCATCTTCCTCAATCTTCTATTATAACACTAGTAGGCTTTGATTTTAGTAAAGTATCCAAGAAAGATTCCTTCATCACTCTTTGCATCAAACTTGCCTATGTCTTCATCTCTCTTGATATAAAACTTACTTCCAAAGATCTTGAAATATTTAGCAATAGGCTTATAACCAAACCACAACTCAAAAGAAGTCTTACCAAAATTACCATTGACATTTACCTAGTTAAGAGTGTACACAGTAGTGCTTACAACTTCTCTAGTGCAAGAGCATGTAGGAAGCATAAGAATGGTGCAGGAGTACCTAGGAAGCATGAGGGAGCACTAGGAAAATTTGGAAGCCTAGGATGAATTTTTTTGTTTTTAATACTTTAAGTTCATGTTGACCATTTAGTTTTGTGTTAAATGTGTTAGAACAAGTTAGGAGGAAGGTTGCTCAATAGCTCATGGTTGAATGGATGAGTTTCTCAACTTGTTTCACTAGGATTCACTAGGAGTTAGAAATAAAGCCCAAAATGTTGCATTTGTGCAATTTTGGCCTATTGTGGTTGTTAAGTCCGACCAAGGGGAGAGGTAACCACTTTGAGAACCTTTAAAAGGTGGCCCTCAACCTGGAATGGGGGTTGGAAAAGCTTTGTATCTTTTGGAGTTTGCTGTTCATAAGGAAAAGCAATGAATTTCTTGCAATTTTTTGGTTCTTAGTTCTCATTTGTGTGTTTATGGAGGGTTCCAGGCACTAAGTAGTGTGTGGCACATGTGGTATTTACTTTACAAGCTTTGTGCGGTCATAAGTGGTGTTTCATTGTTTCATAGCTTTGTTCTTAGTAGGTTTTTTTTCTTTCCACTGTTGATCAGTCCAGTAGCCTGTTAATCATGGAGACTTAGACCTCTGTCTTCCACTATACCTAGTGTATAGTCCATGGGGGAATGAGGCTAAGCTCCATGCCTATAAATATAATAGGTTTAGGAGTCTATAGGAGGCATAGTTTCATGGGAAAAGTCTTCTCCTATGCGAGCTTGACTGTTCCTGGTTAGGAAAGACAGTGAAAACCAAGCACTAACATTGCAGGGGTGTCAATTCCTTGGTAACCCAAGGTGTGTGATGGATGCAGGAGGCCTTACAAAGGTTTGGGAGGAAGGAAAAGACTTCACCAATCCATCTGGTGGATGAAAGAAGTAGACAGATCACTGTGTAGTCAGGAAATGGCCTAAAAAAGCCCTAATTCTTACAAAAAGAGGGTTATGCCTGTGTACAGACAGTAAAGGCCTATAACCCCAAAAATCCTTGAGAGATTGGAAAATGAACTAGGGTCTCCAAAGGAATTTTGTGATGTTCTTTAGAAGGATTTGAGTTTAAGCCTACTTTCTCGGGTTAGGAGGCCTAATTGGGGCTCAAGGGCTAGTAGCCCTTCTTAAACCGTAGAATAGGGTTTGGTGTGAGCGATGGAGAATTGGTGATTGGTGGATGGTCAAGAACCCTAAAGAGATGGTTTTGAAGCCATGGAATACATCACACACCCTTGCATCAAGTTAGTGAAGTTTGGAGGTTTAGCTAGCCCTTAGGAAGAATAAGGGCTAAGGAGAGAATGGCAGAGAGAGCACCAAGATTTGCTTGGTTGGGGAAATGTAGATGATAGTAGGGTTGGCCAGAGGACCAAGGGTGCCTAACAAGCTTTAGTGCCTATAGGTTAAGAAGGTGGAGAGTGACACCAAAAGGGTTTGCCAAGGTGAGACCTAGAGCATGGGACAGTGAGTGTTACATCGAACCCTACCCTATCAGATTGGTATCAGAGCAAGAACAAGATGGTTGAAGGACAGGAGGAAGACAATACACTATTAAGATAAAGAATAGAACAACTTGAACAAGCATTGAGTAGTGTGCAGTTGGAAGGAAGAGAACCCAAGAAAGAATAGGTTGCAGAGGAAGACATGGTCTTTGAACCTAACCCTATTCTACAAGAGGAGCCTTTCTTGAAGGCATTGAAGGCTTTGAGTGGAAAGGCACTTGAAGGCATACTGCTATTTAGTGGAAAAATGGAAGTTGATCTAGTCATGGACTAGATAGAGGGAATGGAAAACCGTTTTGAATGTGATGGAGTCACTGAAGCATATAAGGTAAAGGTGGCCAAATCAAGACTAAGAGGTTCTGCCTTGACATGGTGGAAGTTCATTTAGACAGAGAGGGAAAAAGAAGGTAAGCAACCTATCTCTACTTGGAAGGGAATGGTTGTAGTAAAAGAAGCATACATGCCAGATGACTATGAGATTCAGTTACACAAAGAGACAAAGCCTAAGGCAAAAAGACCAAGATGTGAATACCTACACAGAGGAATTCCAAAAACTTTGTATGAGGTCTAATGTTTTAGAAGATGAAACCCTCAAGGTGGCTAGGTATCTTAATGGCTTGAAATGGAACATTAAAGAGGAGATGGCTCTTTTAAGTCCTAATACAATACATCAATGTTACCAATTAGCTATCAAGATTGAGGAGAGAAACAAGAGGAAGCAAGACTAGGATTCTAAGGGCAGAGGCAAAGGCAAAGATCAAAGGGATCAAAGAGGACAGCGAGGTGGCTACCAAGGAGAGTCTAAACTCATAGAGCATGGAGGAGAAACATCTTCTAGAGGAGGATATAATAGAGGAAGAGGTCCTCAAGGAGGATCAAATAGAGGAAGAGGAGTAGGCAAGAGCAATTCATACTTTGCAAACATGAAATGCTACCATTGTGGACAAGTAGGTCACCCTGCTTATAGATGCCCGAAGAAAGCATCTTCATCAAGCAATGAGAAGAGAGTGGCTTATGCACAAGAGGACATCATTAGTCCTAAGTCATCTAAGGTCAGTCATATTGAATCTGAGGTAGGAGAGAATTTAATGTTCAGTAGAGTTTTGATCAGACAACTAGTCAAGGAAGAACCAAAACAAAGGAGAGCTCTATTTAGAGTAAGGTGCAAGATACTTGGTAAAGTATGCAAGGTCATAGTAGATTCAGGTTCAACAGACAATATACTCTCAGAGGAGGTAGTAATGAAACTAAAATTGGAGAAGGTATCCCACACTAACCCCTACAAGGTCACATGGTTGAACAAAGGGAAAAGTATTTTAGTAAATGAGCAAGTAACGGTGGAGTTTTCCATTGGAGGGTACAAGGACAAGTTATTTTGTGATGTGTTACCCATGGATGCATGCCATCTACTATTGGGCAGACCATGGCAGTATGACAGAAGTGTCATATATGATGGGAAAGAGAACACCATTTCCTTCAAGAAGGATGGGAAGAATTTCAAGTTGCAGTCACTATCAGAAGAAGAAGAGGGATGGTCAAGGACACCAATTGTCATGTTGAGCAGTGGGAAGGAGTTACTTAACAACCTCCATCAAGGGGGTGAAGGATATGTGGTTATGTTACAACCTAAAGAAGAAGGCAAGGCTGAAAAGACAGTCATACCCAGAGCAGTCCTAAATGTTTTGGAACAGTTCAAGGACATTGTAAGTGATGGGACACTTGTCACCCTACCACCAAAGAGATCCATAAGTCATCAAATTTACTTCATACCTGGAGCCTCATTTCCTAACAAAGCAGCTTATAAGCTTACACCATATCAAAATCTAGAGGTAGCTAGGCAAGTACAAGAGTTGTTGGATCAAGGATTGAGTCAAAAGAGCATCGACCCATGTGCAGTACTAGTGGTTTTAGCATCCAAGAAAGGAGGTAAGTGGATATTATGCACTGACTCTAGAGGAATAAATAGGATCACAATCAGGTATAGGTTTCATATTCCTAGAATTGATGACTTGATGGATTGTCTTGGAGGAGCTCAGTACTTCACTAAGTTGGATCTCAAGAGTGGATACCATCATATTAGAATTAAGGATGGAGATGAGTGGAAGAAAACTTTTAAGACAAATGATGGGTTGTATGAGTGGAGAGTGATGCCATTTGGCCTCTCTAATTCCCCTAGCACATTCATGAGACTCATGAATGAAGTGCTTAAAGACTTTATAGGGATATTTGTGGTGGTATACCTTGATGACATCCTCATATCCAACAAGACAGTAGAAGAACATTTAAAACATGTGGAGTTGGTTCTTAGAAGGTTGCAAGAGGAGAAGTTGGCAATCAATCTAGAGAAGTGTGAGTTCTTTAAGAAAGAGCTTGTATATTTGGGTTTTGTAGTGTCCAAAGGATCATTGAAGATGGATCCAAGCAAGGTGGAAGCCATCCTAAACTAGCCTACACCAACCACAGGGACAAAGGTAAGAAGTTTTTAGGGATTGGCTCAATTTTATAGAAAATTCATAAGGAACTTTAGTGGCATATGTGCACCAGTTCTAGATACAATCAAGGTTGGTTTAAAAACTAAGCTTGTGTGGACTCAAGAAGCTAAGAAAAGGTTTGAGAAACTGAAACAAGAAGTGGCAACTCAACCTATACTCTTGTTACCTAGTTTTGACAAATTGTTCATTGTGGAATGTGATGCAAGTGGAGTGGCAGTAGGAGGAGTGCTAAGTCAAGAGGGCAGGCCTATACCCTTCTTTAGTGAGAAGCCCAATGAAGCAAAGAAGAAGTATTCAACCTATGACTTGGAATTTTATGCTTTGGTTTAATCACTTAGGAAATGGAGGCATTATCTTCTACCCAAGGAGTTTGTAGTCTTTACTGACAATCAGGCACTTAGCTTTATCAACACTCAAGAGAATTTGAGTAATACACATTTGAAATGGATGGAATACATCCAAGCTTTTACTTTTACCATCAAGCACAAGAAGGGATAGTTGAACAAGGTAGCAGATGCACTAAGTAGAAGACTATTGACAGTGCAATAGATATAGCTCAAGAGCATTGGTATAGAGAGTTTCAAGGATCTCTATGGGGAAGATGAAGTCTTTTCAGAGGTCTATAGGGTATGTTCTAAATTTGAGAACCATTTCCATAGCCAATACTCAGAGTATACATTGCAAAGTGGGTTATTGTTTAAAGGAAATCAGTTATGTGTTCCAAGAGGGTCAATGAGGGAAAATCTCATTCAGGAAAAGCATAATGGAAGTCTTAGTGGATATTTTGGCATCAAAAAGACCTTAGAACTAATGCAAAGATTCTATTACTGGCCTAAGCTGGCAAGTGATGTTAGAAAGTATGTGGAACAATGTGTTGTGTGTATGAAAGCTAAGGGAGGAGCTAGTAATGTTAGTCTATATCAACCCCTACCCATTCCTAACAGACCATGGGAGTGTGTAAGCATGGACTTTGTGGTAGGCCTTCCTAAGACCAAGACTGGTTTTGACAGTGTCTATGTAGTAGTGGATAGATTTAGCAAAATGAGTCATTTTATCCCTTGCAAAAATACTCATGATTTTAGTTACATAGCTCATCTCTTCTTCAAGGAAGTTGTAAGGATCCATGGAATACCTTTAAGTATTGTTTCTGACAGAGATGTGAAGTTCATGAGTCACTTTTAAAAGACTCTATGGAGTAGATTGGGTACCAATCTGTCATTTGGATCAGCTTACCATCCTCAGACCGATGGTCAAACAAAGGTGGTTAACAGGACACTAGGTAATCTTCTAAGGTGTCTAACTAAGGAGTATGGATAGAAATGGGATATGGTTATCTCACAAGCTAAGTATGCTTACAATGATAGTGTGAACCAGAGCACAGGAATGAGTCCTTTTGAAGTTGTGTATGGAATGTACCCAAGAGGCATATGTGAGCTTAGAGATCTTGGATCTATGGAGAATAGGAGTGGACATGCAGAGGATTTCACTTAGACCATGAAAGAGATTTAGGAGCAGGTAAAGTAGACAATCACCACAGCCACAAAAAAATTGAAGGATAAGGTAGATTTATCAAGAAAAGATTTGCAATTTGCAGTAGGAGACTATGTTATGGTTCACCTCAACAAATCTAGGTTGTAGAAGGGAATGTCAACCAAGTTTCAAATGAAAAGAGTGAGACCATGCAAGGTGGTAGCCAAGTATGGAAATAATGCATACAAGGTGGAGTGACCTGCAGATTTAGGAATTTCACCAGTGTTCAACGTTGTTGATTTGATCAAGTATAAGGGATCAGTCAATGATGTGGATCAGAATAGTAAGAAGATCTTCAAAGAAATCAGCAATATATCCTTACCTAGTCAAGATAAGCCTCAGGTAGAGAAGATCTTGGAGTCAAGAGTGAAGAACGCTACAAGACATAAGGTATACATGGAGCACCTTATCAAGTGGAAGCACAAGCATGAATCAGAAGCCACATGGGTACAAGAAGACTAGTTCAAGAAGTTTGGTATTGACCTGTCATTGGTCTCTCCTTCCCTTCCTTAGTGTTTGGGCAGAGAGGGGGAGAATGGTGCAGGATCACCTAGGAAGCATGAGAATGGTGCAGGAGCACCTAGGAAGCATGAGGGAGCACTAGGAAAATTTGGAAGCATAGGATGAATTTTTTTGTTTTTAATACTTTAAGGTCATGTTGACCATTTAGTTTCATGTTAGAGGTGTTAGAACAAGTTAGGAGGAAGGTTGCTCAGTAGCTCATGGTTGAATGGATGAGTTTCTCAACTTATTTCACTAGGATTCACTAGGAGTTAGAAATAAAGCCCAAAATGTTGCATTTGTGCAATTTTGGCCTATTGTGGTGGTTAAGTCTGACCAGGGGAGAGGTAACCACTTTGAGAACCTTTAAAAGGTGGTCCTCGACTTGGAATGGGGGTTGGAAAAGCTTTGTATCTTTTGGAGTTTGGTGTTCATAAGGAAAAGCAATGAATTTCTTGCAATTTTTTGGTTCTTAGTTCTCATTTGTGTGTTTATGGAGGGTTCCAGGCACTGAGCAGTGTGTGGCATGTGTGGTATTACTTTACAAGATTTGTGTGGTCATAAGTGGTGTTGTTTCATCATTTCATATCTTTGTTCTTAGTAGGTTTTGTTTCTTTCCACTGCTGATCAGTCCAGTACGTTGTTAATCATGGAGACTTAGACCTTTGTCTTCCACTATACCTAGTGTATAGTCCATAGGGGAATGAGGCTAAGCTCCATGCCTGTAAATATAATATGTTTAGGATTCTATAGGAGGCAAAGTGTCATGGGAAAAGTCTTCTCCTATGCGAGCTTGACTATGCCCGGTTAGGAAAGACAGTGAAAACCAAGCACTAACGTTGTAGGGGTGTCAATTCCCTGGCAACCCAAGGTGTGTGGTGGATGTAGGAGGCCTTACAAAGGTTTGGTAGGAATTAAGAGACTTCACCAATCCATCTGGTGGATGAAAGAAGCAGATAGATCACTGTGTAGTCAGGAAATGGCCTAAAAAAGCCCTAATTCTTGCAAAAAGAGGGTTATGCCTGTGTACGGATAGTAAAGGCCTATAACCCCAAAAATCCTTGAGAGATTGGAAAATGAACCAGGGTCTCCAAAGGAATTTTTTGATGTTCTTTGGAAGGACTGGAGTTTAAGCCTATTTTCTTGGGTTAGGAGGCCTAATTGGGGCTCAAGGGCTAGTAGCCCTTCTTAAACCCTAGAATAGGGTTTGGTGTGAGCGATGGAGAATTGGTGATTGGTGGATGGTCAAGAACCCTAGAGAGATGGTTTTGAAGCCATGGAAGACATCACACACCCCTGCATCAAGTTAGTGAAGTTTGGGGGTTTAGCTAGCCTTTAGCAAGAATAAGGTCTAAGGAGAGAATGGCAGAGAGAGCACCAAGATTTGCTTGGTTGGGGAAATGTAGATGATAGTAGGGTTGGCCAAGAGGACCAGGGGTGCCTAACAAGCTTTAGTGCCTATAGGTTAAGAAGGTGGAGAGTGACACAAAAGGGGTTTGCTAAGGTGAGACCTAGAGCATGGGACAGTGAGTGTTCCATCCAACCCTACCCTATCATTCTCTCCAATAGATATGAGACACATTTCCTTCCAAAATCATAGTTCTAGCAACATCTAGAATTTTTTTGTTCTTTTTGTCTACAAATCCATTCTATTGAGGTGTACAGGGAGAAAATAACTATCTTTTGATTCCATTCTCTTCATATAAAGAATTGAACTCCTGAGAAGTTAACTCACCACCTTTATCTGATCTTAAGCATTTGATCTTTAGACCCATCTCATTCTCTGCCATAGCTTTGAAAATTTTGAAATTCTCTAATGCTTCACATATTTCTCTTAAGAAACAAACCCATATCATCGTAGAGTAATAATCAATAAGCAACATAAAGTACCTTTCACCTTGTAGACTTTTGACTTTAGAGGGACTGCATATATCAGTATGCACCAACTCCAATACTCCATTAGAATGGTGTTGTTTTCTTTGAAAAGAAACTCTAGTCTATTTTCCCATCTGACATTCCTTGCATATGGTGTTAGTAGGCTTCACTAGCTTAGGTGGATCTCTTATTGCTTGAGTGGAGCTTACCTTGACAATGTTATCAAAATTCACATGACACAACCTCTTATGCTATAACTAGCTTTCATCTACTTGAGAAATTAAACAACTTTAATTAGCAACACTCAGGTGAAAAATATTACCTCTTATCTTTGTACCTGAAGCAATTACATTTCTAGAATGTCCAAGTATCCTGCATTTTCTGTATTTGAATTAAAGATTATAACCCTTGTCAACCATTAGTCCAAAATTTAGTAGATTATTCTTCAATCCTTCAACATAAAGGAAATCATCAGTGTTATGTTTACCACTAAGACAAATAGATCCTCTGCCACGAATCACACCAGTATTGTTATCTCCAAATCTTACAACCCTACCACCATACTTCTCTAGACTTACATATTTTATTTTGTCGCTAGTCATATGATGTGAGCATCCACTATCAATTACCCACTCATTTGTTTCTTCAACTTGGGCTGCAAGAGCTTTCTCAACTTTAGTAGATTCAGTAGCCACTGGACCATTTTCCTTGATAGCAATGAAAACCCATTCATCCTCATTTCCATTTTTTTTACCAGATTCTTCATCAGTCACACCTTCTTTAGCATAATAAATTTTTTTTTTAATTCTAGGCTTGTTAGGTTTAGACCTAGGAACTCTTTTAGGACACCTTGAAGCAAAATGACCTATTTTACTGCAAGATAATCATTTAATAGGAAAATTTCCTTTATACTTACCTTGTCTTTTGGTTTCTCTTTTCACAATTAGTGCTTCCAACTCTTCTACCTCTCTTTCTTCATCTTCAAGTTGTTTGATCTCTTCCTCATACTTGATTTTTTTTCTAAAACTCTTTTCTGGATCAGATATTTGCTTGTTTCTTTCAAATAGAGAGGCCTTAAATGCAGATTCAATCTTAGGGATAGAATCACCAAATTCACTCAACTTGAAGGCAACAAGTTTACCAATCAACATATCTCTTGTCACATTTGTTACTATTTTAAGCTCTTCAATAGCATGAGCTTTCAATTTGTATGAAGCAAGCAATGATCTTAGCACTTTAGCTACAATTTCTTGTTCATCCAAGGTACCACCAACACATCTAATACCCATCACAAGTTCATTTACTCTTTGCATAAAAGAATAAATATTTTCATCTTCACCCATCTTCAATGTTTCATACTTTCCTTTCAGACTCTGTAGCTTAGCGACCTTCACAAGTGCATCTCCACTAATACACTTGACTGTAAAATATGACAAAACTAACTGACAAAATATGTAAAATATGATGTTCGTCAGGTGCTTGTAAAATTTGATGTATAATTTCCATTTTTTTGAAAGTTTATCCCCGATGTTCGTCGAAATGTTGGTTATCATTTTCATTGAATTTTCAACAGACATGAAAAATTAAAAAAATAAAATTGTGGCCGACATAAAGAAAAATGAGTTTGCGCCTGATTTATTGCGACAATGTTTTGCTCTACTTGAGACAGTTTGTGGAGAACTAAGGATGATTTTCTTCTGAAAAATAAGAAAAAATTCAAGAAGATATCTCTAGGTTAAGGGTAGTCATTGTATTTTTGCAGAATTCAGTTGTGAAGTTAGAATTGTAGTTCCAGGTTTGAAAATCATATTTTAAAGAAACATCTCATTAGATTTCATTTTTAGAGGTTAAGGGTTTTGAGAATTTCATGTCCAGATTTTGTTGTGTGGAATCACCATAAGATCACAACCGAGGAACAAATTCTTGTGACTATAATTATGTGATCCATAACTATATTGGTCATGTGGCACAGTTGTTCTATAACAAATACAGGATGCATTCATGTGTGACCCAAGTTTAATGTGGCTATGTTGTGATAGAAATGGAGGCACTCATATAATGTAGTTAATTCAGGTTGTATAATGTAGGTGTCAATCATCATTGGGTGCATTTTGTTGTCTCAAGTTTAACAGGTTAGGATGTAATTATAGCATGATCGAAGAGTGATTACCTCTTGCTTCAATAAAGAGCCTATAACTCTGGTTGATATGCAAAGTGGTTGTGTTATATCAATCATGTAGTGCATTCAAGCACAACCCATGTTTAATGGGCTATTCTAGAGAGTGATCAAGATTTTCTAAACCTTATGAATGTTACTTGACATATATTTGCATAATCTCAAATTCCTTTAGAGGCTTTTGAAGTATCAATGTATCTTATACAGGGTTTAGAATGATTTCTTTTAATTATAAAAATAAATTAATGATGTATTTCCCTATAATTAGATAATGTGGAGATCTCCTAAATCTGCCCCAACACACTGTCCTCTTTGGCACTGTATTCATTACTCTAGCTACTAGGTTTTTGTATGTGACATCTTTAATATCTTCATGACCGTGGCTTTTAAATAGATCTTAGTCTTTGCTTTAATCCTTTTCGTGGTAACCCTTGAGTTCCATAATCCACCTTCAATCTCTTCTAAGAACATTGTCTTAAGCTAGATTGCATAGTATACATATAAAGCAAGTCCTTCATACCTCCCATTGTTCCAGACCACCACTCACTGCCTTGCTTAAAATGTTGCCTCCATAAGCACAATATCATGTTTTAAAATCATGGTTGCCAGTGATTGACCATTAAGGTCACCACTTTCATCATGAAGATACAATGAGATTTTTATCTTCAAACTCAAGGCATTATGGAAGATAACATTGTGAATTGTTTGTTGTGTATAATTCAATTTTGTTGGACATTTACTACTTTTCTAACTTCCTTTAAGAATGGGTATTGCACCCTCAGCTACAATCTCAAATAGCTCACTCACTATCACCTGGAGATTCCTTTCATGAGCATCCTTCTATAAAATCAAACTATGCCCTATAGACTGCCTACTTACTATAGGGGACTCATTGTTTCATGGTCTTGTAGTTCTTAAGATCCTTCAACCTTATTGACACTAATTCATAGTCCACAAGGTATTATTCACTATTTTCCCATCTTTGGTGAGTCTCAAAACACTGCTCAAACATGCAATCCACTACCTCCATTATACAATATTAATGGCTAAGAAGAAACATTGAACCTATGATTACCACTGTTACTTGATTTGTACAATCATTCCTTGATTGCATTTGCCTTGTCTAACACTACCAAAAGCATTTGAAAAACCCTTAAGGTCAGCAAGGGGGTAAGGAAACTCATTGTTAAAATTTCCACTTTACTATGCAAGGTTTGAGCTTTATTATCTTGTCACAGCTTAGCCTGTTTTTGAATGTCACATCTTAAGTGACTGTCATTCTTCTTACCGTAGATTGCATTTACAAATGTCACTATGCTACATAGTGTGCTTGTTATTGGCTACAATCTTTAGATTGCAAGATTTTGTTATTACCTACAATGGCTCAATCTTTCTGGTATTGCAACCTCACTAATCCGCTATAGTTATTGTTTATGTTTCTATGGAGGCCTAGGGTTTGTACCCTAATCATGCTCTTACCAATACTTTTGTTGTTTTTTATTAGGTCTCTCTCAATGTTGAGGGCCCTAGGGATAAGCTCGTCGTAAGAAGTGACACATTACATCTTTAACTAAAAGGATAAATCTGCATTGACATTAGCAATGATGATTCTGACTCGTTGCTCCTTAGGAATGGGTCACTTGCTCTTACTAGCTCGCTACCTCCATTGTTGTAGGAATTTTGTGATCAAGTTCAATATTCTGATTTTAGGAGTCTTAATGGTTGGAAATCATAGTAAAATAAGAATTTAATAAGTTTTGGAATTAGCATTGTAAGGTGTTTTTTGGGGTCATTAACTTCAGAATATCTTCTCTTTTGTAGGGGTTTGTTATCAGAATTATTAGATTATGTTATATGAATAAAAATTATTGGAGTGTGAGTTTGATATTTTTTGAAGATCTAAATAGTCAAGCTTGGTAAAGAAAAATCATGTTAGATAATATTAGTCCAGAACAAAATGAAGAGACACTTGATAGATTGTGGGCTAAATTGAAAAGAAAGGGTGATGGGAAATGTTATTGCCCTTGCAATAATTGCAAGGGCTTAAATATGAGATGACTTTTAATCACAACAATTGAGAAACATTGTAGGTAGCATGGTCACATTGAAGGGGGGCATGATTATTGTCCATTGGTAAGTTGTTCATTATATGTGTTTATATTGATTGAATTTATAAATTTTTATATTATTTTAACATTTTATATATATAGAATCACTTGATCATGATCATGGTTTACTTGTGTCTATCATTATTATAAAGGTGGGGCACCCTAGGGCAGATGATATGGATTATCACGGCCTGGAGAATGTGGTATTGCAAGCGGACGAACATGGAGCTATGAATATTGAAGATGAAGTTAATGATCCTATGGAAGAAGATGATCATGCACCAGAAAAAATAGTTGAAGATGATGGTACGAATACATTGATCCATGCCACATTTAGTGCCAGAGTTGATCATAATGATCAAGATGACTTTGATGATGTTCATGATTTACCTGTACTTGACAAGGCATACAAGCCCCTTTATGAAGGCTCTGAAACAACTCTTCTCTCTGATGTATTGTTGCTATTGAACTTGAAGGTTATGAATGGTTTATCAAACATAGCAATCTCACAAATGTTAAGGTATGTCATATATGTCATCTTTTTTCATCTATTTTAATTGTTAGTTTATCACTAGTAAATAAAGGATGAAATATGTACCATTAATATTCTTTATATGAATAAATTATTTTTTGTTGTAGATTGATTGGTGAATTTTTGTTACCACCATCAAATATTTTACCTTTCTCATATCGAGATTTATGTGCCATTATGAAAGATATCGAAATTGAGTATCAAGCAATAGATGCATGTCCCAATGATCATATTATATATATTAAACAACAGGAATTTGCAAAAAAATGCCTAGAATGTCATAACAGTAGATATCAAACAGATCAACTAACAAAAAAGGTGCCTCACAAGGTTCTTCGTTATATTCCCATTATTCCATGTATGCAACGATTATTTAGGTGCGAAAGCTTAGCACAATTGATGGATTACGATGCACGAAATAGAAGTGGAGATGACATTATTCGAATGCCTGTAGACGGTTCTGCATTTAGGGACATGGAGGAAAAATAGCCACACCTTAAAGAAGAACCTCGTAATCTCAAGCTTTCATTGGGAGCGGACGGTGTCAATCCATTTGGAGAGCTGAGATCTATTTACTCAGTGTGGCTTGTTTTTGTTATCAACAATAACATTCCTCCATGGATGTCAATAAAGAGGGAGCACATAACGTTGTCAATGATTGTTTCAGGTATTTGTTTACATCAATTTTCTTTAATGTAGTAGCATCTCATTTGTCTTATTTGTTGCATAATGACATATTTTTTTCATTCAATAGTCATGTACATTAATTTATATATATTGCAGTAAAATGGTTATAATAATTATGTAATGTTTATGTTCATTCAACTAGGTAAGTACCAAGTTAAAGATATGAATGTATATATCGAGCCTCTTATCGACGAGTTACTAAAGTTATGGAATGGCGTCACTATGTATGACATCTCCAGACCAATAGGACAAAGACAATTTCAATTCCATGCAATGCTTGTATGGAAAATTCATGATGCCCCAGGGCTAACACATTTTTGTGTTATGTTATAACGTTCGACTACACTTTAACAATATTTAATTTGATGAAGTAGATATCATGAATGTTTTTAAAATAATCTATTCATTATATATAATTATAAAAAATGGCATATTTAATCCAATGATATATCATCTTGCAGGTCTTGAAACAAAGGGAAAATTTGCATGTCCAATTTGTGGTCCAAAGATGAAATATCACCGTTCAACAAGTTTAGGAAAGCAGGTGTTTGATGAATATAGGAACTTCCTCCATAGAAGTCATAAGTATCGAACTACTGAAAAACATCTTTTCAATGGGAAAGAGGAGACTACATCAAAACCATGAAGAATGTCACCTCGCCTATGGAAGTTGAAATATAATAGAATTAATCGCCAAGGTTATACATCGGATCAAATTGTTTATCTATCATATATGATATGTTTTTAATTTATATTTTATATTGTGTTGTATTTACTCATATTGTAATTGACAATGTCGATTGTCGTTTTTAATTTGTTTAACTTATATGCTTCATGAAGGTCGTCAAGGCATTAATGGTCAGCTTCCACAGGGACTGAAAAGTTATCCTAGACAATTTAGTAGGTTGCCCTACTATGAGCAGCTACAAATTGTGCATTTGTTTGATACAATACATATCGGAAAGAATATAACAAAAGTGTTATGAAAAATATTGGATGGAAGGCATGACAAAGAAAAAATTGTCAAAATTTGTAGTGACATTCAGGAAGCCAATCATGCAATGAAAAATGTCATTCAATTAAATAGTGATGGAGACCAAATTAATATAAGTTCCCTTCCTGTCAGAAAACAAAGCAATGCTATAAAAGAAGTCATACAAAATTTGATTTCCACAGGATTTGCTGCAAACATAAAACAATATAATAACAAAGAAAGGTGAATTTGGGTTAGGGATGAAAACGTGAGTGATTGGTACCTTCATTAAGGTAATTATTCTAGAATATTATATACACTTGTATAATGCACTTTTCAAAGGTATTGTGTTTACTACTTTGGAAAAATAATGAAAGATCATTTTATAATTGGTGCAAGATGTTCTACCTCTATCTCTCCTGCATAACTTCACAACAATGTCAAGCAAGTTATATATGACCCTTGGAAAATACATGTGAGGTAAGTATGCAGATTTGTCTTAATTTGTTGTATACATCTTGTTAATTTCATTTTTTTTACTTGTTATGTAATATACTATATATTTTTGTTAAATATCAAGTAATATATTTGTGCCTTTGAATCACTTGTAGATGGCTATCATCTGAATAAATCCATAAAGAATATATAAATTATTGGAAAAGAAGAATTCCTTATCTAATATGTGAAATGCAAAAGTGTCTACCTTCGACATTTTTCAATGCACAAAAACACTACCTCATACACCAAGTTGAGGAGATTGAATTGTGTGGACCTGTACACACAAGGTCAATGTGGATGGTTGAGAGGCACTTGAAATTTTTGAAGGCTTTGGTTAGACAAAGAGCACATCCCGAGGGTTCTATGGTGGAGGGATATATGGTATACCAGACCATGATGTACATTAGTGAATATCTTTCTAAGTTTGTAAAAGATCCCATTTTAGATTGCATTTGGGATCCCAACTCCATTAACAAATTTGAAGGGAGTACCTATTGGGGAAGGTAGTTTTGAGAAAGTGAGGTATTAATTATAAGATGGTCATGGAATTAATTGGAATGCATTTTTTTTATGTATATTGTACTTATTGAATTTTTAATCTTCAATATACATCAATTATAAATTAAAAGATTAGTATCTTTGTTGGTATTTAGCTAATTATAAGTCATTTGTGAATTTCAATTTATTTTGGTATAGTTGGTTGACAGTGGGATGCACTACATTTGTACATCACCAACAATCTTGATTGGATGATAGTATGGATTGAACGATGTCAACAATCTGGTCGCACATTAACATGGGAAGATTGTGGCTTCATTAGTTAAGAAGTTCATCGTAATGGAAATTCCAATGTTACACAAAGGGAAATTGATTTAGCATATGGTTTAGAAGCTTGGTATGTATAAATATATTAATCACCCATATTATTTAATTATTTTCAAGTATATTGATGTATATATATCTTGAGATTTTTCTTTGCATACATTTGTAAGAATAAATATGTTTATCAATGATAATATTGCAATAATTTTACATGTTTGACATATTGTAGGTGAGAACACCACAAGGCTATGTGGTGCAATGGTTGTAAATTTTGAATCAAAATGTTGGATGACATGAAGAAAACTTGTGATTCTGGTATAACTGCAGTCTTTCAGGTGACTAATATTTCATCTAGAAGCGACATACATCTAGAAGTCTTAAAAAATTGATACTATGAGATCTTGGATGATATACTTGAGTGTGACTTTAAGTCCTTCAGATTAATTTTGTTCATTGTCGTATGGGACAAGCTACGATTGAATGAAAATGATCCTGAGAGAACTGTTATTGAACATGATAATGGATTTACCATGGTTAATACAAGGTTGATCGAGCGAGCTGGAAATGAGCCCTATGTTCTTCCAAGCCAATTTGAGTAGGTATTTTACTCAGAGGTTCCGGGTAAACTAGGTTGGTCATTTGTTATTAGACATGATCCAAGAGGTAGGCCAGTAAAGTATAATGTGGTGGAAGAAGAAGATACCGAAGAACTAGAATATGATGTAGATGATGATCAAGATCAACTGCTAGTTGATGATGTCCCCGACAAAAGATGTCAAGAGGAAGAACTAGATGATGATGATGTAGGAGTTAATGTTCATGAAGATGACATCCGTGTGGATGATGACATTATCGAAACTGATATCGATGACGATGATGATGATATGACCAATCCTTACAATGTTGAATCTGGATCGGATGATATAGACAAAGAGTTGGATGGAGAAGAAGATCAATGACATTGAAATGTAGAAGTTATGTGATTATATTATCTATTTGATATTAATTTCTTGATAGAATTATATTTGAATTATGTGGTTACATAATTAATTCATGATGTTTTTAATTTTTATGCCATTACATAATTAATTTAATGATGTAATTTTTAATGTTTGAAAGGTCAAAAAATTAAAACATTTCAATAGTGATGTTAACAACCTTGAAATTAGTGTGTTTTATGTTTCACATGATCATAAAATATTAAAAAGTCAGTTGTAGAGGCGGTTGTTCAGTGGTTGACGTGTATGTTGGTTCTTTTTACAATGTAACCAGGTTTTCCTTCTAATATACCTATGGAATTTCCAATTCCAATCGAAGACAGCTCGAAGGACCTGGACCAACTAACGAGGACTTTAAAATCCTTGTACACTTCGAGCTCTACAAGACCCAGGAGGGTGATCCCTTAATGTGTTTACAACCTCTACACCATTAATATCTAAGTTATCGGTTCAGTTTTGGGTTCAAGTTCGGGTTCGAGAACCCGGTTCACCGGTTCGGTAAAAAAAAATTTTGGGGTTGGGCTCGTTTTGGGTTCGGTAATACAAAAACATATAAAAATCAGAAATATATACATATTTGCAGCAGTAATTAAGTTTAGAATACAGCACCATACTAATAGTCAAATAACATAGCAAAAATACACCACCACTTTATACTCAAATGTCATGATATAGATTCATTTGGCATATTTTATTGATTCCTCTTCAAACATAGGATTTGAGAAGTATGTATCAAAATTTTGGATCTAAGAACATGTTTTGCATTTGTTTGAGCTGTCAAAATTAGGCATGCACAACTTGCCTAACCTTCATTGTAAGTCCTAGTTGTGGGTTCCTCTCTCTTTCTTGGGTCTGTTTATTAGCTTCAATTGGCAAAAATTGGTAAGAGACATTATTTCATGAGATTATTCCTAACAGATCTATACTCATTAAAGTAGTCCAAATAGCTCTGTCCTACATTCTTTTGTCCCTCTGACCGTCTAGGTCTTCTACTCTATCCAAAATTTAGGCATCACGGGTCTAGTTACTGATCCTATTATTGTTCTGGTATTATTATTATTGTTGTTGTTTGCAAAGTTAATTTCATCACTGTTCATATTTTCAACATTTGTGTGAATAACTTGGTCAACTGCTACTATCCCTATATAAGTATATTTAGTTGCTGCTCTATATTAATGTCCTCATGTGAATTTCTTTTATCTTTGTTTGCCATGATTTCTTCTACTTCCAAATCTGCAAATGAAAATCCTTCTATATTTTCCAAACATTGAAATTGTGGCCTTTTGAGTTTTCTCTGATAGCACTTGTTTATTTTATCACTTGGATGCATATGGAGTGTATTTCTACATCAATCTGTTAGTGACCCAATAGGCTAGTAGGAAAACTAGCTTAGATACCAGTAAAATATCCCTAACTGATTTTTTTGTATTTTTGACAAATGTTTGACAAAATACTTATGAACTAAATAAATGCAAGAAATCGATTTACTTTGGTCTAACCACAATTCACGTAGCTATAAAAATGAAATATTAATGGTATTCAATTGAAATTTATCTCAACACAGCTACACACAAAGACAACACATATCCATTTCATGTGTTAGAGGAAAATATTAGGGTTAGAGGGAATAAAATAGTCTTTAAAAGTCGACAAAAGGTTAAAAAATTAATTAAAAATTGCAAAAACATGTTGAAAAAGTATTCCTGGGCACAAATTCTACCTGGGTTTGGACTGGGTTTGAAAAAAATGAACCCTGGCCAAACCCACAGTCAGGATTTCGAACCCTGGTCGAACCCACAGTTGATTTTTCAAACCCACAATGAATTTGATCGAACCAGACCCGAATTTCGAACCCATATCATACCTAGGCTTCCCAGGGGTGAACTCGGTAACTTAGATTATTATAAACAACATTAACAATAGCAGATGATCTCACTTAATACCTCAACACGATAAGATAATATCAACTAGAATTGGTTGTTCATAGACAATATCAACTATATGGAGCATGAGATAACTAAACACAATCCATTGTATAAGATAGTCAATGACTTGCAATTTGTAGCAAGCTCTAGGTAAAGACAAAAAAATACTGAACTACACGAATAATTAAAACTTAGATCGGTGCCATATATCCATTACAGGATTCAAATTCATAAGCATCTAGAGGTTTATAACAGATTTAATACATCACATATAAGATCCCTGACAATATTGCATTACAATTTCATCAGTATGCATTCTAACCTAGGACTACTTATCAAATCCTTATACAACACATATCTGCCTATAATCCCATTCAAGCATTTTGATTAATTCCTTGAATTAAAGCTAAAATAGAATCATACACACCACAACAGTGAGATGGATAAAACAACCCTTAGTTATTTCATTGAAAGTTCAGATATGCATGTACAATGGAAAGACATGAGCTCGAATTTTTATTTCAACTCAAATGCTAGTACTTTTATACAACATTAAATCTCTATGAACTCAAAACCTATTACATAATGACTCAAAACCTAAATTGCATTTCTCTAAAACCATCGGAATTTACAATTCACTCTGCAACTTCACCTAGACTCGACAAAAATTATCTAAATTGATAACCCATACTTCTGGCCTTGAAATCCTTCTTATACAAAATGAAGGAGAAAACAAGCACTAGGCCAGAAAGTACACCTGTTAGCAGTCAATTGGAGCACCTGGTGATATTCCAAAATTTGTTACAACAAGCACCACCTTGAAAAATATTCTTGTTCAAAAATAGTTACAACAACAATCATCCTGGAGCATATTCTCGTTCATCATGTCGGCGAAGGAAGGTTGATGCAATAACAAAAAACCACGCGAAACCCACGCCAAGAAATTCATCCATACAAAAGTAGAAATGTTGTAATCGTAGCATCTGATTTGCCACCTATCGGTAGCCCACTCTTCTTACTCATCATCATTCAAATAATTAGCCACCCACCTCTGGTATTCTTTATCAGTTGGCCAATCAAAATTAATCACCTCTTTTACCTTTGTACTATAAGGAAAATACTTTACAGCTACCTGATTAGCACTCTTTCAAAAGATTCCAAAAATGAGCCGGTACCAATAATCTTATCCATACAATTTACCAACAAATCATAATCTGAGTCATCACAAATTATTTTAATTTGATTATTGATGGCTTTACTTGCTTGATCCTACCATAGATGGAGTGTTCTAACTTCCCCCTGCTCATCAGACATATCAGGTAACAGTGTGCTACCCCAATCATTGAAGTTCTTTACCAATTCCCTAATCTTCCTACTTAGATCATCTAGTAAGGTTTGAAAACCTTGCAATGATTTAACTAATATATAAGTAGGCTTCAATGATTGGGGCATGTTATTTACATCAAACTTTGAGGCTTTATTAATAACATCTAGATTATTTGCCCTAGGGATCCAATTTTGAATTATTGGAATCACTATCCCCTAATCCCTATCAATATTATTTATTGCTTCAAATAGAAAAGAATACAAAGAATGTATAGAGGGCAGTTTATTATCCACCTTTTCATTTAAATGCTCCAAAAAAAGAGTAACAGTTTATTTTTCTTTTGAAATAAAACCCTCCTCTTTTACCCTTAGTGATGTTTGTAATTGATCAATTTTTTGCATGAGCTGCCTCTTTGTTGGATCAACAGAGCACTCTGTTTCTTCATCAACTTGTTCTAGAGGAGGGGTAAGAGCAAGATTTTGAATGGGAGACCCTGGTGTAGAAACATTTGGAGAAGCAGGAGGCATTGACCCTGCTTTGGGAGGTGACGTGTTGGTTCCTGAAGCATTGGATGTTTCTCCAGTATGTCTATATTTGAACCTGTCTAATTCAGTTTGCATCCCAACATTCCTCTATTGCATTTTACTATATTCTTCAATTAAAATGTTATACTTCTCCATTAGGCTCTTTCTTTCAACCTCCTCCCTTTCAACAGTCTTTTGGGCCAACTTGGCCACATTCATAGTTAAACTAGTGGCTTTGGTTATTGTAGTCTCTGAAGCCCTCTTTATTATTAATCGTCCTTTGAAATTTGGATTAATATCAACAATGTCTGGCTTTCTTCCTTGTGGAGCCAATGCCCAAATTGCCAAGGTCTCATATTCTTCACTGAAGGCAGAGTTTTGTAATGCTGCCTTAACTTCTTCTTCAAAATCTTGAAAAGGATTCTTAGACTTTATAATGGCATTGAAAGCCACTACATATGTGATGTCCCATTCAGGAAAAATCAAAACACCCACCTGATTCACTAGTTGTCTTCCTTCTTCAGGAGTGATGTTTTTGAACTCTTCCATTAGTTTAGCTTTCACTTCTTCATCATTCTCCTGATCTAACCTGTTAGGCCTTAGTTCTCTTCTCTCCTTACATTTATTTTGATATTTCTAAAATTTCATCCTCCATTCCAATTGCAAGAATACAAGAGTCTTTACAAATGCATTTTCATCTAAGAACTCCTTGCAAGCCTACATTCTTGCATCCTGCACACTCTTACCCTTCATATCCAAATCAGATAGAACCAATTCAGCTGACCTAGGAGGGGATGACATACCAACCTGCATGTCTTGATTATTAACTATAATTTCATCTGTGAGATCCTCAGGTAGGTGATCAGTTCTTTGCCTCTTAGGGCTTGGCTCAGGTGGTGGTGATGGGGGACTCCGCTCTGGTGAAGATCCTAATTCAATGATTTTGACAGCCCTAGGTACTTTGAATTTTGGGCTTGGTCATGAAGGTGCCTTCATTATTTTCTTCCCTTTTCTATCTACTTCTTCCTCATCACTGCTAGTATCCCTTTTCCTCCTATAGATGGGCTGCCTTTCTGTAGGCTGATATACTGATCTTGTTTTAATTGGCATATCACTTTGTCCTTGCATGTCTAGACTTAGCCTTAAATTTATCTTTTTGGTGTTCAAGGTGTCCATTATCTCCTTGAAATTCTTCATTAAAAAATCAATTCTCTTGTGGTATGGAGTGAATTCCATCAATGGATCATACGTCGAATCCATTTCATGCACAATATCCAGTAGCTTACTATAAGCTATCCACTTTTCCATGTTCAATTCCTATCTTTTTAAGTCAAATTCATTCCTGATCAGGTCCTCGGGGAAATTGAACTCATGTGAAAATTTTCCACCTTTTATTCTTTGTCTGAAAAGAGCAAAGAAACCTTCAGGATCATGGTCTCGCCTTGGACCAAATCTCAAATGGTAATCAACAAAGAATTTGTCAAAATGTGTCCAGCCTCCCTTTGAAAATGTAAAGTCAGACACTACTGTATAATCAGGGAATAATGTTCCCTTCCCATTTCCAGTTAGGTTATCTTCATGAATACACTCCATCTGCCACATAACTTCTACAAACCCTAGTCTTGGTGGCACATTGTATGGCAGTATGTGAGGGGTACCTTGAAATCCATATATTCTCAGGACAGTGCTGATTGGATATGGGATAATGTCACCCCAATTATGTAAAACCCTTAATTCTGGTTTCCTCTCCTTCAGCCTAAAGAAATCATGCACTTCCTTAGGTATCTTAGGTACATTTACCATCAATCTAGCCCTCAATCTTGTAGCAAAAAAATTATCAAATTACACATAACTGGTGCTTTCCTTATTACAGGAAAAATATGCAGTCCATATCTGTACTGGCAATCTTTGTCCATTAACTGATTGTCTTAAGTTCATCTTCTCAGCAAAGAAATCAACATTCCTAAACAAGAACATATGCATCAACATGGAATATCAAAAGAATTGAGTACCAGTATCACCATTCTGCAGCTTTGGCAGTCCTTCATGTATCCTTTTCACCAAAAAAGAAGAAAATTCATATGTTACAAAGAAGTTAGGGTGTTGTATTTGCACCCCCAAGAACATGTAAGCAATCGGCATTACTGCACCAGGGCTGAAACCCAAAATCTGACATAGTTAATAGAAAGTAGCCACAAAAGGCTTTTCAAAACAATTCAATCTGAAGGGTTCCTGGTCACTAGGGCTGATGTGAAATTATGAACGCCCTACCTTAACCAAATAAGGTGGAAGCAGCTTAACCCTAAAAAGAGATTTTAATTATGTATACTCCTGCTTCATTTCTTCAAGACTAATAGGAACCAAGTCATCACTTGGCTCACTCAAATAAATACTCTGTTGGATAACATCTTTGTTAATTTCTAATAGAATCCCTCCATTGTTATCTCTGATTACCTGTGTGATAGGGTCATATCTTTTGGCCATTGCTCTAATTAAGTCCACATTAGGGAACACATTTGGAACAACTAGCTTTCCCATGTCGTGCATCCATCCATTTGAAAAAGGATGAGGAAAATTCCTCTGTCCATACCATAATCTGAACATTTCTAAGCCTGTGCATGGAACCCTAGCATAAACAATGTTGGAATTATTACACACCAACCCCTCCCATAGGATTTTCCCTCGCATCAACACCAAACCTTTCCTTCTCTCATTTGTTGATAATGGAAATTGATTTAGGAAATCATCATAAAAGTTTCTTTTCAAATATTCAATGTGGCCAGAGTGCTGCTTTGTTGGCGCCATTTTAGACAAACTAGGGCCTCACTACAATGTTACACTTCAAGTGGCTATGACTAAGCAGAGATAGGAAATTACAGAGTAAAAATACCACAATTCCTCACAATTTATGATTAAACAATAGCCCTAACAAAATATTTTAATGAACTCAGTGACAAGCATAGCAGACCCCCACTTCCCAAATTTAGGTGCAAAATGACTGGGAAACAAAGAAAATTAACTCATGGCTTTTTTCGCACAAACTCCAATTTCTGGTTGTAGCTACTTGCAATTTCACCTTTGGCTCTGAAACTATTTTCATGAAATACTTGGATGCTTTGTGATACAAATGAGATGAGTAAATTGATTTTATGTTGATCAAATCCTGCCAGTGGATGTCTCATCTGCCATTAAAGCCCACTTGCGCGTTGCATGAAGGGCTCCAACCATAATTTAATACATATTTAAATTTGAGCCATTGATCCTTCAGTTTGATCAAATCATCAACGACCATCTTCAAAACAGGCTGAGGAAGGAATGCCACGTGGTAGTTGCCCACAATATCGCAGTCTCTTGATTTACCATCGCGGGATGGCGGGCACCGTCGATCTTTTTACCATAAATCTTGCTCCTTCAAAAATGGTCATTGTCCTTTCCTTTAATTGTCAAGCAACTTTTCCCTTAAAATCATAACATCTGCGTTGAAATAAAACATGTGCATCTTACAAGCACATTAGTAATCCGCCCCGTAATACATTTAAAATTGGCGAACGCTTTCTTCAATCCTTAGGATTCATTGGATGAGACATGTGGCAGGCACCCGCGACATCGGGATCCCAAAATTCCTAATCATAGGATGGCAGGCACTGTCAATCTTGAAGAGACAGCTCATCAACAGTCATGCAGATTTCATCCTTTAGGAAGGGCACGTGGCACCCGCCCGTGATATCGCGATCCCTGTAATCCTTGATTGCGGGATAGCGGGTGCCATTGATCTCATTCCTTTAACATAGTCACCAGCCATTTTGTTAACCTTCGAGAAGCTTTTCCAGTGAGATTATAACATATCCATCGATTTAGAACATGTGCGTGTGGAGAACACTTTAGTAATCCGCCCCTTAATACATTTAAAGCCAGTTAGTGTTTCCTTTACTCTTTAGGCTTCATCGGATGAGACACGTGGCGCTTGCCTATGATTTTGCAATCAACCCAAGCACCATCGCAGGATGGTAGGGAATGGCTCAGATCAAATGGTAGTTGGTCAACGATAGCTCAAATTTGATCCCCCAGATAGGACACGTGGCACTTGCCCGTGATTTCACAATCCTTCAATTCCTTATCACGGGATGGTGGCCAGCGTTGATATCTACAAGAAATAGATCAACAGTAGCACTAAATCAACCCTTGCAAAATAAAAGATTCGTTAAAAGGAAAAGTGGGCATTACTAGGCAAACGACAAATTAAAAAATTATATTTATAGAAGAAAAATAAGATAGATTTACAATTTGTTTTATAATTTCACTTTTAACTTTAAATGTATGTTCACTCATTAAGTTGTATTTTTTTTACAATCACATTTTTATTTTAGATGTTTGTTTATAAAATATAAAGATGCATTAAAAATATATTAGAAATATTTTTCTTTATATTATATAGCATTGATAACATTAAATTAACATAGAATAATTTCACAATATCACTTAACCAATCAAGAAAAATTTATACATTACTATGCAACATTATTCTCACATCAAAGTAACAAATAAACATTGACAACAAATTTATTTTTTTATATTATAACATTCATAACTTAATCCTTTTATACACACTATCAAGTTAATTATAAAAAAACACATAAAATTATTTATAAACAACTTAAATTTTTTAACAATTTAATAAAATATAATTTAATATAATTAAGAAAAATTAAATAAGAATTATAGATAAATTTATGAAATATTGATTTACTTATCAAGAAAAAATCAATGATAAATTTACTTATTATAGATAAATTTACTTACCAAACTATTTTAACCATCAAGAAAAAATTAATCATTAGTGATTGCAACATTATTGGCACATCTTTTAAACTGACAAATAAACATTGAAAACACATTTATTTTTTATATTATAACATTCATAACTTAAACCTTTTTATTGAATAAATTTATAGAAGATTATTTTTATTAAAGTGATAGAATCTAATCCCAATACTAACATTAATTATAAGTCTAACCATAACCCCAACCCTAAAACTAACACTAATTAACTTCAAACCTAACTCTAATTTTATATCCAACCCTAAACATAACTATGATTCTAAAACTAACATTAATGAAACCCTAATTGAACCATAACCCTAACCCTAATACTAACCCTTGCCCCAATTGAACCCTAACACTAACCCCAAGCTCTATCATAGAACCTTAATCTTTACCCCAACCTCAACCCTAATCCTAATTGAATCCTATAACTAATTTTAATTAAAGTCTAACCCTATTTGAACCTTAAACTTAATTGAACTCATGTTTAGGGTTAGGGTTCAATTAAGGTTAGGGTTGAATTATGGTTATGATTAGGGTCAAAATTCAAATAGGATTATGGTTGGAGTTTAATTAAGGTTGCTATTCACTTAGGGTTAAGGTTCAATTAGTATTCAATTTGGGTTAGGGATCAATTAGGGTTATAATTCAATAAGGGTTTAATTAAGGTCAGGGTTAAGGTTAGTCTTAAATTAGGGCTAGGATTGGAGTTAGGGTTCAATTAAGGTAAGGGTTATTGTCTATTTTAGGGTTAGGGTTCAATTAGAGTTTTGTAGGGTTTTGATACAATTGGGGTTAGGTTTCAACAATAACTAGGGTTACGATTACAATTCAATTAGTGTTAGAGTTAGGGTTGCAATAATAAAATTTTCCATAATGATATGGAAAGGCATTCAATTGGATTCATATACAAATGCACAAATAAGAATTAGTAATTAAGAATTCTCTAAAACTAAAGTTATAACAACAAATAAAATCCTTATCTCAATCATTTTTTCTTTGTTAGGGTTGGGATAAGAATTTAACGGGGCCAACCGAGACTTAGGAAATAAAACCCTGCGGAGGAAATAAAGTATTAAAATCAATGTTGGGTTTTAATTTTAATCCTGTGACGTAAGCCTAAGCCATTAACTCTAGTGGTCATGATGCCAATGGCTTAGCCAAAGCCTTTCATTAAATACGAACCATGCAATGTGTAGGTTTTCTAGATTCGAAGATATGGGAGAAGATCTCGATCGTACCCCGCCAACTCGCAGACCTAAGGTGTCACCTTGTTATTTTGTGCAAGGTCAGCAAAAGGAAGATGTATGTCCTGTATGGAATGTGGGGCCCAATCTCCACTATTGAGCTCATAACCTGTGGTTTTAGATGGACAACCAAGATCAAAAGCTAATGTAAATCTCTGTTGTTCCCTACTAGCTCGCAGGAGGAAGATGAAGGTTGGTGAAGCATTAACGAATTATTCCTTACTTGTGTAATCACGTCGATCTCAATCTATGTGAAGATGTTGTTGTTGGCAATCATGAAGGGTGATCTTTGTATTCTCATCTAGCTCTAGTTAAAAGGTGACAGTACATACGCCACCAAATTGCCATGTTTGCACATGCATATTTACTAGGCATTGATGAAGGTTGCCATTACCTCACACAATAAATACAAGAGGAATTAACTGCTAATAGTGTCATTCTTGTAGCAGTTAGAGCGCTTTGTGGGCTGAGTCTAATCAAGTTTGAGTGCTTGTCTGAGAAGAGAAAATGAGTAAGTTAGTAAGGAGGTATGTTCTTTTGAGCTCACAAAAGCTCGGTCCTGCTATTTAGGAAGGTGCTTTGGTTGAGCAGCAACATCCTGGAATTGCAACCTTCTACTGGTTTGGTTGTAGTAGAAGGTTGCAATTGCAGGACGTTGCTGCTCAACTAGTAGATGACAAAGGCAAGCAGTCAATGTGCTCTAGATGCTGCCAACACTTGCCCATTGACCTTACAAGCAACACTTTTGATGATGTAACCGAGACCGACTCAGACTACTGTCGGTATTTAAGTCACTTCAATCACGGTCTTCCCTCTAATGAGGAAATGATATGTGTGGGCACATCAACTGTTAAAACCCAAAGCAGATGGACTACAACCATATTGGGCAAGGACAAGAAAGAAGAGGAGGTTGAGGGTCTACCATATTGGGCAAAAATTAGAAGCGGGTGTGTATACCAAGGTCTGAGTGTTGGTAAGGGCACGGTGGTGGGTATACAAGAAGTTGCTATGGTGTGCCTTCGTGGAAATTTGGTTGCCTGGTTTTTTTGCGTGGCCTAGCGACAAGGGGATTTTGATAACAATTTGTGGTCTCATATTCTTTTAGCTTTCCCCAGTTCGTGTCCCACTATGTTTTGCAGATTCAATGTGTGGGAAGTTTTTAAATGAAATTCAAATGCAATGGATATTTTGTTCAAATGAAAATTTGTGGTGAAATTACATTTGAGCCCAAAGCTTGTTGCTCTCTTGTCATATAAAAGGGAATTCAAGGCTCATTTGTAGGGAGAGAACTGATGAAAGCTCTAGCTAGGTTTTGAGTTGAATATATGGGTAGAATCTGTCCTCTGATGAGGAAGTGATATCTGTGGTGCCATTGGCTGTTAAAACCCCAAGTGGACGGAATAGAATAGATAGCCTGTTTTGAGTTTTGGATGAATATATGCAAATTATCTTAAATTGTATGCATATATGACTTATAAGCATGAATAAACGTATAATTTAATATATTTTCTCTCCTTATGTGGATTTGAGTGAATTTTGAATGAAATGTTAATGATGTTATCATTCTTCTTTTGAGAATTTGTTCAATTGTGTGTCTATGTTTTGGGTAGAATTCAATTTTAAAATTTTGAGGTTTCATATTTATATGTGTGAGATTGATCTAATATTCTAGAAAATGAATGTTAAAATATCATGAAAAAATGGGGCATAGAATGAATGTAGAAGTAAAATTATATTTGCATATATTCATAAAATAAGATTTAATAAACAAAAAATATATGCAATTAAAAATAAACGAAAAATAATTCAACCCAAATTTAGATAAGAGAGATAATTAGATTATATGATAACTTTAAGGCTAGTGTTAGGGTTTGATTAGGATTAGTGTTCGCTTAGGGTTATGATTAGAGTTATGAATCTACAATTAGGGTTCAATTAATGTTCACTTAGGGTTTCTTTGTTGGGAGAAGCTTATTGAATGGTAAGTGTATTTTATAAAATTAATATGTCAAGAATTAATTTTAGATAATACTACATGTGGTTTTTCATATGGTATTAAATTGTAGATTAAAATTGATAATAGATTTCCTTCCTTCTTTTGCATTGTAAGCTACCATAATATATGGCCTTAAAATCCTATTCATATTTTGAGCTTTTCTAAACTATACAACACGACATCCAACAAATAAATTTGTTATGCATTTTTTACAAGCACAAATCCTTAGAATTCATAATGTGTTACTTAGGTTAATTCTTTATTGCATTAAATAAATACACACTAATATATATATTATGGATTTGAGGGAAAATATTAAAATATTTATATATATAGAAAAATTTAAATGCAAGGGATTCAAGTACATACCTTTTCTTTTGTTAATGTTGATGAAGATACAAATCTTGATGAAGTGCCAAATTTGATGACGTGATATAAAAAACAGGAATATCTTTGCTCTATGTGGCACTTGAAATTTTGTAGAAAACTATAACTAACTCTACATCAAATTTGTGACTTTGAACCTGTTTTGCATCAATAAATATGAGCTTTGACACATGCCTCCTAATCTACCATACAATATGTACTTAAATGCTCAAAATATTTCGGAGTAGTGTTGAGATTGGTGGATCTTTGGGAAGGTCTAATGCTTCACCTTTATATATCTCCCTATAGATAGAGGTAGAGATGAATATAGAATGAGAGAGGAAAAGGGATAAAAAAAGATAGAGATGTAGAGAGAGAGATAGAGGGAGAAATAAATATATAGAGAGATAGGGAGATATATATATATATAGAGAGAGAGAGAGAGAGAAATAGAGATGGAGATAGAAATAGGGGGAGATAGAGAGAGAGAGAACGAGAGAGGGAGAGATAGATAAATGGGAAGAGAAAGACATAGACAGAGATATATGGGAAGATAAAGGGACAAATAGGTTGAGATATGAAGATAGATAGGGGTATAGGGAGGGAGCAAGAGATCAGGGAGAGATGGGGAGAGATAGATGGAGGGAGAAAGGGAGAGAGATATGTAGAGGAGGGAGAGATAGAAGATGGGGAAGAGGGAGATATATGTAGAGAGGGGGAGAGAGGAGAGCCAGAGGGGAGGCTAATTTTAGTTTATATCTCTATCAAATATTCAATAAATAATAATATAAATATTATAAGAATTATATAATTTGTATTTTAAATTACACACTATATTTAATTTTTTGAAAAATATGTAATTTTTTAACCATTTTCCTATATATTTAGTATTAATATTTTTACATCTTTTAACAATTCAATATATAATACAAATCAAATATAGTTAATAATTTAATTAACTAGCATAACTATATTAATTAATAATATATGTAAAACATGCCAAGAGTTATCTTTATCAAGATGCCTATTAACTTGAAAAAATGCTTATATTTTCATGAATATGAATTTGGAAAGCAATCAATTTGATTTCATTCTTGTTTGTGTCATTGTTTATCTAAATTCCCATATATAAGGGTACACATTGAAATTTGAAATCATACCAACTTGTCTATAACAACAATCAACCAAGAACAATAAATTTAAAATCAAAAATGCTCATCAATCATTAGATTTAGTATTGACAACATCAAAGAAGTATATCATGACAAAATGGCATTAACTAACTTAGTATCCACTATTTTTTTTTTCAAATGTTTGAATACATTGTTAACATTATATACATTCAAGCATTTGAATGTTATGAAACCTATAGCTTTGCAATTGAGTCTAATAAAGCTTTGCTCTCAGATGAATAATCAAACTTTTTTTTTTTTATGACTGTGCATTTAATCCTTTGTTCAAGTATATAAGTCTCTTTTTTCACTTGAAGTTTAAATATGTATCTATT
>VDFB02000363.1:46665264-46684265 GCA_007258455.2 Sequoia sempervirens | reverse complement strand
GGAGGAAATAAAGTATTAAAATCAATGTTGGGTTTTAATTTTAATCCTGTGACGTAAGCCTAAGCCATTAACTCTAGTGGTCATGATGCCAATGGCTTAGCCAAAGCCTTTCATTAAATACGAACCATGCAATGTGTAGGTTTTCTAGATTCGAAGATATGGGAGAAGATCTCGATCGTACCCCGCCAACTCGCAGACCTAAGGTGTCACCTTGTTATTTTGTGCAAGGTCAGCAAAAGGAAGATGTATGTCCTGTATGGAATGTGGGGCCCAATCTCCACTATTGAGCTCATAACCTGTGGTTTTAGATGGACAACCAAGATCAAAAGCTAATGTAAATCTCTGTTGTTCCCTACTAGCTCGCAGGAGGAAGATGAAGGTTGGTGAAGCATTAACGAATTATTCCTTACTTGTGTAATCACGTCGATCTCAATCTATGTGAAGATGTTGTTGTTGGCAATCATGAAGGGTGATCTTTGTATTCTCATCTAGCTCTAGTTAAAAGGTGACAGTACATACGCCACCAAATTGCCATGTTTGCACATGCATATTTACTAGGCATTGATGAAGGTTGCCATTACCTCACACAATAAATACAAGAGGAATTAACTGCTAATAGTGTCATTCTTGTAGCAGTTAGAGCGCTTTGTGGGCTGAGTCTAATCAAGTTTGAGTGCTTGTCTGAGAAGAGAAAATGAGTAAGTTAGTAAGGAGGTATGTTCTTTTGAGCTCACAAAAGCTCGGTCCTGCTATTTAGGAAGGTGCTTTGGTTGAGCAGCAACATCCTGGAATTGCAACCTTCTACTGGTTTGGTTGTAGTAGAAGGTTGCAATTGCAGGACGTTGCTGCTCAACTAGTAGATGACAAAGGCAAGCAGTCAATGTGCTCTAGATGCTGCCAACACTTGCCCATTGACCTTACAAGCAACACTTTTGATGATGTAACCGAGACCGACTCAGACTACTGTCGGTATTTAAGTCACTTCAATCACGGTCTTCCCTCTAATGAGGAAATGATATGTGTGGGCACATCAACTGTTAAAACCCAAAGCAGATGGACTACAACCATATTGGGCAAGGACAAGAAAGAAGAGGAGGTTGAGGGTCTACCATATTGGGCAAAAATTAGAAGCGGGTGTGTATACCAAGGTCTGAGTGTTGGTAAGGGCACGGTGGTGGGTATACAAGAAGTTGCTATGGTGTGCCTTCGTGGAAATTTGGTTGCCTGGTTTTTTTGCGTGGCCTAGCGACAAGGGGATTTTGATAACAATTTGTGGTCTCATATTCTTTTAGCTTTCCCCAGTTCGTGTCCCACTATGTTTTGCAGATTCAATGTGTGGGAAGTTTTTAAATGAAATTCAAATGCAATGGATATTTTGTTCAAATGAAAATTTGTGGTGAAATTACATTTGAGCCCAAAGCTTGTTGCTCTCTTGTCATATAAAAGGGAATTCAAGGCTCATTTGTAGGGAGAGAACTGATGAAAGCTCTAGCTAGGTTTTGAGTTGAATATATGGGTAGAAAGATATATGTGGTGCCATTGGCTGTTAAAACCCCAAGTGACGGAATAGAATAGATATAATGGGTTTGAGTTTTGGATGAATATATAAATTATCAAATTAAATGTAGATATGACTTATAAGCATGAATAAATTATAATTCTAATATATTTTCTCTCCTTATGTGGATTTGAGTGAATTTTGAATGAAATGTTAATGATGTTATCATTCTTCTTTTGAGAATTTGTTCAATTGTGTGTCTATGTTTTGGGTAGAATTCAATTTTAAAATTTTGAGGTTTCATATTTATATGTGTGAGATTGATCTAATATTCTAGAAAATGAATGTTAAAATATCATGAAAAAATGGGGCATAGAATGAATGTAGAAGTAAAATTATATTTGCATATATTCATAAAATAAGATTTAATAAACAAAAAATATATGCAATTAAAAATAAACGAAAAATAATTCAACCCAAATTTAGATAAGAGAGATAATTAGATTATATGATAACTTTAAGGCTAGTGTTAGGGTTTGATTAGGATTAGTGTTCGCTTAGGGTTATGATTAGAGTTATGAATCTACAATTAGGGTTCAATTAATGTTCACTTAGGGTTTCTTTGTTGGGAGAAGCTTATTGAATGGTAAGTGTATTTTATAAAATTAATATGTCAAGAATTAATTTTAGATAATACTACATGTGGTTTTTCATATGGTATTAAATTGTAGATTAAAATTGATAATAGATTTCCTTCCTTCTTTTGCATTGTAAGCGCTCATAATATATGTATTTTAAAATCCTATCTCATATTTATTTAAACTATACAACACGATCCACCAAATAAATTTTGTTATGCATTTTTTCCAAACACAAATCCTTATAATTCTTAATGTGTTACTTAGGCTAATTCTTTATTGCAATAAATAAATATACACTAATATATATATTATGGATTTGAGGGAAAATATTAAAATATTTATATATATAGAAAAATTTAAATGCAAGTGATTCAAGTACATACCTTTGCTTTTGTTAATGTTGATGAAGATACAAATCTTGATGAAGTGCCAAATTTGATGACATGATATAAAAAACTGGAATATCTTTGCTCTATGTGGCACTTGAAATTTTGTACGAAACTATAACTAACTCTACATCAAATTTGTGACTTTGGACCTATTTTGCATGAATAAATATGAGCTTTGACACATGCTCCTAATCTAGCATACAATATGTACTTAAATGCTCAAAATAGTTGGGAGTAGTGTTGAGATTGGTGGATCTTTGGGAAGGTCCAATGCTTCACCTTTGTATCTCTCCCTATAGATAGAGGTAGAGATGAATATAGAATGAGAGAGAAAAAGGGATAAAAATAGATAGAGATATAGAGAGAGATAGAGGGAGAAATAAATATATATAGAGATAGGGAGATATATATATATAGAGAGAGAGAGAGAGAAATAGGAGATGGAGATAGAAACAGGGGAGATACAGAGAGAGAGAAACTAGAGAGGAGAGATAGATAAATGGGAAGAGAAAGACACAGACAGAGATATATAAAGATAAAGGACAAATAGGTTGGAGATGAAGATAGATAGGGCAGGGAGGGGAGCAAGAGATCAGGAGAGATGGGGGAGAGAGGATGGAGGGGAGAAAGGAGAGATATGTAGAGGAGGGAGAGATAGAAGATGCAGAGGGAGATATCAGAGTAGGGGAGAGAGGAGAGAGTAGAGGGGAGGCTAATTTTAGTTTATATTCTATCAAATATTCAATAAATAATAATATAAATATTATAAGAATTATATAATTTGTATTTTAAATTACACACTATATTTAATTTTTTGAAAAATATGTAATTTTTTAACCATTTTCCTATATATTTAGTATTAATATTTTTACATCTTTTAACAATTCAATATATAATACAAATCAAATATAGTTAATAATTTAATTAACTAGCATAACTATATTAATTAATAATATATGTAAAACATGCCAAGAGTTATCTTTATCAAGATGCCTATTAACTTGAAAAAATGCTTATATTTTCATGAATATGAATTTGGAAAGCAATCAATTTGATTTCATTCTTGTTTGTGTCATTGTTTATCTAAATTCCCATATATAAGGGTACACATTGAAATTTGAAATCATACCAACTTGTCTATAACAACAATCAACCAAGAAAAATAAATTTAAAAGCAGAAATGTTCATCAATCATTAGATTTAGTATTGACAACATCAAAGAAGTATATCATGACAAAATGGCATTAACTAACTTAGATATATCCACTATTTTTTTTTCAAATGTTTGAATACATTGTTAATATTATATACATTCAAGAATTTGAATATATAATCAATACTTTGCTCTGATGAATAATCAAACTTTTTTATGACTGTGCATTTAATCCTTTGTTCAAGTATATAAGTCTCTTTTTTCACTTGAAGTTTAAATATGTATCTATTGAAAAGGACCTTTGTATAATGTGTGAAAACTTAACATCATCTTGTTTTTCATGCTTCAAAATGTTCAATTCTTTTGTTGTTACACCCATAATTTCTTCTGCCACTTCTTCAAAAGTTGTAATCCAAGTGAATGAAGTATGGTCTTGCACTTTGCATTGAAGTATATATTTATAATCACATTAGGGAAAGTTTTATCACATCTTCTACAATACTACTGACCATTTTCATTAGTGTCTCAAGAGGGTGGAGAGAGGGTGGGAGAGTGTGGAGAATGTGGGAGAGAGACTGGGAGAGAGAGGGAGGGAGGGAGGAAGAAGTGGGAGAGAGGTAGAAGAAGGTGGGAGAGAGGGGAGGGTGTGAGAGAATGGGAGAGAGTGGGAGAGTGTAGGGAGGGAAGAGTAGGAGAGTGGGAGAGGGTGCGAGAGAGCAAGAGAGAGTGGGAGAGAGTGTGGGAGAGTGCCTGATAGAGTGAAAGTGTGGCTACGTAGGGTTTCTATACATAGTATTTGTAGGAGAATGGTATCTCTATTTTGAGTTAATCTAAACCTTGTTTCTATGTAGTAGTTTTTAAATTCATTTTGTTGTTATACTCTATAATTAATAGTTTATATATTGTACTCTATCTATACATGATTTTTAGCAAGATTGAGGACACTAATAGAACCTTCATTTTTTAAAAAAAAAAGACTAAGAAATGTATGAAAATTTAACAACATGAAAACCATGAAAATAAAAGTGAAAATAAAAATTTAACATAGTAAAAATGGCCAATCATGTGCCAAAAATGAAAAGAACCATTTGTTGTTATAATAATATTTCAAACACATACTACATTACCAAGTGCATTTTATAAATCTATCATGCAAGGAGCACAATATTGGGAATCAATGTGAATGATTCTCATCAAGAAATTAGACTGCAAGCTTTCATATTGAAGGACCCAAGCTCTTTGTACGTTTTCAATGAAGATTTAATTAGCCACTATTAGGAACAATAAGAAAATAGATAAATGTGAAAATAAATCCTAATCTCTAAGAGTGTTGTGCTAAGAATTACATACACATCATATAAATTTCAATACATACATGAGACACATTTATAGAAACAAAGGGAAGAAATAGCTATTTAGATAGTTATTGTGCGAACCCTGGCCTAGGTACCTACAAAACAAAGACAATAAACACCTTAAGTTAGATTTTGCAAGCATAAACAAGGATTCCCCATGAAATCCATTTACAACTTCAAAATAGGAATGAAAATATTGAAGAACACAATGCAAATAACAAAAGCAAGATAAAACTCCTAATTAGAAGTGCAAACTCTTAATCCCATGGGGGAATTGGTGCCATTTTGATGTGAAAATTGGCCCTTTCCCAATTCCTATGATGCAAGCTTCGAATGTTGAAGATGATATTGTTCCATTTTGATGAAAGATGAGAACTCCAAGCCAAATCTGCAAAAATCCTAGCTAAGAACTCAAATGATGGATGGAAATGACTAAGTATTTTAGCATGGTAACTTTGCTTGGATTGTGGATGATGAAATGAGGAGATGAGCTCTTCATTTATAGGATTTCAAGATGGATGAAAGTCCAAATTTGAGCAATATGGGACTATCATTCATCCAATGGCATGATGCCACTTGGCAATCCATGAATGGATGGAGGATGTGCAAGATTTGAGGAATGTGCCAATCAATGCATGCATTTGAAATTCAAATTTGTTGAAAATGACTTGTGAGAGGGAAGGAAATATAATAAATGTCACTTGGCTCATAGCAAAGGACATATATTATAAAATTATTGCTTTGTTGAATGTGCATGTTGGCTTGGAATTTTTTAATTCAAATTGAGAGAATATTCCAAAAGATGCCATGTGAGGGAAAATAGGGATTTAATAAATGAATTAAATATATTTTCATGTGCAACTTGCATTTTCTGGAGCATGTGACATGAGATTAGATTAAATTAATCAAGGGTTAATTAATTTAACAAGAGATTTGATGATGTGACTTATTTGATTTAGATTTATGGATTTATTTAAATCAAATAAGAGAGGAATATGACAATAGATTAATTAAATAAGGATTTTGATTTATTTAATTAAAGGAGATGGTGTTAAATTAAATCAAATAAGGTTTTAATTTATTTAATTTAACAGATGAACTTAAGAGATTTAATCAAATAAATTGATTATTTAATTAAATAGGGATAATTAAATCAGATGGACTAATTTAATTAACAGAAGAAAGTGACCTAATTAGATAAAGTGACTTATTTAATTAAGAGACGAATATTGATGAATTTAATCAGATAGGGGAATTTGATTAAATGGTTAGACCGAGGGATGATTCGGGAAGAAACGATGTTAGTAAGTCAGAATCGAAAGCATGATGTCAATCAGTATATTTTGCGTGTCTACAACTATTAATCTACAAAAGATTATGACCTACGTACTTCAAGAGATTAATAAAAATAAGTTTTTATTTATAATTTTTAAATTTGATAATTTTAAAATTATCATAGATGTAAAGTAAAGATAAAATATTTTTCAACAAAACAAATAAAAATGACAAACAAATAATGTGATTAATCAATAATAACATGATATTGCAAAAAATATAATAAATAAAAGAATATGCATAATTGTACATAAGCCATCAAAAGTCTAAATATACCTATCTTTAGAAAAAAATAAAAATCTTTAAAATGACTAAAAATTATTAAAACTTATTAAGCTCCATGAAAAAACACTACCTTCCATATAAAGAGTATACAACATGATACTTATAGAAAACAAATTATGTAGGATACCAAAAAATTGTTAAAAAGATAAGATAAGATGAAATTATAAATGAAATTAATCATATTAATTTCATAGCTAAAAGATAATTCTATGGATCTTTAAATATACATATATAATAATCTTTAAATCTTTATTTAAAAAAATATATATTATATTTTATAAACGATAAATTAAATTTTTAATATTTAAGTTATACTAAAATCTAAGATGTTCAATATTCATTATTATTTTTAAATTGTAATATTGATTAAAGATATATAATTATATTTATAAGATTTAAATTCAATAATGAACTTAGAAAATATTAAATCAATCAAAATTGTTTCTATTATCCAAAATACTATATAAGTAAATTATAAACTATTATAATATAATATTTAAATTTTCTATTTCAAATGTTAAATAATTCTAATGTTAAATTTTATAATTATAAACTTACCTTTTAATGATGTTAGTAAGTTTTTAATTAAAATTAGTTTTTCAAGTATATATTAACATACCTAGATATATTCACCAAAATCTATTATCTATTATTGATTATGTAATTTTGTATGTATAATATATTTTTGAAAAAAATATATATATTTAAAAATTAAACAATATATTTTTAAATTAGAAATATATTAGAAATATTTTGAATGTATTCAACTATCAAAATATGATTTTTTTATTTATACCATTAAAATCACTAGTTGCCCTAATTTCTCCACTTTTGCTCATTTTTAATGAATTTCCCCCCAACCTTGTCAAATATTTCATTTTAAATGTTTTGCTTTGGAAGCAATGAAACATTTAAAATATATTGCACAAAATTTTCCTTGGGCCCCACCTTGTACATTCCACGTGGCAGCCGCCCGTGATTTCGCAATCAACCAAAGCACCATCACGGGATGGCGGGGAACTGCTCAGATCAAAGGACAGTTGATGAACAGTCATGCAAATTTGATCCCCAGATGGGACACGTGTCTCCCACCTACGATATCACCATCCTATAATTCCCGATCATGGGATGGCGGGCAACCGTTGATCTTGAAGGCATTTTGATCAATGGTAGCACAAATTTCATTCTTCTGAAAAATAAAACATTCATTAAAGGGAAATGGGACATTACTAGGCAAATGGAAAATGACATAAGTTTTTTTAAAACCGTTCAGCACAGGGCCAACCAAGACTTAGGAAAATAAAACCCGTGGGGGAAAAAAATATTAAGACTAATGCGACTAGGCCTAGACGGAACGATGGGGCATAAGATGTTTTTAAAACCCTTCAAAAAAGGTAACAATGAAATAGATCCCGACCAAGGCATTAGGTAAACACAAGGGCTTAAGATATATCACACAAAAATTTCCTCGGGCCCCACCTTGTACAATCCACGTGGCAGTCGCCCATGATTTCACAATTAACCAAAGTGCCATCGCGGGATGGCGGTGAATGGCCCAGATCAAAGGATAGTTGATGAATAGTCATGCAAATTTGATCCTCAGATGGGACACGTGTCACCCGCCTATGATATCGCCATCCTACAATTCCCAATCATGGGATGGCAGGCAACCATTGATCTTGAAGGCATTTTGATCGACGACAACGCGAATTTCATCCTTATGAAAAATAAAACATTCATTAAAGGGAAAGGGGACATTACTAGGTGGATGGAAAACAACGACATAAGTTTTTTTAAAACCGTTTAGCACAGGGCCAACTAGGAAAATAAAACCCGTGGAGGAAATAAAATATTAAGACCAAAGGGACCAAGCCTAGACAGAACGATGGGGTATAAGATGTTTTTAAAACCCTTCAAAAAAAGCTAACAACAAAATAGATCCTAACCAAGGCATTAGGTAAACACAAGGGTTTAAGATGAAGACAAAGCTAAAACCCCAACCCTAAGAAATTTTCCAACACCATGAAAGACTAATGACATAAGGCAGGGCATGAGTGAAACATTAGGAACAAAATTTGAAGTTCCATCAGTACAAGCATTGGATATTTTTATATTAGTAGTTTGTCCTATCACAAATATAAAAGGTGAGCACAATAAATAACATGTATTTTCCCATTAAATGTGAAGGATTTTCAAAAATTTATAGTGTTCAACTATTGGTCCATTTTTGTTCAATATAAGTTGTATTTTAAATCATTATGTGTTGTTTTTATAACAACAAATAGATCTTTTGTGTTCAACTATTAGTCCATATGTGTTGTTTTTATAAAATAGAACAAATAGAACAAAACTTTGAAGTTCCATCACTACCCATAACCCTAAACCCTAAACCATTAACCCTTAACTAGGGAGTTCTTTGGAGTCATTGATCATTGAAAGACAAATTGTCCCCTTGGAATCATGCTTTGCATTATCATACGCCTTAATAGTGATGACTTTATTATTTAAGTCGGCGTGGGTATAGCCTACCTGCTTTATGAACTTTAATGTGCATAGATTCAGGGTAGAGCCATTATCTATCAAGACCCTTTTCACCTTATGCCAGGCTATGAGGACCTCAAGATGGAGGCAGCGGTTATGGTTGGAATCAATGCAATTCATTTCATTTTGACTAAAGCCTAGATAACAAGTGGTTGAGAGATGTCCTACCAATGATTGGAATTGTGTAGGATCTATGTCATTGGGGACGTGAGTGTCCTATAGTGCTTTGGTTAAGATTTCTTGGTGCATAGGATAAGGCTTGAGCAAATCCAAAATGGATATTTGGGCAGGGGTCTTTCCTAGATGATCAAGAATGTTATATTCGGAGCTTAAAAGAGGTGGCTGGGCAGATTTAGAGGCTCTAGGGATAGTTATGTGAGTGCAGTAGGTAGTAACAACACACTGTGGGTCTTTTCCTTTCACACGTATCATAGACACATGTGGTTCTGATTGGTCAATGTGCATGATGATACCCTCATAATTAAATGGCACATTTTTGTAACTAATTTTATTTTTACTATTACCTTAATTATTGTTGTTACTGGATCCAAGATTATCACTTGATGTGCTAGCTCCTTGGTTATGCTTTGGGAAGGAATTTTTATATATTTGAAGTTGAGAATTGGACGATGAAGCCTGGTTGGCATCCACATGTATATCACCCTGATCTATAAGATCCTGGATGTAGGTTTTTAAGCCTTGACACTTATTTAATGAGTTCCTTTTGATTTTGTGGAAATTAAAATACTCATTTTCTTTATACCAAGCTAGCTTAGGCTTGGACTCATCGAGAGGCTTGGTTACAAGATACATGATCGGGTAATTAGCCTAAAGAAGCCTATTGAACATGGCACTTAAGGGTTCTCCTAATTGAGTGAACAAATGCTTGTTGTTCACTTGATTATTTTGATTATATTTTTGGAGAGAATGAGGTGCCCCTTGTGGCACTAATATGGCATTAGGAATGGATGGATGATTAGAGACATGTTGTTGTCTTTGAGATTTGTTAGCTAATTAAACATGTTTGGTGTCAGTGACACCATCATTGACTGCATTCTTATTCTTGTTCCAGTAGTGAGGTTTATCCTCGAATGACTTTTCCTTATCAGGATTATAAATTTTGACCAGCCCTTTAGCAATAAGGGCTCTTTCAAGGATAGGACCCTTCTCTACTATCTTTGTGAAGGTTGTGACATAGTGAAGCTTGAAACTGTGTGCCATGTCCAAGTGAGAGTTCTCAACGAAAAGGGTGATCATGTCTTTTTCTCTAAGTGGGGATTTCATTCGACCATCCAAAGCACACCACCTTTGAAGGTAGCTTGCAAAATTTTCTCCCTCACATTGCTTCTCCTTTAGAAGATCCAAAGTATCAACATCCTTCTCTAAATTAAAGGAGAAGTGGGAGAAAAACTTTTTCAAAAGATCTACAAAAGACTTGATGGATCCATTTTGAAGACCCATAAACCACTCAAGAGCTATCCTTGTTAGACTCCTTGGAAATAATCATAGGAGATAATTGGCGTTGTGTTGGACCTCTTGAGAATGGGAATAGAACTCCTGAAGATGGGTCTTAGGATCTTTAGTTCCTTTGTACTTATCAAATTTTGGCATCTCAAAATGCTTGGGAAAAGGAACTAATGAGATTGAGGGATTGAAGGGATAGGGACAAATGTCTTCAAATTTGAAGGATTTCTTGCTAGTTCCTACTTGTAAGTCTTTTAATGCATATTTGACTTCTTCCCACTTAGGGCTAATGCAATTTGATTGTATGTTGGTGGAGGTGTATATGGGGGTGTCTACTAATATTGATTGGTATAGGAAGACTATGGTTACAGATTGACGTAAGATTGATAGTATGATGATGGATTTTGATAACACGAAGAGGAAGCCCCTTGATAATAGGGAGGTTACTACTAATAATAAGAGGTGGAGGGAGCACCTTGTTAGTACTATGGAGGAGCTTGGTAGTATTATGAGGTGGAAGTTCCTTGTCGATATGATGGTGGTCATTGGTAATAGGAAGTGGAAGGAGCACCATGTTGGTAGGGCGGTTGTTGCTAGGTGTAATATGGGTTGGATTGGTAATTATAAGCAAGATTTGGTTTTCAAGGTAGTATATGGGGGTGGTTGCAGATTGGAGACTTGGTACTGAGGATTGGAATGTGATTGCTAAGGGTTGGTGTAAGATGGTGGTTGTTAAGGACTTTGATGAATAGAATTGGGGTTAGGATTTGATGGATTAGCATTGACATCATATGTGCTTGACGGATGATAAAGGTGTTGCATAAGAAGATTGTGTTGAGTTTGTGTGGGAACTTGAGTATGTTGGGGTGGTTGTTGTTGATGACATGGCTGTTAAAAGATAGGGTGAGATGGGATATGCTTCTATTGAGGGATTGACATAAAGGCACCTTGCGGTTGTTGTTGAGGTTATGATGTAGCTTGCATTGTCTGATGAGGGGGTTGCGCAGGAATGGAAATATTTTGTTGTGGGACTAGAATATTTTGTTGCAGAGGTTGTTGGTGAGGTGGTTGAGACAGGATGGTGGTAGCAGTATGTTGTGGTGGTGCTTGCGATAAGACAATAGTGTGTTGCGGTGGCGCTTGCAATGAAGTAGAATTTTGTGGATTAATCAGAGGCTGTTGGAATACGTGGGCATTGCCTTGGGGTGGATGTTGAGATGTGAAGGGTGATGCTGGTAGGTTTGATGCAAGTGTAGCTCCTAGAGGTGGCAGCAATGTGAGAAGAGGATTGCCCCTAGTGTTGAGGGGAAATTGACCTAGCTAATTGGGTGGAAGAGGTGGTGCAGATGATACAGGGGTCAAACCTTGCTGGGATGACTTTGCAGATGGGGGAGGCAGAATATTTTGTGGCATACCATAAGCAAGGGGTTCATTTGGATCATGTTGTGCTCCTGGGATTGAAAACATAGGAGTGTTTCCAACTTGATAAAGTACAACATTCCCAAACCCAAGTTGATACCAATTGTCTATGGGTGAAACTTTGGGGATATATGAATTTCTTATAATGTTCTATGAATTATGGGGATCTAGAGGTGCTAGAAGAGATTGGGTGTTGGCATATTGTGAGATGTCAAAGTTAGGTGGCAGTTTGACTCCTTTTAAGAGTAAGGCAACAAGGATTTTTTTCCCCACACTCATTGAGGAGGCAATCCGTCATCTGAACATTAGTGAGATTGCCAAGGTACTTTTCAACTGTGACTTCGGGTTGATTAACCATGTTCTCATCTCTAGGCGGCGAAGTTTTTTGGACATCGATATTGGATTGTGATGAGGTGTTGTTATTGGGATCCTAAGGGATGTTAGGCTTGGAACCTTGACCTTGTTGTTTAGCCATTAGTTTCTTTGCTTGCAATCGGGTTTGAATGGGCATGAAAGTGAAAAACTACCAGATGAGTTAGGGTGAAGCTACACGCTAGGATGTAGTGCAAGGATGACCTAAATGATGATTAGAGGATTGATTATATTGGATGAAGGATCAATTGATTAGATGATTAGATGAGGGATATGATTGGATTGGATTGAATCGATTGATGATATAAAATGATTGTTCAGATTAGGGGATTGATCAGATAGGATGATGAAATGGATTCTAAACCAAGTTCAAAAATCACTCCAGGTGACTTAAAGTGTTGATTGATCGAGTTGAAGGACAGATGGATGATTATGACACTGAATCCACCTCAATATGGAAGCGGATTGATTCAGTCGAAGATGATAACCGACTCAGGATGGATGACAATCCTAAGCAAATGTAGATGATGACGATCAGATTCAGACACCTAAGAAAACTTGAATAATAACCTCTAAAATGAAGTCTAGGGGATTTGGATGAATGAAATGATGATGGATATGTGATCTAGAGATGTTCTAAGATGCACCTATATGATTTGGATGATGAATGAATGACTTTTGGAAAATGTAGATGGACTAAAGTGAGGATTATGGACAAACAAAAGGTGATAAAAAATTTTCAATTGTGATAAATGACTTGCAAAACAAGAAGCTTTTAATGGCCCAAAGGATTCACATTTTGGAATTTGTATGGGAAATAGATACACCTCTGTGTATACCAACTTCACCTCTTTAAGTCACAAATTTTCCTATCCACAATGAGAAAATTCACCTCTATGTTTATCAAATTCACCTATTTATGTCACAAATTTTCCTATCCATAGTGAGAAAATTTCCCTCTATGTTTATCAAAATCACTTGTCTAGGGAAGCAAATTTTCCCAAAACTCAAGGGGGCCTAGGAAACGAGCAAAGTTGATGATAAAATTAGCCTTTCTGTTAGGGTCAAATTTTCCTATATCTAGGGGACTCAAGAAAAATGTGAACTTGCAAAAGCAAATTCACCTATCTAGAAGCAGGTTCACCCAAATAGTTAGTAAATTCACCCAAAACATTGGCAGCTTCACCTAAACTCTTACAAGTTCACCCAAAACAAGAGTAGGATCACCTAAACTTGATGAAAATGGGTGGAACTAACTTTCAAACTCACCTAATGGGGTGAAAAATTTTCCTATTTCCTGAACGGTATAGATGGGAAATAGATTCGCTTAAAAATAGGATCACTTGTTTGACAAATGGGGCTCGCCTAAATCTTGAAACGGACGAATGGGGCTTAGACAAGGAGGCAAAATCGCCCGTTTAGGGAGGAAATTTTCCCAAAGTAATAGAAAATATTCCTATCTATAGAAAATGGGAAAATTTGAGAGACCAACCAATGATAGATTGATTCGAGTTGATAGCAAGTTCACCCTTGACAAGGGAAACTTTTCTTGTTTAGGGAAAATGAGCGAATTTGACAAAAAATGACTGATGGAATGACTCAGACTGAAAATGGGATTGCCCCTGTGGATAGCAGGTTCACCCCAAATGAAAAAAAATTCTCTTGTTATATGAAAACAGGTGAATTCAACATAAAACAACTAACAGACTTGCCTAAAGGATCGAAAGACTCACCCATTTTTTAGTTGCCTAAAAAGTGACCCTCATGATAATTTTCCTCTGACAAAGTTAAATTCACCCAAATGGAAGACCTAGACTAGATTGGATGTAGATTCACCCTTTTGCAAGGAAAAATCACCTATCTACAATGCAAATTTGCCTTTGTAAAGGGTAAATTTTACTTTGAAGGTAGGGGTTGACTGTGGAAAAGGATAAAAGCATAGCCAACAATGGACAAAAGGATAGGCTGACTAACTGAAAATAAAAGCAATAGTATAGAACAATGAAGACACTTCAAGCAACACAAACCTAGAATTAGTGATATGGGTTTACAAACTTGATGTAGGCCCATCACCTTTAGCGGAAAACCCAAGGTTAATGTTGGAAATAGGATGCCATTTAATGCAAATCATAAACATTAATTATTTCATGTATCTTCAATTGCGTGCAAGTGCATGTTGCATGCATGTTGGTTATTTTGAGTTGCATGTAGTTAACTTCAGTTAACTTGGAATGCATGGCTAATAACTTGAGTTGTATGACAAATAACAGGGACTACCTCCAGTTAACAGGGGATGACCATTCTTGCATGAATGGTGTTGAGTAAATGTTTTAGTTAACTAGAAATCACTTGGAGCCAACTTGGGCACCCAAGATGCTTTCTTGGATTTAACTCTCATGCATGATAAGATATTTCTAAAGGCTCAGTTAAGTAGGATTACTTAAGGGTGCCAAATTTGAGGAAGAGCTTTGGATTTATCACCAAAGTGAAGGATGAGTTGCCGCTTCAGTTTGGGATGCCCAAATAGATGAAGCACATGTTTTAGCATTGTTATTCACAAGATAACTCTATTTGCATGAGATATGGCGTACCTTTTAGGGATAGGGATTGTGTATTTTTATTTTAACTCATGTTGAGTTTACAAAGTTGATTAAAGCCTATATATCTCAAGCAAGTTGAATAGAGTTGTGAGAGTTTTTTATTGCAAGTTGTGAAGAAGATTGGTCAAGAAAAAAGAAGCATTCTCAAGCAAGAATTGGAGCTATTGTAATTCAGAGATTGAATAATAGAATAATTCTTAGTGGAGTTTTTTTCGAAAGGGTTTCTCCATGGTACATCTTGTGTGATCTTTCTAATATCATGTCTAGTTCTTCTATCAACTTCTCTCTTCATTCTACAATAGTAAAATGAATTAATCAAGATAATCACCCACAAAGAATATATGTAACAAAGAAAAGACTTACTTAGATCATCAATATTAAAGTTTTATAGAGTATTAAGCAAAGAAAACACCTCATTTTTCAACATTTGGTATCAGAGCTGAGGTTGGCCGGTAGAGTATTGGGATGCCTTTCTCTTAAAAGATTAGAGGTTTTTTGGCTTAGTGGGAGCTTTTATTATTTTTGCTATTGCTGATTTTGAAAAAAATAAGTTTGTTACATAGGTAATTGAGAGCTTGGATTCATAGGTTTGGTGTGAGCTTATGGCAAAAATGGGGTTTTGATTATGTGCATCATGATGCCATGGGATTGCTCAGTATCACGGTTCAGTGGGATCATTTGGAAATGAAGTGGATTCTTAGTTGTAAGATGGTTTTGTTATTATGTCATGGTACACTCTTGATTAGCAGTTTAGAGTTGTGGCATAATACATGTTATGATAATTATGATCATGAGGAAATATTTTAAATTCCATATGCTTTTGACAATGATGGTTTGATGTTTATCTTGTTTCCATGTATAACTCGGTATCACGGTTCAGTGGGAGCTTTGGTAAGGTATAGTGATCTTCATGAAGAGGATGGTAGTCATGATGCCATGAGTAACTCGGTACCACGGTTCAATGGGAGTGGTTGGCAGTGACTTGGATGCATCATTGATAAGGTTATTTCCATGTGATTAGAGATATGGTTTCTTGGTTTAGAGTATATTTGTTATGGATGGCATGGTTTACTCCCTCTATCTCTCTCCCCTCCATACCCTTAAACTCTAAACCCTTAAACCCTCTACCCTCTATGTTTAACCCTCTACCCCATATCTCCCTTCCACTCCCACCCTCTTTCCCTCTTTCCATCTTCAATCTTCATATTATGTTTCTTTGCCTTATAATTTTGCATTTTAAATAAAAAAACTTGGTTTTACACCTTATTTAAGTCATCTAATCCTTGATTTTTGTCTCCAATAGATTTATTTAAAACTATAGACACCATCCAATTGAATTATGAGATTCCTCTCTTCTTCTATTAGGATGTAAGAAATATCATTTGAGAGGTCTTTTTGGATCTTAGCCATTCTACTTTCAAGGAGATCCTTTCTTTGAAAAGGTTTCTAAAGACTTGGATATTCCACTCTTTTAGTCTAAGTTTTCTAAATTTTAACTTTCAATTGAATATGCACATCTTAGTGCAATGATCAACTGTTTGGGTGAGCCAAGAGTTAGTGACAACCATTCCTCTCTCTCTCTGCTTCCCCTCTCATAACTCATAAAGAAGTGAGAGATTTCATGAAGAAGTGAAATAAGTATTTTTTTTGTTTCAAATAAAATATCACAACTCTCCACTATAAGTATATCATTTAAAAAATAAAATGGTCATTTAATAAAATAAGACACTCATTGAAACAAGTGTTGTTATCATAGTGAAAAAATATTGTTCTTATATGTACAACAATTGGGGTAGCAATGTATATAAAACCTCCTAAACCATATACCATGTGGCTCCTTAACCTCCCTCCTTCTATCTATCTCCCACCTTCTTCTCTCTCTCTCCTCAAGTATCTTCATCTCTCATCTTCCTCTTAGTCTCTTCGTCAGCCACTCCTTCTATCTCTCTCCCCTTAACTCCTAAGTAACTCCTAAACCCTTAACTCCTTATCAGTCCTTTCACCCCTTCTACCCTTGAACCCTCCTTTCCTATATCTCTCTTCCCACACTTCCTCCCTCTCTCTCTCAAGTCTCTCCCCTTGAGAGAGAGAGAGAGAATTAGGAGGGGGAAGGGGGAGGGGAAGAGTGTTGAGGGTAGAGGATAGAAGTTTTAAGGGTTTATGGTTGAGGAGGTAGGAGCTAGGGAGAGAAAGACCTAAGAGAGGGAGTGAGTGAGTGAGAGAAATACCTAAGAGAGGGAGAAGGGGTAGGAGGGAGAGACTTGAGAGAGAGAGACCTGAGAGAGGGAGAGGGGGTAGGAGGGAGAGACTTGAGAGAGAGAGGGTAGAGGGTTTAAGGGTTAATGATTTAGGGTTTAGGGTTATGGGTAGTGATGGAACTTCAAAGTTTTGTGCTATGTGTTCTATTTTATAAAAACAACACATATGGACTAATAGTTGAACACAAAAAATCTCTTTGTAGTTATAAAAACAGCACACAATGATTTAAAATACAACTTATATTGAACTAAAATGGACCAATAGTTGAATCTTATTTTTCACATTTATCTATTTTCTTATTGTTCCTATTAGTGGCTAATTAAATCTTCATTGAAAACCTACAAAGAGCTTGGGTCATTCAATCTCAAAGCTTGTCTAATTTCTTGATGAGAATCATTCACATTGATTCCCAATATTGTGCTCCAATTGCATGATACATTTATAAAATGCACTTGGTAATTTAGTATGTGGTTGAAATATTAGAGTAACAACAAATTGTTCTTTCATTTTGGCATGATTTGTAATTTTACTATGTTAAATTTTTATTTTTCCACTTTTATTTTCATGGTTTTCATGTTGTCAAATTTTCATACATTTCTTAGTCTTTTTAAAAAAATAAATGAAGGTTCTATTAGTGTCCCCAATCTTGCTAAAAATCATGTATAGAGAGAGTACAATACTTAAACTATTAATTATAGAGTATAACAACAAAATTAATTTAGAAACTTCTACATAGAAACAAGGTTTAGAATAATTCAAAATAGGATACCATTCTCCTACAAATGCCTATGCATAGAGCCCTATGTAGCCACACTCCTCTCTCCACTCCACACTCTCTCCCACTCTCTCCCGCTCTCTTGCACCCTCTCCCACTCTCTCCTACTCTCTCCCTCCCTATCTCCCACTCTCCCACTCTCTCCCATTCTCTCGCACCCTCTTCCACTCTCTCCCACCTTCTTCCTCCCTCCCTCCCACTCTCTCCCACTCTATTCCTGCCTCTCTCCCTCTCTTTTCCGCCCTCTCTCCCATCCTCTCCCACTTTTTGCCACCCTCTCCCACTCTCTCCCTTCTTCCCTCCCTCCTTCCCTTAAGCCCACCTCCACCTCCTAATTACTCTAGGGTATAGAGAGAGGAGTGAGAGGGAGATAAAAGAGAAATAGAGATAGAGATATAGAGTAGGAGAGATGGAGGGAGAGATGGAGTGAATGAGAGAGAAAGGGGGGAGAGGGAGAGATAACTCAATAGATAAAGGGGGGAAGAGGGAGTGACATAGATAGTGGGAGATATAGAGATATAGAGAGCGACAGGGAGAGATATATCAATCACCCTCCCTATATCTCTATTTATTCATCCTTATCTCTTTATCTCTCTACCTCTCTCTATCTCTTTGTCTCCCTTTCTATTTGTATGTTTGTCATTATCTCCCTCTCTCTCTATATTTTCTTCCCTATATTTATCTTTGTCTCCTTAGGTGTGCAATGGGTACATTGAAGAGGTCTTAAAGGAGAATTATCATATCTTTAATAATATGGCATGCTACCTTGAGCATAACTCCCCAAGGACACATGCCATCCTTGGATTATTGACATGAAAACGAAAAGCCAATCAAAATTTAGTTTCTCTCTCCTTAAGTGTATATATTACTATTATATTAAATATATATTATATTAATTATATTTTGTATTATATA
>VDFB02000363.1:46649616-46662365 GCA_007258455.2 Sequoia sempervirens | reverse complement strand
CACAATAGTTGCAGCATTTGTTACACCTCAGAACCTGTGCCCAAAGCCACCATGGAAACAAAACCATAATTAGTTATAATATAACTGCTGAGCTGACAGTTGCCAGTAATAGACACTATTTCACTCCTCTTCAGTTAAGTACTTGTCCACCCAATTCTGATATTCCTCATCCGTTGGCCAATTAATATTCACCACCTCCCTCACCTTGGTATTGTAAGGTGTGAATTTCACTGCAACTTGGTTGGCCTCCCTCTCAAATGACTCTAAGAACATGCTGGTATTAATTATTTTATCTATGCTGCTTACCAACAAGTCATGGTCTGAGTCATCACAAATCAATTTGATTTGTGCATTAATAACCTCTTCTGCCCTATCTTTCCACTATTGTAGTGTCTTAATATTTCCTTGTGCATCTATTACATCTAGTAGAAAAGTGTCATTCCAATCATCAAAACTCTTTACTAGTTCTCTAATTTTCCTACTCAAATCATCAAGTAGGGCCTGGAATCCCTTCAATGATTTCACAAATATTTAAGTAGGCTTTAATGAATGGGGCCTATTATTTACATCAAATCTAGAAGCCTTAAACATAACATCTAAATTAGTAGCTCGAGGGATCCACTTCTCAACCAGAGGTAGAACCACTTCCTGATCTTTGTTAATGTTTTGTATTCCACCCAATAATAAAGAATATAAAGAATGTACAACTGGCAATCTAGAATAAACCTTCTCATTTAAATGCTTCAAAATGGTGTCAACCACCTCATCATGTTTAGCCATAGCACCATCCTCACTCGCCCTTAGGGAAGCCTATAATTCTATGATTTTATTCATCATATGTTTTTTGGTAGGATTTGCAAAATACTCATCTTCCTCTTCGACTGGCCCTGGTGTAGGGCTATTAGTAGGTATCTGAATTGGGATCCAGGAGTAGAAATGATTGGGATAATAGGGGAAATGAACTTGAAGTAGTAGGTAATACTCTAATAGTAGAGGCACTGGAGGATTCTCCCACCTCAATCTATCTACTTCAGACTGCAGCTCAACATTTTTTTGCTGCATTCTACTATACTCCCCAATTATTGCATTGTACTTTTCCATCAGACTTTTCTTTTCAGCTTCATCTCTTTCAGTTGTCTTCTGGGCCAATTTGGCCAAATTTAGTGTCAGGCTTGTGACTTCTGTTGTTAAGGTTTCAGAAGCTCTCTTGATAATGAGCCCACCCCTTAGACTTGGGCTAATATCAGCCACATTTGGTTTTCTACCTTGAGGTGCCAGTGTCAATATGGCTAAAGTTTCATATTCCTCACTAAAAGTAGAGTCTTGTAGAGCTGCCTTGACTTCTTCTTCACTGTTTTGCATAGGATGCTTAGACTACATAATAGCATTGAATGCTACAACATTAGCTATGTCCCATTAGGGAGGAGTAAGACACCAGCCTGAGATACAAGTTTCCTTCCTTCATCAGGAGTGATGATTTTTAATTGTTCCATTAATTCAGCTTTGACTTCATCATCATTCTCCTGGTTAGACCTATCAGGTCTTGATTCCCTCCTGGTCTTCCATTTATCTTGATATTCTTCAAGTTTCATCCTCCAGATCAACTGCAAGAACACATGAGTTTTCACAAAGGCATCATCATCTAAGAACACCTTGCAATCCACCATCTTGGTGTCCTGTACACACTACCCCTTTATATCCATATCAATTAGCACCAATTGTGTTGATCTAGGAGGGGAGGGGATACCAACCTACATGTCCTAATCAGTTATGATTATTTCATCCACCAGAGCCTCTTGTGACTCCTCAACTCTTCACCTCTTAAGGCTTGGCTCTGATGGTAGCTCTATAGGGTCATTTCTAGGTGGTGAATCTAGATCCACAATCTTTATCCCCCTAGGTTTCCTAATCCCATGACCCGGTTGTGATGATGTTTTCATTATTTATTTCCCTTTTTTTATCTCCTCCTTCTTCATCACTGCTATCATCTCTTGTCCTCCTGTATAGAGGCTTGTCCACTAGTGGTTGATAGGTCGGCCTTGTTTCTTCAAGCCTCACCTCTAATCCTTAAATTCCCCAGTCCAGTTCTAAGTTTATTTTCTTGGTTCATAGGGTGCTCATGATTTCTTTGAAATTATTCATCAAGAAATCAATTATTTTATGAAATGGAGTGAACTCCATCAGTGGATCATATTTTGGATCTAGTTTATGCACCATGGCCAACATTTTCTCATAAGTAATCCACTTCTCTTTATTTAATTCCTGCTGGCTCAAATCAAACTCATTTCTAATCAAATCCTCAGGAAAATTGAAAACATGAGAAAACTTGCCACCCTTAATTCTTTGCCTAAATAGAGCAAAGAATCCCTAAGGGTCATGTTGCCTCCTAGATCCACTCTTCAAATGGTAGTCATCAAAATATCTATCAAAGTGAACCCATCCTCCCTTGGAAAAAACAAAGTCTGAAATAACAATATAATCAAGGAACACAATCCCTTTTCCTTTTCCTGTCAAATTATCTTTATGAATGCAACCTAGTTTCCACTTGACCTCTGCAAATCCCATTCTTAATGGTACATTATATGGGAGAATATGAGGATCTCCCTGGAAACCATAAACCCTTAGGATAGTACTTACAGGGTATAGAATGATGTCACCCCAATTATGACACACCTTCAAATTAGGCTTCCTCACTTTGGTTCAGAGGAAGTCATGAAAATCCTTAGGAATCCTTGGCACATTCACCATTAGCCTAGTTCTGAGCCTGAAAGCAAAACAGTTATCAAACTGCACAAAACTGGCATCTCCATTGTTGTAAGACAAGTCTGCACTCCAAGCCTGCACTGGTAATTTTTCTCCATTCATCTCCTACCTCAACTCCATTTTCTCTGAGAAGAAATCAACATTCTTGTACAAGAACATATGCATTAATAAGGAGTGCCAAAAGAAAGGAGTACTAGTGTCCCCCACATACAAGTTCAAAAAATCCTCATGTATCCTTTCAACAAGGAAAGAAGCATAGTCGTACACTACAGAAAAGTTAGGATGTTGAATTTGAGCCCCCATAAACATATAAGCAATGGGCATCATGGTATTAGGGCTGAAACCTAAAATTTGGCAAAGTGAATAAAAAGTTGCTAAGAAATGATCAGCAAAACAACTCAACCTAAAAGGTTCCCGGTCAGTTGGGCTAATGTGAATCGTTGAACTGCCCGCCCTGGCTAGATGAGGAGGAAGCAACTTTAATCTGAAAAGAGGTTGTACCCTGGCATATTCCTGCTTCATTTCATCAATGTCTATTGAGACTAAGAATGAGTTGTATTCACTTAAATAAAAAACCTATCGAATCTCATCTACATTTATATTCAGTAAAACCTCGCCATCATTATCCCTGATAATCCTTGTGATGAGATCATATTATGCAGCCACTGCCGTGAGTAGGTCAACATCAAGAAATACATTCAGCACCACAAGTTTTCCCATATCGTATCTCTAACCATTTGAAAAAGGATGAGACATATTTTGCTACCCATACCATCTCCTAAACATTTCCAAGCCCGTCATTTGTACCCTAGCATCCACAACATTATAGGTTTTATATCTTAATCCCTCACCTAAGGTTGTCCCATTTAATAAGATCAAACCCCTATTCTTGTCATTTGTTGACAAAGGGAATTGGTCAAGGAAATTGTCGTATAGATTCCTTTGCAAATAATCATTAAGGACAGAATGCTACTTTAGTGGCCCATTTCAAACAACCAAGGCTTCTCCTAAGATCAAATTTGTGAACAAACTAGGGTTACCCAAAATGAAATTACAGTACAATTTTGCAATTTCCCACAATTCAAAAGAACTAGTAACCCTAGAACCTTAATCTAGAAAACCATTGACCAACACAAAACAACCCTCCACAAGAATCACATTCAAACAGAAACAGTGATAAAGAAAGTAACTCAAGATTTCGCGCCCTGCAGAAAATCAAACCCTGTTGTAATTGCTTTGAAAAAACTTTATCTTTGGCTCTGGACCGCTTCAAAAACACTTGAATGCCCTTGTGGTGAAGATAGCCTAAAGTTAATATTTAGAATTTATGAGAAATGGCCAAAAGACATCTCATCTGCCATTAACGCTTACTTTCATGCTGCGCCAATGGCTTCAATTGTATTTGATGCAAATTTAAATCTTTGTCGTTGACCTCTTGTTTCTGTCAGATTATCGAATGGTCACCTTCAAAGAAGCTAACAACATCTCCATGTCATTATCAAGGACCCACCATAATACGCAGTGCCAAAAGAATACACATGGCACCCGCCCATGATATCACGATCATTAAACTCCCTTCATTTTAGGATCACGCGATAGTGGGCAACTGTTGATTCCCTTCATCAGTGATCATGATCATACATAACAGGGAGCAGCATCAATACCTATCTATCGAGCAGCTTTTTCACCAATGTTAAAACATCATGGTTGATCATGAGCACGTGCATCTCACGTGTGGTTTAGTAACCCGCTCCATAACGCACTAAAGTCTGATACACATATTAAACACTTTTTTTTTACTCTTTTCAGCATCAAAAAATTGAGACACATGGTACCCGCCCGTGATATCGCAATCACCAAACAACCAGCAGTGGTGTCATCACGAGATCATGGGAAACGGTCAAAATCAACCATAGGGAAATTGACGGTCATCAAAATAACCCCTGCAAAACATTAAAAATACTTAGAAGAAAATAAGGGGAAAGGGAAACCACCTAGGGAAATGACAGTCGATGACTCAATGTTGTTTTAAAAGTGCGAGACATGGACTGAACTAGACTTTAATAAATAAAAGGGGTAGGCGAAATATTTATCATTTTTATTAAAAATGGGCCTGGCCTAGATGATTCAATGGGACATAGGTTGTTTTTAGAACCCCTCCTCTAAAGGTAATGACAAAATAGACCCAACCTAAAGATAGAACACCAAGGTTTCATGGAAGCAAAGAAAAATTCTAGCCCCAGGTACCTTCCGAATAATTAAGACAAACTAGTAACAAAAGGAAACCAAGGACTTAAATTTGAGGCTCCATCAGATCAAACTATTAAACTACATGAGAAATAAATGAAAACAATAAATGCATATGTATGTGTATTTGTAAATGTAGGTGTAAAATAAATAAGAATAATGAAAATTATAAAAGAATACAAGGAAAGGTCTCCTCCCTTCTTGGTAGTGATAACCTCCTCCACAGACAACCCTTAAAAATTATGAATAGAAGAATATAATCTTTGAAGAACTCAAAGTTGATTCTCTCCTACTTGATGCAATTAGTCATTTTATCCTTACAAACATTTATAGTGATTACTAGAGGCACATAGACCAATTTTTCATAATAGAAGAATTTGATCATACTTTTCCAATGATGGCATTGTGAGAAAACCTTAGGTTAAATGAATAATTCCTAGCTAAGTTCTTTAAATCATGTCCAACCGTATAAGAGAAGACCGATGCTATGTGTACCTGGATAGCATGGAGAAAGGCTAGTCTTTGGGCTCTTTCATCAATCATCCTACCTTAAAACATACCAAAAATCTCCTAGCAATTAGATGTAGGAAAATTTAATATGACTTAAAAAAAATTGATTGCCAAAGCGTAAACTTATGATGACTTAACCAAGCCTAGTACACACTCCCTCCCCATTAACCACTTAGACATGTGGAAATTAAATGTTAATTTGCTTCTATTTTTAGTCATGTAGGTGTCCAATAAACCACTTGGTGGTGTTTCCCTTCAAGTTTATTTACTTGAATGAAGAGAAAAAGTCCTTTGATTACAATTAGAGAATACATTTGAGGTATTGGTTGTGTAACCGGTGGACCATAGTCACATTTAACACTTGTTGCAAAGTTTGGGAGTTAAAACGTTAAGTAGATTTTATTTTTGATGGACACATTTGGACGATAGTAACAATAGCTTGCAATCTATCAAGACTTGATTACCTCATAACCTATGAAATTCTAGCGATGAAATGATAGATTAATCATAATGTCACCTTGGGATCACATCACCATGAAAGAACTTCATTCAACATCCTTATGAGTGCAGGTACCACCAAAGAGATATTTGTCAGATCTATCTTCCTTGAGTGAGGGAAATTCAGGAAGAGAAGAGGAAAGTGAGATATGTAGTATGTCTAAAATAGGGAGATCAACTAGAGGTCAAAAGATTAGAAGAAAATTCCATAAATGCATGGAATTTTTTCTTACTGAAGGGGGTCATGTTCTTATGATGATGAGAGCATAGGCAACATCGAGGTGCCCTTGAGGTACAAACATCTACGGAAACAATGGGTACCCAAGGAACTTCCCCCAATAAACATCGATTTTTGTGTCAATGAGAGGATATATGGCATAGCACCATCGTCATTACATGGTTTGGGCCTATTTTTCATGGACGGCATTAAGGTTTGTTATGACAAAGTTACTGAATTGATGAAGTATGTTGGACCCTGTTACAGTTACAAACATTGGATGCAACTGGTTCGATATACACGAAGTATGCATAGGTATGCACTGTCAGAAAATTATATACAACTAAAAGATAAGGATCAAAATAAAGGAGTGGCTATGTACATTGATAGAAGGCCAAAAGCATCAAGGAATATTGTAGGGTTTATAAACAGTACATGACCTGGGTCAACAAATAAGCAACCCAATTGCATATTCAAGGCGCGCGAGGGAAACCGTGTATTTGTATGTGTGATAAAATCAATAACTACAGGGGAAGAGTTGCTAATCGATTACAATTTGAATCACTTAGTTACAAACACAGTTACTATGGGGTTGGTACGTACTCTGTACCATTTTACCCAACCTCCAATTAATGACTCCAATATACCATTTTATTCTTATGTTTTTTTTCATAAGTCTATTGGTTTCATTTTGGTAATGTTTTTTTATATTTAATTTTTGTCACAAGGGGACATTGATCATATGGAGAAGGCTTTGGCCCAGAGCATATATTGCAATGTATCTTCAGGCGCTTCTAGCCGACAGGTTTACCTCATTGTAATTGTACAAATTAGATACAAGCAAAATGTTTTATTATTATATTTTTTTCATAAGTTTTTTGGGTTAATTTCGATAATGTTTTTAACATTCTTGTTGCAGTCGACTAATCAGAGAAAGGCGCCAGCAATAGAGGAGAGCATCCATAGTGAGGTGCAGTCAATATTTTCTGATGATGACATGGCTTATTCAGCAAACCCTTTCGATACGATAAAGAAGCTCATGAAAAAATGCAATGAAGAAATGACTCAGTTGATATTCAAAATGCCTCAAACAGATGAGATAAGGGAAAGGGTTAAAGTATTGATAGAGAGATTACAAAACTTGTAAGTAAGGTGTCATGAGGTCTTTAATTATAACATAAGTTCATTCATGGTTTTATATTTTGTACTCTTTTATGTCATGAACTAAAATATGTATTGTTTTTATAGGGTTATTTGCCTCCTCATGATGCTCCTGGCCATGATCAGGGTACTGCAAGTGCTTCCCAAGGAGTAAGGGTTGGTACAAGTGTCCATCCTGATCTTCCTACGCATACATCACATTATCTGGCCCCATCATCTGTGCCTATGTTGTCGTTTGAAATGTTGACAACACATACCATGCAGGCATCTGTTAATGCACCCTCTGGTAGTGAACACATACTAAAACATGCATCAAGACATGTACCTAGGGATGCAGAGGCCACTAGTATTGGTGATGTTTTAGCAGCATTTTCTGGATCTTCTCATATTACTAGTACATGAACATTGCCGGTCACACTTGTGGTGACCAAGGATTTCATTCCCATAAAGATAGAGAAGGTCTGAGGTACTTTAAAATGTTTTAATTATTATTCTATATAATCCAATTGAAATTTACTTATTGATTGCTCTTTTTAGACTATTGATCCCATGATCATTTTGTAGGAAATGATATTTTTTATAAACATCTAAGTGATATTACATTGGAGCTCTTCGGGCCCTCCATACGTACATGGTGGAATGCCCAAAATGAAGATTTAAAAGATGAGCTCATTAACCGTTTAGTTATGTTGTTAAGTGATAAAACATTCAACTAAACCAAGGTCCTTAAGAAAGTTGGTACCTATCTAAAGTATGTGAGGGACCAATATAGGTCACATTTAGAGAATAACAAAAAGTATGAGTGTCCCCCCATGATTTCGGAGAGGGAGTGGAAGGACCTGGTGTTTGATGGAAAGGAGAAGGCTGAAAAGAAAAAAGGAAAGACACCACCAGGCTAAGGAAGGTATGTGATATAGAAGCATAAATTTGCAAAAAATCCCGATTAATCGCGATTTTTAAAAAAAACTGCAGGCTGGACGATTTTTTCCCTGATTTTTTGAAAAAATCATCGACTTTTTGGGCAATAATTTTTTTCAATTTAAAACTTCAAAATTGCCAAAAAAACGTGTTTAAAATCTGCAAAAGAACGTGAATAAAATTGAGCTGATTTTCGCTCAAAAAAACCATGAGACCATGGCTTGTTGCTTACTATTATTCTTTGATAGATTTTTTCCAAGAATCCATAGATTTTTTGAAAGCACCTATTTTAGTATTTTAGCCATAAAGAAGAAGGCAATTAACCGCTTGATAAAATGCTTTGGTAGACATGTGGCAGGCTGTAGAAAGAAGGCAGTTGAACTCCGCTTGAGGGCCGTCTCAAAGAAATGTAGTCTCATGGTGATGGAATGTTATGACGAATGCCATGACAAAACAAATTTCTATGGATTGTCATGGCATTCCATCACCGGATCATGATTTCTTTTAGGCATTTTTTCAAACAATTCACTGCCTTGTCTATGTTATTGCTTACTATTATGCTTTGGTAGATCTTTTCCAAGCATCCATAGCTTGTTCGAAAGCACCTATTTGAGGTTTTTAATTTTTAGCCATAGCATGAAGGTGTTGAACTATTTGATAAAATTCTTTGGTAGACATGTATGAAAAATGTGGTAGCATAGAAGAGCTAGTGAACTATTTGAAAAAATGCTTCAAAAAAATGTGGTCTCATGGTGATGGAATGCCATAACGAATGCCATGACAAGTAAATTGCTATGGATTGTCATGGCATTCCATCACCATGAGACCACATTTTTTTGAGGCATTTTTTGAAACAGTTTACTACCTTGTCTATGCTATTGCTTACTATTATGTTTTGATAGATTTTTTCCAAGCATCCTTAGCTTGTTTGAAAAGCACCTATTTTAGGATTTTAGCCATAGTAGCAAGGTAGTGAACTGTTTGATAAAATGCTTTGGTAGAAATGTATGAAAAATGCCGTAGCATAGACAACTGTCACCATTTGATATTTATGAAGTTGTAGTATGTTTTGTGTAATGTAATCAGTGATATGAATATAACCAACAAAAATCTATTTTCTATAATTCATGGATTGAACTCTGTATTTTATATGCTCTCAATGTCTGTATGCTATGGAAATGCCACTATTTTTTTTTTTTAAAAGTAGTATGCTATGTGTGATACTATCAACAATGTAATTATATATTGATTACTCTTTCTTTTTACATAATCTAACATATTTCAAACTTTTCATAGGCTGGTCAACAAATCGAAGGCAACAAAGGCAAGACTAGAAAAGCATGGGCAACACAAACTTGGCTCTGGTGGTTATATGAATTTAGCTGCACAAATTGTAAGTATCAATAAATGAAATATTGCATCCAAATTATAATAAATTGAAAAAAAATTTGGTTTTATCACACCATAGAAGCAAAATTCATGATCTTTTGCAAAAATGTAGGGCTTTGAATTCAATAGAGTTCCCATAGAAGAGGACCTGAAGATTTCCTTCCAGCAAGGCTATGGAGCCATGGCTAAACACCTAAGAGTCTTGACTGGGCAAACACAATCTTCCATTGCATCCAACATGTAGGTAAATAAACTCAATAAAGTTCATTTAAAATTGAATACTTGTGCAATCTATTCAATATTAATTTCCACCATAAAGTAATTACATGCCTATTTGTTTTAAACATTCAAGCAATGATAATACTGCACATGACATTGGAATGCGGCTTGGTGAGGGTGGAGCAGAATGTGCAGATGAAGGTCATGGTGTGCATCTCGGTACTTTAGAGCATGTAGAGCATGATCAACATGTTGAGCATGATCAGACTAGAGAAGATCAGGAATATGATGTGGCCCCATCAGGTAAAGAGGACCACTCTAAAGTTCTTTTAAACATATTTAATTGCAATTGGTGTATTAATTAATGTAACCTTTTGTGTTTCAACTTTATAGCATGTAGAGCGTGATCAACGTGTTGAGCATGATTAGGCTAGAGAAGATCAAGAACATGATGTTTCCCCATTGGGTAAAGTGGACCACCCTTATGTTCTCTTAAACATATTTAATTTCAATTGGTGTATTAATTAATGTAACCTTTCATGTTTCAACTACAGATCAGGATTTAGAGGGTGTTCAACATGTTGAGCATGAGTCTATAACAAAAGTTCAGGAACATGATGTGGATCCATCAGGTAAAGAGAACCACTCTAATGTTCTTTTAATTAATGAAATACTTGTAACACTAATAATAAAACATATCAGTTTAACATTTCTTTCTTATTGCAGCATATCCCCCCTTGAAGCGACGTCTATGTCATGAGCAGATGACTACGCATACATTAAGATCACAAGCAGAGGGCAGAACAACTAAAGGGGGGATAGATATTGATTTAGAAAACAATACTCCACTTCAGCTTTATGTAGCTTTCAAAAAGAAACAAAAAAAAAAGTGATTGTAATCATATCATGACAACCATATTTTTGATAATATGTAAAAACTGAAAGAATGAATATTATATGTTAATGAATGAATGTGAATATGTTAATTAATGAATGTTATATGTTAATGAATGAATGTTATATGTTATTAATGGATGAATCAATGATTAATGTTATATGATTGGGTTTGGGGAATTGAGAGTGATGTGAGGGGTGGGGAGGAGCCAAATGAGCTTCCACCGTCATGTGTTGGCCCTGTTAAGTAGAGAATATTAAACTATTCTCGAAACAAAGAGAAGCTCAATAAGGTAATGCACTTTTCAATATAAGAAATGCATCGTTTGAAGCATCAAACCAATATGCAGTCTGTATGTATGACCAGTCGTCAGTCTCCACAATGGTACATTTCCATGAATATTTTTTTTTAAATTGATTATTCGTGGCAATTTTGATGAAAATAACCGACGAATCAATAGAAAGGCTCAACAAAGTTGCTATATCTATGATGAATATATCATTGTAACTCCCCACAACTTTTTTTGCCATTGCGATGAACTTTCGGCGTAGCCACCAAGCCACTCCTTGCCCATTTCATCGCACTTTTGACGTACTTTTTGGTGTTCTTCCAATGCTAGTCCTTGCTAAGTTCATCGCAAATTCGATGAACTATTGGTGTTGTTTCGACACTACTACTTGCGTATTTTGTCGCTCATTTAACTGACTTTTGGTGTTGCTTTGACACTACTCCTTGCCCATTTCATCGCAATGGCAACGAACATCTATTGTTGTTTCGACATTATTGCTTGCCCATTACGTCAAACTAGCGATGAACTTCTAGTGTAGTTCATCAATGGATACATGAATCTTTCGTCGATAGTCTAACAAAATCCTGAAACATTTCACGATGTCATTGACCGACGATTCTTCACCATTATTTCGATGTTTAATTCGTTGTTGGCCTTTCAACGAAAAAACAACGACAAAAAGATTTTCACCATTACGTCGCTCTTCTGACAAAGATGTGTCGAATTGTCAATGAATGGCCATCATAAAATGGTGTCAAATTTAGTAGTGCTCCTTCATACAATGTCTCCAACTTCTTCCAGATCTTCTGAGTTGTATTCAATTCCATCACATTAGTCATCTTCGAATCCGTGAGAGCACTCAACAAAGCTTCTATAGCCCTGATATTATATTCAAGTTATTCAATCTCATCAGGGGTAGTAGGACCATTCTGAGGAATAACATATCTATTCTTTGTAATCTTCAAGAAGGGTTCACCAATATATCTCAAATAACATTCCATTCTAGCCTTCCACAAAGAGTAGTTTGTTCCATCAACTCTAGGACTATCCTTCTTGTATGATGCCATCTCGGATCACCTCAAGCTATTAAAATTCTTCAAAGGAATCTGATATGATAACAATTGTTGGAAAAACAAGGATAGAAAACTAAGAGGGGGGGTGAATCAGTTGTCACAAAATATTAAAACTTTTCAAACTTAACTTAATCTTAGATCTAATGAATGAACAAAAAACCACAAACAATCAACACATCAGAAACACAGAGAACACCAAATTTTTTTACGTGGAAACCTTGTTAGGGTAAAAACCATGGTGGATGTCAGTCCATAATATTATACCTTGTTAAAGGTATAATGAAGAATAAAGGGAATGCACATGCGTTCAAGCACACTTCCTAGAGCTTGTTGCACAAATACAAGAGGGCTCATTGCCCAAAGAATACACACTATCTTACAGATATTTAGATTGGATCCCCAAGGTATGAACTGATAAAATAGCTTCTACAAAAGCCTAATTATAGTTCCAGTTAAGCACAAAAACACTCCTTCACACTTCACTTAATCTTCTTCGCACTCTTCTTTGCAATTGAATGATTAAAAAACTATTCACACACTTGCACTTTTACTAGAACTTTTTTTCTCTTA
>VDFB02000363.1:46553514-46649516 GCA_007258455.2 Sequoia sempervirens | reverse complement strand
AATCGTGACCAGAGGGCAATGAATCTTGTAAGTTTACTTTTATTCTCTTTAACCTTCAATTTTCATGTCTAGTTTCCAAAGATCTTCTTGTACATTGGCACCCCCATTCTCATAAAATGGTATAAGATAAGACAAAAAAAATAAAATAGCTTATATCCACCTACAATCCCATTCAAGCATTTTAATTAATTCCTTGAATTAAACCTAAAACAAGAACCATACACACCATAACAGTGAGATGAACGAAACAACCCTTGATCATTTTATTCAAAATTTATATATGCTTGTACAATGGAGAGACATGAGTTTGAATTAATCATATCAATTCAAATGCCAGTACTGTCATAAAACATTAAATCCCCATGAATTCAAAACCTACTACAAAATGACTCAAAACCTAAATTGCATTTTCCCTAAAACCATCAGACTTTACAATTTGCTCTGCAACTTCATCTAGACTTGACCAAAAATATCTAGCTTGCTAACCCGTACTTCTGGCCTTGAAATCCTTTTTATAGAAAAAGGAGGAGAAAACAAGCATCGGGCTAGAAAGCACATGTGTCACCAGCCAATTGGACTGCCTTGTACTCTTCATCAGTTGGCCAATCAAAATTGATCACCTCATTCACCTTGACACTATAAGGTTTGTACTTAACTGCCACCTGATTCACTTCTCTTTCAAAGACTCCAGAATGGTGGTGCTAATGATTTTAATCCCGCTCTGACTCTGACAAAATCATAATCTGAGTTACCCTATTTTTTAAGGTTTTGTAGTCCAAACATGATATAAAGGGGCTCTTACACTTTTTGTGATTACTGTAGCTTGTGTAAGAGGCCCCATGGATACTATTATAATTTTAGGATGCATGAATAGAGCGTAGAGTTTCAACAAAAATGTATAAGAGATCACGATTTTATGAATTTTTATCCATGTCATTAATGGGTTGTTTCTAAAACAACTTGAATATAAATGATACCGCACACACACACACACATATATATATATATGTATATAGCCATTTTTAAATGTAAAATGTAGAGAATACAATTCTTTGGATGCTCTCCTAGAACAATAAATGCAACATATCATTAAAGAAATCTATATCTATGTATATAAATGTGTATTTCTAAATGCAAGTGTAAATGCAAAGAGCATATGGTTTTGTAGTGTTATAGATACAAAATATCCATAAATTAATGTAATTGAAATTCTAAAGTCTTCAACACATATAATATGAAATCGATCATGTTGGTGTTTTTTCCTGTAAATCAAGTTGGTCTTCTAATCTACCTATGGAATTCCCAATTCCAATCAAGGGTAGCTCGAAGGACCTGGACCAACTGACGAGGATTTTAATAATAACCTCCTACACTTTGGGCTCTGCAAGACCCAGGAGGGTGGTCCCTATAATGTGTTTATGATCTCTGCACCAAACTCATAAACAATCATTAACGATTCACAGATAATCCCACAAATAGCTCAACCGAATAGGATACCACTAAAATGAATTGGCCTTTCACCAGTAATATCAAGTACTTGGAGCATGAGATGATTACAACATTATTTTGTAACTTATGATAGTCATTTTATTTGCAATTTGGCGAAAACCCTAAGCAAAGACATACAGACACAAAGTTTCACAAATTCATACAATTTAGATCAGTTCCATACACCATTGGGGAGTCAAATTCACAAACATTCATGACTCAACAACAGATTTAAATACTTAGCACGCATGATCCCTAGCAATATTGCATTACAATAGAGTCAATTCATATCCCAGCCCAATACTTCTTACTAAATCCCTCTACAAACATACCCATCCATGATTCCATCCAAGCACTTTAATTAATTCTTTGAATTAAAGCCAAAACAGAAAACACACACATCAAAGCAATGAGATGAATGTCATAATCCTTGATTATTCTATTCAAAATTATGATATGTTTGTACAAAGGAGAGACATGAGCTCGAGATATAACATCATAGCTCAAATGCTAGTGCTGCTTATGAAACATCAAATCTCCATAACTTTAAAACCCATTACAAGATAACCCCAAATCTAAATTTCCTTAACATTCAAAAAGGTTCTTAGAATCTGCTCTACAACTATACCTAGACTCGACCTTCAAAATATCTGACTTGCCAACCCTTATTTTTGGCCTTGAAATCCTTCTTATAGAAAACAAAGGAGCAACAAGCATCAGGCCAGAAATTACACATCTCACTGGTGAATTGGACCGCTATGTGCCAATTCAAAACTATGATCAAAACCACCAAGTCCCAGAGCATCTTTTCGTTGATTTCTACTCATTACACAATAGCTGCAACATTTTTTACACCTCAGAACCTATGCCCAAATCCACCATGGAAACAAAACCATAATCAATTATAATATAACTGCTGAGCTATCAGTTTCCAATAATAGACACCATTTCACTCCTCTTCTGTTAAGTACTTGTCCACCCAATTATGATATTCCTCATCCATTGGCCAATTAAAATTCACCACCTCCCTCACCTTGGTATTGTAAGGTGTGAATTTCACTGCAACCTGGTTGGCCTCCCTCTCAAATGACACTAAGAACATGCTGGTATTAATTATTTTATCCATGTTGCTTACCAACAAGTCATGGTCTGAGTCATCACAAATCAATTTGATTTGTGCATTAATAACCTCTTCTGCCCTCTCTTGCCACTATTGCAGTGTCTTAATATTTCCTTGTGCATCTATTACATCTGGCAGAAAAGTGTCATTCCAATCATCAAAACTCTTTACTAGTTCTCTAATTTTCCTACTCAAATCATCAGGTAGGGTCTGGAATCCCTTCAATGATTTCACAAAGATTTGAGTAGGCTTTAATGACTGGGGCCTATTATTTACATCAAATTTGGAAGCCTTAAACATAACATCTAAATCAGTGGCCCGAGGAATCCACTTCTCAACCAGAGGTAGAACCACTTCCTAATCTCTGTTAATGTTTTGTATTCCACCCAAGAATAAAGAATATAAAGAATGTACAGCTGGCAATCTAGAATCAAACTTCTCATTTAAATGCCTCAAAACGGTGTCAACCACCTCATTGTGTTTAGTCATAGCACCATCCTCACTAATCCTTAGGGCAGCCTGTAATTCTGTGATTTTATTCATCATCTGCTTTTTGGTAGGATTTGTAGAATACTCATCTTCCTCTTCGACTGGCCCTGGTGCAGGGCTATTAGCAGGTGTTTGAATTGGGGATCCAGGAGTAGAAATGATTGGGATAATAGGGGGAAATGACCCCAAAGTAGTAGGTAATGCTCTGATAGTAGAGGCACTAGAGGATTCTCCCACCTATCCGTATCTCAATCTATCTACTTCAGACTGCAGCTCAACATTTTTCTGCTGCATTCTACTATACTCCCCAATTATTGCATTGTACTTTTCCATCAAGATTTTCTTTTCAGCTTCATCTCTTTTAGCTATCTTCTGGGCCAATTTGGCCACATTCAGTGTTAGGATTGTGGCTTCTGTTGTTGAGGTTTCAGAATCTCTCTTGATAATGAGCCCGCCCTTTAGACTTGGGCTAATATCAGCCACATTTGGTTTTCTACCTTGAGGTGCCAGTGCCCATATGGCTAAAGTTTCATATTCCTCACTAAAAGTAGAGTCTTGTAGAGCTGCCTTGACTTCTTCTTCACTGTTTTGCATAGGATGCTTAGACTGCATAATAGCATTGAATGCTACAGCATCAGCTATGTCCCATTCAAGGAGGAGTAAGACACCAGCCTGAGATACAAGTTTCCTTCCTTCATCAAGAGTGATGCTTTTGAATTGCTCCATTAGTTCAGCTTTGACTTCATCATCATTCTCTTGGTCAGACCTATCAAGTCTTGATTCCCTCCTGGTCTTGCATTTATCCTGATATTCTTCAAGTTTCATCCTCCAGATCAACTGCAAGAACACAAGAGTTTTCACGAAGGCATCATCATCCAAGAACGCCTTGCAAGCCACCATCCTGGCGTCCTGTACACACTGCCCCTTTATATCCATATCAGTTAACACCAATTGTACTGATCTAGGAGGGGAGGGGATACCAACCTACATGTCCTGATCAGTTATGATTACTTCATCCACCAGAGCCTCTTGTGACTCCTCAACTCTTCGCCTCTTAAGGCTTGGCTCTAATGGCAGCTCTATAGGGTCATTTCTAGGTGGTGAATCCAGATCCACAATCTTTATCCCCCCAGGTTTCCTAATCCCATGACCTGGTTGTGATGATGTTTTCATTATTTGTTTCCCTTTTTTATCTCCTTCTTCATCACTTCTATCATCTCTCTTCCTCCTGTATAGAGGCCTGTCCACTAGTGGCTGATAGGTCAGCCTTGTTTCTTCAGGCCTCACCTCTAATCTCTGAATTCCCCAGTCCAGTTCCAAGTTTATTTTCTTGGTTCTCAGGGTGCTCATGATTTCTTTGAAATTATTCATCAAGAAATCAATTCTTTTATGAAATGGAGTGAACTCCATCAGTGGATCATATTTTGGATCCAGTTTATGCACCATGGCCAGCATTTTCTCATAAGCAATCCACTTCTCTTTATTTAATTTCTGCTGGCTCAAATCGAACTCATTTCTAATCAAATCCTCAGGAAAATTGAAAACATGAGAAAACTTGCCACCCTTAATTCTTTGCCTCCTAGATCCACTCTTCAAATAGTAGTCATCAAAATATTTGTCAAAGTGAACCCATCCTCCCTTGGAAAAAACAAAGTCTGAAACAACAGTATAATCAGGGAACAAAGTCCCTTTTCCTTTTCCTATCAAATTATCTTCATGAATGCAACCTAGTTGCCACATGACCTTTGAAAATCCCATTCTTGATGGTACATTATATGGGAGAATATGAGGAGCTCCCTGGAAACTATAAACCCTTAGGACAATGCTTACAGGGTATAGAATGATGTCACCCCAATTATGACACACCTTCAAATTAGGCTTCCTCACTTTGGGTCAGAGGAAGTCGTGCAAATCCTCAGGAATCCTTGGCACATTCACCATCAGTCTAGCTCTGAGCCTGGAAGCAAAGCAGTTATCAAATTGCACAAAACTGGCATCTCCCTTGTTGTAAGACAAGTCTGCACTCAAAGCCTGCACTGGTAATTTTTTTCCATTCATCTCCTACCTCAACTCCATTTTCTCTGAGAAAAAATTGACATTCTTGTACAAGAACATATGCATTAATAAGAAGTACCAAAATAAAGGAGTACGAGTGTCCCCCACATACAAGTTCAACAAACCCTCATGTATCCTTTCAACAAGGAAAGAAGCATAGTCGTACACTACAGAAAAGTTAGGATGCTGAATTTGAGCCCCCATAAACATATAAGCAATGGGAATCTCGGTATTAGGGCTGAAACCTAAAATTTGGCAAAGTGAATAAAAAGTTGCCAATAAATGATTAGCAAAACAACTCAACCTGAAAGGTTCTCGGTCAGTTGGGCTGATGTGAATCATTGAACAACCCACCCTGGCTAGATGAGGAGGAAACAACTTTAATCTGAAAAGAGGTTGTGCCCTGGCATATTCCTGCTCCATTTCATCAAGGTCTATCTGGACCAAGAATGAGTTGTATTCACTTAAATTAAAAACCTGCCGAATCTCATCTGCATTTATATTCAGTAAAACCCCACCATCATTATCCCTGGTAATCCTTGTGACGGGATCATATCGTGCAACCACTGCCCTAAGTAGGTCAACATCAAGAAATACATTCGACACCACAAGTTTTCCCATATCATATTTCCAACCATTTGAAAAAGGATGAGACATATTTCGCTGCCCATACCATCTCCTAAACATTTCCAAGCTCGTCATTTCTACCCTAGCATCCGCAATGTTATAGATTTTATATCTTAATCCCTCACCTAAGGCTTCTCATTTATTAAGATCAAACCCCTCTTCTTGTCATTTGTTGACAAAGGGAATTGGTCAAGGAAATCGTCGTATAGATTCCTTTGCAAATAATCAATAAGGCTAGAATGCTACTTTAGTGGCGCCATTTTAAACAACCAAGGCTTCTCCTAAGATCAAATTTGTGAACAAACTAGGGGTACCCAAAACAAAATTATAGTAGAATTTTGCAATTTCCCACAATTCAAAAGAACCAGTAACCCTAGAACCTTAATCTAGAAAACTGATGACCAACACAAAACAACCCTCCACAAGAATCACATTCAAACAGAAACAGTGATAAAGAAAGTAACCCACGAGATTTTGCGCTCTGCAGAAAATCAAACCCTGCTGTAATTGCTTTGAAAAAACTCCATCTTTGGCTCTGGACTGCTTGGAAAACACATGAATGCCTTTGTTGTGAAGATAGCCTAAAATTAAATACTTAGAATTTATGAGAAATGGCCAAAAGACATCTCGTCCACCATTAAAGCTTACTTGCACGCCATGCCAACGGCTTCAATTGTATTTGACGCAAATTTAAATCTTCGTCGTCGATCTCTTGTTTCTGTCAGATTATCGAATGGTCACCTTCAAAGAAGGTGACAACATCTCCACGTCATTATCAAGGACCCACCATAATATGCAGTGCCAAAAGAATACACGTGGCACCTGCCCATGATATCACGATCATTAAAATCCCTTAAGTTTAAGATCACGCGATAGCGGGCAACCGTTGATTCCCTTCATCGGTGATCACGATCATACATAACGGGGAGTAGCATCAATACCTATCCGTCGAGCAGCTTTTTTCAACAAGGTTAAAACATCCCTGTTGATCATGAGCACGTGCATCTCACATGTGGTTTAGTAACCTGCTCCATAATGCACTAAAGTCTGATACACATATTAAACACTTTTTTTTAACTCTTTTCAGCATTGGCAAACTGGGACACGTGGCACCCACCCGTGATGTTGCGATCACCAAATAGCTAGTGGTGGTGTCATCGTGAGATCGCAGGGAATGGTCAAAATCAACCGTAGGGAAATCGACAGTCATCAAAATAACCCCTGCAAAACATTAAAAATACTTAGAAGAAAATAAGGGGAAAGGGACACTGCCTAGGGCAATGAAAGTCAATGACTCAATGTTGTTTTAAAAGCGTGAGGCACGGACCGACCCAGACTTTAATAAATAAAAGGGGCAGGCGAAATATTTAGCATTTTTATTAAAAGGGGCTTGGCCTAGATGATTCAATGGGACATAAGTTGTTTTTAGAACCCCTCCTCTAAAGGTAACAACAGAAAAGACCCAACCCAAAGATAGAACACCAAGGTTTCATGGAAGCAAAACAAAATTCTAGCCCCAGGTACCTTCTGAATAATCAAGACAAACTAGTAACAAAAGGAAACAAAGGACTTAAATTTGAGGCTCCATCAGATCAAACTATTAAACTACATGAGAAATAAATGAAAACAGTAAATGCATATGTATGTGTATTTGTAAATGTAGGCGTAAATAAATAAGAATAATGAAAATTATAAAAGAATATAAGGAAAGGTATCCTCCCTTCTTGGTAGTGATAACCTCCTCCACACACAACCCTTAAAAATTATGAATAGAGGAATATAATCTTTGAAGAACTCAAAGTTGATTCTCTCCTACTTGATGCAATTAGTCATTTTATCCTTACAAACATTTATAGTGATTACTAGAGGCACATAGACCAATTTTTCATAATAGAAGAATTTGATCATACTTTTCCAATGATGGCATTGTGAGAAAACCTTAGGTTAAATGAATAATTCCTAGCTAAGTTCTTTAAATCATGTCCAACCGTATAAGAGAAGACCGATGCTATGTGTACCTGGATAGCATGGAGAAAGGCTAGTCTTTGGGCTCTTTCATCAATCATCCTACCTTAAAACATACCAAAAATCTCCTAGCAATTAGATGTAGGAAAATTTAATATGACTTAAAAAAAATTGATTGCCAAAGCGTAAACTTATGATGACTTAACCAAGCCTAGTACACACTCCCTCCCCATTAACCACTTAGACATGTGGAAATTAAATGTTAATTTGCTTCTATTTTTAGTCATGTAGGTGTCCAATAAACCACTTGGTGGTGTTTCCCTTCAAGTTTATTTACTTGAATGAAGAGAAAAAGTCCTTTGATTACAATTAGAGAATACATTTGAGGTATTGGTTGTGTAACCGGTGGACCATAGTCACATTTAACACTTGTTGCAAAGTTTGGGAGTTAAAACGTTAAGTAGATTTTATTTTTGATGGACACATTTGGACGATAGTAACAATAGCTTGCAATCTATCAAGACTTGATTACCTCATAACCTATGAAATTCTAGCGATGAAATGATAGATTAATCATAATGTCACCTTGGGATCACATCACCATGAAAGAACTTCATTCAACATCCTTATGAGTGCAGGTACCACCAAAGAGATATTTGTCAGATCTATCTTCCTTGAGTGAGGGAAATTCAGGAAGAGAAGAGGAAAGTGAGATATGTAGTATGTCTAAAATAGGGAGATCAACTAGAGGTCAAAAGATTAGAAGAAAATTCCATAAATGCATGGAATTTTTTCTTACTGAAGGGGGTCATGTTCTTATGATGATGAGAGCATAGGCAACATCGAGGTGCCCTTGAGGTACAAACATCTACGGAAACAATGGGTACCCAAGGAACTTCCCCCAATAAACATCGATTTTTGTGTCAATGAGAGGATATATGGCATAGCACCATCGTCATTACATGGTTTGGGCCTATTTTTCATGGACGGCATTAAGGTTTGTTATGACAAAGTTACTGAATTGATGAAGTATGTTGGACCCTGTTACAGTTACAAACATTGGATGCAACTGGTTCGATATACACGAAGTATGCATAGGTATGCACTGTCAGAAAATTATATACAACTAAAAGATAAGGATCAAAATAAAGGAGTGGCTATGTACATTGATAGAAGGCCAAAAGCATCAAGGAATATTGTAGGGTTTATAAACAGTACATGACCTGGGTCAACAAATAAGCAACCCAATTGCATATTCAAGGCGCGCGAGGGAAACCGTGTATTTGTATGTGTGATAAAATCAATAACTACAGGGGAAGAGTTGCTAATCGATTACAATTTGAATCACTTAGTTACAAACACAGTTACTATGGGGTTGGTACGTACTCTGTACCATTTTACCCAACCTCCAATTAATGACTCCAATATACCATTTTATTCTTATGTTTTTTTTCATAAGTCTATTGGTTTCATTTTGGTAATGTTTTTTTATATTTAATTTTTGTCACAAGGGGACATTGATCATATGGAGAAGGCTTTGGCCCAGAGCATATATTGCAATGTATCTTCAGGCGCTTCTAGCCGACAGGTTTACCTCATTGTAATTGTACAAATTAGATACAAGCAAAATGTTTTATTATTATATTTTTTTCATAAGTTTTTTGGGTTAATTTCGATAATGTTTTTAACATTCTTGTTGCAGTCGACTAATCAGAGAAAGGCGCCAGCAATAGAGGAGAGCATCCATAGTGAGGTGCAGTCAATATTTTCTGATGATGACATGGCTTATTCAGCAAACCCTTTCGATACGATAAAGAAGCTCATGAAAAAATGCAATGAAGAAATGACTCAGTTGATATTCAAAATGCCTCAAACAGATGAGATAAGGGAAAGGGTTAAAGTATTGATAGAGAGATTACAAAACTTGTAAGTAAGGTGTCATGAGGTCTTTAATTATAACATAAGTTCATTCATGGTTTTATATTTTGTACTCTTTTATGTCATGAACTAAAATATGTATTGTTTTTATAGGGTTATTTGCCTCCTCATGATGCTCCTGGCCATGATCAGGGTACTGCAAGTGCTTCCCAAGGAGTAAGGGTTGGTACAAGTGTCCATCCTGATCTTCCTACGCATACATCACATTATCTGGCCCCATCATCTGTGCCTATGTTGTCGTTTGAAATGTTGACAACACATACCATGCAGGCATCTGTTAATGCACCCTCTGGTAGTGAACACATACTAAAACATGCATCAAGACATGTACCTAGGGATGCAGAGGCCACTAGTATTGGTGATGTTTTAGCAGCATTTTCTGGATCTTCTCATATTACTAGTACATGAACATTGCCGGTCACACTTGTGGTGACCAAGGATTTCATTCCCATAAAGATAGAGAAGGTCTGAGGTACTTTAAAATGTTTTAATTATTATTCTATATAATCCAATTGAAATTTACTTATTGATTGCTCTTTTTAGACTATTGATCCCATGATCATTTTGTAGGAAATGATATTTTTTATAAACATCTAAGTGATATTACATTGGAGCTCTTCGGGCCCTCCATACGTACATGGTGGAATGCCCAAAATGAAGATTTAAAAGATGAGCTCATTAACCGTTTAGTTATGTTGTTAAGTGATAAAACATTCAACTAAACCAAGGTCCTTAAGAAAGTTGGTACCTATCTAAAGTATGTGAGGGACCAATATAGGTCACATTTAGAGAATAACAAAAAGTATGAGTGTCCCCCCATGATTTCGGAGAGGGAGTGGAAGGACCTGGTGTTTGATGGAAAGGAGAAGGCTGAAAAGAAAAAAGGAAAGACACCACCAGGCTAAGGAAGGTATGTGATATAGAAGCATAAATTTGCAAAAAATCCCGATTAATCGCGATTTTTAAAAAAAACTGCAGGCTGGACGATTTTTTCCCTGATTTTTTGAAAAAATCATCGACTTTTTGGGCAATAATTTTTTTCAATTTAAAACTTCAAAATTGCCAAAAAAACGTGTTTAAAATCTGCAAAAGAACGTGAATAAAATTGAGCTGATTTTCGCTCAAAAAAACCATGAGACCATGGCTTGTTGCTTACTATTATTCTTTGATAGATTTTTTCCAAGCATCCATGGAATTTTTGAAAGCACCTATTTTAGTATTTTATACATAGCAGCAAGGCAATGAGCGCTTGATAAAATGCTTTGGTAGATATGTATGAAAATGTAGTATTAGCATAGACAAGAAGCTGATGAGCTGCTTGAAAAAATATCTCAAAGAAATGTAGTCTCATGGTGATGGAATGCCATGGCGAAGATGCCATGACAAACAAATTTCTATGGATTGTCATGGCATTCCATCACAAATGAGCTGCATTTCTTTTAGGCATTTTTTCAAACAATTCACTGCCTTGTCTATGTTATTGCTTACTATTATGCTTTGGTAGATCTTTTCCAAGCATCCATAGCTTGTTCGAAAGCACCTATTTGAGGTTTTTAATTTTTAGCCATAGCATGAAGGTGTTGAACTATTTGATAAAATTCTTTGGTAGACATGTATGAAAAATGTGGTAGCATAGAAGAGCTAGTGAACTATTTGAAAAAATGCTTCAAAAAAATGTGGTCTCATGGTGATGGAATGCCATAACGAATGCCATGACAAGTAAATTGCTATGGATTGTCATGGCATTCCATCACCATGAGACCACATTTTTTTGAGGCATTTTTTGAAACAGTTTACTACCTTGTCTATGCTATTGCTTACTATTATGTTTTGATAGATTTTTTCCAAGCATCCTTAGCTTGTTTGAAAAGCACCTATTTTAGGATTTTAGCCATAGTAGCAAGGTAGTGAACTGTTTGATAAAATGCTTTGGTAGAAATGTATGAAAAATGCCGTAGCATAGACAACTGTCACCATTTGATATTTATGAAGTTGTAGTATGTTTTGTGTAATGTAATCAGTGATATGAATATAACCAACAAAAATCTATTTTCTATAATTCATGGATTGAACTCTGTATTTTATATGCTCTCAATGTCTGTATGCTATGGAAATGCCACTATTTTTTTTTTTTAAAAGTAGTATGCGTGATACTATCAACAATGTAATTATATATTGATTACTCTTTCTTTTTACATAATCTAACATATTTCAAAACTTTTCATAATAACAAACCTGAAGGCAACAAAGGCAAGACTAAAAAGCATAAGCAACACAACTTGGCTCGTGGTTATATGAATTTAGCGGCACAAATTACAAGCATTAATAAATGAAATATTGCATCCAAATTATAATAAATTGAAAAAAAATTTGGTTTTATCACACCATAGAAGCAAAATTCATGATCTTTTGCAAAAATGTAGGGCTTTGAATTCAATAGAGTTCCCATAGAAGAGGACCTGAAGATTTCCTTCCAGCAAGGCTATGGAGCCATGGCTAAACACCTAAGAGTCTTGACTGGGCAAACACAATCTTCCATTGCATCCAACATGTAGGTAAATAAACTCAATAAAGTTCATTTAAAATTGAATACTTGTGCAATCTATTCAATATTAATTTCCACCATAAAGTAATTACATGCCTATTTGTTTTAAACATTCAAGCAATGATAATACTGCACATGACATTGGAATGCGGCTTGGTGAGGGTGGAGCAGAATGTGCAGATGAAGGTCATGGTGTGCATCTCGGTACTTTAGAGCATGTAGAGCATGATCAACATGTTGAGCATGATCAGACTAGAGAAGATCAGGAATATGATGTGGCCCCATCAGGTAAAGAGGACCACTCTAAAGTTCTTTTAAACATATTTAATTGCAATTGGTGTATTAATTAATGTAACCTTTTGTGTTTCAACTTTATAGCATGTAGAGCGTGATCAACGTGTTGAGCATGATTAGGCTAGAGAAGATCAAGAACATGATGTTTCCCCATTGGGTAAAGTGGACCACCCTTATGTTCTCTTAAACATATTTAATTTCAATTGGTGTATTAATTAATGTAACCTTTCATGTTTCAACTACAGATCAGGATTTAGAGGGTGTTCAACATGTTGAGCATGAGTCTATAACAAAAGTTCAGGAACATGATGTGGATCCATCAGGTAAAGAGAACCACTCTAATGTTCTTTTAATTAATGAAATACTTGTAACACTAATAATAAAACATATCAGTTTAACATTTCTTTCTTATTGCAGCATATCCCCCCTTGAAGCGACGTCTATGTCATGAGCAGATGACTACGCATACATTAAGATCACAAGCAGAGGGCAGAACAACTAAAGGGGGGATAGATATTGATTTAGAAAACAATACTCCACTTCAGCTTTATGTAGCTTTCAAAAAGAAACAAAAAAAAGTGATTGTAATCATATCATGACAACCATATTTTTGATAATATGTAAAAACTGAAAGAATGAATATTATATGTTAATGAATGAATGTGAATATGTTAATTAATGAATTTATATGTTAATGAATGAATGTTATATGTTATTAATGGATGAATGGATGAATCAATGATTAATGTTATATGATTGGGTTTGGGGAATTGAGAGTGATGTGAGGGGTGGGGAGGAGCCAAATGAGCTTCCACCGTCATGTGTTGGCCCTGTTAAGTAGAGAATATTAAACTATTCTCGAAACAAAGAGAAGCTCAATAAGGTAATGCACTTTTCAATATAAGAAATGCATCGTTTGAAGCATCAAACCAATATGCAGTCTGTATGTATGACCAGTCGTCAGTCTCCACAATGGTACATTTCCATGAATATTTTTTTTTAAATTGATTATTCGTGGCAATTTTGATGAAAATAACCGACGAATCAATAGAAAGGCTCAACAAAGTTGCTATATCTATGATGAATATATCATTGTAACTCCCCACAACTTTTTTTGCCATTGCGATGAACTTTCGGCGTAGCCACCAAGCCACTCCTTGCCCATTTCATCGCACTTTTGACGTACTTTTTGGTGTTCTTCCAATGCTAGTCCTTGCTAAGTTCATCGCAAATTCGATGAACTATTGGTGTTGTTTCGACACTACTACTTGCGTATTTTGTCGCTCATTTAACTGACTTTTGGTGTTGCTTTGACACTACTCCTTGCCCATTTCATCGCAATGGCAACGAACATCTATTGTTGTTTCGACATTATTGCTTGCCCATTACGTCAAACTAGCGATGAACTTCTAGTGTAGTTCATCAATGGATACATGAATCTTTCGTCGATAGTCTAACAAAATCCTGAAACATTTCACGATGTCATTGACCGACGATTCTTCACCATTATTTCGATGTTTAATTCGTTGTTGGCCTTTCAACGAAAAAACAACGACAAAAAGATTTTCACCATTACGTCGCTCTTCTGACAAAGATGTGTCGAATTGTCAATGAATGGCCATCATAAAATGGTGTCAAATTTAGTAGTGCTCCTTCATACAATGTCTCCAACTTCTTCCAGATCTTCTGAGTTGTATTCAATTCCATCACATTAGTCATCTTCGAATCCGTGAGAGCACTCAACAAAGCTTCTATAGCCCTGATATTATATTCAAGTTATTCAATCTCATCAGGGGTAGTAGGACCATTCTGAGGAATAACATATCTATTCTTTGTAATCTTCAAGAAGGGTTCACCAATATATCTCAAATAACATTCCATTCTAGCCTTCCACAAAGAGTAGTTTGTTCCATCAACTCTAGGACTATCCTTCTTGTATGATGCCATCTCGGATCACCTCAAGCTATTAAAATTCTTCAAAGGAATCTGATATGATAACAATTGTTGGAAAAACAAGGATAGAAAACTAAGAGGGGGGGTGAATCAGTTGTCACAAAATATTAAAACTTTTCAAACTTAACTTAATCTTAGATCTAATGAATGAACAAAAAACCACAAACAATCAACACATCAGAAACACAGAGAACACCAAATTTTTTTACGTGGAAACCTTGTTAGGGTAAAAACCATGGTGGATGTCAGTCCATAATATTATACCTTGTTAAAGGTATAATGAAGAATAAAGGGAATGCACATGCGTTCAAGCACACTTCCTAGAGCTTGTTGCACAAATACAAGAGGGCTCATTGCCCAAAGAATACACACTATCTTACAGATATTTAGATTGGATCCCCAAGGTATGAACTGATAAAATAGCTTCTACAAAAGCCTAATTATAGTTCCAGTTAAGCACAAAAACACTCCTTCACACTTCACTTAATCTTCTTCGCACTCTTCTTTGCAATTGAATGATTAAAAAACTATTCACACACTTGCACTTTTACTAGAACTTTTTTTCTCTTATTCACACTTCACTTCACTCAAACAATCACTCTTATATATCTGCTTTATGGAATTACATCAACAAATTCATCAACCAAAATAAAATATGCATACAATGTTGGCCCAATTTTACAATTGAATCTGCAATGAAAATCAAAAACCGTTGGCCACAACATAATGAAGACCTAAAAAAATATCCTTGAGCATTCCAAACATTCAAAAATAAATCTCCAAGGGCCTGTAACATGTTACAACCACCATGCCATCCAAGAACATGAAAAACCAAACACACAAGGAAAAAATCATCGACCACGAGAACTCCGATCAATGCGGACATGCAACAAAGATGGAGCATGATCTAGAAACATCCACGAGCATCATGATTCATTAGAGAAGCATCCACAACAACTAAACTTATTGGAATCACACCAACTTCAATTAGGAAAACTAACTAAAGCCACAAAAAACCTGTCATAACACAATTGTTCATAACACGATCAAATCTTCACGTGAATCTCTGAAACTTTCAGTGGATAAAATAGATACACTCAACAATAAAACCTTTAGTCCATAATATATGATAATCAATGTACTGAGAAATACACCATCATGAACTTCACTATTCCTTTGTCAACCTCCAACTCTTCTTCAAGAATTTTCTAAATATCCTTGACATATACAACCTTCGATACAACATTGCTAATAGTGTTGACATAAATGAAAACCACATATCAGCAACACAATCACAACATCCAACAACATTAAATTCCCACACAATGGTGTTGAAATCACAATACAAGTTGATCCAAACCCTTTCATATATTGCCATAATCTAACTCCTAAAACTGAAATCACAATCTCAAGCAACTGTGAAGCACCTCCTTCTCAAGCATTTTATTATCCTGAGTCCTTAAAAGCATCCACTTCATTTTCTACACCATCAAACCCCAAGGTCAAAATCCATGATATGGGATGTGGATAATATCATATGGATAATTTAACAGCAAAAGACACTGCTAATATTGTCGATAAGGTTCAGACTTCCAACAATCATGTCAAGACAGATGTCAAAGGAACACAAAAAGATGGTCATGCTTGGATTGAAACCTTTTGGGATCCTGATGATGTACCTACCTTTTCTATATCTTCTTCCACTTAGCCTTTTCATATCCAGTATAACCCCCTATTTGACTAGGACATCTATGATAACCCACTCTTAGATCATGACCCCGTTCAAGATATCTAATCATCATCTTTCCATCCCACCTGTCCTAGGATAGGATATGAATCTCCTATTTCTACCTCTACTAAGCCATCTTTCCAAGTCATTAGGGATGTGCAATCCTCCTTTGATGTTAATAGTATCAAAAAGGATAGTACCAAAGACTCCATTGATGGCATTGCCACTCCTGTTCATCCACTAAACATTCATGTCACCTTGCCTATTTAATCCATATCACACATGTCCACTCACATCATAGACATGGATCAACAAGTCATAGCTCAATAAAATAATAAAGGAAAAAATCCAATGAATGAGCTATCTTTAAAAGGAGATAAAAAATAAAAGGATATAATGCAAATAAAATAAGTTCAAGACAAGTCCCTTAGCCAAAATAAAAATCTATTGGAAAAATAAAAAACAAAAGAAGATCAAGACAAGTTCCCTAGACAAAATAAAAAAATATCAAAAAAAATTAAAAAAAAAAAGTCAAAAGTGAAAGCAAGCAAAAGTCAATCTCCAAGTATGTCGCTCCATCAAAAATCACTTGGGGTATCTATCAAGGAAAAACGTCAAGAAAAGAGCTTGTTGATCCAAGGTCTCCATCCACATCACTCTCACTCATACCATATATTAAATTCCACCCATCCATGTTCATATATCTATCATATCACACCATTGTTGATGTCTTTCAATGTACCTTTTACGACAACCCCTTCATGTACTATAGCTCATCAGTCAACCAAGCTCCTTTTCATTTGAAGCTTGATGGTCCACATAGTGTTCACATTAGGGATCCTACCATAGCCTCTTTCATTTTCCACATCTATCATCCTTCATACTTTCCACTCATACTCCTCATCCTGATCGGGTCCTTTCATCCAACACGGTCATCCACATAGGATCAAGGCATCGTCAAGGAAATCTATGGATCTAGTGCTTATCAATTCTATACCTAGCTTTAGAGAGCTAGGCTAAAAATAAAAAAATAGAAAACATAGAAAAAAGTCCTTAAAAACTACAAAAAAAAGAAAATGAAAAAAGTAAAGAGAAATCAATTTGTTCAATGGTGAAAACCACTTCGGTGGCACCTTGAGCAAGTACCATGATGAAAACCGAGAAATCGGTGCCATGTGTAGAGGATCTTCTCCTATTCCCTTTGGATCTCTACTTGATCTTTTCACCTCATTTTCATTCACCCTCCACTTCAAAATATCCTTTTCACACTCACCATGGCTTGTGAATTGTTCAACATTCCCCTCGCTTGCTCACTTTTCCATGCATACTAGGTTGGTCATATCCCTCACTAGGGCATTTTCTCAATGTTAGCTATGGATTAGGACACAACATCTCGCAGTCAGAGAAACTACCCTTTATGTCTGTTTGCTTGCTTATGATTCATCTCTTTCCATCGTAAAACTTCAAAAACATCCATAAGAATCATAAAATATCCTTGAAAATATCCAAAATAAATCAAATATTCCAAAAATCCAAAAAATCAAATATTCCAAAAATCCAAAAAAATTGAATAACCTCAAAAATTCCAAAAAAAAACCAGTGACACTTTCATATCACCATATAGCTTTGAACTTCATTAATATCATAACATGTCATGATGAATAATGAAACTAACATATCAACCCATCTTTCAAATCCAACCAAACGCATAAACTATAACAAGAATCAGTTCTACATTAAAGCATGATACATGTTTGCTTGTTGATCTTTGATTATTTTATTATTTACCTTGCATTTCTTTTAGCTTCTCAAGGATGTCTTGTACTAGAGAGGTGAGCATGGGGCATGTTCATTTGTTTGTTGTCTGTGGACTATTTCTCATTCACAAGATGACTCGTCTTAGGACATGGTTGTCTAAAATCATCGAGGACCTATGTGTCTACTTTGGATGAAAACATTCCTTGTCTGATAGTGTCTTCCATGCAATAAGTATTCAAGTCATCTAAGGTCTTTATATGTAGATGCTTATACTTCATTGCTAAATGAAAACACAAACAATAGTCAGGTCATCTAGAAGTTCATGTTCTCTAGATGTTTACACTAAATTGTGACATAATAAGCTCTATCATGATATAAGCTCTTAAAAATCACAAGAATTCTCATCACCTTGCATTCTCCCTTTCATCAATCATTTTTTTCATTATCTTTTCCTCTCATTTTCTCTTCATCATTTTGTTCATTTCCTTGTCATAGAGAAATCAATCAATTGCTTTATCCACTTGACGTATGTCTCTTTAATCAGATCTCAAATTAATAGGATTTCTTCTCAAAATCTCATAACCCCCTAATCAATCAATCAATCATTGTATCAACTTGTCTTGCACAAGCATCAATCTCAATCAGCTTAATCAACTTAATCAACTCATCAACCCAACTATATAGATCATTTCCATCAATTTCTTAGTTACGCCCATCAACTATGCATTTCCATCAAATGTACATCACCACTTAATCACTTGCACAATATCAATCATCTAATCATTTTCTTGTAATCTATCGAGAGATCAATCCTCTTACAATCTGTTTAATTAATCTCTTGATGGGGCATATCATATTCATCATCATCCTTACAAGGATATCTCTAGAGCATGTATAAGTTAATCACTTTTTCTTTGAAACAACGCAACAAGATGTATTGTATGAAGAGGGGCAAAATGTAGACACATAAAAATTTCCTCTAATAATATTAAACGTTTTATCAATATGTGGATCTATTATTAGTACCATTATCCATCCTATATATAATTCATCTCATATTCATATTTCATGCATAACCATTTTATAAATATTTATCCATATCATTAAATCATTTATAAATCTATAATCATTAAAATAATAATTTATCCAATATCATTTATTTACCATTTTGCATATTTATCCCACATTCGCTCTAATATTGGATCCACCCTTGAGGAGATCTATTTAAACCTTTCCCTCTCTCATTTCTTGATCATATAGCATCTACACATCTTGCATTTAGCTAATCTATTGCATCTAGTATCCATTTCATTGTAGTTTATTTACATTTTAGCATTCTAGTTTATCATGTTTTCTTTTGTTATATCATATCATTCTATATAGTCATAAAATTGTACCCCTTGCAATTTCACATACATTCTTGCATCTACTTTAGTTTCCACTCCCTTAGCATCTTTTGTAGGCTCATTTTAGGCCCTGCATCAGCCTTTTTCCCTTCTCAGGATGCTCAATACCCCTTTTTAGCAGCTACCCATGTGTGTTCGATTTGCATCAAACCTTATACTTTTCCCGTTCATGTTGTTTTACAGTGTGGCGTGTTCAGACACTAGCGTTCCACGCTAACATTCACTTGCTACACTAATGTCCTATGACATTTCAATGCTCAAACAACTGTCTCCAAGAATGCTTGCCACTTGTCCTCACCTTTTGTTGGTGGTAATGGTCTGAGACGCCTTGTAACGGCTGGAGAAGCTTCTTTTCCCTCATTAAAAGCTATAATTTTGGTTCTTTTGGCTCTCTTACTTCTTCTAGCTTCATTAGATAACACACTTTTACTTCTAGCTTCTTCTTTTACCATATTGCCCTTGATTGCATAGCTCAACATAGGTTGTTATAGTAGCTTCAAGATCTTTTAGCTTCTCTTCCTACAACTTCATCTCCCATATTTCATGCTTGTGAGCATCTTTGGATTCCATATCCCCTTTTGATTGCATCTATACTTCATGATACGGGTTCTCCTCCTTGAATTGGGATTGCTTTTATCACCTCTTTTGTGATACGGGGTCTCCTCCTCGAGTGGGGTTCATTTTTATCACTCTTACTTAGTGGTGCGGGTTTTACTCTTGAGTGGGTTTTGCTTTCACCACATGCTTTGTTCATCTCTCTTTTTCTCTCTATCTTTTTGGTTGTCTATGGAGGTGGGAACACCAAAATGATGGTTTGACTAAGGAAAACCCCTATAAAGCCCCAACACTTTCTCCAGATATTACACTTGTAGGTATTGAATACATTCAGGTGCTAGAGGCTTCATCACTTATGTTTTTGTGAGAATCTTCTTTCATTTCTTTCTCCTCTTCATCTTTATCATTTACCTTGCTTTATTTTCATTTCTATCACTTTCTATTACTTTATTACATTCTATAAATTCTTAATAATCAGAGTAGAAGTATTCATTTAGCTATTTTTTGTGACATTATTTATTTTTGGTCTATATGAGACACCAGTGTGCCTCTAGGACGTTAGCACGCTATGTTGTTGTTCATTTCTAGTGCTTATGTCCTTTGACCGAGAGCTTGTTAGTCTGTCCAACAAATCTTTGTGACTTGCTTTTCCTGATTCTAAAACTCTCACTGTTGTTCTTGAAGTAGTTTAGGGAAGTTCAACCCGTGAGGATCTTTGAATGAAGAGAACTCATGAGTAGAAAATCCCCCTTCTCTACATTTTAGTGAAATCAACATGAAGAGGGTATTTTTCAAAAAACTAGGAATCTATTTACCCCTACTTGGTGGGGTCATAAATTTTGACTTGGTGCTCAAAATTCAAAACTTTTTCCACCATTGGAAAGGTATCCAAGAGAACTAGTTCAATCCCTAAAATACTATGCCTTCAGTTATGAAATTTGAGGGACCAACACAAGTTGTGACCTCAAATTTCACTTTGAAGACCTCCAAAAACGCGAATTACTAGAACATAGAAAATACCGATAAAATCGTAATGAATTTAATATCTTCTTTTATTAGTTTAGTATCTAATTTTTTTCAAAATTATAAGATGTTTCATTTTATGCATGTGATGTGAATTGGCTTTTCCTATGTCATTTTATATCTTTGATCCTTCTCAAAAAATTCCTTTCGCTTTAGAGGATATTTTGTCGCAAGAAATCATTGATACCTTTGTTAATGTTACTCTACCTTCTCTTCATTCCAATGCAATCTCTTCTAGGGATGATGCTTTCATGAATGATTAATCTTGTATCTATTCCAATGCACTCTCCTGTAGAGAGGATGCATTAGTGAATGATCAATCTCCTTCCACATTTGATCATGTTTGGATCAATGTTGAGAATATGTATTCAAATAATTCTACTAGTTGTGAAGATTTTGTAAATGTAATCTATGTCTCTACTGCCCCTCAAAGGCCTAAGAGACCAGCCATTTATGTGACTCCAGCTAGTCCTTCTCCTAAAATGGTTTGTTCTATTAATGGTGTTCTATTTGATACTGATTCCCTTGACCTTTCTAAGGCTCCCTCTTATAGAGTGGTAGCCCATACTTATGAGAATAAAATGAATAAACAACCAAGCCTTCTTCAAGCTCCTAAACCTACAACTAAAACACCCAGTGATAAAGATATTACCAAGCAACCTTGGGTTACTCTATCTAAGATCTCACTATGGGACTTGCTTCAGTTTGCTTTGGTTTATCAAGGTATTTTCTTAGGAAGCCTTACAAAAGATCCTCTTGCCCTCTTCCACTAGGCCGGCAAATGTTGATGCATTGATGGTTCATATTCGTGCAAATTCGCCAAGTATTATGTTCCATCCACAAGAACTCCCACCTCTAGAGGTATAGAAGTAAGCAGACCCTTTGATGATTATATTTAATATTAATAAAATTGGAATTAGATGTACTCTCATTGACATTGATTCAATGCTTAATGTATGTAGCATTGATCTATTGCCTAAGATTAATATTGATTCATCTTATCTTAATGATTCTTCTATTTTTATTCATGGGTTTGATAATGTTGGTAGACAAGCCCTAGGCACAATAGTCTTTCCTTTGAGTTTGGGACCCATTACTGTACCCACCCTTGTATATCTTATGTTAGAAATATTACCTTATAACCTTCTTCTTGGTAGACCATGGATTCATGCTATGGGTGTAGTCCCATCTACCTTGCATAAATCTATTAAGTTCATTTGCAATACTAAAGTAGTCACAGTCAAGGTTGACCCTGATGCTATGCACTTATGTGAGATGGTAGCTATTGGTTAGGTTTCAATTGGGCCTAGTCTTATTCCTTCAGTGTCTTCCAATGTGTTGATGTTTACTCTAGTAGTACCTACTACAAAGAATACTCTTGAGATAAATGTCCCTAAAGAAGATCCTTCTGAAACAAAAAATCTTAAGTTTGCTCCTTCTTCTCCTCAAAAGAATGAATGTCTTAATGATGATTGGGGTTCCTTAGAATTTACAGAATCCTTCATTGGGGAATGTGAAGTCAACCTAATCCACCCAAACCTTCCAATAACGTCATCCACACACACTATTAGAGATAGTTACTCTTCTATATTGTGGGGTAGTGTGAGAAATAATTGTAATGTTCTTACTATTGATCCTCCTTTTGAGGAAGATGATTATGCTTTTGCTAAAGAAGATAGTGTTGGAAGTCCTGTTAATAAGGATGGTGGCAATCCCTTAGAGAAGTGTGATCCCTATTGCTAAGACAATACCCTCTATGAAGACCCTCCTCCTCAAGATTTGCAAACATGTTATGGCCCTGGCTTTAGGCTTGCCTCTAAATATGGATATGAGCATAAAGGTTGTGGGCATAATGAACAAAGCATTCAGGTCCCTATAGAATTCACACCCTATAAGCATAATTTGGGCTTGGTTTCTTGAATGAATGATCAAATCGGAAGCCATGGTTGAGTGACATGAATTATTCTTGTTAGGGTTAGTGGGCAGATATCTAACGAATTAAATGTAGATTTGATTAATAAATAGAGAAATAAAACAAACATAGAAAAATAACTTAGAGAATTTAACGTGGTTCACCCAATCTGGGCTACATCCACCAAACCACAACATCCAATGATTTTATTATCCAATGAATAACTTATTACAAACTCATGAATAATTGCATTTTTTTCTCCTTATTGTAACACCTACCCCAACCCCTTATAACAAGCTTTTTAGATACAATAGATCTATGCATGATGGGTGTACAAGATAGCTTGATCAATCGCCACATACCAACAATCTCCCACTTTGATCAAGCTCCACACCAAATAATCTCCCACTTGGAGACTGATCCTGGATGACACCACTGCACTTACAGCTCCCATTGGAAATAAACACCTTGGACCCTATTGCTCTGTTATACTTGAATTCAACCTTGAAGGCTAGCCAAAGTTAAAGAGTGGCTCAACTTCTCCCTTGTCACTGCCTTCATAAACATATCTACTAGATTGGCATATGTATGTATCTTTTCTAGCTTTACCTATCCATCCTCCAATACTAACTGAATGAAATGATATCTCAACTGTATGTGTTTGGTTTTAGAGTGCAAGGAAGAATTCTTTGCAAGATGTATAGCACTCTAGCTATTTGTAAACAAGTAATTTTTAGTCTGTTGTTTTCCCAACTCTTCCATAAAAAATTGCATCCATATCATCTCCTTTTCCACCTTTGTTGCAACAACATACTCTGCCTCTGTGCTAGATAAAGCAACCACCTTTTGCAACCGAGAAATCCAAATCACTATTGTCCCACCAACTATAAATACATAACCCGTGGTACTCCACCTAGTATCAATATCCCCTACCAATTTGAGTCAACATAGCCTTTTAAATCAGTATTAGAGCCTCCAAAACATAAACATTTATTGGATGTGCCTCTCAAATACCTGAGAATCTATTTTACTGCATTCCAATGCTCAACACCGGGATGACTCATATACTTACTAACAACTCCTACAACATGTGCAATATCTAGTCTTGTGTATACCATGGCGTACATTAAACTACCTATAGTTGAAGCATATGGTACCTTGGACATTTTTTCTTTCTCCTCTTGTGTCTTTGGACACATATTCTTAGTCAATTTAACATGGCTAGGAAAAGGTGTGTTGATAGCTTTTGCATTCTCCATATGAAATCTCTGCAACACCTTTTCAACATAATCAACCTGAGATAAAAAAAAAAAATTATATTTTTCGTATCTCTTGTAATCTTCATAACAAGGATTTTCTTTGCTGCCCCCAAATCCTTCATAGAGAATGAATTTGCTAACTCTTGTTTTAACTCCTTTATGTGATTCATGTTAGACCTCGCTACAAGCATCATCGAATCCACAAAAGGATATAAAATTCATGGTAAATCCTAACTTAGAAATTGGACATTCCAATAGGTGACTAACATCTTCTTATGGTTGTTTATTGTATTGCCAAACCAAGGAATGTATACTTGAAATGGAGCGGCACTGTATGTGCACTAAGAACTAGTTTCGGTCATAATTTACCTAAAATAAATGCTTGAAAGCAATTCTACTTATGTTGCAGGGATGTAATGTAAAGTCTTCTTAACTTAAGCATAACTTAATCAAAGCAGAAATCATGACAACTGTTACTAATAAATAAACTATGAACTAGCCTTATGCTACAGGAACAAACACAGGGATGGATTCCTGATGCTGCAGGAACAATATAAGACTGAGTTTGCGCTGAAATCTTCAAGAATGAAATCTAACTTATAATTAATAGAAGATAAACAAATAGCTACAAATACTCACTAAGTGGGCCCCCTTAGCAAGCATCAATCAGTTTATGCTAGAATTGAACTCAAAACTTCATCAACTTTTATTCATAAACTTGGAATCATATACATTGATCATTCTGGTTGTAGCAAAATTAACACAAAACACTGCTGCTCATTATAATTCTAACTTTAATACACTCTGTTGCTCACTCACGCAGGAGGAACACTTATTTATATTAGAAAAGCAACTAACTACCTAACTCAACAAAGAAAGACGTGGACATAAATGCATCCTAAAACTGAGGAATAGACCTCTCATAAATGAAGACATATCTGTTCAACACGATTAAGAGAGAATTTAGTATGCCGCTCTTCCTAGATTAATGATCATTTACATTTCTTCCCAAAAACCCAGTGAGAGAGTCTTTGCTGGAACAACTTCCTCAATGCCATGTTGGAAATTGACTTTACTGCAGGGCCGAGATCTATCGCGCATTGACTCGTTCATGCTTCCTTCAACAACCTGTGATGCACATGGTGACAAAAGCAAAAGAAAGCACGTGTGGAAAAAAACATGATATACATTCATTAATCACATATTAAATCCATTTCATTATCCAAAAACCATATGCATTATATCAGTCATTCGAGAGGTCAAATAGGGTAATTAATACAAACTCATAGAGTTGTTAAGCTACAGGAATATAGGAATATGTTGCTACAAGATACTACCCGATTTTAGATAAAAAGCCTTTAATAAAAGAGTTAAAACAACTATCAACAATAAGAGTAAGGGTATTGAAAATACATCATAATATTCAAATTATGAGCATATTTCAAGCTCATTATTTTCCCCTTACTTATCCTAATGATGGTCCTCTAGCATTAAGCTTTCTAGTTGTTTCTCTGAGATCAGTAGAAGTAGTATGACCCTATAATAAAGTTTTGAATTTGTAGTGGAAACCTCTTAAACTTTGCCATCTCTCATATCTGTGGGTTTCTGCATCCTCATTAACATCTATAGCCCGATAAGGGTAAAGTGGCCACATCAAAACTAGAGGTCGAAATGTTAATGATAACCATAACTCAAACTTTTTTTGTAGACCAAGTTTCATATACTTCTTTGTCCTTCTAATGGCTACTTTAAAATTCAGAGGGTTATGAGGCTCAGATTTCCTCAGACCAACAATTAATTTTTTCCATCTTGTTTCAATTTTGGAAGATGAAAGCTTCCAAAACAAATATGGTTGGTATTTGAACTCATAATACACCTACTTCTTGATATCAAATATTTGTATTCTTTCTATTTGATCATTGAATCCATACACAACAGTAAGCCAAGTTCTCAAAATTGTGGGGATCTGAGCTTTCAAGTCACAGTGGAATAGGTTAATTCCTTTTAGCCTCTTCATAAGCCTCTAATTGTCTTCCATAATTAGTTTCATTAGCCACCCAAGACATAAGTGACCTTAGATGAATTTCATCGATGTAGAGAAGCATATTTCACTCTATTTCAAAGGGAATTAGCAAACCATGCAAATAAAACTCACATAAAGAATTTTTTAGCCAATTAGGTGCTACTTGATATGCATCATAAAATTATTTTGTTGTATGAATGACAGGATCTAAATTTCTTGAAATTCTCATCAAATGAAACCAAAGAAATTGCTCTTTGAGGCACATAGCATATACCCTAGGTGGTGGTCTACATTCCATAATTTTACTAGTTATTTTTACCATTTCATCCATTTTCTCTTTCATTTCTTGAAGTTCTTATTTTTTCTTTGAATTTCCCTTTTCAATTTCTTATTTTCTTCATCCCAAAGACTTTGTTGAATCTTGATCCTAGTTAAATGGTGGAAACTCAAAGTTTGAAATGTAATAGGCTTCTATTTAGTCCAAATATATTCCAAATATTCAATCAACAATGTCCTTTTATAAACAACCAATGCTCGACAAGGTTCAAGGGGAAATGGGGTTCCATTGGACACTTCAGATTGACCAAGTTGTTCTTCCTCTTGTTGCAGGATGGACTCATGTTGCTACTCAGGAAGAGGTTGTGTTTCTTTTGAAACTTGCCTAACAGCTAAGTCATCAAGACTTGGCATCCCCCTTTCATTACTACCATGTTGTGGTTCCTCAACTTCCATTTTCTCAATTTGCACTTCCCCAAGAATAAAAAATGAACTTTTTGGAACATTCTCAGATACATTCTAAGAATCATCATGATTGAATTCTTTAGATTCCTTGGGAATTACTATAATTTTAGGTTGAATGAAGGTTGAGGTAACTTTACACTATTTCCACGATGAAGCTCTTTTTGGCAATGTTGTAGGAGATACTTTCATGGATTTCCTCTTTCTAACCTACCTAGAGGATTTAGACTCAACAAAAGAAGAAGATGATAGTGAAACTATAGTGGCAACAGGCGTTGTTGTAGGAGAAACTGTTATAGGGGAAGATGTTGCAGAAGAGAGTGGAGCAGAGCGTTTTCGCTTTTGAACATGAGGGTCAGATTCTGGGGTTTGTTCTACCCTAGATGACTCTCCTACCTTCATTTTCCCTTTTTATTTTCTACCAGCAGACTTGGTTTGTACTTGGGTAGAGGGCTCTAGTGTGGAGGCTATACGACTAAACACTGCAGGAGTAGATGATTCTTGCTCTACTTCCTTACTTGTAGATTCTACTCTCTTTTTCTTTTTCTTGTGCTGTAAAGGGAGTACCCTAAGAGGTTTTGGAGGTTGTAGACCCTTTTGGGTAGAAAATTCTTTCCAAGAAAGGGGTGATATATCTCTCATGGAATGCTCAATCAAGAGTTTAATGAGGGCATGATGGGAAATAGATTTGTTCCTACCCCTCTGGGTTTCATGGGCACATTGTTTCAAAAGGTTTAACAAAAAATTTAGAACATTGACAACTAAATCGTGCCTTATATGACTCAATAATTTAAAATGATAGGAATGCAAATAGGAAAAATATCCCTCACAAGTCAAGTACCTGATTATGAAGGTAGCATATTCTGAGTATGGAGGAGGCAGTGATACCCATTTGCATCCTTGTTTAGAAACCTCCAAGGGTCCATCTGTTGTTATTATGACACATCTCTCCCTAAAGGAAAAATTTCCCTACTGCCGAAAGCCCAGTTACTTCTGCAATCTGCTCTTCTATAATGGCTACTGTCAAACCCCACATTGTAGCTTCTCCCTCTAAAATATTTCTCAAAAACTCACATGTAGCTTCCTTATTAAAGGAATCTATCCTCAGAAAATAATTCAGCCAACCACAATTTTGAATACCTAAACCATTTGAGGATTTTGTGTCAAAGGTTCATGAGTTGCAAGTTCATGTCTTACTAACTGGCCACCCATATTCACAAATTGTCCCTGCTGAGATTCCTAAAACTCAAATTTCTTCTAAAAATTCAAAAAAAAAATTGTCTGCCCTTCTTCTTTCTACCCACTGTCACTTCTTTTTACTTTCCAAGAATAACACAAAGGATAATTGCATGAAATTATTGTTAAAAACTACTCAAATCAAGTAGTTAACTGGTGTTTAGGGTGAAAGCATGTAGTCATACTTGGTAAGTACAAGAAAATAAAAATGTCTTAACAATTGTGACAGTGGCATAAGTAAAAGCTGAAATGGATTATCGAAATGACTGATATTACTAAAAATTTAGCATGTGTCCTCACATGTACAAAAGGATAAGGGAAAAGTAGGCAATAATGACTGATATGTACATAGAAATTAATGAATAAATGAAATAAATAAATGATATGACAATAAAAGATAATGTGTACCTTATAATAAGTGCTCGTACATGCTAGAAAAGATCACAACTCATCATGAAATGATGGATAGAATTGAAACCATAAATGAGGGTGGTACAGTAGGATGGATGACATGAATGGTGGTGATGGATGAAAAATGAAGAAAATGGCTTCCTTAAAAAGGAAACCTTTATTATGAGCATGCAACATAGAATTTTAAAGAGATGCTGCAAGAGAAAGGCCGAAGCCTTTTGCTAAAAGGAAGATTAGTGGTCACATTCGAAACAAACTGCTTCATAAATTCTTCTTTGAATATTGGCTTATGATACAACCTAAGACGGTGTCCATTAACCAGTAGCTTGAATCAGACAAGATCTATTGTAACTAACTGAACTGAACCATTATCAAACATATTTTCTATTTTATAAGGACCAAGTCATCTTATGGTAAGTTTACCTTGATTTTCCTTGTACCTGGAGTCATAAAGTAGCACCTAATCATTGGCAAAGAATTTTTTAGTTCTAATATGGTGGTCATGCCATTTTTTCTTTGTTGTTGAATAGCTTCAGTATGTTGCAGGGCAGCTTTTCTTATCTCATCCAATGCATTCAGCTGCAAGAGGTGTTCCTTTTGGGTTTCTAAAATATCAATGTTAAGTTGGAGACCAATCCTTAAGGTCTTATGCTCAAACTCTATTGGCAACATAGCAGTTTTTCCATAGAGTAACTCAAAAGGAGTAAACCCTGTAGTTGTTTTTCATGTTGTCCTATAGGCTCATACTACAAGAAGTCAACTACTCCAATCCTTCTTGTGTAATTGTACTGTTTTAGTAAGGATTGCCTCAATTTCTTTGTTAGTAACCTCTACTTGACCATTGACTTGAGGGTGATAGGGGCTAGACTTTCTATGCCTAATCTTGTAATCATTCATCAATGCAGTGATTAAGTTTGATGTAAATTGAGCTCCTTGATCAGTAACAAGTTCCCTTGGGACTCCAAATTGAGTAAAAATATTCTCATATAGGAAATCAGCAACTTAATTGTCACGGGCATGTGTCATTTCTTTCACTTTCACCCACTTGGTTACATAATCAATACAAACCAAAATGTATGATTTCCCATTGGATGGAGGATCAATAGGCTCAAAAAAATCCATGCCCCACTTGTCAAAGGGACTAACTACCACTTGAGGATACAGGGGCATTTCATCAGACCTTGTTGGTCTCCCCATGCATTAACATCTATCACATTTCTAGTGTAGGCTGCACCATCCTTGTGTAGTGTGGGCCAATAGTATCCTATAGCAAGCACTTTCATATATGTTCTCTTGGCTGCAAAGTGCCCATCACATGGCTCATCATGACAGACATGCAAAATTTCATAGGTCTCATTTTCCCTAACACACCTTCTCATGATTTGGTCAGGTCCTGTGTAAAATAAACAATTTGCAATCCATAAAAAGTTAAAAATTTTCTCTACCAACAATTGCCTTTCCTTTCATGAGAAGTGGGTTGGGATCTTGTTGACTACTAAATAATTTGCAATATCTGCATACCATGGAGTTTGAGCAGCAATAGAAAATAGATGTTCTTCAGGAAAGTTATCATTAATTACCTCAGGGGTGGTAGGTGTAGTTGTTTGAAGTCTTGACAAGAAATCAACTACCACATTAGCCCGAATTGGCTTATCAATAACTGTGATATCAAATTCCTACAACAATATGAGCCATCTTGCTAATCTACCAGATATGCCAAGCTTGTTCATGAGGTACCTTATTTCTGTATGATCTGTATAGACAAATATTTGGTAACAGTGACATAATGTCGAAACTTATTCAAGGCATACACAACTGCCAGCAATTCTTTGTCTGTGACAGCATAGTTTAATTCAGGTCCTTGAAGGTTTTTGCTAATGAAATATATGGCATGCTCTATGGAATTATCTTTCTATCCTAAAACTGCCCCTATGGCATAATCAGAAGCATCTGTGTGTATATGAAAGGGAAAACTCCACTTTGGTCCTTGAAGAACAGGTTCCTGAGTAAGTAAGTTCTTAAGTTGTAGGAAAGATTTGTCATAGGCCTCAATCCAATTAAATTCAGAATCCTTAGTCAATAAGGTATATAATGGACTGGCTATTTTGCTGAAATCTTTGTTAAATCTTCTATAATATCTAGCATGTCCTAGGAAGCTTCTAACATCCTTTTGTTTCATAGGTGTTTGCAAAGTTAGAATAACTTCTATTTTGGCAGGATCAACTTGAATTCCTACTTGAGAAATATGATGGCCTAAAACAATTCCCTCTTACATCATCATAAAACACTTCTCACTATTCAAAGACAATTTTTTCTCCTTACATCTTTTCAACACTTTCTCCAAATTTTCTAATGCTTCTTCATAAGTAACTCTGTAAGTGGTGAATTCATCCATGTAGATCTCTATAGAATCATGAGAAATGTCAGCAAAAATACTAATTACTTCCCTTTGAAATGTTGCAGGTGCATTACATGGGCTAAAAGGTAAGACAAAATAGGAAAAAGTGCCCCATGGACTGGTAAAAGTTGTTTTGTCTTGATCCTCAAGGGAAATTCTAATTTGATTGTACCCACTATATCCATCCAAAAAGGAGAAATACTTTTTACTAGACAATGAGTCTAGCACTTGGTCAACAAATGGCAGTGGAAAGTGATCCTTTTTAGTTGCTATGTTCAGCTTCCTGTAGTCTACACAAACTCTCTATTTTCCACCTTTTTTAGGAACAGTCACCAATGGTGATACCATTAACTGTTTGAAATGGGGTAGATAAAACTGGCATCAAACAATTTTTGGAGCTCTTTTTTAACTAGTTCCCTAAGTGTTGGGTTTATCCTTCTTTGAGGCTTCCTAACAGATGAACAGTCTTCCTTAATGTAGATCCTATGAGTACAGAGTTGATGATCTATTCCCTTCATATCCCCATAGTCCCATGCAAAAGCTCTATGTTGATCTTGCAACATTATGACTAGGGAAGTTTGTTGAGATTGAGGTAGCTTATTATTGATATTCAGACAATGGCCTAGAGACACTTCTACTTGCTTGGTAAGATCATTCATGGAGGCTACTAATAAAGGTGGTGTATTTATTTCATGTGGAAGCAAATTGTGATAAATTGCAAGAAATTTAGGTGGCAGGCTCTCATGATTTAGTTACTACAGGAAACACTATTGAAGACAGTTATTTGGAACAGATGGGCTACTCATATCAAAGTTGAACTGCAAAATGTGTAAAAGTAGGCCATCCTCACTCTAAAGTTGGGAAAATGGACTATTTTGTAGCATCATTAACTGAGCCAATGAATTGTCTTCGTCAATTTCCTCTCCTAAATCAGGCCAAATTTGTTGAGACAAGTCTAGTTGAGGCTAGGCAGGTGGATATAAAACCAATTTCTTTCTTGACTAACCATCAGAAATTGTCATGTCTCCTGAACGACATCCTATAAAAGTATCAATTGTGGCTAACCATGGTCTACCTAGAACGATAGGATATCCTCCCAAAGTTTCCTTAGTGCACAATATGGTGAAATCTGCTAGGTATTCCCAAGACTCAAGGATGACAATGACATCTTCTACCACCCCATCAAGTTTTATTGTGGAACTATCAGCAAGCTGCAGGATGGTAGGTGTAGACCAAATTCTTAGGATATTCAAAGACTCCATAGTATGATTGGTCATTACATTAATGGTTGCACCAAGGTCAGTCAAAACATTTTTTACTATCTGGCCATTAATATTTATTTGTACCACATGACTCCTAGGGTAAGCATATTTTGGAATGACTACCTTCCCTAACATAATATCTGCTAACTGTCCTAGAACATGGATAGTTTGGGGATCTTTTTTCTTTCTTCCTGATTTCTTTAAACAGGCCTCCTTAATGGATTTTTCATAAATTGGGACATCTTTAATGGCTTGAAATGGGGGAATTTGAATGTGTACATTCTTTAGCTAATCAAAAATATCAAAGCTAGGCTCTTCCATAGACTTGGATGTAGTAATTTGCAATATTTGAGGAAAAGGAAGTTTGGCCTGATGCTATAAGACAGACTCCTTAGAGACAGTATCTTATATAGGTATATGTTTTACAGGATCAGTAAGTTGTTCAGAGGCAGATTTTGGAATCTCTATAATTACAGGCGGCTGTGGAGAAGGAAGAGTGGTTCCAGACCTGAGATGGATATCATTAATATTCAAGGCATAAGCTGGATATTGATTGGCTTCTGCAAAGTACATAGGCTGTTGTTGCTGCTATTGCTACTTATTATTAGGATTTGGCAATGGTTGAGCAGGCATAGGTGTTTTTTTAGGAGGGCCAGTATTCGCTGCAGGTGTTGCAAGAGGTGGCATGAGGGTCAGTGGTTGTGGCTGCTGAAGCTGCAGGGATCTAGGGGATTGGTTCTGCCATGGCTGAGAACCTCTCCATTGAGGATTTTGTTGCCAATTACTCAGGGGTAGAGTCCATTGTCCTTGTGGTTGCTGCCAACCTCCTTGAGGAGATTTCCATTGAGGACTCTGATAGTTAGGCCAAGGTGGTTGAAAAGTATTCCAAGGTGGTGATGGGCTATATGTAGGTTGCCATTGGGTATTGTAATTAGAATAAGGATTACCTAAAGTCAAAGGGTCTTGAGGCATACCTTGTCTTTGAGCCCATGGTCACCTTTGTATAAAGAATAATACTTGATCGTCATCACCCTCCACTATCTTAAAATTAGTAGGTAATTGCGTAGCCTCCAGGTTAGCCACCATCTTACATATGCAGTCATGTTTCTTATGTCTGCAATGTGGATAGAACTCGGCCAAGATTGCTTCAGCTTCCTCATGTTTCTTCTGAGCTTGCATAGTATCCAACTATGTTGCCATGTTTGTTATGATATCTTGATTGAAATCAGACAACAAATGTGTAATCTCCATCCATGAAACTCCATTAGAAGAAGACTTTCCCATTGTGGCTTGATAACCTCTACCCTTCTTAATAATTGCTCGAGAGTAGTTGCGACATATTTTCTTGATATCATCCTAAGATACTTGGGTTATATCTCCTCCTTCCATTAGATCTAGGGCATCTATATAGGTGTCACTGATTCCCCTTAGAAAAACTAGTTTATGAGATTCTTCATTAAGAGTATGGTCTGAATTCTTTTTTTAGGAAAAACAAGAATCTTGAGATATAGTCTTCCAAGCTTTCATCCTCCTATTGAATTCTGAATATATCATCGCCCTTACTACCACTCTTACAATATTCCTTGTATCTCTCAAAAAAATTTGTTTGCATAGCTGCCCAACTATCAACAGTACCCCTTCCCAAACTGATAAACCATCTAATAGCTCCTTCCTTCAAAGTAGCAGAAACAACTTCAGCCGGTGAGCATCTGTAGTGTAATCATAGCTGTGATAGAGGATATCAAACTCAAACAAGAAAGTGTTTGGGTCCTCTGTAACTAGTCCATAGAACTTGGGAAGTAATGAAGAAGGAATATTTTTAAGGTTATCATTATCTTGTTGAGCAATGATGGGGAATTCAAAAGAAGGAGGTTGATTAGGTGGATTTCGTGCCATATTTTCTTGATGGAGTATCAAAGCAAATGGATTTTCTTGAGGTTCTTTGTTAGATAGGGAAAATGACAATTCAACAAACAAGTTTTCAACAAATGGATTGATATCTTGGTTTCCTCCATCAAATAGATTATAAGATGGTTCAAAATTGTTATCAATGAATGGAAGGTTTGGGAGGAATCTTCCCAAAGCATCTCTTCTTCTATGCATGCAATGGAATTAACCGTAAATTGAAGGAATTTGAAAATGCTTGAATAGACACACTAAACTATTGCTAACAATGACTATGATAGGTTCTTAGCTTGACACCATCCCAACAACGGCACCAAAAATGATCGACTCCACAAAAAGATATAAAAGTCATGGTAAATCCTAACCTAAAAATTGGGCATTCCAACAAGTGACTAACATCTTCTTGTGGTTGTTCATTTATATTGTCAAACCAGGGAATGTATACATGAAATGGAGTGACACTATATGTGCACTAAGAACCAATTTCAGTCATAATTTACCTGAAATAAATGCTTGAAAGGAATTCTACTTATGCTACAGGGATGTAATGTAAAGTCTTCTTAAATTAAGCATAACTTAATCAAAGTAGAAATCATGACAACTGTTACTAAGAAATAAACTATGAACTAGCCTTATGCTGCATGAACAAACACAGAGATGGATTCCTGATGCTGCAAGAACAATATAAGACTAAGTTTGTGCTGAAATCTTCAAGAATGAAATCTAACTTATAATCAACAGAAGATAAACAAATAACTATAGATACTCACTAAGTGGGCCCCCTTAGCAAGCATCAATCACTTTATGCCATAATTGAACTCAAAAATTCATCAACTTTTATTTATAATCTTAGAATCATATACATTGATCATTCTAGTTGTAGCAAAATTAACACAAAACACTGTTTCTCATTATAATTCTAACTTTAATACACTCTATTTCTCACTCACGCAGGAGGAACACTTATTTATATTAGAAAAGCAACTAACCACATAACTCAACAAAGAAAGATGTGGACATAAATGCATCATGAAACTGAGGAACAAACTTCTCATAAATGAAGACATATCTATTCAACACAATTTAGAGAGAATTTAGTATTCCACTCTTCCTAGATTAATGATCATTTACATTTCTTCCCAACGACCCAGTCAGAGAGTCTTTGCTGGAACAACTTCCTCGATGTCGTGCTAGAAATGGACTTTACTGTAGGGCTGAGATCTGTTGTGCATTAACTTGTTCATGCTTCCTTCAACAACTTGCGATGCACATGGTGACAAAAGAAAAAGAAAGAACATGTGGCAAATAACATGATATACATTCATTAATCACATATTAAATCCATTTCATTATACAAAAACCACATGCATTATATCAGTCATTTGGGAGATCAAACAGGGTAATTAATATAGACTCATAGAGATGTTAAGCTATAGGAATATAGGAATATGTTGCTATAGGATACTACCCGATTTTAGATAAAAGGCCTTTAATAAAAGAGTTAAAACAACTATTAGCAACAAGAGTAAGGGTATTAAAAATACATCATAATATTCAAATTATGAGCATATTTCAAGCTCATCAAAGCATATCATCAACATATAAACATAAAATAATGTATCTATCATCATATAACCTCTTAAAATACACACAATGGTCTGAATTACATCAACTATAGCCATGTTCAACCATAAAGCTATCAAATTTAATATACCAATGTTGAGGTGCTTGCTTCAAGCCATATAAAATTTCCTTTGACAATCTGTACACTAGTTTCTCCTTACCTTTGATCTCAAATCCTTGTGGTTGTTTCATATATATTTCCTCTTTCAAATCACCATGGAGAAATTGTTTTAACATCAAACTATTCTAAATAAAAATCTTCAGTAGCCACAATACTTAAAACAATACAAATAGAAGTCATTTTAACAATCGGAGAAAAAATCTCATCAAAATCAATTCCTTTATTCTGTCCAAATCCCTTTACAACTAACCTAGCTTTAAATATTTTCTTACTTCCATCCTCCTCTTTCACCCTATAAACCCATTTTTTGATAAAGTCTTTTTACTTGCAGGCAACTTGCATAATTCCCAAGTCTATTTTTTTAGTAAGGAGTCTATTTCTTCTTCCATTCCATGCTCCCACTGAACCTTGGTATCCACCTACATAGCTTCATAATAACATTTTGGTTCACCAACATCAGTTAATAAAATACTATATTTTTTGTTGCTATTGTTACAGAGCATGAGGAACCATTGGAACATTGTTTTTTGGTGTATCATCCAGCACTACATAATCATTTTCTTTCTTCTCATGTTGTTGCAACTAATCTTTGTACAACACTTTATCAGTGAATATGACATCCCCACTTCTCCCAATTTTTTAATTTTCAAAATCCCAAAGCCTATAACCAAATTCATCAATTCTGTATCCAACAATTATACATTTCTTTGATTTTACATCAAGCTTGGTTCTATTTTTAGAATCTACATGTGCAAATGCTTCACAACCGAAGATCTTGAGAAAAGAATAATTCACCTTCTTACCTGTCCATGGTTCCTCTGGAATACCACAACCCAAAGGATTAGATGGACCTCTATTAATTAAATAAACAATAGTGTTTACAGCCTCTTCCCACATGTTTAAAGTCATCCCAACATGTAATCTCATAGTCCGTGCATGCTCCATTATTGTTCTATTCATGTACTCAGCCACTCTATTTTCCTGTGGAGTCCTTGGAACTACTTTCTACCTACGAATACCATTAGAGGAACAATAATCTTGAAACTCTTTGCTTCAATACTCACCACCATTATCAGATCTGAGACATTTTAAATTTTCACACATCTCATTCTTAACCAAGCTTCTCTATTTTTTAAAAGTTTCAAATACATCAGATTTATGCCTAAGAAAATAAATCCATACCTTCCTAGTTGCATCATCAATGAATGTAACATAATACTGAGTCACTGAGAGAAGATACCTGAGCTGGTCCCTATACATTCATATGCACAAGCTCCAATTTCTAATCTTTCTTTTCCTTCCCATCATTGAGAAAATTGACTCTCTTTTGTTTTCCATACACACCAATTTCACATAAATCCATATTAACACATTTTAGACCTGGTAAAACATTCTTTGAATGAAGGACTTTCATACCTTTTTCACTCATATGCCCAAGTCTATTATGCCATAGTGTTGATTTAGAATCCACAACAACTGTCTGATTTTCTACCTGTTGAGTTGCAACAATTGTTCCTGAACATTGATTTTTATTTGCAATAGCTAAAGTAGAAGGAAGAAGATGACCTATACAAAGATATAAGAAGCCTACTTTCACACCTTTTGCTACCACTAAGGCACATTTTGTAACCTTCTAATTTTTATTACTAAATGTAACAACACAACCTTCGTCATCTATTTTTCCTACTGAAATTAAATTTCTTTCTAACTTTGGAACGTGCCTTACCTCATGTAGTAGCCAATTATTCTTATTCTGCAACTTAATTTTGATTCTTCCCTTTTCAACAATTTGATAGGGTTCATTATCTCCCAAATAAACCAGAGAAAAATCCCCTTAGACATAATCAAGAAAATAACTTCTATGGGGCATAGCATGAAATGAAGCCTCTGAATCTAACACCCAAGAATCATCAACATTATCAAGGGAGAGAATCAAAGCATCCTTATCAAATTTATTACTTACCACATATGCCTCTTTACTTCCTTCCTTTTTGTCTCCTTTATTTTTCCGAGACCAACAATCTTTCTTTAAATGACCTAACTTACCATAGTGCCAACAATCCTTCCTTTCTCTGGATTGGGACCTTTTTTCCTTTGATCTTCCTCGTGACTTCCCATGACCTCCAAAAAAAATTTCTCTCTCCTTTGTTCTTCCCTTGCTTTTTGCATTCAAAACATTGCTTGATGTGAATGTTCCACTTGAGCTTCTCCTATAAATTTCCTCACTCAAAATAACACCAACAACATCATCAAACATCAATGTATTTGAACTAGAAACAAAATTACTAACAACCATTACCAAGTTATTCCAACTTTCAGGCAAAGAACACAAAATCGAAAGAGCCCTAACTTCTTCATCAAATTTTACATTTACAAAAGTTAATTGACTCATAATTGTATTAAGCTCATTTAAATGATTAGCAACTGACCTACCTTCTACCATTTTCATATTAAATAAATGCTTCATAAGAAATACCTTATTCGAAGTGGAAGGTTTTTCATAATATAACTTCGCCAGGGCTTCCATCAACTTTTGAGTTGTCTTTGCTATTGTAATATTGAATGCCACCAATTGTGTCAGGCATAAACGAATGGCTCCCAGTGCCTTTCTATCTAGAATATTTCAATCCTCATCACTCATTGTTGCCAGTTTCTTAGCTATTCCTTCCAATGATCTCCATAAGTCCTTCTGATAGAGATAATCCTCCATCTGCATTTTTCATAACTGATAGTTCTTCCCATTGAATTTATCTACCTTCAATTTACCCTCGTTCTCCATTGCTCCCACTTAACCGTGAGACTCCCACTCAACCATGAGACTTTCCTACAGACAATAACTAAAAAAAACCCTGCTTTGATACCACTTGTTAGGGTTAGTGGGCAAATATCTAACAAGTTAAATGCATATTTAATTAATAAACAGAAAAATAAAACACACTGAAAAAATAACATAGAAAATTTAACATGGTTCACCCAATCTAGGCTACATCCACCAAACCACAACATCCAATGATTTTATTATCCAGTGCAAAAATTATTACAAACTCATGAATAATAACATTTTTTTCCTTACTATAACACCCACCCCAACCCCTTATAACAAGCTTTTTAGAAGCTTCCAGAATTAGGGTTTTATAAAGTCAATTTTTTTTCTTTTTCGATGACAATAAGAAAAAATGGGAAAAAAAAAGTCTCAGGTGCTGCTGCCCCCGAACCCTTTCTTTTTAGGGGTTTCCACCCCTGAACCCTTGCCTAGGGCCTACCTCGGCCCCAGAACCTTGCGATGATACATGATAGGTGTATAATATAGCTTGATCAGTCACCACATACCAACACTTCTCAACCTCATTCTAATGAAAATATTCTTCCTTTATTGCCTTCTATATTCGTTTCTTCTTCTTGTTGTTGTGAGAAGTCAAAATTTTCTCCATAAGAGAAAGGGTTACTTCCTACTCCTCACTCTTTATCTAAGCAAGAGTGTATCTTTTTGTAGCTCCTTAAAGCCCTCCTAACTACTCTTCCTTCTACATGTAAGAAATTTCATAAGCATGATAACGTAGAAATTTCTTTTTGTGCATACCATCGAGTGCTTGGCCATTTCAATAGTGAATGTAAGGCCTTGAAGGATTAAAGACATCAACTTTGTGATTATTGTGCCATTAAACTATCATTTTATTGATGAACCTACCTTTTCTTTGCATGACATGTGATATGAAGGTTTACCTCTATCTTGTATTTTCTAGAAGTATCTTGCATGGTTCTCCTCCCCTGTATGTTGGGGGCAGTGATAGCTTGTTATGGAGCCCCCCTCTTATCTTTATGTATTTCAAATGAAGTTTCCCTTGAGTGGACCCCCTTTTCTCTTGAAGGGTTCCTGAGGGAGCCCCTTTGAAATCTTTTCTCTCGAATGAATTCTTTGTGTCTAGATTGGGGGCAGTCTGACTAGACCTCGCTTTTCAAATAGCACATCCCTTGAGTGGACCCATCTTCTTTTGAAGGGTTCCTAAGGGACCCCTTTGAAAGCCTTCCAATTTGTTGACAATTTACTTGACTATCTTCTTACTTTCCTACGTGGCTTCTTTTTGATATGTTCTATCTACGGGTGAAAATGTCACTTTGCAAGCGTGCCTGTGAAGCCATTTCCAAACTCCACGGAGTATGATTTCCTGGGTTATCCCCATGCAAGATATCTTGGGGGATACCTCCTTATAGGCCCATAGGCCTATAGAGTACTTCCTTTAAGCTTCTTCCATGCAAGAGATCTTAGGGGTCACTCCCCTACAGGTCTATGGGTATGTAGGGAACTTTTCATGTTTCCTTCATGTTAGAGTTTTTGAAGAAAACCTCCCTTGTAGGTCTACAGTTCTGTAATGAACTTTCCTGGGTTTCCTCCATGCAAGAGATCATGGGGGACACCTCCTTATAGGTCTATAGGGTGCTTTTCAGGTTTCCTTCATGTAAGAGTTCTTGAAGGAAACCTCCCTTGTAGGTCTACGGGTCTATAAGGTGTTTTTTCTGCGTTTCCTCCATGTGAGAGATCTTGGGGGATGCCTGCTTGTAGGTCTGTGGGTCTGTAAGGAAATTTTTTTTGGGTTTCCTTCATGCGAGAGATATTGGAGGATACCTTTCTTGTAGGTTTGTGGGCCTATGAGGTGCTTACATTCTTAAATTCTCTCTTCTCTTCTCAATTGTATATACTTAATCAAATATTTGCATATTCTTCATCCTGATTATATGCCCTTCCTCTCTTAGCTTTATAATTCTTCTATATGTTAATTTGGGGATGATGCATAGTACTGAGACAACCTTTCACATTGAGGACTCTTTCACTATGATGACTCAAGTCCTTTAGTTTTTATGCTCTTAACATTATTTTTTGGTGGTGGTTTTTCTTGTCTAATGCATTTGTTTTGCATGTCTTTAGCTTGGGGGCATGCTTCTGTGGTTTGAAGTGTTATCTACTTCCTCTATAGTATCCTTTTGGAATATGATGTTATGTATGTTTAAGTATATTTCCTTTATCATGCATATTAATGTAGATTCATATGCCCACTAAAGTAGGGGAAAAATGTATAGTCGTAAAATTGCACCCCTTGCAATTTCACTTACATTCTTGCATCTACTTTAGTGTCCACTCCCTTAGCATCTTGTGCAGGCTAATTTAGCCCATACATTAGCCTTTTTCCCTTTTCAAGATTCTTAGTACCCCTTTTTAGTAGCTACCCTTGCGTGTCAGCTTTACATCGAATCTTATGCTTTTCCCATTCATGTTGTTTTTTAGCATGACATGTCCAGACACTAGCAAGCTACTCGGACGTCCACACATTGTAGTAACATCCTACGACATTTCAACACTCAAACAGATGTCTCTGGGTATACTTTCCACTTGTCCTCACCTTTTTTCATTGGTAATGGCCTGAGATACCTTGTAATGGCTAGAGAATTTTCTTTTCCCTCATTAAAAGCTATCCTTTTGATTCATTTGGCTCTCTAACTTCTTCTAGCTTCATTCTACCACACTTCTACTTCTAGCTTCTTCTTCTACCATCTTTCCCTTGCTTGCACAGCTCAACATAGCTTGTTATAGTAGCTTCAATCTCTCTTAGCTTCTCTTCCTACAACTTCATCTCCCTTATTTCATGCTTGTGAGCATCCTAGGATTCCATATCCCCTTCCTATTGCATATATACTTCATGATATAGGTTTTCCTCCTTGAGTGGGGATTTCTTTTATCACCTATTTTGTGATACAGGTTCTCCTCCTCGAGCGAGGTTTTCTTTTATCACTCATACTTGGTGGTGCGGGTTCTACTCTTGAGTGGGTTTTTCTTTCACCACATTCTTTGTTCATATCTCTCTTTCTCTCTATCTTTCTAGCTGTCCATAGAGATGGGAACACCATAATAGGGATTTGATTGAGGAAAACCCCTATATAACCCCAACACTTTCTCAAGTTATTACACTTGCAGGTATTAAAAACATTCAGTTGTTGGACACTTCATCACTTGCATTGTTGTGAGGATTTTCTTTCCTTTCTTTCTCCTCTTCATCTTTATCATTTACCTTGCTTTATTTTCATTTCTATCACTTTCTATTAATTTATTGCATTATGTAAATTCTCAATAATCAAAGTAGAAGTAGTCATTTAGCTATTTCCTGTGACATTCTTTATTTTTGGTCCATATGAGACACTAGCATGCCACATTTTCATTTGTTTCCCGTGCTTATGTTCTTTGGCCGAGAGCTTGTCAGTCTGTCCAAAAAATCTTCATGACTTGCTCTTCTTGATTCTAAAAATCTCGTTGTTGTTTCTGAGGTAGGTTAGGGAAGTTCACCCTATGAGGCTCTCTATATGAAGAGAACTCATGAGTAGTGAATCCCCCTTCTCTACACATTTGTATTTAGTATTTTAAATCTTCATTCACCATAGCCTCTTTTCCACAGTGATCTAAGAGAAAATTTATTAAAAAATGCATGATCTTGGATGATAGGAGGACAATGGAGACATAAATCCATTTGCATGCATGTGTGTTTAGTTAGTTTACTTTGTTTGCATGTGTATGTAGGTGGAAGGTACTCCATTGTTTGATGTTGGAGAAAATATAAATCTTTGGATTTATACTCCAATTTCTATCATCAACAGTATGATGTAGAGGGTAGCAAGTCTTCACGTATGGGGTAATTTTTAGAGAGAAGGTCAAATCAAATTTAATAGCAGAAACACTATTTTTCATAGTGGATAGTGTGATTTGAACCAGGGTAGTGAACAAAGAATGATGTCAACTTTCTCCACAAGGACAATCCTTTAGCTAATGAAGAGGTGAGGATAAAGGAAATCCTTAATGAAGTTAATAAAGTGTTGAAGGGATTTCCCTTGAAGTTCTCTTACACCTCCAATAAGTTATTGACAATTATCAAGGAAAACAGATGTCATATTATCATGTAAAGGGTAAAGTCTTGGCAGTTTGGAGGAGTTATGGTTAGTTGCAGATATATAAGATAGATTGGATGACTTGTGGTAGCAGTTAACATGTTAATTGGATGATTGAATGATAGTTGCAAGTTTCTAGGAGAAATTTTATGAGTAGTTGGAGCATTTATTAAGGCGATTTAGACATAAAGATGACACGTCAAGCATTTGGGAGAGGATATAGGAGTAGACAACATTGAAAAATTTAATCTCTTTTCTTCAACATCACCAAGAGGTTTCAACCATTCAAAGCATGAGATAAAGGTAGCTTCAAGCACCCAAATGAAAGGAAATGGTCAACAACAATTTTAAAACAGTCATTTAATGAGTTTTAAGCTATCCTACTTTTCCTCTAGCATAGGATTTACAAAAGGGAAGCTTAGCTTCATTTCGGTTTAGTTCCTTCATTTTGAAAACAACATTGTAAACTACAAGAAGTTTTTTTTCTATTTTTACTATGCATTGTAACTCATATTTTCAAACTTGAGGCCAAAAATAAAATATTGTAATACTTCTATTTCAAAATACTTTTGAAGGAAAGATACTTTTTTTAGACTTGTATCCACTATAAGAACACCTTTATTTCAATAAATTGATTTTTCCTTCTCAAATTGACTATATTTTTGTGTGCAACTAAGTGATTGATGTGTATTTTTGTGTTTTTATGTTTAAAACCTCAAATATACTATCTCATTTCCAACAACTATAGGCAGAAAATATACATTTCATGTAGGTCATAGATTATGTTGTTAACGTTTAAACTCTTTATTTATGAACAATATTTGGTTTTCTTTGTAGAGGTTATAAAAATATCAAACTTTTCTATGAAATACATATGCTTGAGCATTTGAACATTTGAGTTGTGTGAAGTAAGTTGAATAAACAAAAATTTGTGTGTTAGAAAAACAAAATTAGGTTGTAGACATTTAGGTGCATCACCTCACATAGTTAGATTTTAGTTTCATGCCATCTCTCTACTCTTTTCCTTAGTAAAGTAGTAGTTTAAGCTAGGATAGGTGAATACCAAGGGAACCAACCCTCTTTGGAGGTTCTTTTCCATTTAGATGTACCACATCCTAGAAAATTCCCCATGTTTCTCCAATAAGCTAAGTTTTACAACTTAGCAAGGGCACAATATTGAGTGATAAAAAATACATAACACTTGGGTTTAAATGTTGATAAGGTTGTGAAGGATAATAAGGGATTGAATGTTTTAATGTACAACTATTCACCTCCCCTTGCACTTGTCCTATACATCTAACATTTACTACTTTCTAATATTTTTACAATGTTCATCTAATTAATTTAGAACATATGGTGAGGAATGCCCATCTTATAGTTACTTATTTTTACAAATACCTCATTTAACATGACACTTAAACTACGTCTACTCATTCAAGAGTGAAAGAAAATATCTTTTATGAATTTTTTATTGTTTCTAAAGAGTTTCAAAGCTTGAAACAACTTAGAAATGACTATTTTGAATGGGAAATGAATTTCAATAGTAATAACATGAAATAAGTGTATCCATCACATTTCTGGTAACATATCTTTTTAGAAACCCATAAATTGAAAAAGGGAAAAAGAATTGGGTTGATCTAGTGAACCATAGATTTTGAAGGATGTCTATAAGCTACTCTTGCACTCTTAGGGTTTTTCACCTAAAAGGAGAGATAAACCCTCAAAATCAAGGTGGTTCACTCAATCTAATGTATGTGTGATATGATTAAGGCTAAATGAGATGATCTAAGTGCAACTAAGTAATGTAATTGACTGATTATGAATGTACAACCTAAGAAATATGCAATGTTTGAAAACACGGTGATGTGTGCAAAAAGCTTAAAAAGATGAACAAAAATGTAATTGAAACTTAACAGAAAGCTATATTTCATATAATGTGTGCAACTGAGAACCTAAAGAGGACTGGAAAGCAATATGGAAATCTAACAAATCTGATTTTGAGCTGACTAGGACTCATTCACCACCCTAGGTGAATTAGTCCCAGGTTAGAGTTTTTTTGCCTAGAAACTGATTTCTACCAACTGGGTGTTTGGATCTCCATTTGACTCTATTGGCAAGAGACACTACACATGTCATCTTGTGTTGTCATTGATGGAAATCCTAGTGAGTGATTTGATCCACACATCAGTCTTTGTTAGTACTAGAAGCCAAATTGAAGTTGCGTGATTAACTATCAATTTAGAATAGAGTATCTGACAAAATTGTGTGTATCGATTCATATGCAATTTTTTGTTATAATTTTGAGTTGTGGATCTCGGGGAAGGTTTTTCAATGTATGATCTATGTTATCCTTGAATCTTAGAGCCTCGTATCGATTGGCACGTGCAAGTTAGAAGATCTAGTTGAATTATTTTTTGTTTAATAGTGCAAGAAGGTTGATTAAGTGAATATAGTGTGTTGTGGATCTTTGAGGAGTAATTTTTTAGAAATAAAAATAGACCCATGTTTTCTATTCATGCTTCCCACAGAAAAGCATACAAATTGTTTTTCTATCTTCTTCTTTTACTTCACCTAGAAGAAAACAAAGCAAAGCTTCTCCTATAAGCTATGTAAGAGCCCAACCAAGAACATGGAGGGAAAACAAAAACATTGATTATAAATAAATGTTGATTTAACAACCATCAAGAGAGGAAGATATACAAAGATATGCAATAAAAACATATTTAAAACTATCCTGAGTGGAGGTCTAAATGAAATCAATTTGAGTTGGCATGTATGAGATGTAAGGAATTTATCATGGTTGGAGGAGGATATGGAAGAATTTAAAGCAACAGTAGTTGGGATTATATTCCAACACTCCCCCTTAATCACAACTAGCTGATATTCTTCTCAAAAAATTTGGATCATTTGTCTTCACTTCTAGTTCTAAAATTTTTAGAGCATTTTTCTTCACTTCCAGTTCTAAAATTTTTGGCACATTTGTCCTCACTTACTATTTTGAAAGTTCTAGCCCATTTGTCTCCACTTATAGTTTTGAAAGTTCTGGTGCATTTTTCTTCACTTATTGTTTTGAAAGTTCTAATGCATTTGTTTTCAACTACAGTTCTAAAATTTTTGGCACATCTTTCTTCAACATAGACACCCAAAAAAATTCTCAAATATTCAAATGCATCCTTTCCCAATGGTTTAGTAAAGATATTAACAAATTGATCTTGAGACCTACAAAATTCCAAAAAGATTTCTCCATTATTAATCAACTCTCCAATGAAATGATATCTACTGTCAATATTTTTGCTTCTCTTGTGAAAGACTGGATTTTTTGGACAATGCTATGGTTGAATTGTTGTCACAATGTATTTTTGTTGCATCTTCTTGTTCATGATTCAACTCTTTCAACACTTTTCTCATCCAAATTACTTGGCATGCTACCCCTGTTGCTATTACATATTTTGCTTTTGTTGAAGAAAGAGTGACAATGGGATTTTTTTTATGCCCATAATACAACCCCTATTCCAAAATGAAAACATAACCGAATGTGCTTTTTATATCATCAATGCTACCAACATAATCACTATCTGTGTATCCTATGAACTTGAACTCATTTGATCATGGATATTGAATGGCATAATTTCTTGTTCCACTCACATATCTTAGAATTCTTTTCCCAACTTTCCAATGTGAGTCTTTTGAAGACTCCATGAACCTTGGAATCATACTTACACCATACATTATGTCTAGCCTTGTGGTTGTTAGGTACATGAGACTACCAACAAGTTTCTTATATAAATTTGGATCTACATTGGATCCTTTATCATCTTTTCTTAGCTTCAAACTTGTGACAATTGGTGTTGGTGCTGATTTGTATTTCAACATATTAAACCTCTTCAAAATATCATTAGCATACTTTTCTTGAGAGATGAATATACCATTTTCATTTTGATTCACCTCAATGCCTAAAAAGTATTTCATGAAACCCAAATCAATCATTTCAAATTCCATTTTCATACCTCCTTTGAACAAATCAATGGATAATTCACCAATGAATATTAAATCATCAACATATAAAACATACAATCAAAATTTCACCTTTTTCATTCATCTTTGTGTATAAAGTAGGTTCACTGCTGCACCTATTGAAGCCATTTTGTAGAAGATAAGAATCAATTATGTTGTACCAAGTTCTTGAGGCTTGCTTGAGACCATATAGTGCTTTCTTGAGCTTGTAAACCTTGTCTTCTTGGCATAAAATTTCATACCCAGCTGGTTGTTCCACATAAACTTCTTCAAGATGACCATTTAAGAATATTGATTTTGCATTCATTTGATAAACAAGCCACTTTTTTTGAGCTGCAATTGCAAGGATCATTCTCACGGTGTCTAGACGAGCTACAAGAGAAAATGTCTCATTGTAATCAATTCTAGGTTGTTGTGAATACCCCTTTGCCAGGTGATCCCACAATAGTGGTTTACAATTTTTGGCCAAACTTGACACTAAAATTATTATTTTTAACTAAATCTTCACATTCAGGCACCTATAGCAGCTAAACCATGAGGAATTTGAAGATGATACAAACTAGATTCTTGTTACATTTTTTCTGTAGATTCTAGAAAAAAAAAATTCAAAATTTTTGGAATAAAATTGCTCTTCTTTTTCCATCTCCCATGAAAATTGGTTTTTTTTTCAAAAAAAACATTTTTAAAAAGTGATGCACACCGTATAAAAAATAACTTATTTCCATGAAAGATAAATTCTAATTCTTTCGAATTTAGATTTGTAACTCCGACATCTAGTGCTTCCACTTGGTTAGATAGTTTTTTATTGAACTTTTTTTCTTTAATCAAGTTTCAAAGTCAAACCAATTACAATTCAAACATAGTGACCGTATAATGCACAACTTTTTTTGTATATATCGAGATTCTTTTTTTTTGTTGGATCAAGGACTTCAATATCTGGTGCAATCATTTTTTATTTTTTATTTTTGATAATCTACTATTTTTTCCACATGTGCAGACAAAGACCTTTATTTCCATTGAAGAACCTATGTTTAATAAAACTAAAAAAAAAATACATAATAAAATCAAAAAATATAAAAAATATATTTGTTGGATAGCTCGTTCTAAAGACTATTTGATTCCAAAAGGGTTTCTGAAGACTTCTCCATTTTCATCCTCAACCCGAGCTTCGAAGCATAAAAAATTAGAATTTTTTGTGTCTCAGGATGGGGATGAGGGGCAAGGGGGGTTCAAATGAACCCCTAGGGGTTCGAGTGAACACTAGAGGTTCGCTCGAACCAAGGTTAGATCGAACCATGGTTCAAGCGAACCTCTTCAAGGGGGTTCGCTCGAACCCCCTTTGCTATGCATTTTTTTTCTTTTTTGGCAGAAAAAATTTAAAGGGGTTCACTCGAACAATGGTTCAAACGATCCCCTAATGTGTTCGGTCGAACCAGTAGGTTCCTACGAACCCCCAAAATCAATTTTTTGCTTTGGGGTCATTTTTGTGAATTTTCCTTCCTCACTTGAATTGTAAACCACTATTGTGGCTTCACCCTACCACTAGTTTTTCCTTACATTTCTAGACATCACCATTTGCACTCAACTTGGTTTTGTAAACCCACTTAACTCCTATAACATATTTTCCTTTTCGAAGGCTCACTAACTCCCATGTTTGATTCATTTCAATTGAATCAATTTCTTCATCCATTGCATTTACCCATTTTTCTTCTTTAATTTCTTCTTCAAAATTCATTGGATCATCTACAAGTGAATATAAATCAAAAAGAGAAGTTTGACCTGCATTGATTTCACCTTCATTATGCTCATAAATCTCTCTAATACTTTTGAACTTTTTCTCTTCTTAAGCTTGTCAATGTAATATTTGACATGTCACTTGATGTAGAACCCATGGAATGTGGATTGGCTAGTCTCACATTAAAAATCCTTGTTGTAAATGGTGTTAGCTATGCATTTGTTGGAGTATTTGCTTGTATACATAAGGCTACCCTTCCACTTGATGATGGTGTCACTTGTGGACCACTTTGTTGAGTTTGAATGGGTGTGGAACGAGTCACATTTGAAGGAGTATTTGATAGTATAAAAACTTCATTTTTCTCTTGTGGTATGCTTGCTAATATGTTGATTGTTTTTTCTACACTTTCATCCCATGCTTCCTCTTCTATAAATTGCACATCTCTGCTGATTGGATTATACAACTTGTAAGCCTTTGATTCATCACTAATCCAACATTTATGCATTTTTCTCCTTTTTTGTCTAATTTTCTTCTCATTTCATTGATGAAACTAGAAACCCAAATTGAAACAAAACTCTTAAAACTCATTCATGCAACAAATGAAATGACAAAAATTAAATCAAATTTTCTAGAAATGACTGATACTCCTCATTCAACATCTCTTGAATTGTTACGATAACAAGGTATCAATTAAGAGAACTGAAAATACATTCATTTGCAGTCATATGGGTTGATTAATTCCATTGCAAATCTAATACAAAACTAATATGAAACAACAAGAAACAAGTACAAAATTTTTTCTTTCAACCAATCTTCTTTCACAAGTTTTTTTCTCCTACAACTTGCAAATCCTCAACTGAAACCACTACTAAAACTGAACCATGGATTCTCTAATCCATTTTCTGCTGTAAATACCTTTTCAAGCCTGCAAAAAAATCTCCAAACTTTCCTCCAAAGGAAAGTTTTTCCCATTGGCTTGTCTCTCCAAAAATTTCCTTTTAAAATCCTTTCATTGCTTTCATAATTCTCTAGATTCCCCACTATTGGGTCAAAGAATTAATTAAAAATTAAATTTCTTCTCTCCACCACCAAGTACGCCATCTCCTATAGCTACAAAATTAGACCTCAAAAAGATAATTAAAACTTATTTAAAATCCACTTACAATAACCCCTCAAAATAAGTTTTTTCAGGTTTCTTTCCTCCTCTTTTTGACTCTTGAAAAAGAAAGAAGACAAAAAAGTAGCTTGGGCATCTACTTCTCCAATCCCTACTTTTAAAGGGTTAAGTTTTGTGTGCTTTAAATCCCCACTCTTCATTTCTCAATGCATCTTATTGAAATTTAAACATTTAAATTTAATTGTTTTAAAATATGTTTTTTGCTTTCCATCCCACAAGTCAATTTCCAAAGTTGCACAAGAAATTAATTTATTTGCAAATAAATAATTTGACACCCTCAATATGTAACCCAAGCCAAAAATTAATCCACTTCAAAAATCCAAAATTGCATAATTCAAAAATTCCCTGTTTGTTGACACAGAATTGCAAGTCACCATGGATGCTCCTGCATCAGACACCCATAGTAGAAAAGAAATATTTCATGAGTTACAATCATAAATATTTATGGAACATGTGTTTGTCCTGGATCCACCCCACTACCTTGTCCACTGGGATCCTCCCATTCACCAAATTATGCAACCTCACAATATTATATCCTTTCATCTTTACTCCTCTACCCTTCATGTATTTCAAAAAATTTAATCTAACCTCCCACCAATATATTCCAGCATATTTAAAAATAAGACATATACCTCCACCTTCAACAAAATAAATTTACTTCATTACCTCTATTGATGTTTTACCTTTCTTCTCTCCTTCCACCATGTCTCCATAAAATTTCCTTGTTTAAACACCTTTTGTAAGACATAGCATCACTGCAATCTGATTTGTTTCACTCAAAATAGTATTAGTATTATTATCAAAAGACTCATTTTCCACTTTCCCAAACAAGGAATCATATTCACAAATTAGAACATCTTTATCTCCACTTTTCTCTAACAAATATTTATCAGAAAAATCTTTATTTACCTTCACTTTACACTCTTCAAATTCAACTTTATCAAATTGATCTACTACTGCAATAAATTATTCATCAAAGCAAACATCAAAATCTGATTTTACCTCACCTTTTGTTGCAACCTTTGTCTGACTTGATATTAACTCATCCCACTCTCTTTCAATTGCTTCCATTCGCATCAATAAATCATCCCCTTCACTTTCTTCTATTTCCTTCAAAGGACACTCTTCTACTACAACTTCATTATAATCACATTCATCTTCATAAAAACATTTATCAAAGTTAAATTTTACCTTAGTATCTTCCACTGTTGCAAATTTTTCTTCCCTTGCAATAATTTGATCCCACTCTCTTTCAATCTGAATGAGTAAATCATCCTTCTCAACTTCATAGGCGTTCTTTAAAGAACTCTCTTCTATTGTTGCAATCATTGTAGTTTCATCCTCCATGTCTTCCAATAGACATCCTTTAGCTTCAAGTTCCTCAATATGTTCACACTCATCATCTTCCTCTTCCTCAATGTCACATGCATGACACTCTGTTGCATCATCCTTCTTTCCTACATTCAAAATATCATTAGAAAGATAATAAAAAATACCTTCAACTATTATATTCCTCATTTTCAATACCTCTCAATGCCTTAACAACACAAATCTTCAACCCTCAAGTTTTACTTATGTAAACTACCTCCTTCGATGATCTATTTACAAAGCCCTATTCCAATATTCACCAATATTATTGTAAATTGCCTCCTTCGACGATCTATCTAAAATCATGGGAACCTTAGTTCCTCAAATACTCTTAAAATTTATTCTTACTACTTGCACATTCATCTACAAACAAAATCCACAAATTTTCCACCCTTAGGTCCTAGTGCAAACTGCCTCCAATTAGCGCTTCTACTTGCACACTCAAGAACTCCTACTCTGATACCACTGATGAAAGTAGAAAACCCAACTTGAAGCACAACTCTTATAACTCATTCATGCAACAAATGAAATGTCATAAATTAAATCATTTTTTTTGGAAATGACTGATAATCCTCATTCAACATCTCTTGAATTGTTACGATAACAAGGTATCTACATTCATTTGCAGTCATATGGGCTGATTAATTCCATTACAAATCTGATACAAAACTAATATGAAAAATCAAGGAACAAATACAAAACTTTTTATTTCAACCAATCTTCTTTCACAAGTTTTTTTCTCCTACAACTTGCAAATTCTCAACTAAAACCTCTACTAAAACTCAACCATGGATTCTCCAATCCATTTGCTACTGCAAATACCTTTTCAAACCTACAAAAAAAACTCCAAACTTTCCTCCAAAGGAAAGCTTTTCCCCCTAGCCCATCTCTCCAAAATTTGTCTTTTAAAATTGTTTCATTGTTTTCACAATTCTCTAGATTCCCCACTACTAGCTTAGAGAATTAATTAAAATTTAAATTTCTGCTCTCCACCACCAAGTACACCATCTCCTATAGCTACAAAATTAGACCTCAAAAAGATAATTAAAAATTATTTAAAATCCACTTACAACAACCCCTTAAAAATAGGTTTTTTCAGGTTTCTTTCCTCCTCTTTTTGACTCTTGAAAAAGAAAGAAGACAAAAAACCAGCTTGGGCATCCACTTCTCCAATCCCTACTTTTTATGGATTAAGATCTTGTGCTTTAAATCCCCACTCTTCATTTCTCAATGCATCTTCTTGAAATTTAAACATTTAAATTTAATTGTTTTAAAATATGCTTTTTGCTTTCCACCCCACAAGTCAATTTGTCAAAGTTGCACAAGAAATTAATTAACAAATTAATTTATTTGCAAATAAATAATTTGACACCCTCAATATGTAACCCAAGCCAAAAATTAATCCACTTCAAAAATCCAAAATTGCATAATTCAAAAATTCCCTATTTATTGACACAGAATTGCAAGTCACCATGGAGGCTCTTATATCATTCATTTAGTACATGTGCATATGCAACACATCCAAATACTCTCATGTGAGCAACACTGTGTTTTCTTCCACTCCAAGCTTCTTCTAGAATCATATTTTTGACACTTCTTGTTGGACATCTATTCATTATATAGGCTGCACATGATATAGCTTCAACCCAATATTCATTTGGCAAATGTTTGGCTTTCAACATGCTCCTAGCCATTTTCATGATTGTCCTATGTTTCCTTTCAGCTACCCCATTTTGTTGAGGTGTGTATCTAGTTGTGAATTGCTTGTGAATTCCATATTCCTTACAAAATCTTAAAAGGTTATTTGAGATGTATTCACCACCTCTATTTGTTCTCAATGCTTTGATGTAATGACCACTTTGTTTGTCAACAAGAGCTTTGAATTGACAAAAATATTCAAACACCTCACTCTTATGCTTTAGAAAGTAAACCCATTTTTTTCTTGAGTAATCATCAATGAATGTCAAAAAATAGAATCTACTACCTATTGAAGGTGTTTGCATTGGCCCACACAAATCTAAATGGATGATCTCCAAAGGTGCCTTAGCTCTCATTGACATACCTACTGGAAATGATTCTCTATGTTGCTTTCCTAAGATGAAACCTTCACATAGTCTTTCCGGTTTCTCTGTTAGAGGCAATCCCTTGACCATGCTTTTCCTATGAAGCAAATTTAGGGCTCCAAAGTTTAAATGCCCAAATCTTAGATGCCAACGCCAATTTTTATTTATTTTTATGCTTGAAAGATTATTTGTATGACTGCTACATTTTCTTCTTTACCCACTTGTATCCTCTTTAAGATATAGGCTTGGATCCTCCCAAATAGATCTTGGGTATTTTATTTAAGCCTCCTCCAAGAGGGCATCCTCCCAGGCTAATTTTGGGCCTCAGGGCACCCGCATCTATTCATTTCTCCAAAAGAGCCAGCTGGACCAACACTGCTTCTCTGACTTACAATAATGATTATTATGATGGTGCCGATGAGGCCAAGGTTCATTTGTCATTAACTCACTATAATAAGCTAAACTAAATATACTATTATAATTACCTCAACAAATAGGAAATGAAACCAAAATTACTCTAACCAATATGTGGACACATATTTATTATTATTGTTTTCAGTCATAGGCATACATTAAGGTTGAACCTAAAAACATGGCATTCCTCGCTGGGCACTCCCAACATACAAACTCTATACTTACTTATAGATACAGAACAGGCTACGTTTGATGATTCTGATGCACTCTATAGCCTACAAGTCTGAATACTACTGCTGAGGGTTTCTGTCCCTAAGACAATAGGTTCACCACTGCAGGGTTTCGCCTCCAGTGCACCCAGCTGTCGTAGCAGTGCCATTGACACCAAAATGAGGGGTAAATGTTTTGTTAATTATCCAAAAGTTTTCTCTCTTCTACCTTGCATGTTGCTTTATAATCTCACATTTTTCAATCATTGGAAATCAATCCTCAATTAGTGGTAATTTCAAACAGTTGACCTTCTTATTAGTGGTAGTTCCAATAGTTGACTAACCGCACATCCACCTTTATTCTAATAACTAAATAGAAAATTATTACAAACAGGGTTGATGCCTCGCACACGACCCCTTCAATTGGAGGAGAGAAAGACACAACCGCTTCGTAACCAAAGACTTTGCTGCTCTATTTCAAACATAAACGTTACTAAACAAACACTTACTTCTATCTAATTGTCGATAGAGTACTTAGTGATGCAGGGTAAAAGGGGGATGACTGGATTTCCAAAGTCACTTCAAAAGGGTCGATAAACCTGAAGGCAAGATGGAAGAGATTAAGGATCCTGAGCTGTAGGCCCAGAGGGAAGGTAATGCTAGACTTGGTTGCTTCATAGGCTTGTGAACATTGAGCAAGTGACCCACCAATTACCTGACAGTATGTATTTGTGAGCCTTATATTTTTATGAGTGTGGCTGTTGTTATTGGCAACATAATTAATGGTTTTTAACTATTGCAGGTTTGACAAGTAATTAGTTCATTTTCAATCTCTCCGGTGCAAGTCTATAAGGTATAATACTATAATATGATACAATTTATTTATCATAACCAATTGAAATTTAATAATAGAAGAGATTAGACTTTGACTTCAAAAATAAATTATATTAGTTGAAAGGCCATCTCAAACATTGAAAAAATATACTATTTAAAAGAATAAGTCTATGTTTTACAATGCTCCAAAAAGAAAATGTTGACATTTTCGCTCATGGAGACTTGTATTTCATGAAATAATCAAATATTTGAAGGTGAATATTCCTTGACCATAAAATATTAGGGTGGGCAGGTTTATGTCAAATCTAGCTCACATATTTGAGACTTGTTTATAAACAAAAATTAAAATTGTCAGTAAAGATGTCTCAATCTTGCATCTTAGTCTTAAAGAATAAAAATTATATTTTCAAGGCTTTAGAAGTCAATTTTGACTTTGAAAGAATGTTGAAAAGAGTTTTAATTGAAGTAAGTGGGTTGCGGAAACATGAAACTCCTCAAGATCTATAATTTAAAAGGAAAGGGTCTCAATCAGGTTGCCAAATCAAAATTTAATAAAAAAATGTAAGAGTATCTATGACACATAAGATACTTGTAACAAAGAGTTATATTTGCTAACTAATTTATGATGTATGTTATGACATATCATAAGACATTTTTGAATGAAGATAATGGAGTAAAAATGTTAGATGGATTATGATGATTTTATGGTAGATAAAAGAAATATGATATTTTGTCTATGGACTTGTCTTGGGATTTGGGTATGACATTTTGGGTGCTTTTAATTCATGACTTTTTAATTACCATTTGATCATTTCATGTATTGCTTCTATTTGATTGGGTTCTTGAGATGGAGGTTTTTAAGTGACATTTTGTAGATGCTATTATGTTGCTAGAACTGCTTGAGATCTCTTATAGATAATACTCCTGTAAAGATTTAGATTTTCAAGTGTATTGTAACCATTGCTTGTTGAATAATATATTGAGTTGCTTTTGATTGTAGGATTTTCCCCATGTAAATTACTATGTTATGGAATATTATTATTGTGTTTAATTTCTTGTAATTGTATGATAAATTTAAGCTTTAAATACAAATATCTGATTTCATTGATTAGTGTAGGAAGCATATTTTGTAAATTTGCTTCCTTTTATTGGGTATCAAATCTTGATCATCTTGAATTTTAGGTGTTATGGATTTTTTTTTGTACAAATTTTGTACTAAGTGGGAGCTTGTGCAATAGATCTAGTTGTAGGAAAATGGCAAGCACGTTGAGAATAGATATGTCGGTTTACAAGAACTATCCTTGAGTTGTGGAAGCTCAAAATTGAGGATATGTTCATAGAGAGATTTATGAGTTGTATATGAATCCAAACCCCACTTCAATTTCACAAGCTTATTCGAAGATCTCTTAGATAGAAAGGAAAAAAATCATCATTCAGACTTGCTAGATAGATTTTGTTTTGTTGAATGTACATGAAGAAACCATTACACAAGCCCCTTAGAAGAAGTTGGGAAACTACTAGGTTAAATCCTTAGTTAATAAAGTTTTCTTGAGAAAGACCTTGCACACCTTGAGAATAGATGGTGGTGGTTCTATGGCCAAGAATTTGAATGCATTGAATATGATTGTGGCCTAGTTGCACTCTATTGGAGTAAAAATGGAGAAGAAAGATTATTGTATGAAACTTATGTGTTCTCTTCTAGACTCACGGGATCACTTAGTAATGGTAGTTGGAAACACTATCTCAAAAATTTAAATGGATGAGGTAGTGGCTATGTGTCTTTTAGAGATGTAGTGGAAAGCTTCTAAATCTATTGAAGATTCCCTAGTTGTTCATGAAAGATCAACACAAAAAGGTAAGAAGATGGGAAAGAAGCAAGAAAATTATAAATTCAAATCTTGAGGGAGATTTGAATCTATTGGAAAATCCAAGTCTAAGTGTCAAAACTTTATCAAGATTGAGAACTATCATAGAGGCTACAAAAAGAAGAAGAAATAGAAAAATGATTTAATTAAGTATGAAAAATCTTCTCAAGATAATGTCAATGATTTTATCATGACCTTGACAACTCATGCTTCAAAATGTTTATAGTTGATAGACTCATGAGCTTCCTTCCATATAACCTCCCATCAAGGGTGGTTTTCAAAGTATGAAGAATACGATGGTTGGAAGGTGTACCTTGGTGATGAGTTTTACTTGAACATAGTTGGCCATGATATGGATTTCATATTTGATTCCCAAATAGACAAGTGAAGGGGATAAGTAGTGTCCTACACATTTATAGTTTGAATTAGAACCTATTATCAATTGACAAACTCATGACGCATGTGTGTAGGTTGTTTAGATGGTGTGGGGATTTGTAGTGCTTGTACAAAGGGATTTGTGTTGTCATTTTCTTTAACTAGGTGTATACATTGTCCAATACAATAATTATTTTATTCTATATTAAAGTATCATATATAATATATATCCTCACCTTTAGAACCAACAACAAAGAGGAATGTAAACAAAGGAAATCAAATGTAGGGTGGACTCTAAACTTGGTAAACCCAACCAGAGACAAACCAAAAATAGGGAGGCAACCAAAGAGATTGATGTTGGGAAAGAAAGGACATTGGAAGTATCATCAAAGAAAGGGTCTAAATGAAATTCATGCCTTGGAATGTGTGTGGGATAAATAGTCCCCACAAACAGCTGGCTCTAAAGAACTATGTGTGGGAACACAAGATAGATGTTTTACTATTACAAGAAATTAACTTGAAAAAAAATAACTTTGAAAACATAGCTAGGTATATTTGGATGAGTGTGTGTTATTACTATAGTGATGTGAATGGAGCTTCAGGTGGGCTATCTATGATGTGGGATCCCAATCATCTTACTAGGTCTAAAATATTCTAATGTGAGAATAGTGTGGGGATCCAATTCTCTCAATCTAGTTTTTCTTGGTTTCTAATCAACATCTATCCCCCCTATATAAGGAATGCAAGGAAATACCTTTGGCAGGATATGACTGGATGGATGTAGAATAACAGGGAGACCTACTAGTTAGTGGCTAGAGACTTCAACTCTCCTTTATACCCCTCAAAAAAGAGTGGGGGTCTGACTGACTATTTTGATAGTATGACTGACAACTAATTTTCTAAGTATCACGAGTTTGGTGGAAATTGACTTACATGGCTAGGATTTGACTTGGACCAATAGGCATATGGGGGACATCATGGTTGAAGTTAGGCTTGATAGATTCCTTTTCTCTCCTCATTGGACTTCCCTTCTTAACTCCAATCTATTGGCTTTGCCCCAAACTATTTCAGACCATAACCCTCTACTTCTAATCATGAATGAACACTTTGTTGTTGGTCCATTTCCCTTCCAATCTAAAATCATGTGGAATTCCCACCCAGACTTAAAGAATAAAATTTTTGAGTGGTGGAATAACCTGGTACATGGTTCTCCCATGTTTAGGGTACTCCATAAACTCAAGTATATCAAAAACATGGTTAAAGGTTGGAACAAGAGGGTGTTTGAGGATGTGTTCCATTAGAAAAGATTGATCATTGATAACCTTAGGATAACACAAAAAAGGATGGAGGGAGTTGTTAGTATTCAAATGGGAAATGAATGAATACATGGAATGGGAAAAAATATTGAAAAAGGAGGAAATATTTTGGATGCAAAAATCTAGGGTTCAATGGCTAAAAGAGGGTGATAGGAGCACTTATTTTTTCCATGTTTCGGCCCTCAAACATTGGAAAAGGAACCAAATAAAAAAACTAAAAAATGAGTTAGGAGTTAAAGTTACTACCCCTACCGAAATTGGCATATTTTCATTTGGTTATTTCTAACATGCCTTATCTAGGCCTGTTGTGGCACCAAATTCTAATTTTGAAGACCATTTACTGGACCCCGTTCCTACCTCTCTATCCTGTGAATATAATGATAACATCCTTGGAGCTATCACTATGGAGGAAGTCAAGCTTCTTGTTTTTCAATATGGGTACCTTCAAGGCTCTGGGACCTAATGGATACCCCCCAGCTTTCTTCCATATTTTTGGGACATTGTGGGTGAGGATTTGTTTCTTGTGGCCAAAGATTTCTTCAAGTTTGGTAAACTACTCAAACAACTAAATCACACCTTCTTAGCCCTCATTCCAAAAATTGACATGAACCTCAAACTATGGCTAACTTCTAGCCTATTAGCCTTTGCAACACCATTTATAAGATTTTCTCCAAAATTCTGGTAAACCACCTAAAACCTTACTTGGAGGAAATGATTAGTCCTAGCCAAAAGGGCTTTGTCCCAGGCCATCATATCATGGATACTGCTATCACTACTCATGAAATCTTGCACTCAATGGACAAATGTAACAATACGAGTATGGATTTTAAGCTTGACATCTCTAAAGCTTATGACAAAGTCCTATAGATTTTTCTACCCAAAGTATTAGCTAAAATTGGCTTCAATCAGACTGTGATTAACCTCATTTTGGAATGCACTTCAATTGTAAAATATTTCATTTTTGTCATTGTGGAGTGCCCCATGGGTTCTTTAATGTTGGGAGAGGTATTAGATGTGGAGACCCTTTATCTCCATACCTATTCATTATGGTTGATGACATTATTAGTAGGAATGTTTCTAGAATAATATCAAAGGGCTCTATCAAGGGAGTTAAATCTACTACCACTCTAGAATAGGTTGTCATTCAAAAATTTGTGGATGATATCATCTTGTTCGGGAAAGCTTTAGTTGTGGAAGCAAGGAAATGGAAAAATATCCTTAACAACTATGCTACTTGCTTGGGCAAGTGTATAAATTACAACAAGAGCATGATTTATTTCTTTAACAACACTCCTATTTTGTAGGGAAGGGTGACTACTATTCTGGGTTATGTGAGTGTGAACCTTCTTTCAATGTACCTAGGTCTTCTACTCACTATTAAAGAAGTCACTCCCACCTTCTGAAATTTTGTCCTTGAGAGAGTTCAACAAAAGTTGTCTAGATGGAAAGACATGATTCTTAGTCATGCTAGTAATCTACAACTCCTTACTACTGCCCTCACAGGGATCCCGGTCTATTTCCTTTCTATATTCAAAATTCCTAGATACATTGTAGAGAAATTTGAGAAAATCTAAAGGAACTTCCTCTGGTTTGGCATAGGAGAGAAAAAGAGTTGGAACTTATTAGCTAGGACAAGGTCTTCCTTCCAAAATCTAGAGGGGGCCTTGGTATAAGGAAAATCCAGCCTACCAACAAAGCTTTGCTAGCTAAAGTTGGTTGGGATCAACTAAGGAACAAGAAGGAATGGTGTAGGCTTATGAATGCTAAGTACCTTGGAAACTGCCCCCTTATTAGGTGCCTCCTGAATGAACACCCTAGTTGGTCTTTGGTTTGGAATAACATATGCAAGATAAATAAGTTGTTACACTCTGGTCTAAGATGGAAGTTAGGGGATGGTAGCTACATTTGGTTCTAGGAGGATCCATGGTTGACTGATATGCCCCTTTCATAGTCTGAGTTCAAGAATATGATGGGTCTGGTGAGGCTGTATTTCGACATGAATGTTAGTGACTATATTATTCTCTCCATGGTTCTAGGAAATGGAAAATGATAGAATTGTGTTGCCCCCCTCCTTGGAATTCAAGCTTTTAGATAGGTCCCTGCAGGACATCCTATCCCTAACCAGAATCCCCATCTCTTTTATGGAGGATACTTTTTATTGGGTCAAGGAACACAAGGGAAACCTCTCTATTAAATTAGCTTACTATTTGTTGTCAGAATAGGGGAATAGGATCAGACTTTGGAAACAGGTCTAGAATAGGAATTTAACATCAAAAATTAAATTTTTCTAGTGGATGACCTGTCACAATAGGATTCTAACTCAGGATAACTTAAGGAAAATGGGATTCCAAATCCCAAATAGATGCATTTTAGGTAAGAATAATGAGGAGTCAGTTGGCCACCTGTTACCCCACTGACCATTTGCAACTAATGTGTTGGGACTTGGCTTTTGGTAAGTTAGGGATTCATTGGACCATGAACAGTGATATCAAGAGTTTTATTGAAAGTTGGTCAGGCTCTTCCCACCATCCTCTCCCTAGTGAAATCTGGTGTCAAATTCCTCCCACCCTTTGCTGGTGTCTATAGAAAGAGAGGAAAAATCGGATCTTTAGAGATATTGAGAAAATCCCTAAGGAGGTATTTGGAATTGGTTTTAGGTTGGTTGTTGAGAATGTCTCCACATAGAAAAATCATGGAACAAAATTTTAGATCCCAACTCCTATGATAACTCTATATCTTTGGAAAGACTAAACACGGTTTGGAAACCCCTAGATACTAGTTGGCATAAACTTAATTTCGATGGGGTGACAAAAGGGAACCCAAGGATGGTGAGCATTGGAGGCATTATCATAGACTATAAGGGAAACTTAGTCATAGGATATGTTGGCAGTATTGGTAATCAAACCTCCATGAGAACAGAGGATTTTTTTGAACTAAGTCTATTACCTCGGTAGGGTTCAAAGTTTGATGTTGAGCTTATTGTTTGACACGTCTCAAATTTTTATAAGGACCATGTTGCTTTGATAGGTCTTGAGTTTTGATAATGAGCCTATTACTTTGACATGTCTCAAATTGGGGATTTGTTTTCTCCAAGTTGCAATTTAAAAAATGACCAAAATTTAGTGGCCAATATTAGTAGTCATGAACTATCAATTTAAGGCAACCTTGCATTATCGCTGAAAATAGTATCTAAAATACCACACATTGAGTGGAATCATTGAAAATAATATATGAAATAGTACACATTGGGTACAATATAATATTGAAGTCTAATTATCACACCAATCACAAGGTGTCAAAACTATATTAAGTCTCCACTCAAATCTAATATATACACAAGACTCCCCCATTTTGGTAGATGAGAGGAAAATACCAAAATCTTGGTTTTCTCAAGATGGAGTAATTTAGTAAGAGCATTTAGTTTATTGAATAAGAGGAAACACCTAAATCTCCATAACCTCAAATAATTAGAATACACTAGTAAGACCATATATAATCATAATCATCATAAATTGCATATCCAAAATACTCAACACAATCACATTTTTTGGAAAAATCATTCTTATCATTATCAATAAAATTGTTATCACCAATATTAGCTTCAACAAAACTCAACATAACCTTATTTATAGCATCTAGCTCAATTTTTGTCAAAGATGCCACAACTACAATATCTAAAGAAGTATCTGATCTTGTCTTCCCTAGGATTGTTTCAAACAAAGGATTAGCAACACATAACATAGAATTTTGTGTTTTCTTTTTAAAAAAACTAATGGAATCATGAGTATGTTGACCACAAGGAAAACAAAGATGTATATCAAAGAAAATACTAGAAAGATAACCTTGATGTCTACAATGAGAACAATTGGACATTATTGGACTTAATACATATTGCTTTTGGTTGCTTAGATTTTTAAACTTGACAAGAATCATCAACAAATGTAGACTCAACATGACATTTATTCATATGGCCTCCTTATACAAATTTTATGGGTTTATAATATTCTAGAACATAAGAGCAAACACAACCCTCATAACTAAGATTACAATTTCTCCTATTTGTTTTCTAAGCTTCCCAAACTCTCACAAAGGGTTTAGACTTTTGTGACTTGGTTAGTGACATTTTTGGGCCATACACTTAGACATAACATTTTTCTTTCTGACATAATGAAAGTCACAACTCCTCTTTTTAAGGATGTATTGGTTTTACTCGTTTGCTTTGTTGAAATATAAGAAGAAGGCTTATCTTTCTTAACATCTTTTTGCTGTGTGTTTTCTGATTGATCTGGTAACCTATTAAATTCTTTTTCAATAATATGTATTGATTATAAAAATTACATGAATAAAATTACATAATAATAATATGTATTGATTATAATAATAGGGCTATGTAACGCCCTTGCTTTGTACTTCTTCTTGTTTTAAAAAAAAATTACCCCTCTTTTGTGATAAAAATTACATGAATAGAGGTTTATATTGTCTCCAACATTCAGATATTAATTCTTCATTTATTGTGCTTACATAAATTTATAGAAACAATATGCCATCAATAAATAATATAATCATAATTATAAATAAGACTCCTTAAAATGAACCTCCAATGAAACAATAACTAACCTTTTAACACCTTTCTCAAAATAAACCCCGAGGAAGGAAAGATTATATTTCATGCATTGCTAGACTCTTTCCCATTTTTGACTTTGCAAATAAAAGCATTCAACTTGCAATGAATATGTATTAATGCTTCTGTTTTTTTTTTAATCAGAAAACACTAAAAACAACAATTTTAATAGCATACTAGAAATCACCTGCCTCAATAAACTTATATAGAGGATATAATCAACTTAAAATCCTTACAGAGCGGAGGGAAACGACTTGAATCAATAGATACAATGGTAGCACTAAACATATGCAGCGCTTGAAAAAGAAGCAAATCAATCTTCTCTCTTGTTGCTTCTGCTCATTATATGAGCAAGAATGTGCTCCTCCTTTTACAAGTTGTTTGTAGAAAGGTTCATAAAACATCTTGGCATCCTTATCCTCATTTATATGCACATTCTGCTCGACTCCAAGTCACTTTTCCCTTCCTCGAAACCAACTTTGTCTTCTTTGTAAGATTTCTGCCCAACCTTGTTTTGCGTATATGGCATCTTCTTCCTCAACTCACCAGAAAAATAAGGAACCTTTCTCTAGACCATCTCCAAAATTATTTGATATCTTCATCAATTACAGATGCCCTGATGTCAGACAAGATCTGACTTCTAGTCTCTGCAATTGTCTTAAAGAGTTGGGAATACGGGTGTTTCTTGATTCGGAAGAGCTTGAAAAAGGAGATTTGTTCGTATTTATCACTGAGACCGCTATCCGGCCTGCCAGAGTTGGCATTGCTATCTTCTCCAAAGGATCTACAAACTTCAATCTCAAACCATCAACAATATGTCGATGCTTCAACATGATCTCAGTAAATGAACAATGGATTTGCAACAAACCATTGCTCTAGAACAGTATAAATATATTTTATTACATATCAATTATATATTTCATAAATATGTTTAAAAACTGTATAATTATCATACAACTATTTAAATTTAAAAAATAATTTAGGTCATGTTAATTCTGTTCATGTTAACATATAACTATCTATATATAACTATTTAAATTGAAAACAATTTACAAACATTTACAAATATGTTAACCCTGATCATGTTGACAGATAAATATCTATAAGTGATGAATTCCTGGATCAGTTTTATTATCTATCTCTGAAAAGATATTATGATGGAATATTTTTTTCTCTCTAGTTACCTTTACCTACTTGTTTTTTATTTTACTTTTTTAAGGTAAAGATGAAATTTGCTTGGATGAAAATAGCGGGGACTTTATAGAAACTCTCCGAGGGTCTTTGGGGCAAACCATTCCACAAGATTGTCAACAGTACTTAAAAATTCAAGATTCGAATGTGCAGGTGTGTTTTGGATTGCTCTGCATTTTCGGAAGATGTAAAAATTAAAATACATAATTCAAAAGTTGACAGGGATTTGTGCATTTTAATATTTTAGGTTGAGATGGCTGGATTGCATGCATTGAGAAGGATTCTGCAAAGAGGTATGCATTGAGAATGACATTGCAAAGAGCTGTTGAGGAGAGCCCCAAGAGTCACTTATTGTCATGGGAGAGCATGCTTCTGATATTTTCTCTCTAATACAAACTTTAACATAGGTATTGATGAAGCAATTTGCAGATTTACAATTGAGATATAAAGTAACGTTATTAGGCTTATTTTGTTCTCTTTGAACTCATTCTTCCTTCAATATATGTTGTTCTAACGTTTATGACAAATGAGCTAGCAATGTTTGTTAGTTCTCCTTCTATAAGCTTTATTAGAGGCTAGTGAACCATATATATACTTAATGTTGCAAGAAAATACCATAAGATCATATATATACTGAGCATTGCTTTGGTGGCCACAAGCTGCATGTAATAGTTGTTCTTCCTGTACAGGACAGAGACCACGTCAAGTTTGGAAACTACTCTACCTGTTCCATTGCCTACTCCAAAATTGGCTGTGCAGTCATCAGCAGTTAAAATAGATATGCCTTCACAGTCGGACTCTATCGTGTCCACCTCCCATATGGTAAAATCTGATGACGGTCTGAAGAATGTAGAAGATGATGATTGGGACAACTTTCAGCATTTTCCAGTCTCCGCCACAAGTAATTTATGAAAACACTTATTGGCATGGATCAAGTGCTACAGGTGTGACTGGTTGACAATGAAATCAGGGAGATTATTTAAACCTCTAAAACTTTCTATTTTCAAGTGTTGCAGTTGTGACTGGTTGCCAATGGAATCACGGAGGTTATTTAAACTTTCACACCATCTCATGTTCCAGTGCTGCAGCGGTGACAGGTTGCCAAAGGAATCAGGGAGGTTATTTAAACATCCACACCCTTTTATGTTCAAGTGCTGCAGTTGTAACAGGTTACCAATGGAATCAGGGAGGTTATTTAAATCTATACACCTTATCATGTTCAAGTGCTGCAGCTGACAGGTTGCCAATGGAATCAGGGTGGTTATTTAAATGTCCACACCCTTCTATGTTCAAGTGCTGCAGCTACAACAGGTTTACCAATGGAATCAGGGGGGTTATTTAAATCTATGCACCCTACCATGTTCAAGTGCTGCAGCTGACAGGTTGCCAATGGAATCAGGGAGGTTATTTAAACATCCACACCCTTCTATGTTCAAGTGTTGCAACTGTGGCAGGTTGCTAATGGAATCAAGGAGGTTATTTAAACCATGACAATATTTTATTTTCAAGTGCTGCAGCTGCAATAGATTGTCAATAGAATCAAGGAGGTTATTTAAGCCTTTAAAACTTCCTATTATGTTCAAGTGCTGCAACTGGGACAGGTTGCCAATGGAATCAGGGAGGTTATTTAAATGTCCACACCCTTGTATATTCAAATGTTGCAGCTATGACAGGTTGCCAATGGAATCAAAGAGGTTATTTAAACCATGACAATATTTTGTTTTCAAGTGCTGCAACGTGATAGATTGTCAATAGAATCAAGAAGGTTATCTCAACCTTTAAAACTTCCTATTATGTTCAAGTGCTGCAGCTGTGACAGGTTGACAATGGAATCAGAGAGATTATTTAAACCTCTACAACTTTCTATTTTCAAGTACTGCAGATGTGACAGTTTTCCAATGGAATTAGGAAGGCTATTTAAACCTCTACAGTCTTCTATGTTCAAGTGTTGCAGTTGTGACAGGTTGCCAATAGAATCAGGTAGGTTATTTGAACTTTTACACCCTTCTATGTTCAAGTGCTGCAGCTATGACAGGTTACCAATGGAATCAGGGAGGTTATTTAAATCTATACACCCTACCATGTTCAAGTGCTGCAGCTGTGACAGGTTGCCAATAGAATCAGGGAGGTTATTTAAACGTCCACAACCTTCTATGTTCAAGTGTTGCAGCTGTGACAGGTTGCCAATGGAATCAAAGAGGTTATATAAACCATGACAATATTTTACTTTCAAGTGCTACAAATGTGATAGATTGTTAATAGAATCAAGGAGGTTATTTAAGCCTTTAAAATTTCCTATTATGTTCAAGTCCTACAGCTATGACATGTTGGCAATGGAATCAAGGAGGTTATTTAAACCTCTACAACTTTCTATTTTCAAGTGCTGCAGATGTGACAAGTCGTCAATGGAATCAGAAAGGTTATTTAAACCTATGCAGTCTTCTATGTTCGAGTTCTGCAGCTGTGACAGATTTCCAATAGAATCAGGGAGGTTATTTAAACTTTTACACCCTTCTATGTTCTAGTGTTGCAGCTGTGACTGGTTGCCAATGGAATGAGGGAGGTTATTTATATCTATACACCCTACCATGTTCAAGTGTTGCAGCTGTGATAGGTTGCCAATGGAATTAGTGAGGCTATTTAAATGTCACACCCTTCTATGTTCAAGTGTTGCAGCTGTGACAGGTTGCCAATGGAATCAGAGGGGTTATTTAAACCTCCACATTCTATTATATTCAAGTACTGCAGCTATTACAGGTTGTCAATGGAATCAATTTCAGAAGATTCATCCAAAGAGGAAATTGATTTCCCAGCTGAAGACTGATGATTTTCAATCATTTTATGGATCTCAGTTGGTTACAGATTCAACTATAACAGGGGAAAACCTATAAGATAGACATGTAAATTCACTTTCTGTAGCTTTTGAAGAACATGTCATAGAACAAAAGCGAACTGAACAGAAAGAGATTCTCCAAGAAGATGATTTAAATAGATCCAGTGAAGATGGCAGACACAAGGATGATTGGGAAGCTTCAGTGAAGGATCTTTCTTCATTCCAATTCTTAATGCTGAAATAACTGATGACCTGCATATTAACTCCAAAATCAAATATCTTGCTATCCCAAAGGCTTTTCAAAATATTCATTAACTTAGAGGTCTTGGATTCCTTACGATCCCCGTGAATTTGTTTCAAGACATTATGATTAATTCTATTTGTAGTTAAGTCATATTAATCACAATGATAGTCATCTTTGATCAAACAAATTCCAGACCAAAACAAGCCAAAGCCAAAATAAATGGTGCACAAAGATGGATGAGGTATCATTATGTAATTCTAACAACAAAATACTTCAACACAGGCAATTGTAGTTCTGTAATTCTGGTACTGTGGGTCACCACTGTGAAATGACATGTGAGGACATGTTTGACAGAGTACTTGCAAAATGATGAGTTTAAGAAACGTCCAACAATATTCAAGGTCAACTCTAATTTCATATTTCTCAATCCCTTGACATGACCAAACAAGGTGATTTAGTATTCTCACCCATTCTAAAATTTGTTTTGTAATTCTTAATTGGTCCTATTTTTAATGTGTATTTATTTGCCATTATTAATTGATATCATTTTGTAGTGGTGAAATTTGCATATCCATGTAATTTTCTTTTCTTTTTGTCTGTATTTTGAGGTAATGTCTTAGTGTATGTATATAATGACAAATGACATGATATTGTGAGAAATTGGGATCATCCTTATACATGCATTCTGAGACATTTAGCACTACTCTATCCATTTATACACTCCTATACATTCATCGTACCTATTTGTTTATCACAACTATCTATGCATCTACCTCCATTAGTCATTTGTCACTTGGATCTAATCATTATTTCATTCTAGGACAAGTTTGTGGATATGGGGATGATCTCATGGATTTGAACTTATCCCTTTCTAATTTCAATTTTGGCTGACTAGCACTCCTTTATACTTTTACCTTGAATCAACTAAACATAGTTTTGGTGCAATTTAATGTTAGTATTTAAAGAAATTCAATGCATTCATTCTAATCATCTCCCTTGTATTGTACTTCACAAGCATATGAAAGATCAAACATTTTAGAAAGTGATTAGTAGCAACACACTTCAACTTGACACAATACAAAGAGTAAAGATTTTACATCTCAGGTGCTTGTTATTTTTAACATCATTTAATTTCAAGGGGTTGATCAAGGCTAGTGTTCTATTATGGCTGAGTCATATGCCAACCTAACAAATTATTTTTCAATACCACTAGTCCCCAATTCTCAAAAGACAAAGCAATGAACATAATATTAGACAAAACTATAAAGTAGACATCTACATAAATCTGGAACACGAGTATATATTTGCAATCATAAACTATTCTCAAGCCTATGGATTTTTCCTTTAATAAGATAAAGATTTAGCATAAGATTTTAGGTAGTTATACTAACAAAGAGGCCTTGTTTTCTAGGGTTTAAGAGCAACATAGGATGTAAAACCTTACCTCCTTGACATTCATCAGTTGTTGCAAATTACTAGAATATTGATATTGAGAGCAGCACAAGAATCTAATATTTATTTAGTATTTTAAATGACCAAGATATCAATATTGATCTCATTGTTATTTGTTCAACTTAATTATAAATAATCAATCTCGTGGAAAGTAACTTGAATATCCCACTTCAATACCATTGAGCATGTTTAAATTTAATGTTTAAATTTATGTTAGATCTACAACAAAGCATTTAAATGAGTTGATTGTACATTATGAAAACATACAGAAATAGCATGATAATCATTAGAATTCTGGAACATGATCAATTGTTTTTACTAAATATATTTTATGTTGCGCGTTGATGGCCACAGGCTTCATCTAATAGTTGTTCTTCCTATGCAGGATACATCGAGCTTCAATTGCCCACGTCAAGTTTGGCAACTACTCTGCCTCTTCCATTGCCTGCTCCAAAACTAGCTGTGCAGTCATCAGCAGCAAAAAAAGAGATGCCTTCATAGTTGGACTCTATCATTTCCACCTCCCATATGGTAAAAACAGTCCGGAAAAAGAAGAAGACGATGATTGAGACAATTTTCAGTGTCTTCCGGTCTCCACAACGGTAGTTTCTGAAGGCACATATCGGCATGAATCAATTTCAGAAGATTCGCCCAAACAGGGAAGTGATTTTCCAGCTAAAGATTGATGATTTTTAATCATTTTCTATGGATCTCAATTGGTAACAGATTCAACTATAACAAAAGCTATATGATAAGACACCGTAAATTCACTTTCTGTAACTTTTGAAGAATATATCACAGAACAAAAGTGAACTGAACAGAGAGAGAATCTCCAAGAAGATGATTTAAATAAATCTAGTGAAGATGGCAGTCACAAGGGTGATGGGGAAGCTCAGGGAGGGTCTTTCTTCATTCCATTTCTAAGGCTGAAATAGCAGTTGACCTACATATTAACTCCAAAATTCCAGTCCATACGAGCTAACAGAAGTAAAAACTCAAAAAATCAAATGCCTTGCCATCCTAAAGGCTTGTCGAACTATTCATAACTTAAGAGGTCTGGGATTCCTGATTTCAGATCCTCGAGCATTTGTTTTAAAACATTCTGATTAATAATATTTGTAGCTAGGAGTCAAATTAATCACAATGTTAGTCATTCTTTGATCTAACAAATTCCAGAGAAAAACAAGCTAAATATAAATGGTCCCCCAGAAATAGAGGACAGATGAGGTATCATTCTGTAATTCTAACAACAAAATACTCCAACATATGCAATTGTATTAAGTATAGCTGGCCCACAAAAAGGTTGGAGTGGATTAAGGAGAAGGGGACTAGATTTCTAGTATTGTGAGTCACCATTATGGAATGACATGTGAGAACATGTTTGACAGAATACTTGCAAATTGAAAAGATATGAGAAATGTCCAGCATATTGATAATTTAATAGAGTGGAGCCGACCATTGAAGGATCCATGTTGAGGTCAACTCCCCCTGAAGTTTTGTATTATCATAGGCATTTTTCTACTTCTGTATTGTTACATATTAATTTTCTCACTCCCTTGACATGATTAACCCTGTCGATTTAGCCATAATTATAGTAGATGGCATTGCATTTTTGTAAAAGATGTCATTAAAAAAAATGTAATTCTTAATTGCAGTCAAAGTTCTGTTTTTAAAGTCTACATATTTGTCGCTATTAATTGATATCATTTTGTAAATTATATGTTCATGTCATTTTTCATTCTATTTTGTGTTTATTTTGAGATGATGTCTGAATACACATACATAATGACTAATGGCATGATATTGTGAAAATTTGGGCTCATTGTTGTAGCCTCTTAATCTACATACACATACACATACACATAATTTAGCTTGCTCTAACCATTTATACACTCTTATACATTCATCTTACCGGTTGTCTATCACATCTATCTATGCGCCTACCTCCATTTAGTCATTTTCCACTTGGACGTAGGTGTTATTCCATTCTAGAACAAGTCTATGGATATAGAGTCAACCTCACGGTTCTGGACATGTCCTTTCCAAATTCAAATTCAAAATTGGTCAACTAGACCCACTTTTGATGCAATTTAATGTTTTGTGCTAGTATTTATAGACATTCAATGGATTCATCCTAACCATCTCTCTTACATCCCAAAATCTATAGCATTTGAAAGATTAATTATTCTAGTTAGTGATCAATAGTAACACTCTTCAATCCAATACAACAAAAATAGTAAAGATTTTGTATCTTAGGTGCTTTCTCGTTTTGATATTGTTCAATTTCAAGGGGTTGATCAAGGTACATTGCTCTTATAGTTGGGTTATATGACAAACCTAAAAAGGTATTTTCAATACCACAAGTCCCTAATTCTCAAAAAAATAGAGGAATGAAAGAAATATGAGGCAAAGTTATAAATTAGAAATCTACAAATCACACAAACAAACCCATAAGACAAGGACATATATGTAGTCACTTATAAGGCCCCAAGGCTACAAATTTGTCCTTTGACAAGATAAAAATCTAGCACAAGATTCCAAGTAGTTATATTGATATAGAGGCATTATTTTCCAAGGTTTGACAACAATACAAGACCTAGAACCTTATCTTCTTGGAATCAATTAGTTATTGAGCTACTACAATTAATGTTTTATTTACATTTTTTTTGCCAGTACAAGTTACCAAATTATCAATATTTAGCTCATTATCAATTTAGACAAATTGTTGCTTATATGAATGCATTTTATTGGATTATTAAACCCTAGGAAAATTTATTTTCCTCCAAACCTTTGGTGAGCCCAATTGATCCTACATACAACCTATCTTCACTCTACAATTTCTAAAATGATATTATGTTCATTTTTAAATTTCACTTCACTTTTAGAGCTCTTATCTTTATGCGGTGACATTTTGCTTCAATGATCAATCTTTTCCCTTAGGGTTTAGTGCTTATTCATCCTCCTTATTTATCAACCACCCTAACAACCCTTGATTAGCTTAGAGTTCTTCATTTTAATAACTTTCTAGATTTGATATTCTAATAATAATATCTAATGATACATCATTTCTATTAGGACTTTAAGACTTTATTGCTTATTGTTGAGAGTCGTACACACTTGGGTAGCCCATTGCTTTCACATCATGGATTCTCATAGTCCTCTATCTTTGATAGGTTACTTTAGAATCATGTCACACTTTCATATAGAAACAACCAACACAATTACAAATTTTCAACCTAGATTGCTTTAAAATGACATTTATATTTTAAACTTTAAAATGATGTAAACTAATAAAATTTAATTTTTTAATGTAGTTTATGTTTATAATTTTTTAAAATGTTAAAAAATAAGTTGGATATATTTTTTATAAATTTAAGAGAATAATTTTAATTATTATTTTTTAAGTGAGGTCAATGGGACACCATAAAAAAGGGGTAATTTTTTCTCTAATTTATTTCCCACATAGGTAACTTGAAAATTTAGTGCACAAGTTAAAAAATTAAATTCAATAAATATTTAATTTTAATAAATAAGATATTTTCAAATTTAAATGAAAGTACCCTTGGTTGGAAAAAACCAGAGATGAAGTTGATTTTTTGTTGAATTTGCCACAAAAGATGGTTAAGATGTCACATAGGTTGTTACACAGACAATTTCAGGCAAAACTATTTTGATTGGAACACTTATGTTCAAAGTCAAAAAGCTTTTGATAAAAAAAGGTTCGCACTAGGACCTTCAAGTGGAGAGGAAAGTAAGAAAAAGTTTTGGGGGCATAAGAAGATCGTTGACTGTGAGGCAACTTGTGAAAAAACATGTGGACTGAGGAAGCACAATTAAGGAGCTCAAAACTATTGTTGCATGTGTGTGAAGTCCTAAGCGGTTGAGGGCTAGGAAGCTCAAGAAAATTGTTGTAGTGACACATTGTAGTAGACGAAGTGAGGTCTTCAAAAGGATCAAGGTATGATTGCAAGTGATGTAGGGTAAAGAGGTTGCAAGGGTTGAGTTGTAGTGAGAACATGCCAATAGGATGGTTTGGAGTGGAAAAGAGAAAGTATTTGGCGTAAGAGGTTGGGTTGTCAGTGATGGAGTTCGTTGTAGATTGCTCACAATCTTGAAGGGTGATTCTATCACCTAACTCCACCTTTGTGAGCCCATGCTCACAAATTTTATACCCGACATGTCTAATACAAGAGTATCCAAGCAAATGCACAATCCTGCGTCAACCAAAAAAACATAGTTTTAGGAGTTTGGTAAGTTGGTAAGGTTTCATGAAGAACCTTCTTACAAGAAGAATTTAGGCTCCTTTTTGAATTTAATGGTAAGATGTTTCAAAGTCAAATTGTTAATGATTATGAAGCATTGGACATTTCTCAACTTCGGCAGATAATTTGGTGAAATTTTAGAATTTCAAATTTCTTAAGATTTTATGCAAAACGATTTGGTGAAAGTATTCAAAGTGTTGAAGTACACCTATTTGTGATAAGAAAACAAATCAAAACTCATTTTTGTTCCATATGTTCATTTCATTGACGACCAGATGATAATATGTATTGGTGAGCTCCTCGCATATGAATCCCTCAAAATTGAAGTAGTTGCCCTGCTTAGTTCATTAATTAAAGATAATAACGATTTTATGGAAAATGAGAGAAAATTTAAAAAGTTTTGGTTTAAAAATAACGTGAAGGAGAATGAACACGTGTGACAAGATTAAGAGATAAGGGAATACGAAATGATAACTTGCAGTCATTTAAATTAAAAAACAGGCCGCCACTGAAAGGAGAGGGGAGACACAACTAAAAGGAGATAGGGGGCGATGTAGGAGGGCAATACGCAGAAAAAATCCCCCCATTTACCCACGCCACTATCCAAGCAATGGAATGCTTAAGAGTTGAACATGAACACTTGATTGAGTAGGGAGAGAACATGTGGGAATAGGGAGAAAATCTGCACTGGAAGAAGAATATTACGGGAGAGTGATACATTATTAAGTAGCAAGAAATTGTGGTTTGGGAGTGGACTAGAGTAGGCATTAATAGAGAAATGAAACCTGCTCCACTATAAGGGACTAGTAGGTTGTGCTAAGGTTCATAATTTTCTTTTATTTTGCTTTGAATTTCACGGGAGGATGCACCAAAGTTTATTTTTTCAAGTATGGAAATCGATGCACAAGATGATAGAGGAGGGTGCAAATTTTAATCTCAGATTACAATAAAAGGCGTGGGAGTAAGCAAGAGGAGGGGCGTACAGTATAAAGAGGAAAGGAGGTACAAACCTAAATGTATATTGGTGAATAAAATGAAAATAGTTTAAAGTAATAGAGATGGGCGCATAGCCAAAAGAGGTTGCTACAATAATTTTTGGAAGTATAAAATGTAAGGAATAGAAAGCAAGCATAAGGAATAGTGTGGGGGAAAATGATGTAGAAGAAAGAACACGGTAGAGAAGAGTGTTGAGGCAGGGTCAATGGTGCAAATTAAAAGAATTAAGGAAGAGAATTATGTATTGAGAGATTCTAAAGCTGTGCAAAGTTAAATGAAGATACCTGCTGCAATGAAAAGGAGGCAGTAGGTAATGGAATGTAGAGGGATATAGAGTAGTTATGGAGTTGTCTAAAACTTGCTAATGTATGTTTTCATGAAATCTAGATGAATGAAATATCTTTGATTTATTTTTAAATTTGAGTGTAATGTTATGCAATCGTGTATCGATTTAAATCAATATATGTAATTTTCGATTTAGAGTTAATCATCCACAAAGTATTTTGTTAATTGTTGGTTTTAGATTATTGTAAATATAGATTGTTCATTATTAGGTCTCAGATCTAACACTAGATATTTTTTTGGCTTGACTTGCCCTAGAAGAAAAACCTATTTTATGAGGGTGTTGTATTATGACTATGTATTGTGATGTATTTTGAGAGTTTGATAGCAATCATGTTGCCTCTAGATATCTAGTTGGTGATACTCCTATGAGAAGCTTGCTCTGCAAGTATTGTAATATTCGTGAATAATCTATTGGGTGGATTTTAGAGTGAAGGATTTTTCTCCCAAAAAGGTTTTCCCCATGTAAATTGTTGTGTTATGGTATGCATGATATTTATGTTTATTTCTATTTAATTTTCTATAACTGTTGAAAAGATTTGTAAAGGTTTTCATTATCCTCTTCTTAAAATAAAGTGCAAGTTTTTGTGCTACCTTATCTTCCTTACAAGTTGTATTAGAGCCAGATCACCTTTGGTTTTAGTCCTAGGTTGGGTTTTTTGAAATAACCCAAATTGGAGTGGGAGCTTGTATAGAAGATACTTTGTAATCTTGTTGTAGGAATTTTCAAATGACAAGTTCATCTTGGAAAATAGAGGTGGATAATTTTTTCAGAAATAATTTTGAGATGTGCAAACTAAAGATAGCGGATCTATTGATAGATCAAGATCTATGGGATGTTGTTGATGAGAATGTTTCAAGGATTGTAGATCCTATTTTGGCTACTCAATATGATGTTATGGACCATAAATCCAATGGTATAATCAGATTGTGATTGGTACACTATTTTAATCAATGTCAATGGACAAACCTCTACATAGAAAATATGGAATAAGCTTGGTGATATGTTCAAGATAAACCTTTAGTGAACAATATTTTATTGAGGAAGAAATTATATTCCTTGAGAATGGAAGATAGTGGATGAATTACAGATCACCTAGAAGCATTCAACATGTTGGTGGCTCAACTGGCATCATTTAGTGTCAAAATGGATGAGTAGGAGAAATGTTAGATCTTTCTTTGTTTTTTGTTTGATTTGTGTGGTTCTCTTGTTATGTCTATTGGGAGTACTTATGTTATCTTGAAGACTAAAGTTGTGGTGGGTTATTTTCTTTCTAACGAGATGATGAGAAGGTATCCATTAGTGCCAAGGAGGCCCTAAATATTGTAGAAGACATAAGGAAAAATAAAAGATGAATGAGAAGCATGATAAATTTAAGTCCAAGGGCAGATCCAGATCTCCTAAAAAGTCCAAAGTTATTTTCTAGAACTACGATAAGCCTGCACATATTCATAAGGACTACAAAGAAAAAAAGAAGAAGAAAAAATAGATTTCATTATGATTCTGAGTCTGAGAAGGAAGATAGTGATGTATTCGTTGTAGCTTTTGAAACTAATGTAGATAATGATGCATGATTAATTGACTTAAATGCATCTTTCTTTATGACCTTTAATAGAGATCAAGGTTTTTTTAATATGAAGAATTTGATGGAGGTAAGGTGTAGTTGGGTGTTGATTCTTATTTAAATATTTTTGGCCATGGTAAAGTTAGAATAAAATTTCCTTATGGAAGAATAAAAAGGATTAATGGTGTGTTGCATATCCTTGGATTAGCATGAAATTTTCTATTTATGAGAAAACTAATAGATGTAGGTGTGTAGGTAGTATTTTCTAATGCAGGATGCAATATGGTTAGAGGTCCTATAGTGATTACTAAAGATGTCAAATATAGCACATTGTATAATGGTACATGCATTGTTGAGTGCAATAACTAGTACTTCTATGAAAAGAAAGTTTGTGACTATGCCATTAGAAGATGTGAGGGTTTAATATTTAGCATATGGTCATGGATTATGGGTTTTCAAGGGTTCTCTTTCTTCTGAATCAAGTTACTTACAGTAGAGAAAACTATATTATGGCATCAAAGACTTGGCCACATTGGAGAAAAGGGTCTAAGGACCTTGGATTTTAAAAACCTTGTTGAAGTTTTGTCTGATTGTAATCTTGAATTTGATTTTTGTGAGAATTACATTTATGAAAAACAAAACCACGTTCAATTTTACTCAATTTCTCATAAATCTTGTGGTGAATTGGATCTTATTCATTCTGATGTGTTTGGCCTTGTAGATGTTCTTCAATTGGAAAATCCACATATTATGTTTCATTTACTAATGAATATAGTAGGACATGGGTATATATTTTAAAGAATAAATTTAAAGTTTTGTCATTTTAAAGAATTCAAAGCAATAGTTGAGTTGTAGATTGGAAAGAAAATAAAAATTTTGAGGACTAATAATGGCGATAATTTTTTCTCTAATGATTTTGATAGATTATGTACAAATATTGTGGTATCCGTAAACAAAAGAAAACTCTATATTCTCCATAGTAGAATGGAGTTATAGAAAGAATGAACAAGACATTGATAGAGAAAGATAGGAGTATGTTGAGTGGTGCTAATATAGAACACAAATTTTCAGTTGAAGTTATTTCCAATCAGGTTATTACCTAATTAATAGGTATCTTACATCAACTCTTGTTGATAAGATACCTATAGAGGCATGGCCAAGTCATAAGACCTCATTAAGACATCTTAGAGTGTTTGGTTGTGAAGCATATGCACATGTGCCAAAAGAGAAACAAAAAGAATTGGAGGACAAGGTTGTGAAATGTATCTTCATAAAATATGATTATGGTGTGAAAGGATACAAGCCTTAGGATCTTGTTGCATAAAAGTTACTATATAATAGAAGCGTTATTTTTAGAAAAAATAAGCCTTCTTCCATTACATTACAATCATAACAAAGTAAACAAGAAGATGTGATTCAATTTCCTTCTACATTTGATAAATTTGAATCAAGGCCCATGAATAGACAAGAAATTGAGGAGAGCTCATCTAGCTTAGAATATTTAGAAGAAGAGGAAGAATCTCCATTTCTTAACTTGTTCATGGGTCTACAAGGCATAGAAAACCACCTAAAAGGTATTCACCTAATGATTGGAGATGTATTTTTTATTTGAATACTAACATGGATGAACTCAAATGGGTAGAAAAGGCATTAGGTATGAATGATGAAAATTCTTGGAAGAGTGCTATGGATGAAGAAATGATAACTTTGAAAAAGAATGATACATAGGATCTTGTACCATTTCTTGAAGGAAGAAAACCTATTGGTTACAAATGGGTGTTCAAGAAAAAGATTGGTTCAAGTGGAGGTATTGAGAAGTACAAATCAAGGTTGGTTGTGAAAAGTTACTCTCAAGTTGAGGGTATTGATTATGGTGAGATATTTTCTCTTGTTGTGAAAAAAATATACATTAGATTTTTTCTTTCTATATTGCTACTACTTATTATTTAGAGGTTGAGAAAATGGATGCAAAAACTACTTTCCTTCATGGTGACTTGGAGAAGGATATTTATATGACACACCCAGAGCACTATAAGGCCTAATTAATGTCTAGTCAACTTGGTGTTAGACATGCAATTTAAAGGAAGGGTTCCTAACTAAGCAATCCCCTAAACCCTTGCTAAGGCTTCATTTAATTATCAACAAGGTTTTGATAAGCTTTTGATGATGTTGGCATTATATGTGCATTCATAGACTCTACACATCCTATATCATCAAGTATAGGTGGTTTATACATGTGCAAGAAAATAGTAAAGTTTAGAAAAGAAAAATAAAACATAAAAGTTGCAGAACAAGGGAAATAATGTAATATGCTACTGATGTTATGGGTACTTTCAACATAGTACTGTAACTGATAATTGCTAACTTGAACTCTACAACTTTATTAACACTACCAACTCTTAGTCCTAACTACTTGACTTGCTCCAAAGGATGACTCAATGACTTAATACAAAAGGTGAATCATGATACAATATATCATTCATATGCATGTAATGAAGAATCTATTGAAATGAATGCAATAATATGAACATTTATTATAACAATGGAAATTAAAGGTGGGTGAAAAGTACCTTGAGTTGTATTTGCTCAAGTTATCATTCCCACAAGATAAACCAAATATGTGGTACTTGAATCAACTAAACATAAAGGTAAAATGAAACATCTTCATTGTATAAAAATGAACTCTCATGATATGACAATAATCTTCACAAGTCTTTCATTCATGATTTCATATCTATTATAACTAATAACATAAAACTAACAATGAAAAATTGTTTACTGGAAAACAATACTAAAAATAAAAAAACACATGTATCTCCCTAACTAGATCTACTCCTCAACCACCAATCCAACTATTAGGTTTAGGAGGATGTTTATTTGCATAAGAACTAAAAATTTAAATTAAATGAAAGTGTCCACTCTCCTTTAGAATAGAGAGAGACATAGTATTTGCAATAAAAACTATAACTAAAAAATATAATAAGACAACTAGGTTTGCAACTCTGCTTAAATGGCATGGCAAAGACGTGCTCTGCAAGAACAATCACAATAATTTCCTTGTTCATCACAAACTCCTTCATCCATTCGTCACCTTAAATTGAATTTTTTTATGACTGCCAATTGATCACTCCAATGTTGAATTCCTTTATCATTCTCTACAACTATCACGAGCCTAGTCATTCTAGAATCTCCCCTACTTATTGGCTTGAAATCCTTTGGCTGCGGGTTGAGTTCTATAGTTGTTGCAGGTTTCTATTCTGGCTACAAGGAGTTAGTTCTCCTCCAAAGCATACACACTATTAACAATCATGAATTGAACACATATTTAAAATAAACTCATACACATTCATACATTCATTCATACAAATATGAACATATCATATGTAATCATATTCCCATGCATCAAAGTCTAGTTTAAATTGCATAAAGGATATAAAAAGGTATATAAGTTAAGGAATGTATATGAAATAAATAGCTTAAAGTGTTTAAAAGATATGGAATAAATAAGATAAAACTAGCTATTAATTAGGCTCATCATTTCCCCCAACTAAGCAATTTCTTATCCTCAAGAAACATTTGGGTCACAGAGGTTGTACTGCAAAGTGATCTCCTTGAAGTTTGCAACAACATCAACTCCCTTAACTTGTCTCAAATAATAGCCTTTTTGACATGAAAAATTTTCTAGCCTCAGGTTCTCTACTACTTTTATTTCATCCTAGTTCCTCCTTGTCCAATGTGGCATTGGGTAGAGAAGGAGAGGTGGATGAATTTTCAGGGGAACCCATGTAAGCCCATTGTCCTTGGAAATTTCTATATAATTGTTAGACCTTATAATGGCTATTAAATTATACAAGAAATGAGGTTCCTTTTTCTTTAATTCAGGGGCTAATTCCTCCCATCTCTTCTTTACAAATTGGAAGGTGTGATCAATAGATCCTATAACTATTTGTTTCATCATGGTGTACTCACGTTCCCTCACACTCATTATTTTCCTTACTACACCTTTATAGTTTAGGAGATCTAACCACTTATCAATAACTACATTGAGATCTTTGGATTCTTTCCTTAGCTGTAGAGCAACAAATTTATCCTTTTCAGTAGATTCCTACAAGATCTCACCCCTTTGTTATTCATTCTTGATATAAAAAGCCAATTCTTTAATTTGTAAGTCCCCCATAAACATTAGAGGATTCCATTTCATTTGATCTAAGAGCACAAGATTATGAATGTAAAGCTCACATAATTGATCTTGTATATCCGGTGTAGAGTCAAAGGAAGTTTCTAAGAACAAAAAAAAAAAAACATTGGAATTGGAAAATCACTAATTAGTTGGATAAAGTGAAAACATGAGTATTTTTCTTGTACACATAGTGCAAAAACTCTTGTACGAGGTCTACACTTTATAATTTGTGTAACCTTGTTTTCTACTTCTTCAATCTTCATTGTCACCCTTTTTTATTTTTGTATCTTTATGCTTAAGTATCTTTGTGTGTTTTGACATCAACTCATTCTTTTTTTTTCCATTCCTTCTTCTCAAAGAAACCTTGGGTTCTTCTCCACAATTCCACACCTAAGGTCACTATGTAGATGGCCCAAAGGGAATTGAAAGTGAAGAAATTATTAAATCATGTGGTACTAGTTATTTGCTTTCTATTTCTATGATAGCAAGATGTACCAATTCATCCAACCTAGCCCCACACTCATATTTATTAATTTTTTTCCTCCAACTCATCAATTATTTTGTCTCTCTCACTTTCTCTTTGCTAGTGTGTTTTCAATAAACTTTCCAATTGCTTAATCCTTTCCATGGCCTCTTGTAATTCTTTGCCAATATCCTTTTCCTCAACACAATTTTCTTCATCTCTTTCCAAAAATTGATCATTCCTTTATCTTATATATTCATTACCCTCTGAATTAGGGCTCTTTGGGGTTATTTTTCTTGTTTTCTTTGCAATTCAAAAGCATCCTCTAAATTAGATTCAGAGGTCCTTGTAAAATGACATGTCTATGCATTAGGTACATTTTTATTACTGGGGGAATTCCCCTCCAATTCTAAGTCAACCTCAACCATAGTAACATCTCCCTTTTTTTCTTTTTAATTGAAACTCTTATAACACCTTTCCTCTTTAGGTAGTGTGTTTTCCTCCTAGGCTATACAAATTTCTTTTTCCCTCTTGTAGAAGCAAAAGAAGATTCACCTTTCCTTTTCTTAATTCTGTGTTTTTCCAGAGGTAGGGATTTCTTGGGAATCTCTTGCTATAGGTTGAGTTTCATGCAATCTCTGCTCCTCTGGCTCTCCAATGCTACGGGTAGGTGATGCAACAGGTGAGCCAAAGGGAATTTCCCTATCTGATATAACAAGTTCTCTTTTTTGGATAGTAGGTTCTTTAAGTATGGTATTGACATGATTGCAATTTAGGAAACTCTCCCATGATACATGTGGAAACTAAACCCTCAAACTTCTCTTTATTAGTAATCTGACTAAGAAAAAATGTGACAATGTTGTTTTATTACTTTTTCTTTTGTACTCATAACTCATTATTTCCAACAAATTGTAAAGAAAATGTGGAACATTTGCATGCCTATCATGGTGAAGATGGCTTAAAATATTAAAATAGACTGTATATAACAAGGACTTCTGACCATCACAAGTTAAGTATTTGACTATATAAGAAGCTACTAAGGCCCATATCCAAGGTTACAAGGATAATATTTTTGTACTTTGAGATGATGAGTCTAGGTTTTTTCCATGTTCTCTCAATTCATTTTTGAAAGCTATGGCATCTACCCTCAATGGAAGCTCTTCCCCTTCTCGTGGCAGTTCTAATACCCAATAATGGCAACTTCTGAAGCATCCACCTTCAAACCTCTTATAGTGACCTCATCATTTTGTAAAGTAGCGACAAACTATTGTGTCATGACTTCATTGAAACTTATGAGTTTCAAGAAGTAGTCCATCCAACTAGCTTATTGAAAAATAGGTAACATCAGTCTATCTTCCAACAATTGGGTATGTGTTGTTGGTTTCCTATAGATAATATTGCCACCCATGATACTACTATTGCTTTGTAATTCCCTTAATTATGCTTTTTATAGCTTAATTTTTGCTTTTTATTCCACTACAACACCCTCACTTTACTGTATCCTCTCAATTTAGCTGATTCCAACCCTTCCTTCTTCTCTGAGCTTGAATTATGTAAAAATAGAGAAATGAAATGGCAGAAAGTTGAAGAGGTTATTTGTTTTTTCTAAAAATCAAGAAAATGAGAGTACCCCTTCCCCTAACTAAAGGTATTAAGTGTCCTCACTTAATTGTAAGGTTCTTGGTGAAGGGTGATAATGTATTTAGTGGAATATCAATTTAAATATGAAAACATGCATAGATAAATGTGAAAACATGTAGGAAATCAATCATCATATATGCTAATTATGGAAAGTTAATGCATGTACCTATAGAATTCTTATGAAATGAAACTTAGCTCATGCGAAGTGTAGCTTACTACTCACAACAAAATTTGATTGTATCGTTCTTATTGCAATTGGAAGTGAATGATATGAATGGATGGAATATTCTTAATGAATGTTGGAAAAGGTTGTGGAATGTATGGAAAATTGAAGATAAAATGAAGTGTATGAGATGTGAAAATCAAGAAAGGTGATGGAAATGAAAAGTGTGAGGTGGTGTATAGGTTGTATGTGCATAAATAAAATGTAAGTGGCTACTTGTATGGAAAATGGTAGTGGAAAGTATAGATATGAAATTAATTCAATGGGGAATTTTGAAATTACTATTAGTTAATTGCTACGATTTCCTCCAGTAATAAGTCCCTTTCTAAAATTTGTCACCTTCAGATGTGTTTCTATAGGTCCCTTTAGCTTCATTGACTATTGTAGAATATGATTGTTATTTCTCATCACCTTGTGTAGTGTGTGATTTGTGAGTTATGTTAGAAATCATACTTGTGTAATAGTAGTAGGTGAGCTGGGTAGCTCCTCTATTGATTCATGTGTAGAACTTGTAGTTGTAGTTAAATTGTCAAGTGAAGGCTCAAATTGTTGTATTAATGAAAGAAGGAAATTATCCTTTTGTAGAGGCTTCTTGTACAACTTTAACCTATGTCCATTAACCAGTAAGGAGAACCTAACCTCATCAATTTTATGTAGCTATATGGATCCATTAGGAAACACTTGCTTGATTTCATAGGGACCAAGCCTCCTTGTTTGTAACTTTCCCTTGTAGTATTGATATCTTGAGTCTTTGAGAAAAGCCCAATCACCCACACTAACTTCCTGGGTTTTGATGAACTGGTCACACCATCTGATTCTTTGATTTTGAACAACATTGGTGTGGTGTATTGTCTCCATCCTAATTTTATCAAGTGCATTGAGGTTGTGTTATCTCTCTTGCTATATGATGTTGATAATTCCATGCCTAATTGGACAATTATTCTCAAAGTTTGGTATTCATATTCAATAGGAAGTACTGCTTTATTTCCATACATTAATTCATATGGTGTAAACCCTATTGTGGTTTTCCAAGTTGTCCTATAGGCCCAAATTGCCTCAGGAAATCTGGCTAGCTACCTAATCTTTCCTATGAATTTGTATTGTCTTTGTTAGAATTTTCTCATTCTCCCTATTCATGAATTCCACTTGTCAATTAGCTTGAGGATGATAAGGTGAGGAATTCCTATGTCTAATCACATACTCTTGAACTAATTATGTGATTATATCTAATGTAAACTAGGGTCATTGGTCTGTGAAAATTTCCCTTGGAACTTTATATCTTGTAAATATGTCCTCATAAAGAAAATTTGCCACATTACCATCCCTAGTAAATTGTAAATCCTTAATGTCCACCCACTTGGTAATGTAATATCTACATACTAGTATGTACTCCTTTTTGTTAGATTTTTGTGATATTGGGCCAATAAAATCTAACACCCATTTATCAAAGGGTGGTATTTCTTTAATCGTGGTTGCAATGAAATTTTATCTATTTTTGTTAGCCTTCCCATTCTCTGACACCTATCACAACCCCTTGTGTACTTCACTGTATCCTTATAACGATTTGTCCAATAATAGCCAGTTGTGAGAATCTTAAGAGATGTCCTCTTTGTTGTAAAGTGCCCCCATAGGGGTCATCATGACATGCTATGAGAATGTCATAAACTTCATTTTCTCTTATTCATATCCTCATAATGTTATATTGGCCTATGTAAAATAAGTATCCATCTATCCAAGAGTAGGGAAAACTCTCGTGAATCAATTATCTCTTTTCTCTTAGGGAGAAATGAGATGGTGTTTGTCTTGCTACTAGATAGTTGGCAATGTCTACAAACCAAGGTGTATGCAGAGATAGAGCAAATAAATTCTCATATGGGAATGAATCATCAACATCTTTTAATTTGGTTAGTAATCTGGATAGAAAATATACCACTACATTTTCTTTGCTGGCTTTTCCACTATGGTGATCTTAAATTCGCCTATATTTTTTTATGTCAAACTAAGTAAATATTGGTAATTTAAGAACATGTATAAAATGATAAATCATATGGGATGTTAAAATCATATTGTTGTTTCTTTTTTCTTTTGCTTTAACCATAACTAATAGATCAAACAAAAAATAATTCAAACTATCAATGGAATATCGTTTCAAAAACCATAAGAAATTAACAAGTTGTTCTTAGAACATATTTGATGCCATTTGTTAGAAACTTGTATCAATTTGGCAGTGAGACAATAACCCAATAAATAAGGCAATATGGCTCCCAAAAATAGGATATTTTTATATTTTCATGTTTCATTCATTTAATTCATTACTAAATTAATATATTTTAACATGAAAATATCAAATATGTGTGAATGATGTGTCAAGGGGATTGTGTCATCTGTAGTGTGAGGGTCCATGATCAAATCATTTTCACATTTTCACACCATAATTTTCTTATTTAATTCATCATTAATTAATATTAGATATGCAAGTATTTCTTTTATTAATGCAAAGGTGGGTCCCAGCTAAGAAAGGAAAATTTCTTGCATGATGTTAACTCTTAAATTAACTCATTATTGAGGGTGATCCCACAATAGTGGTTTACAATTTTTGGCCATATTGGACACTGAAATCATTTTTTTAACAAAATCTTCACGTTCGAGCACCTATAGCAGCTAAACCGTGAGGAGTTTGAAGATGATGCAAACTAGAGTCTCGTCACATTTTGTCTGTAGATTCTAAAAATATTTTTTTCAAAATTTTTGGAATTAGATTACACTTCTTTTTCCATCTACAAAAATTGGTTGTTTTTAGAAAACAACATTTTTAAAAAGTGACGTACAGATAATGCATAACTTTTTTTCCATGATGGAGAAAATTCTAATTCTTTCGAATTTAGATTTATAACTCCAATATCTACTGCTTCCACTTGGTTAGATAGTTTTTTATTGAATATTTTTATTTAATCAAGTTTCAAAGTCAAACTCATTACAATTTAGACACGGTGACGTATAACGCATAACTTTTTTGTATGTATTGAAATTCAAATTTTTGTTGGATCAAGGACTTCAATAATTGGTGCACTCATATTTTTCAATTTTTTATAATCTACTATTTTTCCACATGTGTAGAACAAAGAACTTCATTTTCAATGAAAAACCTATGTTTAATAAAACTAAAAAATAAATACATAATAAAACAAAAACATATTAAAATTATATTTGTTGGATAGCTCGTTCTGAGGACTACCTAATTACAGTTGGGTTCATGAAGTCTCCTCCATTTTCATCCTCAACCCAAGCTTTGAAGGGAAAAAATTCTGGTTTTTTTTTTGTGCCAGAGAGCAGGGAGGTGGGAAAGGGGGGTTCGCTAGAACTAGGTGGTTCTAACAAACCCCTAGGGGTTCAAGCGAACCAGGATTCATTCGAATCCCCTTTCAAAAAGGGGTTTTCATTTTTTTTTGGCTAGATGGGGTCCACCTTGCGTTTCACTGGTTCGCACAAACTAAGGTTCATTCGAACCCTTTTCTGGTTCGCTCAAACCAAAGGGTTCATTTGAACCCCAAAAACCAAAATTTTTGGTATGGGGTCATTTTTTTCCACTTTTCCTTCCTCACTCAAATTGAAAAACACTTTTGTGGGTTTACCCTTGAATTAATGTAAAAATATTTACGCAAATATTAACACAATACACCATTGTAATACAAACTAGCACTTGCATTGAAAGAAAGTGCAATGGTTATGCCAATAGTAAAATACATGTTAAGTAATATATTAGAGAGTACAAATCAAAGAATGAAATAAGAGATATTATTTTATTTAGTAATTTTACTATATATAATAATATGTAGAAATATATATATTAGATTTATAATAGTGATCTTGTATATATATGTGTGTGTGTGTGTGTCTGTTTGGATAAAAGATAATAAATTCATAGAGTTTTTTCACTAAATCCTTCCCCCTCTATAAAAATTTAAAAGATGTTATTCAAGGCCACATATCTAATCATTTATAGTAGTCCACAATAAACATAAAGATGGTTTATGTTAGTCTTATAAATTTTATTAGGGTAAATACACAAAGTTGAGTCCACTTAAGGTGGAAGTTTTGGCCTTAGCTAAAATATCAAAATTGGGTACAATGAAATGGGATCCCATTTTTTAATAAACAACATCATGTTTAGCTTTGGGGTCCTGAGATGAAAATCTAAATGGGATCCCATCTTTTTAAAAATTTGGATCTTGTTTTGTTTTGGTGTCCCAAGCCAGCTCTTGGGAAACAATATCCTGCTTTTTAAAAAATGAGATCTTGATTTGTAAAAAATGGGATCTCATTTCATAGAGATGTTTATTTTTTTAAAATGAAATGCAGCCTCATTTTAATTTTGTACATATGGGATCTCGGTTGAGCACAACAATAGTGACCTCTAGGTAAGCAATTGACCCTTTTTCCTTGCAGTTTTTTTCATTTTTGTGGTTTTTAGATATGAATTTAGGTTTTTGTTTGCATTATTCAAATTTGTATTGAGTTTTTTGCATTTCTATTTACCTGCAATAAAGAAACCCTCATTAGTATAAATTAAACAAAAAGCATCAAACAGAACCCTCACATGTTGAAATGAAAAAAAAAAATCAACCTTAAATCCTAATCAAACAAAAGAAAATTCCTTTCAAAACCAAAAACCTTACCTCTCAATCCTAAATTGAAATCAAACAAAACAAATTGCATTTGAAAACCAAGAAATTTTCAAAGTACAATTTGCATTGCTTTACATGTTTTTGATTGCTTGAATATTAGAAAATGGAAAAAATCATTTACATCACTTTATGTTTTAAATCCGATTGCTTGAACATTTCAAAATGGAAAAAAATCATTTACATTGTCAATATGTTTTAAATTTGTATGCTTGAATATTTCAATTTATGGAAATTATATTTCATTTGCATATTAACAAACACCTAGTCTCTAACATGTTAACATACATATAGTTTTCTATCAAAGTATTCCTTCAACCTCAATTTTATGATTTAGGTTTAAAAACTCACAAGGTTCACCTAAAATTTGATCAAATCAATCAATTTGGAATCAAACCAATCAATATAACATGTTGAAGATAAATTTTGAATTTAGATCAAAATCTCCCACCTTCTTAGCCAACAATTAAACCATTTTGTCTATTGGCATATGCAAGGAATGTTTCAAAACCAAATCCAAATGGTGAAATTAGTGATCTAGAGTCAATCAAAAATTTAAGAATGGTTTCCAATGACTTAAAATTAATCCATATCTACCATGAAACTGGGGTCCATTATTCCAAATAAATTCATGAGTTGAAGCTAAAAGAAAACTAATGAGAAAAAAACCCTTTGGGAGAAGGGAGATAGAGGATTGATTTATCTTAGGCTAGATTGATTTCATCCAAGTGTTATCTTAAACAAATATAAAAGTAAAAATTAAATTAAAAAAATGTAGAGAAAATAAAAGATTTTAAATAAAAGTTATAATTCATATGTCCATGAGTGTGTGTAATAAATATAATATATCTAAATAAAATATTTAATCTATTTGAAATGAATTGTATTGCACCTCTTCATATGATTATGATGAGGTTAATTCAATCACTTTCTCCCCCATAAAGAAATACCTTTCTCCTTCCATAGGTGATTGTATTACAAATACTCTTAAAATTTTAAATGGTTCCTTGTATCACTCTTATAAACCCTACACCTACATTTCTCACCTCTCAAGGGTTTAGTTGACCTTGTTCCCAAGAATAATGTAACTATTTTAGGACCAATGAATCATTTTTCCCTGTGCTCATGCTTAAAAACCCTCAAATTTACTATGGATGATTGCCTTGATCTATAGAAAATCAATCCAACAATGGTAATAGGTTATCTTTTTACCCCTTTTATTCATAGACTTCAAAGATGAGTAGGGAAGGAATAGAAATTACCAATACTAATCAAGGATTTAATAACCATTTTAATATCTATCTCCAACAACTTGTCAAGACACATTTTTTATTTTCTCTAAATATATGCATTTCTATAAATTCAAGGGTAGACCATAGAGACTATCCTAAATTTTCAAAAGTGGGATAAGTTATAGTTGTGTTCTTAATTCCTCGATCATAGAATTTATATAAGGAAATAGACAATCTATTCATAAATTCAAAAAATATTTATAAACTAATGTTCTTGCATATGTGATGAATCAAAAATATTGACCCCCTTAAGCCATCCTATTATCCTAAACCCTAAACCAATGTCTTAAGAGCTCCCAATATGACATGTCTTAAGGGGATCAAAGAAGTTCCCAAAATTTGGTGAAGTTTCTCAAGGCAAACAAATTTAACAATAATATATTTGTTCAATATTTAGCGATTAAACTATAGACTAGAGCCTTCTCATTAAATAAAGAAGACAAAAATTATATTCATCAAACAATGTGGTTTCCTAGAAAATAACCACATCTATAAGGAAATATGTGGGGAAGTTAAAAACCACCTTCCTATTGTTAGGGGTGTTGAGGCCTCAAACATTTCAAGAGAGGCTTCTCATGGAAGGGGAGGATGAAGGCTTATCATGATAAGATTGTACAAGATTATAATATGAATGAGATTTCATGAGAGGGTGGTCAATCAAAACAAGAGCTATCTCAATCAACTGTTCTACAAGAAAATGTTGTTTTGTGAAGAAAAAATAGTTTTCTAAATGATTCAATGTCATTGCATAGTACTGGTATAATTCAAAGGCTCTAGGAATCTTTTCCATTCCTTCATGAACACTACCTTTTTCACTAACTTGAAATTCCATTATTCCAAGGGCCACCCAAGCTTCAACATTTTTAGGTTCTAGCAAGTCCATTATTTGGAAGGAACTCATTTTGGAAGCCTTTTATGTTTCAAAATGTAACTAAAATTGTAATTATATCATGATTAGCTCAACCAATAAGAATTTTATAGAACATTGCAACCTTTTGATAACCCTTTAAAATATTAACTTATAGTATACACATACAGTTGAGAAAGATAGTGCTCATGATTTACCGTGTATTTAGTTTGACATTGATGTAAAAAAAATTAATTAAAGCTAGAAGCACTGCCTTGAAATTCACCAGATTTTATCCCCTTAATCCATCAAATGTTTTTTCCTAGGACCTTACTTCATAGATCCCCTTAATCCATCCTATTACCTTAAACCCTAAAACATAAACCCTAGAGCCATCATTTTGTCCTAGGACTTAATTCATAGATCCCCTTAAGCCATCCTATTACCCTAAACCCTAAACCCTACAACAATCATCTTTTCCTAAGAACTTAATTCATAGACCCCTTTAAGCCATACTATTAGCCTAAATCCTAAACCCTAAACCCTGAAGGCATCATTTTGTCCCAGGAGCTTAATTCACAGATACCCTTAAGCCATCCTATTACCCTAAACCCTAAAACCTAAACTCTAAACAATAAATGCTAAAGCCATCATTTTTTCCTAGTACCTTAATGAAATTTGGTTGCCTTGGGTAACTTCACCAAATTTTATTCCCTTGAGCCATAATATTGTCCTAGTACCTTAATTCATAGATCCCCTTAAGCCATCATAATTTCTCCTAATTTATTGTGATTTTAAATGAGATTTCACATCACATTAACATTTTTTTTTTTCATTTACATTCCTTAGAAATAAATGAGCCTTACACATTTTTTCATTTGTATTCAATTAGGTTGTTTATATTGAATGGTTTAAGGGGATTTTAAAACATGTATTTTACATTTTGAATTTACAAATTTAATGCAGGTCCACTTATGTCTAGATCATGGATCAATTCAATATTGACGATATTTGTAATTTACCTCCATGCCCTCCATCTCCACCCCCTCCACCTCCACCTCCACCCACTCCACCTCAAAATCCCCCAACTCCACCACCTGCATTTGATGGCACTCACTTGCGAGCACGAATCGATGTGAATGTTAGATTCATTCAGTATCAAATCAATGCTATTCAAAATGAAGAATGTATTCCAACACATTTGAGGCATTTTGCATCTAATGTTGTTGATTTTGTTAGGTCCATTGATGTGGACTTATATGAGGATCAATGATGGCTAGAGGACAGGAGATAGTCTTATTTTGTAAAGGAAAACACAAAGAAATGAAGAGATGCAATAGAGAGCCACAACACTTTATTAAGACAATGATCTTATTGAATTTTTCAGTTCACACTAACAATGATCTTATTTTTAAAAAGAATTTGACCTTAGATGGATATTTTTAGTGTTGAATTTATGAAGATAATAGTATAATGATGAGACAAAAATTTAGTAAGAAATATTAAATAATCTATTAGTCAATATTGTATTGACTTTTTAATTGGTGTTTTTTTATTCTAATTTTTAGAGGTGTATCTATGATGGATTACATTCACACATTTTGAACTTTTTTAGAAGTGTCTTGATATGCTTAGTTTGTGATACTTAAATTTTTTTTTATATACTTAGTTTTTTTTTAATTTATTTGGCTTCAATATTGATGATAACAGGATCATCATAATAAAAAGCTACAATCACAATTTTATCATAATTAATTTTTATATAGATATTTGAATTAGAACAACTCCTTACTTTATATATTTAAATATAATTTAAAAGGGGACTTTTTAGAAAATGGTTTAAGGGGATTAAACCCTAAAGCCATCATTTTTTCCAAGGATAGTTAAGCCATAATTTCCCTTAAAACTATACTTAGTACCCCTTAAAATCCATCATATATTATTAATTACATCATTTAAATGTACACTTTAAAAAAAATACATATTTAACTTAATGAAATTTGGTTGACTTGGGAGGCTTCGCTAAATTTTATCCCCTTAAGTCATCATTTTGTCCTAGGACCTTTATTTATAGATCCCCTTAAGCCATCTTATTATGACCCCTTAAACCATCCTACGAGGACCCCTTAAGCCATCACAATTTCTCCTAATAAATTAATGATGTAATTTTTAATGAGATTTGCTATCACATTAACAATTAAATTTTCCTTTTCATTTACATGCCTTAGACATAAATGAGCTTTCTATGTATGTTTTAAGTTTATTTTTTAGTATTTACTTGTATTAAAATTACATAGATTGATCTTAAATTTTGAAATTTGTATGTACATGCTCAAGTTGAATGATGTGTGTATGTGTATGTGTATGTGTATGTGTATGTGTATGTGTATGTGTATGTGTATGTGTATGTGTATGTGTATGTGTATGTGTATGTGTATGTGTATGCGTATGTGTATGTGTATGTATATGTATGTATCCTATTTAAATAAATTTATGTACGTTTAAAATTTAACTATTTCTTGTAATTTTGTACTTGATTGTTAATTTTGTATAATTTAATGCAAGTTCACTTATATATATTATGGATCAATTCGATGTTGATGATATCCTTAATCCACCTCCTCAGCCCCCTCCACCTCATAACATCCCACCTCCACCACCTCCATGATCTGATGAGGCTCACTTGCAAGCACAAATCAATGATAATGTTAGATCTATTCAAAATCAAATCAATGCTATTCAAAATGAAGATTGATTCCACCACACATGAGGAATTTTACATCTGCATTGCAAAATGTTGTTGATATCATCAGGTCCATTGATGTGGACTTAAATAGGCATCAACAATGGTGTGAGGATATGATACAATTTTATTTAGATGGTCTCTCCTATAAAAATTTTTTGGATCTAAACATAACAAAAGAACATCCTTCACCTTTTCTTGTCGACCCTATCATTAACCTACCCATTCCTGCAAATAACCTAGAATAACAATGAGGTGGTGTAGACATCCAAAAAATTGTGCACATTTTTGGGAGTGATGGTGGATGGTATTTGACCATCCACCACATGCTAATTTGAAGGTCTCTATACTTTTTGAGGAAATTATATATAGAGTTTATTTTGGGGAAAATCCCAATTATTTTGATTTTAAATCATTTTAGGGTGTTGGTGGTGCCATGCCACAATAAAGGTTAGGGGCATAGGTTGATCCCCAATGTATCATGCATGACCAACCTCTTGTAGATCCTCCCACTCATTCCATTCCTACACCTATGCATCATCGTGCGGTGGTATCCACATTAGGATCTTTGAGTACGCTCGCAAGCAACCTTGATGAGCATACTTCTATGATGATGGTTGGGGCTAGAGATCACAACCACAGAAGAACATTGTATGAAGCTATTCCTAGCACCACTCCATGAGTGTTGACACCCCACACATGTACTATTTGTCATTAGGTATGCTATGGACCTAATCAAGCTAAACATGGAGTTTGGGTGGACATGGAGATTTTGGTGGATAATCTGGTGGCATCAATTCATACATTGATTTTCTTACTGTAGAGCATCACCCTACAAACATTTTGACACATGTATAAATATGCATGTACATGTTGAATTTATAAGAATTTTTTAAGCACACGTGTTTTTAATGAGCACACACACACACATATAATTGCAATATTTTAACAATCAAATTGTTTGTTGTAGATGGCATTGACCATAGGGGCATCATTTTCTCATCGATTTTTTATGTTGACACTAGTGCAAGTCGAAAACCCTTTGGACTATTTTGATTTAAATAATTTAAATAATATGAAATAATTTTTTAACTTGAATTTTTAATTTGTAATTAAATCATGAACATGTGTTTTAAATATTTATGTTGGTTCAGGGGAGTTAATCAACTTCCGCATTGGTTCCAAATGAAGGGGTTTTTAGCACTCCTCAATTGTCAGGTGTCTCACATGAGGTGTAGGTACATGTATAGTATGAATTATTTAAAGTTACAATACTTACAATTTTGTATTTTGAATTCAATATATATCAAACGTGCATGTACAAGTAAATATTATAAATGTTATGTCTATGTATGTATGTTGACAAATGATGAGAATGGGGATTGGACACACATTTGATGTTGAAATTTAGGAGACATCTAAATTTCAAGTTGTTTAAAAAACATTCTACACGTGTGCAAAATTTGTTGGTATTTTAAATAGATTCTATTTACCCCTATTCTAGTACACTTGAATATATATTTTAACCTAATTCAAGTACATGTGTTCTTTAAATTTGATCTTGTAGGAATTTTTTGGTGCCACTTTCTACCTTGATGAGGTCACACAACCTCAACTAGAAATGCAAAGCAACCTCATATGGTAATTTAAATTTTTTATTATATTTAAAGTCAATTAAAAATTATACATTGTGAATAACTTAAATTAAATTTAAAGTTGAATATATATATATATATGCTCATACATGTTAAATTCTTTGTCTCTTATAGCATGAGATGTGTCCTATAGTTGAGCATGTAGGTAGGTCCTAGAATAGAGGATGCACAACAACATCTTATGGTACAATTTAAATATGATAAATTATAAATTAAATTGAATTAATTCATTTTAATCATCTTACATCTAATTTCAATTTTCTTTCTCATGTATGTAAATTGATTCAGAGCATATAGAGCTACCTCAAACGGTAGCCTCACATGATAATTTAATTTTATGATAAATTATAAAGTAAATTGTCATTAAATCATTTTTAGTTGTCTTACATTTGATTTCAACTTTATTTCTCTTTTACAGAGTGATTCAGGTCATTTGGGTAGTTTGTGTGGTGTGAAGAGGTCTCTTGATTATATAGATGATATGAGTTACATTGATTTCATGGGATGTATTTGATTATTTCATGGACCACATATATGTACAAGTTTCAATATTTCAGTATATGTTTTAGTATTCTCATGGAATTTTAATATATTGTTTTATGGACTTTATTAATTTCAGTATTTTATGGTCTATTATTGTTAAATAGTAATTTACACATGTACATTTATGCATTTTATGTATATTTAAACAAGATTCTTAGTCAAGTTTTAGTGTCTTTTGCTCTACTAACTTTGGTGTTTGTGAAGTTTGCTGGCGCTGGGAAAGAATAGCAAGTGGAGTAATTTTGTTAAGGGATTCTGAAAGGTGGACTTGTGGTAGCATTTGTAGGTAGTGTAGCATTGTAAATAACCAGCGTGCTTGGCAGATGGCATTCCAACCATGGGACCTTTGTTTTTTTATGCAGACCTGTTCAAAATTGGGAGAAGCCCTTTGAGAATATTTTGACTAATGAGGATCTTGAAATCATATTTAGAATGGGGTGTCCCAAGGTTGTAGAGAGCATTCATTCTATAATTGGCATGGAAGTAATTAATCCCAATGCACAACAATTCCTGCTGCCATCACAGGTGTTGTCCATTTTCTTCTCAAATCTGTTTGATATTTGTCAATCTTTTAGGGATTTGGAAGGCATAGCTCAGAGGTATGTTAAGATTCAATTCCTTCAGGACAATGCATTTTTAACAATAGTACAAGGTTATAATTTGTTTAAAGAGAAAGGACTTGTAGGAGGTTTGTTTTCATAGAAACTTCTCAAACAATGCCAAGGTCTTCATGATATTTATGAAGCAATGGAATTGGAACTCCAATTTAACAATGATAAAAAAAATTTGAGGCATTACGAAAGAATTGATTTTTTTTGTATTTTGGCATGGAAGTGGATATAAAAGATAAGTATTTTGCAATTGATTTTTTGAAATCTCTTGTTTGTGTACTCTATGATCAAAACCCCAATTTGGGAAAACTGCAAATTACTTCTCGGGCATATGTAGCTCCTAGAGTCAAGTCGTTTCCCGAGAGTGCTATGAGGAAGAGAGGTTCTTTGGTTTCTACACCTAAGAAGGAAGAAGGCATGTGTTCTGCTTCAGAGGATTGTGTTAGGAAGCTTTCTAGGAAGAAAAGGATCTGTGTGTTGGAATTTCATGATTCAAAGGAGAGTCAAGGGGAAATAGTCCAGTGGTTATGGAAGAATGAGTGCTTCAGTTCGTGTTTCCTGAGAAATTTTGTTAAAATATATTGTTTATTGTTTTCTATTTTATGGTTAAGTTGATATTTTGTAATAGGGAATGAAGCAATATTGTTATGACATGTATGTTTAATCTAAGGCCTTGTTCAAGGGATGGGCAACTGTCATTTTGTAATTATATGTAAAGCAATGGTGCTAATGTGGTTAGGGTCTTTATAACACACATGGATATTGAATGCATAAGCTTCTAAACTGCATCGCTAGTCTTAGGTGGCAATCATAGACAAAATTTTGTAGTTTCATCTTTTATATCAATATATATATAGGCATCTATTGCCTCTACCTAAAAAAGAGAATGAAATTGATAGGAAATATTTTTTACTTTACAAAACGTTCATAGTGAAGATATTAATAGGACATTAATCTGAAATAAAATACAAATATGAAATTAAAGTTGAAATTAATAGGGCATTTAAATATTTGTACTTTACAAATTTAGTGATTCATAGTCAAGGCATTAACTTATCAAAGAAGTTCTAAAAAAATTACTTAAGGGGATCAAATACTTCAAAGTACATGTCTCATGTTTAATCACTACAATTTCTTAAGGGGGTCAAAGAAGTTCTCAAAAAAATTCTTAAGGGGATCAAATACTTCTAATTACATGTCTCATATTTAATAGCAATTGATATAATTAAGTATTAGACTTTAGGGTGACTTATCATAACAAATGATATAATTAAGTATAAATATTTAGGATATGTCCTAATAAAACATCTTAAGGGGATCAAATACTTTAAAGTACATGTCTCATATTTAAATGCAATTGATATAATTAAGTAGTAGAATTTAGGATGACTCATCATAACAATCACCAAAATTATACAAAATTAATGTTAATGTTAATATAATTTATGTCATAATAGGATGTCTTAAGGGGTCCTAATAGAGC